>CP139505.1:397631958-398290091 GCA_021014915.2 Artemisia tridentata subsp. tridentata | reverse complement strand
GTTTGATTTTTCAAACCAAGCTTGGTTTGAACCATGCCTCCAATGGTTTACTTGGTTTTTGGGTTGGTTTGAACCAACAAAAACCAACTATTGGAGATGGTCTTAATAATATAAGTGAATAAGTGTGGTCACAAGTGGTCCCAACAAGCGTACCCAAATGGTCATATAGCATATTCTTGCAGGTTTCAACAAGTTTCATATGTGATAATAATACTTTTTAAAGTTCGTTACCTAACATTGGAAATTTTTGAAATTTCATTATCAATTCATACCCGTAAAGTTTTCTATATATAAGTGGAGCCGGAAATTTAAAAATGTAAGGGGATGATGGTAGACGGTAAGCGTACCACTATTTATCCAGAAGGTCTTGGGTTCAATTCTCGTCTAACCTTGGTCCTTCACTTTTTAATCTCAGTCTAGTACTTGCTCAAAAGTAAATAACTAAAATACTTTCTTCACATTTTACATCTTTTGCCTCTTGTGTTTTCTGTTGCTATTCATAAACAATAACACTTTCTTGAATCTGATTTTACTTTTCTTAAATATCATTTGAGTTGTACGTTATTAAGCATAGATAACATGTAGGTATGTACGTTATTTAGCATTTGATAAAGCCATTTCTACTACATTACATCCCACGTTGGTTAAATAAGTGAAACTTTCCTTAGATTATATACTTATAGTGTATGAAGATCAAACATGTGAAGAATGGTATTAGGTTTTCAGGGTATATGGTTATTGAAGTTTATTGATTAATCCAAACATCAAGTTCCATATATGTGAAAATTTAATATACATTCTTAGCTTTTTAATATCCTTTCATTTATGAAATGGGCACTCCAAACCTTTTATTTACAAACTTTTTGTTCATGCTTTAGTCGGCATTCAAAAAAGCTGTACGACCCGATTAAAACCTTTTGGAGAAATATTTACTAACCTTTATATATCATCGTTCTCAATTTCAATTTACCAAGCAACATTTGGAGAGCTTTTTTAGTATATGTGATAGATGTCATCAAGAATAACTTAAAAAATCGAAAATTAACACTAACCATATTTCAAGGTACCATATTATAAGCAACCAGGCCGGCCATTTCGCCACGGGTGTTCATTTCACTCCATACACGTTTCACCGCTCTAGCGGAACTTATCTAACACCTATCGTATAATGCCATATTTATTTTGCAATGACATGTGACCAACAAGATTTAAGGCGTCGCCTCATGTAACGTCTCTATTTTTATTTAACTTTTTTGAACAACCATGTAACGTCTCTATTGAGCACATACTAGTTTGGCCCTTTACATTCTTACCATTGTACTACTCATTCATGCACAATGTTCCATTTAAACTAATCCAGATGTCCATTGCAATCCATGCGACTAAGAAATGAGGCAACCTGGTACAACATTGTGACTCGAGCCCTCTACTTATTTTTATTTATTTATTATTATTTTTTTAGAACGACAACTATTTATCTCACACAATATACATCACAATCTATCTCACACGAGGACTTGAACCTACAACTATTTAGTTTGGGACCTTCTCACACAACATAGATACCATTGGGACACAAGCCTTTGATGCCCTCTACATTTCTAGAGATGATATCAAGAGACTCGGACGATTATGGCTATGTTTGGCGCGGGGCTTTTTGGGGCGATAAGCGTGAGCAAATAACTTTTTGATTTTTAGTATTCGTTTGGCAAAAGAATGGTGAGCTTTGTTATTTTTTAGGAATGCTAATTTTTCCAAAGCTTCTTTAAAAAGCAATGAGCGGTGAGCCGTGAGCGGTGAGCAGTAAGCTGTGACTACTGCTCACAGCTCACTGCTACTTTTAACGAACACACCCTATGTCGTACCACATGTGTAATTCTTTCATTCATTTGGTACTTAGAACAAAGTGAATCATCAAATTATCAAGATGGATAGATGTGTCACCCTCTCAAGTAATACCACAAAACCGACCAAAACTCATTTTGTTAGAGTCTGAATCCGATTGCGTTGTCACTTAATAACTGAATTCAAACTTTGCCTACATTTCTAAAGATTAGTTCAACCTTATATATCCCACATAGGTGAAAGAAGTCAATTCTTCTTTGGCTATATAGTACATTGTAAGAGGGTAAAATGTGTTTAGAATAGTGTCATGTTTTCGGTTACATGATATATCGGAGTTTATTATATTACTTAAAAAATAAATCTGCCATTATTATGACCTGAAATTGATATAAAATTCTATACTTTAAAAAAAAAAAATATATATTTGTATTAACTTAACAAATACTTTTATGTTATTTATTGACAAAGATGTGTAGATTGTCTATATGTTTATGGAACTAAGTATTTAGTAATCTTTTATGCATGTCCAATAGCCATTGATGTTAATTTCAAACTCTAAACGTTTCCCCGATTCACATGAAAATACATAGCCATATTATTCTGTTGTGACATGTTACGAGAATGAATTAAGGCTTGGCCTTCCATGTTACGTCTTCGTTGAGAACATACGAATTTGGTCCTTTAAGCTCCTATCATTAACCAACTGACATTGCTTGCCGCACAGTCTTGTATTGGATTACACTGAGAACCAAATAAGAGACAGCCATGGAATAGTTTGACATGGCTTGCCACACAGTCTTGTATTGGATTGAATGGTCTACACTGGTATTACATTGATCCTTGTATACCTTGTAAAGTTTTATGTTTGATTCAAGCAATGGTATTACCAAGCATTTAGTTGGCCACCTGAGTTCCTATTGGAGCTTGGGGAGGGGTTTTACCTTGATTTTCCTCTTGGACTCTTGGTTGCCTTTATTTCGTGCGCGAGCGAGAGAGAGAGAGAGGAGAGGGAGAGAGGGAGGGAGGGAGAAGGAGAGAGAGGGAAACGGAGGAGGGAGGAGGAGGGAGGGAAGGGAGCGGATAGGAGGGAGAGGGAGGAAGGAGGAGGGAGAGAGGAGGGAGAGAGGGAGAGGAGAGGGAGAGGGAGGGAGAGAGGGAGAGAGGGAGAGGGAGAGGGAGGGAGAGAGGAGAGGGAGGGAGGGAGGGAGAGAGAAGGAAGAGTGAGGGGGGATAGAGGGAGAGGGGGAGAGAGGAAGAGGGATAGAGGAAGAGGGAGAGAGAGGGAGGGGAGAGAGAGAGGGAGAGGGAGAGAGAGAGGGAGGGAGAGAGAGGATGAGAGGGATATAGGGAGAGAGGGAGAGAGAGTGTGAGAGAGGGAGGAGAGGGGGGAGGGATGGAGAGAGAGGAGGAGGAGAGAGAGAGAGAGAGAGAGAGAGAGAGAGAGAGAGAGAGAGAGAGAAGATATTTCGCCCTACCAATGTTATTGTTTTGCATGGTGAACGATTATATAGATAGACCCTAGGAAAGCTCGGGGAAAAATACAAATACAGGATTACATTAAAAGGGTTATTATACCAATTAATCTACCAATGTCCAATTCAATATAATCAGCATTAGTATACTTGAAAATTTTCAGGAGTCATATAATACTTTTACTTAATTTTAATGACATAATTTCAGCCAATTACTACATATATAATAGAGCGTTAGAAACGACACTCTATATGTCGTTTTGATTTTTTCGGTTTTTAGCCCAGCCTGCTACGTTTGTCCGCCCCAAAATGTTAGCCCCTTACAAATTTTTTTGGCGGTTTGGTATTAACGATGCAACCGATAAGATAAATCCACCGCCGTGCTTTTTGTTCTTTAGTTGTTTCTTGATTGTCATAAAGGCGAGGGTTCCAGGTGTCATGAAATTTTGAGACTTTCGATTTATTTCGGGTTTAGTGGACGATTGCCTACCGGTTTGATTTTGGTGGTCACAATCGTTGTACTTCAAAGAATTAGTTCGAAACCCTAATTTTTAGGGTTTGGTTTCTTTTTTCTCGGCTTAATACAAAAACGAATGTAATATTATGTGATTTAGTACATGGTATGAATTATGTGATTTGGCTGTGTTTTTTTTTAATTTGGTTATGCCAAAAGCCTATTTGTCATAATTTGGGGGTTTTGTTAATTTCAGGGTTTTTCATAAAATTTTGTGTTTTTTATAAATTTTGGATTTTTTTGCAGGTCTATACTTATTGAATTGGTTACAAGCCAAAAAGTCCTCAACATCTGTTGATTTCCCCAAGTATGTAAGCTTTTTTTTTTTTTTTTTTTTTTTTTTTTTTTTTTTTTTTTTTTTTTTTTTTTCCGTTTGAATTTATTTGCTTTGTTACCATCTTTTCAATTTGCACCTGTTGATCTATATTAGTCAAATGAATTATAGGTATCCTAGATTTATATGGTTTAAGGTTATGTGTTTCTCTCTGTAGAACTGAAATAAATTTGCTAATTTTAGTAGCCTGTGTTTGTTGTTATGAAATGACATTTAGTTAGGAGAGTTGTGCTATTGTGAATGTTACAAGTAGGTTACGTGTCACGGGTAATTCAAGGAGAGACGGACGTGTCACATATAGTAGAACTACCAGCAACAAGAGACGTCATGCATTTTTGTAGAAGTATTTCCATCTGTGTAATAAGTAAAAAAAGCTTGGAAAGTTTGTAACATTGACGTTTCTAGACATTGATGTTCATTGTGACAATTCAGAATAACTATTTTGTATTCGTGCGAGGAAGAAGCCACATAAGTATTACTTCTATAGTAAGTTAGAATATTGGTTATGAGGTTAATATGATTTGTTGAGGATGTGCAACGTTTGGTGTTTTCGTACAGAGGCCTCATAAGGCGTATCCGGTTGAGTTAGCTCAATTTCATATCAATTAGGCAAGGGAAGACTCTGTGTACTAACTTTCTCTTCTTTCTTCTTCTTTGAACTTCTATGGAACAGGTTATTGATTGAGTGTCGTCATATGAAAGATGAAGATGATTCGATGGTAAGAAACGCGAAACCCCTTTTTTCATTAAAGGGGTATATACCTCTGTTTTGGTTATCAAAAAACATTTTTATGTAATTAGACAGCAGGAACTATTAGTTGTAATTGTTTTTTGCATCACTGGAACATTAATTTTTAACTGTTATTTATGAATGTTGCAGGCCGATGAAAAGATTGAAGATGTGGCAAAATTTCAGGATATTATTTAGAAACTTACTGCATTTATCAGCAGGTCGCGCCAGGAGGAGGACCAAACTGGGATGGTTTGCTTAAATGGAGTATTGCTGATTACGCTGGCACTGCTAAACCCAGTAACTTACAAGTATCCCCCTTTTTTATTATTAACTGTTAATGAATGCAGAAAGAGCTTGAATCCTGATGCGGATTTATGAACACAAATCGTAAGCTTCCTATTTGCTTAAAGTGTGTTGTGTCGGCTCTCATTTGCCTTGGTGTCTTCTGTCTACAAAAATGCAGTTCTTACGGATGTTTGGGTGTTTGGCATGTGTTCAGGTGGATTAGATATTAGTGCCCCGTTGGTCGGCTGAAATGTAGGAGTTACCGTTCTGCCCCTTCTTTCCCATGTAAAAAAAGAGCTCAATTTACGCTTAAAAAACTGAACTTTGTACTCAGTTTTATCAATTTTATGCTCGCATCGTCAATACGTGTGCCGGTATATCGATTCTTGCACAGTCAGTTCCCTTGGCGTAAGTGTCACGTTAACTATTGATGGCCTTTCGTTATAGACCAATCTACCATCATTTTTCAGCGATTATGCTGCTTGCGCCTTCATGTACGTACAAGGGTAGGATTTAGCGATGGAACTTTTCATTCCAAAATGGAAAATAGATGGCAGAGTTATAGCTTGGCTTCTAAAAAGTAGCCCGGTAGATCTCTTTTTTTATTACTTATTTAGTTTTATGACGAAAAAACTATACAAATTATTTCATCTTCAAATTCATATGGGTGTTGTAATAATCCATGAATAACAGTAATCATCTTATAATGTTTTGAAATGGGTTAATAATTGGATAATTAGAAAACAAAATAAATGGGTATGCTTTCGTGTTCTGTTACGGCTTGAGGCGTTTGACAGTTTTTGTGGTATTGGTTGGGGTCTATGGTTTATACAAGAAAAATTCCTGGTGTGTACTCATTAGTGTTTATGTTGTTGCGTTAATGCATACAGGTCTCAAGTTTCTGGCAGTGACGGGTCCAGGCTCGAGTTGTGCAGTATATGCTATTCGTTAAAGATTGTTGCAATAACATAAAAAAAAATTTCAAGCAGGCATGGGGCTCATGATTAAAAAATACTGGTACTGGTTAGGAGAAACAGCGGCCTTTTTTGTGGTTTAGGATTTCGTGTTTATTGTTTCGGAAAAAAAGAAAGGCATGTCTATGAGAATGGAAGGAAAGGGTTCGGAAAAACTTGAGGCTGTCCGTATCGTGGCGAGGCAACATGCTATGTTTGCAGCCATGGCAGGCATGTCCTATCTTTCGGGTGTGTACCTATCCGAGCCTCATTTGATCCAAAAGAATATATATGTTATATATACATGGTCTTTGTGGTGGCATTGTTTTTGGCCTAAACCGGGCTAAACTTTCGGCAGACAAAAGTGCCTATGTCGTTTTACGTGTGTAATGTACATATATGGTAATGGTAACGGGCTGTGATGACTGTTATAATTTTAACGAATTGGAATGGGTCTCGAAGGTTTTACCGTAACCTGGCATGGCAATGACCAGATGGCATAGTATAACTGATTACTATGCAACCGGGTTTCTTTGCAGCCACGGTGAAATCCGAATGTTTGTGAGACCCGTAGTTCAATTACAGGTCTGAGCCCAAAAAGCCACTGATGTGTCCGGTTTTGGGTATTGTTTTAAGCATCAGCCACGGGTTAAACTGACAGTTGACGCTCTGTATGTCGTTTTGATTTTGCCGGTGTTTAGTCTAGCCCGCTACGTTTGTCCGACCCAAAATGTTAGCCCCTTACATTTTTTTGACGGTTTGGTATTAACGATGCAACCGATAAGACAAATCCACCGCCTATTCATATTTCCAGAATCTCCCAAAATCAACCGCCCTTTCTTCTCATCTTCTGGGTTTTCTCTTGGTAAGTGGGTTGCCGGCGACCATTGTTGTGGTAATTCTTTGAGTTTATGTTCAGCGACATGTGGGTATGGTTTTGTTTGGTTTAATTACTATATATATTAAATGTCGTTTGATACGACGTCACTTCATAACAATTGCTACAGTAACGGGCCATTTGCTACAGTAACGTGCCGCCTATGAACAGTACCAACGGCTACAGTACTGGGCTGATGAACAGTACTGTAGCTACAGTTTTTTTTTTTTTTTTTTTTATAAGAAACTTGAATAAAAAAATCCCGCCGCAACGCGTGGGCACGGCCAACTCAATTGGTTTAGTTATAAACAAAAAAAATGGCCGACTCTATTGGTTTACTTATAAGAAAAAAAATTGTCAACGTTGAATTAACATAAAATAATTACATCAATATTCTGTCTTAAAATCTTTATTAAATTTTTTGTCAAATACAGCGCCCCACCGCAACGCGACGAACCGGCGCCCGACTCGTTGTTATTATAAGTCTACGATAAAAAATAAATATAACCAGGATTTGAAAGATATGGGCCTGTTGTTATATTATATGGGCTAAGCCCATATGTAAAAGTTTGTGTGTTTGTAAAAGTTTATGTTAAATAGAAAGTGCAAGAAGAAATTCCAGTGAGGTGGGATGGTAGGCTGGTAAAATGACTTTTTTTTCTTCACTTGACTTTTGAATATTATTTTTAAACCTGTTTCACATTTTTTACCTTTTTAAATCTTTTTCCGCAAACATAATATTACAGATCGGACAAAAAATATCTAAAAAGACAAACAACAGTTGTTTCTTACCTTTTTTTTTTTTTTTTAAAGGTGAATTTCGGTTGAAACTTCGTGTCGCGATTCGACAGCGGGAGGTCTAGCTTACGTTATCTTAACCGGGCCCACGCTAGAGAGCTCACTCAAAATAGAAATGCCTATTCAGATACCCGTTGGGGGAAAACCCCCTACTAATCCGCCCGAAGGCACGACGATTAATAGGGGTAAACCCTGCCCCCTCAGACTTGAACTTGGGTATACCCAAGCCAAGCCCTCATAGAGGGACTTCCTAATATCTCAAAGTTGGCATTAGTGAGATTTTAACTTGAGACCTAAAGGCCATCAAGGAAAGTCCCAACCACTAGACCAACTCATCATTGATAGTTGTTTCTTACTACATGTACGAAACTAATATCTTACCTTCTTATATCATTCTACCCTTTACATTTATGGTGAATTTCACGATAAATCTTCATTTAAAGTTTCACATTTAGAGTCCTGCCACAATATTAAGTATTTGCAACCATGTTTTGTTGTATCCTTGAACCAAATGAATGTAGTTTTGCATTAATCAGTTTCTGAACTAAATATACAAAGTGGATACCTCATTGCGGTATCAAAAGCTCATAAGTCTATGCACAACCCATCTAAATTAATCGGTCGGTCTATTTCCATTCAATAACCGACTGATATAAATGTCAGTCCCTTCCTTTGTGGAATATTGGTCGCATGTCTTCCAAATCCAAAATCGGTCCTTCAACCGACCGAGTTTTAAACCATTTGCATCAAACCAATCAATACACATTTCCAACTATTTTAAACCGTTGCAATTAAAAAAAAAAAAAGAAAAAAAAAAAAAAAACAACAAACAACAACAACAACCAACTTTTTCAGCCTTATAAATACCCACCTCAAACACACATCTAAACACACAATTTCAAACACAATTCATATTCAACTTATCATCCATATTCAAACAACATTTCTATCTATACCTTCAAACACATTTTTTTAATTATGTCTTACGAGCTATTATTCGGTTCTTCGTCTTCCAACGATGATGAAGTTCTGAGTGAGTTTCTTGAGTTCGGGAAGTATGCTTGGAACGCTTACCAAGCATTACAGCCAAAAGTTCCACGAAGGTACATACACAGGGATCATGAGGGTGCTCATAATCGTTTAGTGGCGGCATACTTCTCCGAAAACCCGCAGTTCGACGAAAGAATATTCCGGCAGCGATTCCGAATGAGCCGAGAACTTTTCACAGAAATTGTTCGAGAGGTAACCGATTATTCTCCTTATTTTCAACAAACTCTTGATGCTAGGGGCATACCTAGTATTAGCCCGTTGGTCAAGTGTGCTGCGACCATTCGTCAATTGGGATACGGGCTTTTGGTGTGTTGAAGAAGAAGTGAAAAATGCTTAAAGTTCGGCTCGAGGGCTGTATAAAAAAGATCTCCAAGATATTATATATACATGTATCATATTACATAATATGATCATTCGACACAAGCAGCGAGCGATATGTCCTACATGGTTCGAAGATGAGGGCCATCATGATCACGATCCCTTAAGAACGCATGAAGAATCGTTAGTAGTTACCCAGGATTATGAGTTATATGCAGGGCCGGATTTGAGGGTGTGCGGGGTGCTCGACCGCACAGGGCCTCCATTTTTGTAGGGGCCCCACGATTAGAGACATATGTACATATTTAATACGGTTATAAGCTTAAAGATCGATTGTATAGTGTTCTAGAACGTGGGATACTTTGATTCTTACCTTTCGTAATTTGTAATTAATTGGTTTCAAGTAACATAAAATAAAGTTAAGAATAGGGTAAGCGGATCTGAAACGGGGATTTAGATGATGACATTGAGTCATTTTCACTTTACACCCTGTAGGTTTATAATTGTTACACTTTTGTTCTAATATGTTAGCTTATTTTCCAAATAAGTACAAACTAGGTTATAATATTGACGGGTTTGACCCATTATTGACCTCATTATTACCAGTGATATGGAACACACGTGGAGATAATATGATATCCTAAATGTTGTTTAAATAGGTATCAAAAGTGATGCAACATTGTAAATTTAAGACTCCATCTTGATGGCATTTTTACATAGATTTAAATCTCTTATGTTCACGAAATTTTTATAATTATAGCACAGGGCCTCCAAAATCTATGAGACGGCCCTGGTTACCCAGGAGATTATGGACTCATCAACTCATCTAAACTTAAAATCTGATTTGATTGAACACATTTGGACAAATCGTAGAAATCAAGTCAATCAAGGGAATGAAAACGAAGACGATAGTGATGGTGACGATGAGGACGACGATGAAGAATTTTTGTAATGTTTTTATTGTTATTTAAATAATTTACTTAATGTTTTTAATGTTTAAATGAATAATATATGTAATGTTTTTATTATTAATGAATTTTAAGTTTTTTTTAAAATGTTTGATTAAAAAAAAAGAGAAAAAAAAAAGTCGATCATCGACTGTGGCACTTTGGTCGCTTCTGGTGGTCGGAGAGGGAAAGCTGACGTGGCAGCCGGTGACCCTGGCTTCGTAGGCTAACATGTCTCAAAATAATTTTGAAATAAACTAGTGTTTTTCTTTTGTTGGTATTGAAAATGGTCTTTTGTAGAATAGATGCTCTTTATACCTGCCCTTGGTTGACTTAAAAAACACTTTTGGTATTTTCTCCATCAGTTGTGGCTGTTGTAAATCAATTCTGCGTGGATTTGTTATTTGATCGCCTTTGACAACTGGTGAGACCTTTTAAATCTGTTACATATTTGATAATCTCGTTATATACATGCATAGCAACTGTTTGATTATATGCCTGAATTTAAATTACTCTAGTGTGTGGTTTTATTTATTTATTTATTATTATTATTATTATTATTTATTTATTTTATTTTTTTAAACTTTTTTCTTAATATGAATACATACAAAGTTTTCTTTCGGGTATCCCGGTTATTTGGGATTGCTTATTTTTTCTACATATAAGCTGTTTTTTTTGGAAGGTGACTTTCAATTTTTTGGGTTGGAGTCACACCCAGTGGCGAAGCTTGCCAACTTTTAGTGGGGGGTCGGGATCTAATATACCGAAATTTCACAATTAAAATGGGGGGTCGAAATCTAATATACCGAAATTTTTCTACACGAAAACTATATACCCCCTATATCGCAAAAAAAATTTCGGGTGGTCGGGCGCGCCCCCCCCCCCCCCCCCCCCCCCCCCCCCCATAAACTCGCCCCTGTCACACCCGCCACCTCGCCAGGCAGACCCTCATCCACCCGCTACCCAGACTATGTGTCTGAACCGATCCACGCTGCGTAGTGGGGACTATTAATGGCTTCCTTCCAGAAACCGTACCGCCTCCGCACGAGTTTTCTCGCTGAAGTAACGGCCGGATGAAAACCGGGGGCGGCTCGGATTGGAACCTGCATTAAACACTTTAGGAGTTAATGTTTGGATTCACTTGCTTCTATAGAAAATGCAATTATATATGAAAACAATGATTATTTTTTTGAAGATTTTTATTTTTTAGCTTTTCCGTATAAAAAACAAGCAGAAAAGCTAAACATAACGTTCTCATTCCTTTAGCTGGTTTGTTTTAGCGGGTGGGAGTTACGGCCCAAAAGTCACCCATGTAGCCTGATTATCCAACTAATGGTTGGTGGTTTTAACTCATAACTAACACAAACATGAACTGTTTTTATTAATGGGTCAACTCGAAACTTGTTTAGACCCAGGCCAAACCAATTCATTTTTGTGTCCTGTCCATCGTGAATTTCCACCCCTAGTTATGTTTACATGATTTCTTATGTCTCAGGAAAATGGAAGTTGTATCTGCAATCGTTGGTCCTGTTGTGAATGTTTTGACGGTTCATATTACGCAAAAGCTGAGATACCTCACTTCCTCCGCGGAACATGTTAAGCACATGAAAACCAGAATGAAGGTTTTGGAGGGTCAAAGTGCGGATATCGAAGAGCACATGAAAGAAAACAATGTAAGCAATCGAAAGATACCTGCTCGTGTACCAGGGTGGTTGGAAGATGTTAAAAAGATCAAGGAAGAAGTTGACAACATTTCAAGCAACGACATCGGATGTTTTGATGTAAAAAAGAAGTATCGAGCAGGTAGAGATGCATTGAGGCTTATCGAGGATATTGAGGGTCTTATCAAAGAGAGTTCTGACATCATCTGGCGTGATGCTGAAATACCTCTTGGAAGAGTCGATACCAAACGCCTGGCATCAGCATCAGGTGGAGGTACCCAAAATCTGTTCAAGTCAAGAGATAAGATGTTCAATGATGCACTGAAGCTCCTTCAACAAGATGATGATGATGCGGCTCGAGTGATAGCTTTGTGTGGAATGGGTGGTGTGGGGAAAACCACACTGATGAACCAACTGAAAGAGGCTGCAGAAGATAACAAGATATTTAAGTGGATCTTGGTTGCAGTTATTGGGAATACTCCCAACTTGTTTGCTATTCAGAAGGCCATAGCAGCACACATTGGCGAACCTCTTACTGAAACTGATGAAACACTAAGGGCAACTCTTCTTTCTATAAGATTTAATAAACATTCCGAGAATAAAGAAAGGTGTTTGGTGATATTGAACGATGTGTGGGAGAGGATTAATCTCGAAGATATCGGATTAGGGAGTCCTTTGCCAAAGGGGGTCAAGTTGTTGCTCACATCACGAGATGAAAATATTTGCCAACAAATTGCAGTTCATGCTGATTCTGTTCTTAAAGTTGTTAGAGTTGATGTCTTGGAGGAAGGGGAAGCACGGGATTTCTTTTCTCGAATCGCAGGAGTTACAGAGGAGCATGATCATGATCTCTATCAAATAGGATGTGATATTCTCAAAAAATGTGGTCGTTTGCCACTTGCCATCAAACTCATTGCTGCAACTCTTAAATGTCAGAAGAAATTTGTATGGAGGCGTACACTCAAGCGTTTGAAGAAAAATGATCTTGACACGAACGTGCAAAAAATAATTAAGATAAGCTACGATAGTTTAGTGCATGATGATAAAGTGATTTTTCTGCTTTGTGGCATGTTCCCCGAGGACTATAATATTCCGATAGAAGATCTGACAAGATATGCATGGGGATTAAAACTTTTAGAACGAGTTTCTACTATGGAAGATGCTAGAGACAGCACACAAACAAGTGTGAGCAATCTAAAAAATACATATTTGTTGATGGATGGTGATAGTCGTCACTGTGAGTGTGTGAAAATGCATGATCTTGTGCTTGCATTTGTGGTGGGTACTGTTTCCAAAGGTGATGAGGACGGATGTTGGATCATTCACCATGATGATTTCTCAAAGTGGAGTGAAGCTGATATTAAGAGCCAGTCTTGCAAACAAATTTCATTAGCATGCAAGGGTATGTCGGAGTTTCCCATTGACTTTAAGTTTCCAAATCTTACGTTTTTGAAACTTTATGCAAGGAAATGAGTCATTAAGGTTCCCTCACGACTTTTATGTAGGAATGGAAAAGCTTCAAGTTATAGCATTTGAGAAGTTGGAGTATCCATTAGTTCCCACATCTGTTCAGTTCTCCGCCAACCTTCGAACTCTTTGTCTCCATGAATGCTCATTGATGTTTGATCTAAATTGTATAGGAAATCTTTCGAATCTGGAAGTCCTTAGCTTTGCTAATTCTGGCATTACAATCCTACCTTCCACATTCGAAAATTTGAAGAAGCTAAGACTACTCGATGTAACAGGTTGTTACAATCTTGTTATAGATGACGGTGTCTTGAAAAGCTTAGTGAAGCTTGAAGAGCTTTATATGAGATCTCATGTTGAAGCATACATGAGATCTCATGATAAAAAAGCATGCTGGTTCACAGACAACAACTGTAGTGAACTTGCAGAACGTTCAAAGAACCTTTGTGCATTAGAATTTGAATTTTTTGGTAACAATGCTCATATGAAGAACATGTCTTATGAGAAACTTAAAAGATTCAAGCTCTCGGTGGATGTTATTTTTCAGAAGTTAGAGACGAGCTGGGAAGAAATAAAGTTGATGCACACTCATATCAAAACAGCTTGAAGCTGATCACCAACAAAGAAGAACTACTGAAATCTAAAATCAGTGAGTTGTTTATGAAAACAGATGCACTTTATTTACAAGTGAATGATATGAATACTCTTGAAGATGTTGATGTGGAATCCCCGCATCCTCCACATCCTCGTCGATACTCTTCGTTTGGCATTTTGAGACTCCTTGTAGTTTCAGAATGTACAGAACTGAAATACCTTTTCACACCGAGTGTTGCAAAAAATTTGTCAAAGCTTGAGTATCTGGATATTTCCAGATGCCGAATTATGGAAGGAGTCATACATACTGAGAATGATGAATCAGATGCAATTAAGTTTTCCAACTTAAAGTATCTCAGGTTGGCTAAGCTACCAAAGTTATTGCATTTCTGCAATAACGTCAATGTAATTGAGCTGCCACGTCTCATGGAGTTGCAACTTGGACACCTTCCAAAAATTACAAGCATTTATTCCGATAGTGCAACATCTTTTGTGTCGAGTAATATATCCCCCACGCAATCTTTCTTGAACGCACAGGTAAGTATACGCTTTGTATTAATATACTGATATTAACAATATTTTCAGGCGGGTATCTAATGAATGAACAAATCTTTTTTTACTTTGCAGGATGCGGCTCCTAAGCTGGAGAAACTGGTTGTTTCTAATATGGAGAATTTGAAGGAGATATGGCCTCCTCAGTTTAGTATTAGTAATATTTTCCCATTGAGAGAGCTTACGATTGAGGATTGTGGTTCCATTGAAGTCTTGTTCAACATGGATTTTGGTGAAATCGAGCAACTTAACAGCAACTTGAGAATCATTAAAGTGGAGAGATGTGATAGTCTTGTGAAGCTTTTTTCATGCAATCCATTTCCATTCCTGAATAATCTACAAGAGCTTAACGTCAAAAGTTGTGGTTCCTTTCAAGTGTTATTTACATTGACTCGGGACGTGCTGGTAAAATGGAAGAGCTGGTTTGTAGCAGCAATTTGAGAAGCATTGTAGTGAAAGAATGTGATAGTCTTGTGAATCTTCTCCCAAGCAATCCAATGCCATTATTCAATAATCTAGAAGAGCTTGAAGTTACATGGTGTGCTTCTGTTGAAGTGATATTTGACATCGACATGGGATGTGTTGGTGAAACGGATAAAGTTAGCAGCAGCAGGTTGAGAAGCATTTATTTGAGCGGAATAGGGAAGCTTAGAGAGGTGTGGAGAATAAAAGATGCTGGAAATAACTTGATTCATGGCTTTGAAGCTATTGAAAGAATACGTATTGAAGATTGTGAGAGGTTTGAAAAACTAATCACACCTGCCACAACCAATTTTGAGATGAGAGCACTCAAAGAAGTTGAAATTTATAACTGCGGCAGAGAAAGAGAGAGAAGCTATGAATTGGTTGAGTGTAACCAAGATCAAGAGGTACGGCTCTTAACTTTTATATTTAAAACTTGAATGTTATTTAATATTTAAAATAATAATAATAATAATAATATTAATAAGAGTAAACTCCAAAATACATCCCTGTGGTTTACCAAATTTCGCACCATACATCCAAAACTTTTTTTTGCTCCTTATACATCCCTCCGTTAGTAAAAGCTAACCTATATACATCCCTCCGTTAAAATAAGGACAAACGGCGCAAACCATTTCTCCGTTATCTCCTAACGAGATAGAAAGTGTTTGCACCGTTAGTCCTATGGGTTAAATCTATTTGCACCGTTAGTCCTTTGTTACGTTTTCGTCCGCTTTTTTACGTTTTCGTCTGCATTTTTACGTTTTCGTCCGATTTTTTACGTTTTAGTCCGATTTTTTACGTTTTCGTCCTATTTTTTACGTATTCGTCTGTTTTTTTACGTTTCGTCGATTTTCGTTCTTTTTTTTTTTCGATTTTCGTTTCGATTTTTTTTTTTTCGTTTTCGTCCGATTTTTTTTGTTTTCATCTGTTTTTTACGTTTTCGTCCGATTTTTTACGTTTTCATCGTTTTTTTTTTCGTTTTCGTCAGATTTTTTGTTTTCATCTGTTTTTTTCGTTTCGTCCGATTTTTTATGTTTTCATCCGTTATTTACGTTTTCGTCCGATTTTTAGTTTTGTCCATTTTTTGGCTTTCGCCCCCTTTTACGTTTTCGTCTGTTTTTTTTAGTTTTCGTCCGATTTTTTACGTTTTCGTCCATTTTTTTAGTTTTCGTCCATTTTACGTTTTGTGCTTATTACTTCGTCGCTTTTTACATTTTGGTTCGTTTTTTTTGTTTTGTCCTTTTTTTAGTTTTCGTCCATTTTTTTACGTTTTCGTCCGATTTTTACGTTTTGTCCATTTTTATTTTCGTCCGATTTTTTACGTTTTGTTCCATTATTTTTAGTTTTGTCTTTTTTTACGTTTTCGTCCGCTTTTTTACGTTTCGTCCATTTTTTTACGTTTTCGTCCATTTTTTACATTTTGTCCGATTTTTTACGTTTTTGTCCTTTTTTACGTTTTCGTCTCTTTTTTGTTTTCGCATTTTTTTCGTTTTTGTTCCCTTTTTTTTTTTACGTTTTGTCCAATTTTTTTTGCCCCTTTTTGTCCATTTTTTACGTAAAAAAGCGGACAAAAACGTAAAAAAAGGGAAAAAAACGAAAAAAAAAAAAAAAGGGACCAGAACATAAAAAAGCGGACGAAAACGTAAATAAGCGGACAAAAACGTAAAAAATCAGACAAAAACGTAAAAAAATGGACGAAAACGTAAAAAATGGGAAGAAAACGTAAATAAGCGGATGAAAACGTAAAAAATCGGACGAAAGCGTAAAAAAACAGACGAAAACGTAAAAAATCGAACAAAAACGTAAAAAATTGGACGAAAACGTAAATAAACAGACGAAAACGTAAAAAAATCGGACAAAAACGAAAAAAACAGACGAAAACGTAAAAAATCGGACGAAACGTAAAAAAACAGACGAAAACGTAAAAAATCGGACGAAAACGTAAAAAAACAGACGAAAACGTAAAAAAAGGGACGAAAACGAAAAAAATCGGACGAAAACGAAAAAAACAGACGAAAACGTAAAAAATCGGATGAAAACGTAAAAAAAAAGACAAAAACGTAAAAAATCGGACGAAAACGAAAAAAAACAGATGAAAACGTAAAAAATCGGACGAAAACGTAAAAAAACAGACGAAAACGTAAAAAATCGGACGAAAACGAAAAAAAACAGATGAAAACGTAAAAAACAGGACGAAAATGTAAAAAATGGGACTAAAACGTAAAAAATGAGACGAAAAAGTAAAAATGCAGACGAAAACGTAAAAAAGCGGACGAAAACGTAACAAAGGACTAACGGTGCAAATAGAGTTAACCCATAGGACTAACGGTGCAAACACTTTCTATCTCGTTAGGAGATAACGGGGAAATGGTTTGCGCCGTTTGTCCTTATTTTAACGGAGGGATGTATATAGGTTAACTTTTACTAACGGAGGGATGTATAAGGAGCAAAAAAAAGTTTTGGATGTATGGTGCGAAATTAGGTAAACCACAGGGATGTATTTTGGAGTTTACTCTATTAATAATAATAATAATTATATATTATTATTATTATTATTATTATTATTATTATTATTATTATTATTATTATCATCTTACTTGTTATTTTTAAAATAAATAGAAAAAATAACATAGTGGCTTTCTTTTCGTATTTTTTGGGCTTCTCATATATTAAATATTGCTGCAAATAATAATATATCGAAAATCATTTATATATAAGAAAAGAAAAGAAAATCCAACTATTTCTACGTTATATCTTCTATCTCATATCCAGATGTTCCTTGAATTTCTTAAAAGAATTATAAAATATTTTTTAAAAATTTGTTGCAGTTATATTCAGATTTTGTCAATGGAAATTATTACTAATTATAACGTTTGTGGTTGTAATATGCAGATTAATGTTATACCCACATCAAGGGAGGAATTGAATGATGGTATTTCTAAAGTTGCATTCCCATCCTATCTATTACCCACTTTGCATAACCTTCATGAACTTGTTTTGCGGTACTATAAAGCTGTGGAGGTGGTCTTTGAGATAACGACTCCAAGTAGTAGAGAATCACCTCACAATACTCAACAACCACCAATACTCCCCTATCTTGAAAAATTACGGTTAAGCCGTATGGGGAGGATGAGTCGTGTGTGGATGTGCGATTGGAATGAATTCTTAAT
Source organism: Artemisia tridentata subsp. tridentata (assembly GCA_021014915.2). Taxonomy (NCBI): domain Eukaryota; kingdom Viridiplantae; phylum Streptophyta; class Magnoliopsida; order Asterales; family Asteraceae; genus Artemisia; species Artemisia tridentata. The sequence goes on along the minus strand of CP139505.1, from coordinate 398,272,056 downwards.
TCTTCAAAACCCACAGTCACAGTCCTCATTCCATAACCTCACAACCATAACAATGTACGCCTGCCACAGCATCAAGTACTTGTTTTCTCCTCTCATGGCGAAACTTCTTTCGAACATAAAGGAAGTTCGTATATCGTACTGTGATGGTATTGAAGAGGTTGTTTCAAACAGAGATGATGACGATGCGTCTATATATTCCCACACAACCACCACTTTCTTCCCTCATTTAGACCTTCTTGCCTTTTATAAACTCAAAAAGTTCAAGTGTATTGGTGGTGGTGCCAATGGTATATCTACTGATATTCATGACGAGCTTAAGGTATGTTTCCTATATATTCAGCGACCAAAATAAAGGTTGGTTAATTTTGTTAATATTATTAGCTATATTGATAATATAATCAAATTCTCGTTTTTTTTCCAGAAATCTCAAGCTTCTTGGTCCTTATGCCAATACGCTAGACAGATAAGTATAACACATTGTGATGCATTGTCAAGTGTGATTCCATGGTATGCTGTAGGACAAATGCAAAAGCTTCAGGTGCTGAAAATAAGTGATTGCAAATCGATGACAGAGGTGTTTGAAACTCAAGAGATCAACAAGAGTGTTCCAAGGCTAGAACATATTACGATGCTTAAACTACAAAAACTAAAGATCTTAAAAATTCGAGGGTGTAACCTTTTGGAACATATATTCACATTTTCCACTCTTGAAAGCCTCGCGGAACTCGAAGTGTTAGAGATAAAGGATTGCGAGGCAATGGAAGTCATTGTTAAGAATAATACTGAAGAGCAAACAACGGCATCTGATGTGGTGGTCTTTCCTCATTTGAAGTCCCTTATACTAGTCAATCTACCAAACTTTGTGGGTTTCTTCTTGGGAAAGAATGAATTCATATGGCCAGCATTGGAAAAGGTTGTGATTGGTGAATGCCCACAAATAACGGTGTTCACTTATGGTCAATCTACAGCTCTGAAGCTTAACTTCATAAATACAAGCTTAGGCAAACATAGTTTTGAATGTGGCCTTAACTTTCATGTGACGACCACCTCGCATCAGGTATATTTTCTATTTAAAAATTAGAACAGAAAAAACCTACACACCTCGCATACGGCCTTGCTATAAATAATGATTTTCATCAAAATTACAAAGTCTTTATTGGATCGAAAGTAATAAAATAGCAAATACAAATGGTTCGGTTATGAATGTGATCAACAAAACCCAAAATTGTAATAAAATTGGATCGTATTAGAACCGTATTGTACTCACATATGGTGTTTTATCATTTAACCAACTTATACGTACAATTATCTCTGACTTAAGCTTGTGGTGCTTTTTTTTACCTTGTAGGCCCGATTACTGAGTTATGAAAGTACAAGCACATACCGCCCGACTACTATGGAACGGTTGTCTTTGTCTTATCATAATTTGATGGAAGTGAATATGTACGAGTATAAGACGAGTGGTGAACAGACTCTTTTTTCATCCAATAAGCTGCTACAACTGCAAAAGCTTGAAACTGTCTATTGTAGGGGATGTCGGGACATTGAGCAGATATTTGATTCACAAACTGTTGCTGAAATTCCAAACTTGAGACAAGTGGAGTTGTGGGGGTTAGATAGTCTCAAGTATATATGGAAGAGCAAGCAGGGGACAGTATTAGAGTTTCCAAACCTAACACGACTGTCAATTCAACATTGCGATAAATTAGAATATGTATTTACATGTCCCATGGTTGGTAGTCTATTGCAACTCCAGGAACTACATATAAGTAGCTGCCACAATACGAAGGTAATTGTGAAGGGAGAAGAAGAAGAATATGATGCCATAGTGAATGCTATTGTGGTGTTCCCTTGTCTAAAGTCATTAAAACTTGATCATGTTTGGAATCTCGAGGGATTTTGCTTAGGAAAGGAAGATTTTGAATTTCCATCATTGGATACCTTGGAAATTACTATTTGTCCAAAAATGACGGTTTTCACCAAGGGAGATTTGTCTGCTCCAAAGCTACACGCAATTCGTATAGGGAGTTTGAAGTATAATATCCACAACAGGCTCAACTCTTTTTTGAACACCTTAAATAAGAGGAGGGACTAAAGATGTAAAAGTTCATGTTCTTACACTTGACAACTCCTTCATCTTCAATCAAATGGTCATTCAACGAATCTCATATCGATTCACCAGCATAATCAGGATCTCCAGCCAATCATTCACGCGATCTGTTTTCAGGCAAGTTGTTCAATTTATGTTTTTTATTTCACATGTAGTAATTGGGTATTTTGAATTGGAAGTATTTGATTTAGGGTTTATGTCATAGCCTGATTGATTTCTGCATTTGCGTATTTATTGCAAGTGTAAATTGTAATAAGCCGAATGTTATTTACATAAGAGTAAATTACATAAATGGTCCCTGTGGTTTGTCGAAAATTTCACCTATCGTCCCTCAAACTTAAAAGTTGCATATATCGTCCCTATCGCCTCCAAATAATAACACTCGTGGTCCTTAAAAGGACCACGAGTGTTATTCTTTGGAACTTAAAAAAATTTCACCTATCGTCCCTAAAAGGACCACGAGTGTTATTCTTTGGAGGTGATAGGGACGATATATGCAACTTTTAAGTTTGAGGGACGATAGGTGAAATTTTCGACAAACCACAGGGACCATTTATGTAATTTACTCTTTACATAATATGATTCGTAAATGTTTAAATAAGAGAATTAGAGAGTTGTATGATGCATTAGGTGCAACGATTAATTGGATCACTTTTGGTGTTGTTCATCCCCTATACGTGTGTGTTTTTATTGGCTACATAGTTACATGTGTTTGAATTTGGTGAAGGTTGGAAAAAAAGAGAAAACAAGAAGGATAGATGGTTTGAAAAGGCACATTTGATATAGGGTAGCTTGGCGATGGTTGTATCCGTTAGAAATAAAAAGTGTGCCTTTAATCTTTAGTGATAGTTTAATTTTATAACGGAATAATGACCTTTAGTTAAAACATATGGGCTTGAAACTTCACTTATGGTATTCAAACCTTTTCCTAGTAATAGAAACAAGATAACTAGAGCAGGGGAGGAGGGGACTCACAAAAGTAAGTCAAATAAAATCAATTAGAAAACGTGCAGTGAGTACCTAGTTTAGCGTCCTATTAGGTAATTTTTTATACCAATCTCATCAAGTGACTAAGAAGAGATCCACAACAAAAGGATCAGTCAATTGCCTAATCTTAGAATATATTGTTGTAGAAATAGTCGAGCGCGATAGTGAAATTAATATGCTCGAGGACTAGTGTCCCATGAATGTTGCGGCCTTTTCTTGTTGGGGTATCTCATTAAAAAGACTTGTTTGGTCATCATCACAAATGAAGTGTTTTGATTTGGGTTCACACAAATATTCAAACAATTTTCTTAAACTAACTAATCAAAGATTGCAATTGCATGCACTAGATGAAGTACTTGTTTGAAAATTAGTGCTCGTCATATTTTTGGATATCACATATCATTATTCTTATGTTAGAAAAGTAATTTCCCCCAAATTATTGTATTGTCAAGAACCAAAATTATGTTTTTACAGAAACATAGAAGTTATATTTTCATTATGTACCTTCTTTCTTGGTTTAACATATTTACAAAATGTGTGTGATTTTACAGGAACTTCAGAACTCTTCAGAGGTTCAACTCGTGTGTTCTTCATAACGCCATGCCTAAATTCGTGTAAGTTTGGGCATGAAGTTTGTTTTTGGACAATTCTATACAATTCGTTGGTCTAAAGGAGTTTGAGAGGTATGAACAACGAGCCCAAACCACATATATCTTTCATGTAAAAATTATGTGCAACAACACGTTTGTCAGGGTGGCAGATTCAAAAGGAAACAAGAAAATGGGAGCCTCGATCTTCTGGATCTTAAGCAATGAAGGAGGAAGGAATTTTCTAAGTATATTGCGGAAGAAACTGCTGAAGATGTTAGAAGAGTTACTAAAAGTATGGGACTGAAGTCGGTTGTGATAAAGGTCAATGGATTTACTCACTTCAAGAGAAAGAAGCTTGTGATTTTGAGGTTTATAGACGCGTAAACAAACTGGACACCTGACCAAAACGCGATTGTGTAATTAAAGCCACTTAACGGGTGTCAACTCATAATTGTGTTTGTGTTTTTTTTTTTTTTTTTTTTTTTTTTTTTTTTTTTTTTATTATTTTTTTTTTATTTTTTATTTTTTTTTTGCTGTTGCAAAATACTAGTTGAAGTGTAGTAAGGAGACTTGCTTGATGTTGTTATGGTTTCACCATCAATATGTAGCTTTGTTTGATTGTGTTTTTCTATTTTTGGATATTGCTAGAAGCAAAAAATTTACAACTTTTTGGTGAAGAGGTCGTTTAATAGAATATATCTTTTCAATTTCAGAAAATATCATCTAGTGCGTCTATGTTTTTCTCTTATGTTTGTAGACAGAAAGTGAAAATGATACAAGTTCTTATGTCTCCAAACAAGAAGAGCAAATAAAAGATTTTTATTTTTATCTTTATTTTTTCTCGACATAAAAGGGAAAAATGACTTTTTTCTCTTATGCTTGCATGGACAAAATACATGTAAGAAAACAAACAACGCCTTAGTTGCTTTTTGCTACATGTACAAAACTAAGAGCTTTCCTTCTTATATCATTCATCACTTTTTTTATTAGGAAAATTTCTAAAATACACCAAAAATTGAATTTGTGTCCACAATGTAGTCAAGAATATTGCAAATTCCAATTTTGGTTATGTGCAACCGTGATACTGCGCGACTCCATTAAAAAGTTAACACGTGGCATGACAAAAAGTAACATTCTAATCATTTGGTGACACACTTGTCACATTTTGAATGGGTCGCACAGTCGCACAGCCGCCGGTCGAGCAAGGCAAATGTGCGACCCCATTCAAAATGTGACAAGTGTGTCACCAAATGATTAGAATGGTACCTTTTGTCATGCCACATGGCCAATTATGAATGAGGTCACGCAGTAGCACGGTCGCACATGACAAATTGGAATTTGCAAAATTCCTGACTTGATTGTGGACACAAATTCAATTTTGGCATAGTTTTGGAATTTTCTCTTTTTTATTTATATGTATTTCAAGATAAATGTCCATTTAAACCTAATCAAAAATATTTTAAAGAACAAAAATAAAACTATTGACGTTTTGCAAAGGGCTACTTAATGAGCAACACAAAGATTATCTACTGATTTTATTTAGAAAACTTCTCTTGTATGCTAAGGTCAAAATAGTTCAGAACACTTGAACTAAACTACTTGCAGCGTAGAATACTTGATTAACTTCATGGCATGTATTTTAAGAAACAAAGAAAGCATTGCACTATCATCATTTTTTTTCCTCAACTTTAACGAAACATCAAAGAACGAAAATACGAGAGTAAATCCACATGAAATCATTGATAAACTTTAGCCTTAACTATCAGAGTGCTTCATAATACAAACGGCTCTATATGAGGTACACATAAAAGCCTATTCAACCTTACATCCAATAGATTAAAGAAGTGAAATCTTTCTTGTTTATATACTATAGAGAATGAGGATGGCACATGTCTAGAATATTGTAGTACTATGTTTTCGGATACATGTGCAGATGAAGTTGATTATAAAACTAAAAATATCAAACCTCAGATGAAGTTGATTGTAATACTCTTGACATTTTTAGTATCTGTTGTCACTTTAAAATAACTAAATATTTTTAGTATCTGTTAGTCCAAAATCTTTATTTAAAAAGATTGTCCATATATTTATATAACTAAATATTTAGTAATCTTCTATCTATCTATACCAATCATTCTTAATTTCTATTGATCAATAGAAGCTGTTACCTAGAGATTTTCTTTAGAATATGTGATAATAGAAACGTTTCATGGGTCCAACTCAACTTACGTAAACCTGATCACACCTAAAATGCCATATTGATTCTGCAGTTACATGTTACGAAAATGAATGAAGGTGTAGCCCTCAAAGTTCTTTTGGATTCTGGAACCAGTGATCTTTAAATTTGCATTCATCCAAATACAAAGTGTTAAACACCCTAACGTACAATTCCTAGAGGCTAACTCAATCGGTCATACAAGAATGGCCAACAATTTTACTTTTTTAATTTCCTTCTAAAAAACTAGATTTTGAATGGTTCACAAAGTATTTTTGTTAGCTAACCCAACAGTCCAATCATCGTTTGAAAACGGAAAAAGAAGCTAAACCATCTCATATACCAAAAGAAAACCATTCCACTACTCACACTAGAAATTCCCGGTATGACTTGGTACTTTAGGCTTGTACTCACTCATGCATAAGGTGCCATTCAAACTTATCCAAATGTTGTCCATGTGACTAAGAAGTGAGGCGACTTGGGTACAACACAGGTGATTCGAGCCTCTCTTGGTTGCCTACATGTCTAGAGAAGATATCAAGAGAGGGACAACTTAGTCCTATACTCCTATCAATGTAAAACTTAATCAATCACAAGGCACCAATGAACATATGTCACCAGAATTATCCAAAATGGATAGATGTGTCACCCTAACGAGCCATACGAAAAGACTCACCAAACCCACAGAGTGTTTTGAGTCACGTTCACCTAAACCAAACTATAATTGTTTCCAAAAGGATAACTTGATCAGTCGCATAAAAATAGCCTAGATGCTTAATGAACGCTTATATTAAGCAACAACAAAGGAAGTACACTTATAAAACAAGGGCTATGGGTTTTGCTGGACTACGCAGGAGCCACGGTACATTCACTCATACCAATTCGATTGATGAAGAGGACAACGTAAATTACACTTTTTTATGGCCATCACATTGTCATTTTCTATTGTTAGCATTGAAATTATATTAAAGTGATGGTCATTTGTATTTCTTGTTCATCATAAGTGTGTGTCGAAATAATGTATAGAATAGATAGTGGGCTTTTGGTAGAGGTCTAAGCTAATATGTTCCAAGTCATGTAATAATAGTCCATGTATTGTCTAGCCCAACCAAAGCCCACTCAAAGCCCAAGCTAAAGCCTTTAGGGCATTTCTCTTTCTATTAAGCACACACTCCCACCACATATGTTAGAGGGCAGTAAAGTGATAAGGTGGGAGTGTGTGTTTCTCTTTGTAACTCTTTCTTTCTTTTCCAATCTAATATACACGATCCATTGTTTCTTTACTGTCCCAATCTCATCATCTTTATTCTTATTATTTCTTATTCTCTTTCTTATATTCTTCATCTTATCTTTATTCTATCTTGACTGCCATTCGATCAACAAAAGAAGTGGGTATGATAAAGTAGGATTTCAAGCTATTACAAGTGGTATCAACAAGCCTAGCTTCAAGGTAGGAGGTCCTCTTTTTGTTCGATTCTTGTTCATGCGTTTTTGAAGGTTTGTGAAACGATCCATATTTGTTTTCTGTGAACATCGAACACAAGACCAAAGAAATAGTTGGGTTTGTTCATGATGGAACGACGTGGTGTATGAAGGTACTCTAGTCTTTCATTCGTTTATAGTCTTGGAAGCTTGGATTTTGGTTTGTTTTTTGCTTCATTGATCGTATAGAATCAAAACAAATTTTGTATAAGATTTGTTGTTGATTATCTTCTCCATCATTTTCATCAACTCTTGCTATATTGATAATAGAAACGTTTCATGGGTCCAACTCAACTTACGTAAACCTGATCACACCTAAAATGCCATATTGATTCTGCAGTTACATGTTACGAAAATGAATGAAGGTGTAGCCCTCAAAGTTCTTTTGGATTCTGGAGCCAGTGATCTTTAAATTTGCATTCATCCAATTACAAAGTGTTAAACACCCTAACGTACAATTCCTAGAGGCTAACTCAATCGGTCATACAAGAATGGCCAACAATTTTACTTTTTTAATTTCCTTCTAAAAAACTGGATTTTGAATGGTTCACAAAGTATTTTTGTTAGCTAACCCAACAGTCCAATCATCGTTTGAAAACGGAAAAAGAAGCTAAACCATCTCATATACCAAAAGAAAACCATTCCACTACTCACACTAGAAATTCCCGGTATGACTTGGTACTTTAGGCTTGTACTCACTCATGCATAAGGTGCCATTCAAACTTATCCAAATGTTGTCCATGTGACTAAGAAGTGAGGCGACTTGGGTACAACACAGGTGATTCGAGCCTCTCTTGGTTGCCTACATGTCTAGAGAAGATATCAAGAGAGGGACAACTTAGTCCTATACTCCTATCAATGTAAAACTTAATCAATCACAAGGCACCAATGAACATATGTCACCAGAATTATCCAAAATGGATAGATGTGTCACCCTAACGAGCCATACGAAAAGACTCACCAAACCCACAGAGTGTTTTGAGTCACGTTCACCTAAACCAAACTATAATTGTTTCCAAAAGGATAACTTGATCAGTCGCATAAAAATAGCCTAGATGCTTAATGAACGCTTATATTAAGCAACAACAAAGGAAGTACACTTATAAAACAAGGGCTATGGGTTTTGCTGGACTACGCAGGAGCCACGGTACATTCACTCATACCAATTCGATTGATGAAGAGGACAACGTAAATTACACTTTTTTATGGCCATCACATTGTCATTTTCTATTGTTAGCATTGAAATTATATTAAAGTGATGGTCATTTGTATTTCTTGTTCATCATAAGTGTGTGTCGAAATAATGTATAGAATAGATAGTGGGCTTTTGGTAGAGGTCTAAGCTAATATGTTCCAAGTCATGTAATAATAGTCCATGTATTGTCTAGCCCAACCAAAGCCCACTCAAAGCCCAAGCTAAAGCCTTTAGGGCATTTCTCTTTCTATTAAGCACACACTCCCACCACATATGTTAGAGGGCAGTAAAGTGATAAGGTGGGAGTGTGTGTTTCTCTTTGTAACTCTTTCTTTCTTTTCCAATCTAATATACACGATCCATTGTTTCTTTACTGTCCCAATCTCATCATCTTTATTCTTATTATTTCTTATTCTCTTTCTTATATTCTTCATCTTATCTTTATTCTATCTTGACTGCCATTCGATCAACAAAAGAAGTGGGTATGATAAAGTAGGATTTCAAGCTATTACAAGTGGTATCAGCGAGCCTAGCTTCAAGGTAGGAGGTCCTCTTTTTGTTCGATTCTTGTTCATGCGTTTTTGAAGGTTTGTGAAACGATCCATATTTGTTTTCTGTGAACATCGAACACAAGACCAAAGAAATAGTTGGGTTTGTTCATGATGGAACGACGTGGTGTATGAAGGTACTCTAGTCTTTCATTCGTTTATAGTCTTGGAAGCTTGGATTTTGGTTTGTTTTTTGCTTCATTGATCGTATAGAATCAAAACAAATTTTGTATAAGATTTGTTGTTGATTATTTTAGTGAAAGGGGTGAATTATTAGAGTTAGTAGAGTTGGTGAAGAAAGTCTTAAAAGTCACATGGGTTGTCAGTGAAAATATCTTGCAAGATAAGGTTGCAAGTGGGAAAGTAAGGATAAGGACAAAAGTTGGTGAAAATCTGCGTTTTATCGGAATTGACTGAAAACAGTCGAATTATCGGAATTCAGATTTGTTATCGCAATTGGATGCTGTAAGGTTTTATCACAAATCAGGCAGTCTTCAGTTTTATCGCAATTCAATTTCGATATTTCCATCGCAAATCAAAGTTCAAATTGCGATAATTATCGCAATTGGGTCTGGCCAGAACTTATCGCAAATCAAACCTTGTCAGACTTCGCAATTCAGCTGTGTCCGAGATATTATTGCAATTCCGATATCGGACGACATTACAATTCCGATATCGGACAAAGCTATTTTTCAGAGTTGGCAGTTTCAGTCCCTGTCCTTTCCAGCAGCCTTAGAACTTTCAGAATTGGCAGTTTTGGCCCTCGTACTTGTGTGAATTGATTTCAAAGTTAAATAACTTTTAAGGATTTGATTCGAACGTAATTTCGTCAACTCAAAAGTGAACTCGGTATTTTAACTCTTGTATAAGAGTGGAAAATACTTCGACAAACGGATATCTACCCTCTTGTATAAGAGTGTTAGATTTTATATAAATTGCCAATTTATATAAATTGGATATATTTCTATCTAAATTGATATTTTGCCATAATTTTTATAAATTTTGGTCAAATTGATATTTCTATAGAAATTGTCATTTTATATAAATTATAATTTACATAACTTTTGTCGAAATTGTAAACTTTTGACTTTGTCTTAATTATACTCTAATCAAATTTTGTAACTTTATTTAAATTTGTTTCGTTTATATAAACTGCAACTTCAACGATCATCAACAACAAACCAAAGCTTCACAACAACAACCAAGTTTAACCTTCAACAACCTCAACTCCTATTTCGTTGCAAAGATCCTGTATCCACTTTATTGTACCAATCATCATCAATGGCATCTCACCAAGACGATATCACAACTGCTTTGGCAAATGGTTTTGCTTCGGTATACAGGGCATTAAACATCGAACCACATAACAACAACCATTGGAATTCACCGTACACTGACAATACGCAGTTATATATGGGTCAAGCCGGACAAATGGTTAAAGTTATTGGGAATCAGCAAGGAAATGCTATGGGTATACAGACTGGGAATCAAATGCAATATGCGGGGTTGTATACAGGAAACCAAGCAGATCAGTTTGTGAATCAGAATGGGGTCAATCAAAATGAGGATTATTGTTTCATGACTTCATCTGAAATCCAAAGGAGTGATATAGGCAGAATTGGTAATGTTCCTGCAATGACGAAGGTAGAAAAGCTCCAGTACATGCTGATGCTAGCCAACAAGGAACATTCAGGAATACCGTTGACTGCTGAGGAATCAGACTTCCTGCTTACAACCAGAATCAATGATAATTCTACAGAAGTCACTGGAGTCTCCGATCCTATGCCTGATCAGCAACAAACAACATCATGCAGTGATTCTGAAACTCCTCCGTCCTATGACACAGAACCACTCAATGAGGTACCATCATTGTTTGCTCATGAAAAGCCACATTCTGTGCCTCTCGAACCTAATTTCGATACATATGTGGGGGAGCAAGTTAATAGCAATGTTAACTGTGAAACTTCATATATGGATCCTAATGAAGTTCAAGTTGCACAAAATGATGCTAATGATGAGGAAACCCGTGCTCTATTTGAATCATTACTTCAAAATTGTCAAATAGAGATTGAAAAGGTCAAAAAGATCAATCGCGAGGTAAAAGCCGCGAATGAAAAATTGACCACTGAGCTTGAGAGTTATAAGGTGAATGCACGAGCTTTTGATTTTCACAACAATCGACAGTCAGAACTTGAAAATAGTTTAAGAGATTCTGTTTTAAGAGAAAAACGTTTGCAAATCAAATTTGACACTCTAGATGTCAATTTGAACAACAAAATAAAATCTTTAAACAAGGAAATTTCTGAACTAACCAACCAGCTTTCAAAACAAAAATCAACTTATTCTAATCTTGAAAAGGAAAAGAATGAGTTGAATGAAAGGTTTTCAAAACGTGAAAAGGATCTTCTTAAAGAGATCAATGACAAAAAGGAAACCATTGCAAAGTTGGAAGATTTGCTTGTAAAAACGGGTCATTCTGCACAAACAGTTAACTTGTTAATAAACGATCCAAACCCGATTTTACATACAATAAAAAAAGTGGCTATCGGTTATGAAAACCCTTATAATCTCAAGAAAGCTCAAAAAGAACAGAATGTGCTTTATAATGGTAATTTAATAAATGCTATCCATGACCCTCCTCCGGGTTATGATTCTAGTGAAACGATTGAGCTTTCCAAACAGAGTAGAAACAAAATGCGACAAATGAACAGAGAAATAAAACCCATTGACTATAATGAACTTAACAAACTCTCTGGGGTTCATCTTGTTAAAAAAGAGTCACCAATGTTTTTCAAAAGACCAGTGGCTGTTGCAAATTCGTTTATTTGTTTCAAAACATCTGCCTAACATCGAACAAATGGCATCTAAAAACACTTATGATTCAAGTGCAGCTAGACTATATTTGGTTGATCTTAAAAAGAGAATTGAAACACTTCAACGTATTGTGGCTTCCAAAACAAACAGTAAAAAATTTGAATGGTTTTCAGATGGTGTTCATTCAGAACTGAAACAGATGTTTGAAAGGGAAATTAATCCACATATTGCTGCAATCTATGCGGTTGTTCAAAATGTGGAAAATAATCTTTTGAAAGAGTCGGCAGAATTTGTTAAGGACCACAAATCCTTAGTGAAGGAAGCAAATGAAAACATTGAACACATCAAGGCCTTGGAAAAACATAATGACAATCTCTGCTTCGAAGCTCTATCGACCGATATTATGTCCATTATTTACCAAACATATTCTGTGGAAGATGATGAAAGACTTCGAGCTGAAACTTCTGAACTTGTTTTAAAATATGAAAATGCGCTTGCTAAGATTGAGAAACAAAATTTCACATATTTTAAACAACTTGATCAGAAAAAGGAAGAATGTAAATATGACAAATTGTCGTATGAGCGTTCTTACAAAAACATGCAAGATCAAATTGATCTTTTGAAGTCTCAGCTGGAAAGTCAAAATAGGAAGGGTGAGGAAACTAAGTTTGCAAAACCATCAACTTCGGAACAACCAAAAATGTCAATTTCTCAAAAGGTTCCAACCGTTGATGTGACAATTGATTTGACAAAACCAGTCACTCCAACACCCTTGCCTACAACACCAAAAGTGAAAGCACCTGGCCTTTCTAGGGATAGTACACCAAATGTGACCATAAAAACTGTTAACGAATCAGTTGGTTCAAACAACACGGTCCACAATCACTACCTAGAAAATGCTAGGCAAAAGGCACAAATTCGAAAAGATGGAAGTTTAGGTACAAAACCTAGAGTGATGAATTCTACAACATTACAAAGCACTGCTAGTAGTAGTAAACCACTACCTAGGATTATTCAACTAAAGACTTGGGATTGGCTTGCATCTAAGAGTAGTTGCGCAAAAGAAAATGTTATCCACGTAGAATCCAACACTATGAATTCAAATTCCTCTTCGAACAAAAAGCAGGTTCAGAATGACAGTAGTGACAAAGTTAAGGTTGTCGTTTTAAACAAGAATGTTGAATTTGTTTGTCCTACATGTAAAAAATGTGTCTTTTCTGCTAATCATGATGCATGTGTTGCACAGTATATCAAGAAAGCAAATGCAAGTGCTAAGGCTCAATCCACTAAGACACCAAATAGAAACAAACCCGTTGGTAAGAAGCAAAAGGCTAAGAAACCAACTAGGTGGATCTCTACAGGACGTAGTTTTTCTCAAAATGAGACTTCCGCTGCATCTGATAAGAAAACCACTCCTAGATCTTGCCCTAGGTGGATTCCCACGGGAAAAGTTTTTAAAAAAGTTGGTCTTAGATGGATTCCCACAGGAAAGATTCTTGATAGTTGCACCACAACAAGTAATAGTGAAAATCATCAGGATAAGGATGTAGAAACCACTACAACCGTTGATAGTGGACACCCTCAATGTGATGATTCATGTTCTTCTAACACTGTTATTTGTGCAAATTCTTCTTTTGTGGATTCTGTGAATGCAGGTACTTGTGAAAGTGTTGAGATTTCATACGCTGAATGTGGAAAAGAAGAGCTTTATGCCAACATTTCATTTGGAAATCCTGGTCTTGTTCCACTCTTAACTCCACTTTTACTTGTTCATACTTAATCATTCTTTGTACATATATAAATTTTTTGAAAAAAAAAAACCTCAAAAGCAAAATATAAAAATAGAAAATTTCAAAAATCCAAAAATATTCTTCTCCGACATGTCTCTCGTATAATCGATATTCTGTACGTACCTAGAAATGTCATTTAACAATGATACGGGCATGTACAGATGCTTGAGCGAGAGTTCATTTAAATGTTTTCAAAACATGTCATTTTCTTAAAAATCCAAATGGCTTTCGTATACTTCAGTACGAAACCCGAGCTTAACCCAATGGCTTCGGAACAACTCAGTTTCGGACCCGAGCTTCAAAGAAAGGAAAGTGCTTCATCAAAAAATTTCGAGCTCTTATCCTAAAAATCAATGGCTTTCGTATATTTCAGTACGAAACCCGAGCTTAACTTAATGGCTTGTAAGCATTTCAGCTTACAACCCGAACTTCAAATAAAGGAAAGTGTTGTGCAAATCCAATATTTTGTCAAACACTTATCCTAAAAACAAATGAAGATATTTCTTCCATCATATCTTCAAAGATTTTCAAAATCTTCTCTATCTTGAGCACATTTTCATCAAGTTTTTTCAAAAAGATTTTTCAAAATCTTTCATAAAGTGCTCAAGAGAACTCCCTCCAAAAACCGATAAAACATGCTTTATTTAAGAGGGAGTATAAAAATGAGAAACAAAAATGTCCCAATTTCATGCTCAAATCCGTCTTTCTCTCCAAAAAGTTACGTTTTAATCAGTTGATATCAAAAATATCACTGCATGCTATTTTTGAGGGGGAGAAGACGTGATTAAAATGTGATCAAAAAGCGAATCTCAAAAGGAGTTCTTCAAAAAGACTCAGCATGAACCCTCGAATTGACGAAAGATAAATGTCAGTAATTGAAAAGACTAGTCCGGGACGGGTAATAATTTCAAGATGGTTATCCATTGATGTAAACGTGTCTCGCAAAGGACTTGTCTGAGTAGAATGTACCAATTCGAGAGATGATCTTTTGATATGAACGGGACGGGTAATAACTTCAAGCTAGTCTAACTAGTGATGTAAACGTGTCTCGCAATGGTCATATTAATTGAAAATCGATCAGTTCAAAAAGTGCGAACTCTACCCATCATGTGCAATTCTTTCTTAAATCTCATATGCACATGTGAAGGGGGAGTATTTCAGAAAATGTAAAACTCTCGAAGTATTAACAAAATGTGTTTTATTCATGAACACTTTGAGAGATTTTCTCAAATGGTTTTATGGCAAATGATCAACAAACCTAGGATAATCATGGAGTTATAAGGTGATTATGGTTAGGTTATGTCCTATGATCCGCCAGAGCCGGAGGGATCTTCCCAAGGACAATTCCAATAGTCTAGAATTAGAAGTCCTTAAGTAATATTGAAAAAAGGAGTAAATGAGAAAGGAGAAAGAAGGGGTTGAAGAATGAAAAAGAAAAGTTTAATGTAAGGGTGAAATGAAATAGTCCTCCATGAAAACTTAGGTCAGAAACCGGGTCAATACATCTGTTATCGGTACTCACTAAGGTGATACTGATATTGAAGACAAGACGTTATGGACCTAGTGACGCATTGCACAAACCCCTCCTTGTCACTCAGATATCTCTTAAAAGATATTTGTTTCATTTCTCATGGAGAACACTACATAATCTATCGGCCTCTCATTCCGAGATGTGTTGATATTGCAAATGTGGCACTCTGCTCCATGCCTCCGACGACCAAAACCAAAACGCACATAATTGAGTCTAGAGACATGAGATTCATCAAAGATCTCTTAGGAACACTTCCTATGAAATACACTTGTGTTCATCAAAATGATACAAGTTGTATGAGTCTTATTGAGATCTTAAGGATCTTGCCTTATGTCATGATGGTTACTCGCTTCAAACGGTCTACAGTCTTGAAGTGATACTTCGGTATACTTCAGAGGCTATCAACGGCCTTGGTAAAGATTAGAAAATTTTTTCACACTATGCTGATAACGATCTCGAAATCTAAACCTATAAGCGCTGGACGATTTATTGCTAACTGTCTTATGCAGGTACTGACAAAAGTCCATTCACCATCATCATATGTTTCAACATCTACAACGTCGACGCTATGAATATATGAAGATGTTGATCAAGGAAAAGATCAATCAAAAGTCGATACTTTGAAGATCACAGAGCATGAAGGAACAATGAATCAAGTCTATTCTACATCGACACACAAAGTTCAAGACGTTGAAGTCAAAAGACTTATCACCGAGAGCATCATTGAAATGACCATCCCTTAGGGGGAGATTGTTAGCATTGAAATTATATTAAAGTGATGGTCATTTGTATTTCTTGTTCATCATAAGTGTGTGTCGAAATAATATATAGAATAGATAGTGGGCTTTTGGTTGAGGTCTAAGCTAATATGTTCCAAGTCATGTAATAATAGTCCATGTATTGTCTAGCCTAACCAAAGCCCACTCAAAGCCCAAGCTAAAGCCTTTAGGGCATTTCTCTTTCTATTAAGCACACACTCCCACCACATATGTTAGAGGGCAGTCAAGTGATAAGGTGGGAGTGTGTGTTTCTCTTTGTAACTCTTTCTTTCTTTTCCAATCTAATATACACGATCCATTGTTTCTTTACTGCCCAATCTCATCATCTTTATTCTTATTCTTTCTTATTATCTTTCTTATATTCTTCATCATATCTTTATTCTATCTTGACTGCCATTCGATCAACAAAAGAAGTGGATATGATAAAGTAGGATTTCAAGCTATTACATCTATCGATCATGGTTGGTTTATTGTGTAAACTCACATTTAAGGTACTACTATTGTCAAAGTGGTCAAAGATCGGTCACAAACTTTAGCTTTTGTATCCGTTAACAAAATGATCCCAGGTTTGCAGTAATCAGTTTTTTAACCCAAAATACAAAGTGGATACCTCCCATCTAAGATACCTTGTTTAGAAATAATATTCTATCTTATGTGTCGAATACATAACCAACCTCAGCAAAGTGGAATTTTACCAACGCAAGAGCTCTTCCGCGATGTGAAATCTTGTTCTTTTCTTCCTTGGGCATTTCAGCATAACTATAACAGCAGAAATCATAAAATTAATTTGGTTTTATTGCCAGCAATCAGCATGCGATGATATGAAAGGTGCAGGGAGCTTAGAGATGGTGAGTCAAAATTAAATGGCTCAGGTTGAAACGGATCAAAATGGGTCGGGTTCATAACAATGTCAAATCTGATTCAGGTTCACTAGGTCAGAATGGGGACCTATAAATCTTCTTACTCCACAATTTATAAGTTTGCACTCTTAAAAGACAGACTTGACATGACTTTTAATCTGTTTGACCCATTTGATGTATTCCTATTTTAGCTAAACTTTCAGATATGAAAAAGCCAGGACCCGTTTATAAATAATTTGGCCGAAATTGCCACCTATTATGGAGATGATCCTATAGAAAAAGAAACGGCCTTACGTTTGATCATAACCATCAGGTTGGAAGTCTGGATCTCATCCAAAGTCATTCGGTCCTCTTTGCAGGAACAATCTTCCCGTGAAAGGGTACATTATGTGCAACATTATTTGAAATGCCAATCAATCAAAAACTAGTACGACCACTGATAGGTACATGCAAATCACATTTTAAAACACAAAAAGATCAATTAAACCATTTGATATAGTAGGAAACAAATTGAATAGTATAAAGCATACCAGGGTCTTTCCGACAAACGTAACGGGTTCATGATTTTGCCCAATAGAGAGAAAATACACACAGAGCATAGACAGATTTATCCTCATAATCCATCAACATATTGTTTAGACCTACAGCCGCAATTGAAGTGGTTAATTAGCATAAATTTTTTATAGTTTAACATCAAGGTAAATACGACATAAATATTATTCTATGTACCTTCATGACCAAGCTTCTGAAGGAACCACTTGCTATTGATCAGAAAAGACCAAATTTCACCTGTAACAAAGAGATTCGTTTTGAGTTTATTCATAACTATTAAGTATTTACAACAAAAAATGTCAAAAACAAAGACAAGTATCTTCCACCAACACTGGTCTAACCAGGTATGTGGAATCATTTGAAGCCGACAATGGGTCTTGGCCGGATATAACCGGGTCATCGCCGGATTTAGCCGGGTCTCAACCGGATATGACCGGGTCTAACCGGATATGACCGGGTCTAACCGGATATAGCCGGGCCTTAACACAAAAACCTTTAAAAAACAAAAAAAAAAAAAAAAAAAAAAAAAAAAAAAAAAAAAAAGTGTACCTGAACCTTGCAACTCCGGTCACAAAATGACTTGAACTTCTTCAAGTTTCTTTGCAGTCCCAGTCACACCCCCCACTAGCCACCGCCTATTTTACAGTTGACTATTTGGAAGTTATGGGCCTTTTAGAGTTTTTCTAACTTGTGCCCCAACAATGGTTTTTCTAACTTGTGCCCCTACATAAAAGTACACCAAAAGTACACATGGACCTACATAAAAGTACATTTGTACTTTTATGTGAATCACTGTGTACTTTTTCGTGGGCCCTTGTGTACTTTTGGTGTGCTTAACTTGTGCCCCAAGGGCACAAGTTAGAAAAACCCTTATTATTATACAACTTTCTTTGTTAAAGTTTATGTTAAATAGTTGGAGGGAGAAGGTCTATTGTTCAATTATCAGCGGCCCTGGCACGGCTTTTTTAATTTATTTTGCAAGTTTTTTTTTTTTATCTTTTCACTTTTAGAAAATATCATATTAGTTTTTTCATTAAAAGGTTAGATTTTAAATGTACTTTCTTAATAATTGAGACCTCAAACTTTACTTTGAAAAAAAAAATTAACCGTTCAGCGATATATGATTTTATGTTTTTAAATACTACAATATATATTATATCTTTGATCATCATATTATCACATAAGTATTTTGCACACGGTCTTCTGACTCTCAGCTATGACACTATTAATAACAACGACTCCGAAAAGCAGACCACAAACGAAAAAAAAAATAAAAAAAATCCTACCAGATCTAAAAACAAAACTAAAATTCAAAAAGCGATTGAAACGGTCTCAAAATCCAACAGTTGCCAATAGATCAAACTAGTTTGTTAATAAAAAAAAATTAACAAATTCATAAGGATATCTATGTCTTATACGTAAGAGTTTCATTAGCGTGACAAAGAAACATTCAAGCTACCTTCAGTTCAACAAAATCTAATTATAATCAAAGGTCTTTTGGCTTAGCGGTATGTGAGTAACCCAACAACCTGAAGGTTGTGTGTTTAAGGCTCGTTGAAGACATATGTGAGATATAATGCGTGAGATAAGTGATGTATGTTGTAGAAATTTGCCATTAAAAACATATCTAAGTATTCATGGTTTTTCACCCGTCTCAATCTAAGTATTTACCTCATCCTTACTATACAATTTATGTTTAAGAATGCTTTATCCAAACAAATAATACAAAGTATGTTACATAACTAATTTTTTTTAACCGATTATTACATTATCAAGTTTTAGATTTGGTTATCTTACATTTATTTTCTAAAGATGTGTTAAGTTTGTTTTATTGACTCAAATTGAATTGATTGCTCTAATACAACTTTAACTTCCTCGACGTTGAAAACTTATGAATGTGTAAGTACTATTTGGGATAAGCCCACAAAAACTAAAATGGGTCAATGGCCTTTCTTAACAATATCATTTGTCGTGTAATATAACTTTTCTAACACCTCATAAAAAAGATGTAGGAGAATAATTGATAAGTGGAACTAAAATCACATGGTAAAGTAAAGTAACGTGTGGCTTATTCTCAAGGTCACTGGTTCAATTACCATGGGTTCTAACATAGATGATTTGACTCGTTGCGTGACAAATCTAATCTTTAAATTGTTGCCTATAAATCTGTTGTAATGCATTGACAAACTGTCCAAAAACATACATGAAAGTTTCGTACGCGGGTAAAAGTATTTGTCCCGTGACGAAAATTTTCCTCCTCTTCAAATTTTCCTGATGGTCAAGTTCATAGTCAACCATTTCGTTACGCCCCATTCTTATTTTTTACTGAAAGTTATGGGCCTTGATTACTCTGCTAGGCTAAGTCCTTGTATAAAATATTGGGTATTAAAGAGTAAATGGCCCATGTATAAGTAACATATCACTCTAGAGTTTGGATGATCTGTTTTTGTGTTCTTATAGAAAAGAGATGCAAGAAATGAACAAGTCGTAAGTACAATAGCTGGTAAGTGCCATCTTACATATTCGTTAGGTCTTAAGTTCAATTCCCAGAGGCCTCCTTACCAATTTTTTATTAGTTAAAATCGTTAAAACGGCCATTTCTACATATAATAAATAAATGAGTAACCTCCAAAATACATCCATCAAAAATTTTTTTTTTGCAACACATACATCCCTCCGTTAGTAAAAGTTAACCTATATACATCCCTCCGTTAAAATAAGGACAAACGGCGCAAATCATTTATCCGTTATCTCCTAACGAGATAGAAAATGTTTACACCGTTAGTCCTCTGGGTTAACTCTATTTGCACCATTAGTCCTTTTTTACGTTTTTGTTCCTTTTTTTACGTTTTCGTCCGCTTATTTACGTTTTTGTCCGTTTTTTTACGTTTTCGTCCATTTTTTTCGTTTTTATCCCTTTTTTACGTTTCCGTCCTTTTTTTACGTTTTCGTCCGCTTTTTTACGTTTTCGTCTGATATTTTATGTTTTCGTCCATTTTTTTATATTTTTGTCTATTTTTTTACGTTTTCGTCCATTTTTTTACGTTTTCGTCTGCTTTTTTACGTTTTCGTCCGTTTTTTACGTTTTGTCCCTTTTTTACATCTGTTTTATACGTTTTCGTCTGTTTTTTTTTACGTTTTCGTCCGTTTTTTTTTACGTTTTCGTCAGTTTTTTTACGATTTTGTCAGTTTTTTTACGTGTTCGTCTGTTTTTTTTCGTTTTTGTCCGCTTTTTTTACGTTTTCGTCATTTTCTTACGTTTTCGTCTTTTTTTTACGTTTTCGTCTGTTTTTTTACGTTTTTGTCCGTTTTTTACGTTTTCGTCTTTTTTTGTTTTTGTCCTTTTTTACATTTTCGTCCGCTTTTTTACGTTTTTGTCTATTTTTTATGTTTTCGTCCGTTTTTTATGTAAAAAAAGGGACAAAAATATAAAAAAATGACCGAAAACATAAAAAAAGGGCAAAAACAAAAAAAATCGATCGAAAACGTAAAAAAAAAGGACAAAAATGTAAAAAAATGGACGAAAACATAAAAAAAGGGACAAAAACAAAAATAATCAAACAAAAACGTAAAAAAAAGACGAAAACGTAAAAAATCAGACGAAAACATAAAAAAGCGGACGAAAACATTAAAAAAAAAGACAAAAACATAAAAAAGGACAAAAATGAAAAAAAATTGAACGAAAACATAAAAAATGAACAAAAACGTAAAAAAGCTGACGAAAACGTAAAAAAATAGACGAAAACGTAAAAAAAAGGGTCAAGAACGTAAAAAAACAGACGAAAAAATAAAAAATCGGACGAAAACCTGAAAAAGCGGACGAAAACGTAAAAAACGGACGAAAGCGTAAAAAAAGGGACAAAAACAAAAAAAATGGACGAAAACATAAAAAAAAAAAGGGACAAAAACGTAAATAAGCGGATGAAAACGTAAAAAAGTGACAAAAACGTAAAAAAAATGGACGAAAACGTAAAAAAAACGAATGAAAACGTAAAAAAGGACTAACGGTGCAAATAGAGTTTACCCAGAGGACTAACGGTGTAAACATTTTCTACTTCGTTAGGAGATAACGGAGAAATGATTTGCGCCGTTTGTCCTTTTTTTAACGGAGGGATGTATATAGGTTAACTTTTACTAACGGATGGATATATATGTTGCAAAAAAAAAAAAAAAAAATGGATTTATGGTGTTGAATTGGGTTAACTACAGGGATGTATTTTGGCGTTTATTCTAAATAAATTGTATAAACGCATAATTCCTATATTTACATTTATCGATGTTCTCTCTTTGTTTTTCTCACACTCACTCTTAACCTAAAACAAACACCACCACCCTTCTTTCTCTTAATTGCTGCCGCCACCACCATAACCCCACCCCCACCGAGACAACCACCATAAAAAACCACACCATCACCGAGCCCTATCACCACCGTTAACCAAACCACCGAGACCTGCCACCACCTTAGATCCCGAAAGGTTTTTCAAGCTGTGAGGTTTTTATGTAAAGATTTATGTATTTCTTAAGTTTTGAATGTTTATTTATAAATCTATATATTTGTTGAAGCAATGAATTTTTTGATATCTCTTTTGTAGATCCGTTGTTATCGTAGGTACCGGATTCTGCCATTGCCGGAAAAAGTTACCACTGTCGTCGGGAAAAATTTGTGGACGACGGAAAAAATTGTGTTGCTGCCGGAAATTGTTTCTATCGCTGGAATAGTATGCTTTATTTCTAAATTTTTTGTTAATATTTGTTATAGTGGTTATTGTTGTTAATATTTATAGTGTAAACTTTGTTATAAAGTTTATGGTGTAAATTTGTTATAAGTTTTATGGTGTAAATTCGTTATAAGGTTTATGTCTAAGTTTGTTATAGAAAGTTTGAGATCAGTTGATATTTTTTGTGATGTATATTGCTAGATCTATTTATTTGTTATGTTTAATGTGGGATTTGTGTATTGGTGATGTTTAATGCTGGATATTTTTTAGTTTGTATACGAGATTTATTGGTTCCCATGTTTGTCGTAGACACATATGTTTTGAGGCAAGTGTAAATTTACATGTTCTAAAGGGTTGTAGATGGAACGAATTTGATGTTTCATGAGTTTTGTGTAAGAGCTGTGTTTTGCTTAGTAAAATTGGAAGATTTTATTTTGTTGAGTTTCATTTTTTTTTTCACATCACAAGAAAATAAAGTGAATGAATCCTCTTGCTACTTCAAGAAAAATAAATATGTATTTTTATATCTTTGTGCATTGGTAAAGCTTTTCCATTATTATTTTGAGAACGATTGAAATTTGAAAATCAAAAGCCTTTGAAAATCATCCCTAGAATTTTAATGCATATCAAAAGGTGATTTTAGTGTTTCAGGTAGAAGTAATAAAGCATAAATGTAGAAAAAGTAAATGTTGCATATGTATTTTATTATACCTTCAAAAATATATAGCCTAAAATGTCTAGCTGTTGATATCTCTAAAATGACTCGATGACCATAATACCATGCCAAAACAAAATATGATTAGCTTTTAAAAGAAAATGATACTCAAGATATTGGTAACTATTAAAACGAATATGAATTGACGTCCATCAAAAAAGTATATAACACGAAAATTGATAGACAAATACTTATCATATGGGAATTTATTTAAAAGAAAATTGGTAGGTTGAATTGGAATAAATAATCTCATTTGTAAATGTTGTAATATGTGACGTCTGCTAAAATATTGAGTTTATTTCAATTTAATATTTTGTATATGTCGATAATTTTTAACCACGACTAGAAACTATGCATAAACCACAGTAGCAGAACTCACATGAACCGTCGCACCAGACACAAACCAATGCATCAAACTTATGTTGAAAACTAAATTGCCACCACCGGAATTATGTCTGAAACTAGGTACCGCCGCTGCTAGGTGCGGATACCCGGCTATAAAGTATTAATGTTGAAAAGTTGAAAAATGAAATGTTGAAATGCATTGCAGTCAACTACTATTGCAGGCAACTAAGGCAACTGCTAACTAGCCATGCATTTGAAAATATAGTCAACTTTGTTTGAAATTTCAAAAACCTCGAAATCAATTTAAAGATATTGCAAATGGTGAAAATCAAGGAGAGTCGTACAATTAATTTTTCAATTAGTGTGTTACCGTTTTCCATATGGTCTTATAATGGGTTGAAAAAAGAAATTTGTTAACCCACATATATATATATATATATATATATATATATATATATATATATTATATATATATATATATATATATATATATATATATATATATATATATATATATATATATATATATATATATATATATAGTGAGACTTTCTTGCGAGAACCATTTTATCTGCGAGAACTGAGAGAACCACCAAAAACATACATGCACGCCTTCAATAATTGTATTTTTGCACATATGTTCTAAAAACAACATATATGTTTTTAAAAAAACATAGTTGTTCTAAAGAATTTGATAAGAAATTGGAAATACAACATTTTTCTTTGAAGGTGTGCATGTATGTTCTTATAAGGCGTGCAACGACAATATTGCGGCCTTGTGTAAGGTTTTTTTGAAAAAAGAGGATGAGTTCATGATGATATTGAAGAACATAGGTGGATACTTACGATTATTGATGATTTGCATGCATTTTTATTTTATTTTAAAAGGCGTGCATGTATGTTTTTTGTGGTTCTCTCAGTTCTCGCAGATAAAATGGTTCTCGTAAGAAAGTCCCCTCCATATATATCTATATATATATATATATATATATATATATATATATATATTGAATTATTGAAGGTTTTTATTTATATATTGTTTATAGATCTGAGTTAATAATTCTTAACATCTTTTGTTGTAGATCAGCTGCCGCCGTTGTTGGAGTCGCTGGAATCTACACTACTGTGTCACGTGTTATATCATGTGGTGGCATATATGGTCTTTTTGTAATAAGAAGAATTTTGGTGAATTCGCGGACACGTGGATACACAATCAACACTTGGTTTTCTCATAATAGGTACAAATTTGAAGTGACCAATGAAGGGTTGGAATCTTTTAAAGAATACAATGTTAGGCCGCGTACATATAATTCAATGAATCGCTCTCCCTGAATAACATGAAGATGAAAAACCTCGCCAATTTAAAGTCAGTATAAATACATAGAAATTAGGCTAAGCACAATAGCAAACAGGCCTACTAACAATAAAAGTTATTGTTTGTTGGTTGGCAAAGAGAAGAAAAGGGTATGAATGATTTAAAATGAGAAAATGTGGTGTTATTTGGTTAGTTTGTTTATTTACGAAGGGGCTCATTTGTATTATAATGAATCTATAGATATCAAATATCAATTGGGGCAAAACGAAACGAAGGAAAAGAAAACCCTATGCGTAACAACCACCATGGAAGGCGAGGTATATTGTTTATCCTGTTTATTAATTCTGTTATCATTAATTAATTTTTACTGAAACTAATTTTGTGCAGGCTATAATGATCTGTATCGACACCAGTAGATGGATGGCTGGCAATAACTCAAATATGTTTAAGGAACAAGTTGATGCTGTTAGACTTTATTGTACCGAAAAATTTAAGGTATTCAATATTTAATTGGTTTCGTTGCTTGTTATTATTCATTGAACCCCCCCCCCCCCCCCCCCCCCCCCCCCCCTTTTTTTTTGGATTATAGTCTCTCATCCGGAGACTGTCGTGGGCATATGTGGATCGAGTAATAGATGTATTAGTCATCTTATTCACCCTGCCAGAGATATTTGGCAAATTATGAGAGTCATTAATGGTAATTAGCTTCTTCAATTCATTAATAATTCACTCTTTTTATGTATATGTATATATTGTAATAATGATCAAGTTTATTGTTGTTGTTACTCAGAAGTATCATTGGGCGGTTATTTGATGTTACTAGATGCGGCCATGAATGCTTATGACGTTTGGTTCTGCTACAGCGGCAAAGAACTAGGCAAACATCTGCCAAAAAGGATTGTTGTGTTTGCTGGAGGGTACGTATGTATACTTACATTAATTCACTAATGCAACTTTTTAACCTAAAATTTATGTGTCTGTGCTCAGTCCGCTATATGAAGAGATGGGTGAGGTGCAGATTTTAGGAAAAGGCATGAAAGACAAGAATGTAGCTTGTGATGCTATCAGCTTTGGTGACCCGGCCAGAAATAAGCAGAAACTTTTTGAAACCTTGATTGCTCTTGCAGATAATAATGGCAACTGCAACCATCTTCATGTTCCACCTAAATCTTCTGTCCGTGCCGCCCTATCAAGGTTTATTATAATATGTTTCTCTAATTGGATTCGCATCTACTTACATTACATCCCGCTTCTTTTTCTTTTTTCTTTAAATTTGTTTTTATGCATTTATTACTTGCCTTATCATATCTCTTGTAAACATTTGCGATCAGGTCTAAAATTATCCAAAGCGGTTCAGCACCACTTGCTAGTCTTCCGGAGAGTTCAAAGCGGAATATAAACGCCCTATCGAGGTTTAGCCTAATCTGTTTCCCTAAATGGACTCATATTTAGTTACTTGCGTTCCACTCCTTTTTTTCTTTTCTTTTTTAAATTTCATTTTATCTATTTATTACTTGGCTTGCTATCAGTTCTCAAATCATCGGAAGTGGTTCAGCACCACTTGCTAGTCTTCCAGTGCAGCAGGAAAGCTCAAAGCAGAATATCAACGCCGTGCCGAGGTTTATCCTAATCTGTTTCCTTAATTGGACTCATATTAAGTTACATTACATACCACTCTTATTTTTTACAGTATTTTTTTTTTTTAAACAATTTTATTTTAAGTATTTATTACTTGGCTTTATCTTATAACTCGTAAGCATGTGCTATCAGGCATCTCAGAAGCGGTTCAGCAACATATGCTAGTCTTCTGGTGCAGCCGGAGAGTTCAAAGCAGAATATAAACGCCCTATCGAGGTTTATCCTAATCTGTTACCCTAAATGGACTCATATTTGGTTACTTATGTTCCACTCCTTTTTCTCTTTTCTTTTTAAATTTCATTTTATCTATTTATTACTTGGCTTGCTATCAGTTCTCAAATCATCGGAAGCGGTTCAGCACCACTTGCTAGTCTTCCAGTGCAGCAGGAAAGCTCAAAGCAGAATATAAATGCCGTACCGAGGTTGATAAAAAGGCTTGACAAAAAGGCTGCTGCAAATTATCCTGAAAATGTTGATCCACACGATTATCCAGCCAAAATTAACGCATTATCTCAATCGGTTGTAAACCTGAAACTAGAGAATGTAAAGCCAAACTCGCAGCCTGAAACATTAGATGAGAGGATTGAAAGGGTGAAACAAGACTTAGAATCATTACTTATGCAGAAGAGTAAACAGGAGATCGATATGGCGAGCTTCACCGGGGTCACTACTCCCGGGGAAGAGAACAATGCAACGCAGAAGAGTAAACAGGAGATGAAGAAGAAGAAGAAGAAGAAAAAGAAGAAGAATAACAAGTTGCCTGCTGAATCGTTGGTGCTCGATTGTTGATGTCTTATGTCTTGCTGATTTTTATTGTTGTTATCTGCCTGTTCGATGCTGAATTGTTATAGTTTGTCCCGAATGTTTGTATTTTTATCATTTCTCTTTAAATTAAGATACACCATTGTAAACCTTTCTATCTTAAAAAGCAATGTTTTGAAACCCGGGTCGATCAGGTCGGGTTAACTGGTTGAACCGGTTCCGACAAAAAAAATGGTTAAAAAAAACCAGGGTTTTAAAAACTGGTTAACCGGTTAGACCCGACGGGTTTTAAGTGACCCGGGTCAACCCAGTTGTTGAAACCCGGCCGGATTTGGTTTTTTCATTTTTTTAATAGAAAATTGGGTTAACCCGTTGGTCGAACCGATTAACCCGGTGGTCGAACCGATTGACTCGGTTGAAAAAAAATATTTTTTTAATAGAAAACCAGGTTGACCTGGCGGTCGAACGGGTTGAACCGGTAACCCGGTGATTCGACCGGGTCGATTAAAAATCCTGTTTTCAAAACATTGTTAAAAAGTTAAAAGCATGAAAAAAACCACTCAAGCTGAATTGTTATAGTTTGTCCCGAATTTTGAGTGTTTTTTAAGTTTCCGTGGCTTGAAAACCGAAACCGAGATATGATTCTCATGTTGCCGTGTTTCTTTTGTTTTTTTTGGCGGATTGTGTTTCAAATATCATATACATGGCAATCATACTAATAGCGTCAATACAAATAATGATTTGACAATGGGTGTGCTTGTTAAAAGTAGCAGTGAGCTGTAGTCACACCTCACCGCTCACCGTTTTTTAAAGAAGTATTAGAAAGTTAGCCTTCCAAAAAATTAGTCAAAGCTCGACTCACTTTTGCCAAACGATTACTAAAATTCAAGATGCTCATTACTCACTGCTAACCGATTCAAAAAGCTCCACACCGCTTCGCGTCCAACATACCCAATATACAAAAAGATATTTCCTTGCTTAAAAGTTAATTGTTTGTTAGATGCTTGATTACAAAAGAAAAATAAACTTTACAATCTTGCACAAAATTAATACAAGGGGATGGTTGATTTGCTATAAAAATGCTTCAAAGTACTATGTATGAACTATGAAGAGATATGAACTATGAAGCAAAAAAACAAAGAAGCAAAAGTAAACGTGGACAAGTTTGAATTGTGCAGCTTAAAATACAATTCCATTAATCAAGTTAACGATGTGGATTTATTTTTGTGCTTCTTTTTTCAAGGGGAAATTTTTCGTGCCATTTATAATATTTAGAAAAAGTGCAAGCCACAAAAGTACTAAAACAAATCTGAGCCAAGCCCGGTTTTCATCCGGCCGTTACTCCAACAAGGTCACTTGTGTGGAGGCGGTACGGTTTTCGTGAGAACGCTGTTAAGTCCTCACTGTCCAAGCGTGGGCCCGGTTAAAACAACATAGTCTGGCCAGTGGTGGATGAGAGCCTGCCTTTGAGGCAGGTGAGACTCTGACCAAAAAATTTAGAAGTTCGCCGTTAAAAAAATATATATGGAAACATATGGTGTCTCGATAGTTGTTAATAGATATTGGGAAGTGACCCTAGCTTTGAACCTATTGAAATTTTGGTACAGTATTACTTTTTGTTATTTTTTGTGTAATCATATGTTGAGATGATAGCACTTTGTATCATGTGTCTTAATCACAAAAAAGTATGGTTAGGCATTTAGAGCAAACGGTACGGTAACGTAAGGCTTTCGTTATGGCCTACGTAGACTGTCTTTAACGCACGTTAAGGCTGCGTTACCACACCACCATGCTGCGTTAAGGAGCTGCATTGTCAGCTTAACGCAACGTTAAACATTTTTTTTTTTTTTTTTCTTTTTTTCTTTCGATTTAAATGGGTTTTGATGAGTATTTTGGTGTGTGTTTTAATTTGTGTAAAATGTGCAGCTTTTTAATGTTGAAGAAAGGCAAGTTTTGGTGTTTTATATTTTCAGTCATTTTTTTTTTTTTTCAAAAGTAAAAAAAATATATATATTTATTGTAAATTTTAGTTTTGTAACTTTAAAGAAAATGTTTTTTTGTATTTTATAAATGAAAAAGAAGAAAAAAAGTGGGGCCTAAAATTTGGTGGTAAAGTTGAGTTATAATAAATGATGTTTTTTTTAGTTAAAGTTAAAAAGTTAAAGCTGATGTGACGCTGACGTAGCACTGAGTCAAAGTTTAACTTGAGTGATGACACCCAATGCTCTTAGACTAGAGAATACAGAAAAGTATGGCAAGTTTCAATTTTAAATAAAGCTTAAAACCTCAAAAATCTGAATTCTTAAAGTTAATGTTTGTTTTAAACGACACCATGCGACTTCTCTTTACCATACATGATTCTCCTTACAAAATTGATCTTTATCCTTTATACATTAGTTGTATTTTAAATGGACTTTAGAAAAACATTTGCATAATAATATTTTGAAAACATCTCCCTAATTATTTTTTTAACGTATAAAGTATAAACCGTAACACAAACAAACAATCAAAGATTAAATGACATGCGTTCACGTATGCACAAAGACTTTCACCTCTAAGCCACTCACAAAAATATACTCCGTAACAAAAAAATACAAATCGACACAAAAAGAATTTTGTAAGAAAATATACACCGCTGCCGCTAGGCACGGATACTCAACTATTAAAAAACATTCAAATATAATATTTATAGTTTAAATATATTGCAACTTAAATGTCGCTTTAAGAAAAACAATGTAACTATGCCATCAGAGAATAGTTCTCAAAAAAATATTTCAACTTAAAACAAGGCTATCATAAAATGATTATGTGACGCCACAAATCAATTTGTTGAAAATATTAATCACTTTCAAAATTTAATCAAAACTAGAGACCGCTGCTGTTAGGTGCGGGTACTCGCTTAGTAAAACAAAAATGGTCAATCTTCAAAAGTGAAAAAATTTAGTCATAGTCATACTTAAAAAATTCAGTCATCTATCTAAGGAAACTTGTTAAATAATTTTAAATTAAAATGTATTTAATGTATATACTAATTAGTCTAAGCTTACACCATAATTTTCGGGGAAAAAATACAAAACCAATTTTCGGGTCTAACCGGGTTTCGAAAATATAAAAATCGGTTTTATTTGAACCATTTTTTGATCGGAATCAGTTCAAACCGGTGGAACCGGCCGGGTCGAACTAGTTTCAAAACATTATGTTTAATCCCAAAATCCTCAAACTTTTATTATTTTTCGTTTATAACCCCTAAACCTTTTTTTATCGCTACCATCCGCTATAATATCCCGTTGCTATGCACGGTTACTCGTTTAGTTTTCTAAAATATTTGCTACTAAATTATTTGTAGCATGCGGTAAATATGTATAGTTTTTTACCCGTCACAATGTTGAGTGCTTTACCTCTTCGTTAATATACATTTTTGGTTAATTACGCAAAGTTTGTTGCATAATTGAAATATTCATGGGATAAAGTCTTGAGCTATAACATCATAAGGGTGCTCGGAGTGGGAAGCCGGGTTGCCCAGCGGGCTCCTCATGCCGCCGGTAACACCATTCCGCCTACAGCGGGTTGGCTGGAGCGGTTTGGTGAGCGGGTATATTACCCGTTGGTGAAGCCGCTGTTTTGAACGTTAGATGGGGTATTGTGTAACATTTAATTCTTTTGAAAGTTGGCAATTTTGAACGTTGGGCATTCTTGGCTATGATGATATTTTTCATGGCTGTGATTGTTTGGCAGGATCTTGGCTGTGATTGTTTGGCCGGATCTTGGCTGTGATAATGTTTGGCCGGATCTTGGCCGGATATTGAAAATTTGGCCGGAAATTTTTTTCTTATTAATTAGAGGCTGTGATGATATTTTTCTTATTGATCCAAGTTGTGAAATTGGAACATGATTTAGAGATGATCTTGCATCTTGGCGGGGCAAATAAATTCAGAGGATGGTAAAATATTGCAACCTTTTAAATATTTGCAGCCATGGCTGATTTATCCACATGTTCCCATCGTCTAAACAGATCTGAGCCTCATTTTTTTTCCTAAAACTTTTTTTTACACAACTTTTATACAGTATAAAGTTTCTTCTAATTAATGTTTGAGATATGCATTTTGTGATTAGTTATAAAATGTTTTAGTTATAAATTGTGTAGTTTAATAGTTTAGGGGGGGGGGGGGGAAATAAAAAATTTGGGAGGGCTGGAAAATCATGGGCGCGAGTGAAATTGGTTGGGAGGGCTGGAGGGTTGAGCTGAGTTGGCATAACTTTATTGGCTAAATTTGGGAGCGTTGAAAATATGATAGTGATGACTTCTAGTCCCCTAACAATGATCATATAATACGAAATATGTAGTACGTGACAAATAAGTAAACATAGGTCTTTAATCTGAATATTAAAATAAGAAACTTTAGCATGACAACCAAATCAAAATCAAAGTTATATATTCACTATTTACTTTCTTAAGCTTAACCAATTTTGTTTTAGTGACTCATATGAAATTTAATAGAAACCAATTCAACTTTATATATCCCACATAGGTTATGAAAGTGAATTATTCTTTCGCTATATAGTACATTGTAAGAGGGTAACACGTGTATGGAATACTGTCATGTTTTCGGTTACATGATGTTTTGGAGTTTGTTATATTATATTTTGGTTTCATTCAGAACAAGTAATCGAGTAAAACGGCTTCGGTTTGAGCATGACGAGTTCCAAAAAGCTCTTGATAAAGATCCTTTTAACTCTATTCTTCGTGATGAGAAGGTTGTATATCTAAATTCTTTTAATCAAGCGCTTCTTGAAGAGGAAAGATTTCTTAAGAAAAAGCCAAGGTTACTTGGCTTCGTGTTGGTGATTCGAACTCGGCATATTTTCATAAAGTTGTAAAGAGTCATGTTGCTAGAAGTCGAATTGATATGGTAGTGGATTCGAATGGAGTTACGACTGATGGAGTCGCGATGCATACAGCTTTTGTCTCGCATTATATGCATTTTTTAGGCCAAGCTAGTCTTGTTACCCCTGTGGATTCCAATAATCTGTTCTTGAGCAGATTGGATAATGTGACAGCTGATTATAAGGCAACTGGGGTATTTAGGCATTATCCCTTTAATTTAAGACTATGAGAGAATAAAAGTCAAGGCATAATTTACAGTTTAGTTTAAGTAGGGTTTTCTTTTTCTTTTCTTATAAACACTATGTCGAATCTATTTGTATTATACATTTCACCACTATGCAACTCAAACACTTAAAAGGTATCAATCAAAGTGATACAGATTTTTATTCCATCCATGTGACTAAGAAATGAGGTAATCTGGTACAAATTGGTGTATTGAGCCCTCTTTATTACCTATATTTCAAGTGAATATATCAAGAGAGAGGGTGACAACTTTGTCCTACCAATGTAAAACTCAATCAGTTACGAGGTACTAACGAATGTGTGTCACCACAATTATCCAAAATGGATAGATGTGTGTCGCACTCACACCAAACGACATAGTCTGAGTCCGGTTCACCTAATCCAAACTATTGAAGTTTCCCAAAGGCTAACTTGACCAGTAACATTGAAATTGCCTATTGGATTCCTGATTTCGTGCTTCTTTCAGGAAAAAAATGGTAAGAGAAAATTTTCAAAACAATTCTCTTTAATACACTTGCAGTGCAAACCTCGTGGTCAGGAAAACAAAGGATGTAATCATGTACACTTACACATCATCACAAAGATGAGGGGCTTCGAGTCTTTGTTGGGCTATGCAGGAGCCACGGTATATTCACTCGTACGACGTACGTTACATCAAAGTATCAAACGATAATAATTGACGAAGAAGACAATGTAGCATACACTTATGTACTGTATGTTTGTCATAGTATCATTTTCCATCAAATTCAATTGGGTTTTGCACCAACTTGTTTTTGCAGCAATCAATTTTTAAACCCAAAATACGAAGTGGATGTCTCTATGAGAGATCTAAAGAATTGCAAATTGAGAAAAACACAACCACAAGCTCCGAGCTATAGTATCTTGTATATAGAAGTATAATATGATTTGATCCAGTGTACCTGTTCCTCATCAACTTCACGCACATGTTATCGAAAAAACACTAAACAAGTTGCATTATTGGCAATTATTTCACGACCACAACCAAAAAAACAGAACGAAAATACGAGAGTAAACCCATATGAAGTCAATCATAAAATTTCTACTCCATTGAGGATCTCCAAATCTTTCGTCGTCACTTAATAAATGTGTCTAAACTTTTGTTGGGACTTAAATTAATGTTGGCAAGTTTGGCTACTTATGAAGCACAAAGTACAAACTCTTGAAGCTGCAACAGATTGTATTTATAACAAAGCTATTGGTAAAAGTTGGAGTAGCACTTGTATATTAAACCAATAACCTCCCATTATCTCCTTTTATTTTGGGAGTGGATTTTTAAATGTTCGAGCGTTGGATCTGTTGTCCTTAGTTGCTTGGTTCGATCTTTATGAGGCTGTTACGGTTTCTCATTAAATCAGTAAAGTATTTCTACTATATTTATTTCATCGAAACAGATAGTTGCGAGAGTACATATATATCAACAACTTTTACATCAAAAATAATATAGTAGCTTTAAAAGAGTAAGGATCAAATAAAAAGATAAATTAAAATGTATAAGAAGGTAAGAAGAAAAGACAATCACATATTTCAGATGCACCTATAAAACTATATGTGATGACGTATAGTCCATACCCGGGTCACGAACCCGATTAGTAAACAATACTAACAATTAAGCCCACCACGTATGGGCCGCAACTGGACTACCAGTTATGCGACTTGGGTCGACAAGGCCCAAGCCCAAAGCTATTTCCGGATAATATATGGAGTATCTTCTAAATAAAGAGGATATATACCAAATATCCGATGTCGGCTAACACGCCGAGGAGTAGGGAACACGAAACCTACTAGGGTTTCGTGCATATATAAAGGGCATTCCAGCCCTCGGTAGAGGTACGATCTTCAATAAACCCTAACCCTTTACTAAACCCTACATTCGATTACTTACTCTCACGCCGGAGGATAATCGGGGGAGACAATCCCTCGATAAGCCTAACGGTGTTTGTTCTCTTTTCTTAGTGCGCAGGTTCCATCGAGCATTAAGATTCAATTGGTACGAGAATAGAAGTCCTATCAAGGAACGCCCAACTTTTGTATCAACAAGTGGCGCCATCCGTGGGACCCTACACTAAGAATTTTACCAAGAACTAGAATGACGAAACACGGAAGTCACAAGAGTCCGCATGGGAAGAAAGCGCATGATGACTCACTAGGGAAGAAGCATCAAGCGGATGCGCCCCCTAAGCAGGCCACTGGGACAACCAGCACGCCTAGAAGCTTAGGAGCGTATTCAGATCTGGTCTTTCCTGCGGTAGAATCACTTACCAAAACTACCCCCGCTATTACGACAAGTACTAGCGCGGTAGAACTGGAGCGCACTCCTCTTGCCATGCCAGAGGTGAACTTCACTGAACCTCCCAACGCGCCTATCCGAAACAAGGATCCTGCCTTGGAGACAGACTCCATCGCGCTAGAGGGAGTCACTTCCGAATTGGCGCCAAGCGACTTTGTATCTCAAAACTACGAAGCCTTGACTGCGCTCATGCGAGAAGAGACAAAGAAGAGGTCAAGCCAAAGTCTGCACGGCAGACTCAACTTCGACCCTGAGCACGAAGTATCCCCACCGCGCTACCAAAAGGAGAGACGCGAAAAGGATAGCCGCAAACAACCAGTGTTTGCCAGGATTGGAAGGAAGGTTGTGGACGATGAAGCAGCCGACCTTCAACATCTGGAAGAGCCTGAAGAGGGGGAGCGGCGCACCAATGTCCACGCTAGGCTTGGCAGACGCAGGATCCAAGATAGGCTTGGGCGACGATGTTCCCCAAGTGAAAGCCCCTCAAGCTCTGACTCTGAGGATAGTCGGCGCAAGCGCCGCAGAGGAACAAGCTCAGACTCTGATGATAGTCGACGCAAGCGTCACAAAAGAGTCCGCTCATCTTCAAGAGATTCCTCGGACAGCGAGACTGGACACTGGAAATCAAGAGGGAAATACCGCGACCAGGATGATGAAGACATGTCTCTTCCCTGGCGTCGCCAAAAGGTTGATGCGTTTACTAGGCGCATCAGTGACTTTTCTGAGAATAAGAAAAGGCGCATGCCTGCTAATGTCAAAACATATGATGGGACAGGTGATCCTGATGATCACCTAAAAATTTTCGAATCAGCAGCTACTATCGAAAATTGGCCACAGCCTGTGTGGTGCCATATGTTCAACTCCACATTAGTAGGGAATGCGCGCAACTGGTTTAGTAAGCTCCCACGCAGAAGCATTGGTGGGTTTGAAGAGTTACGCAGAGCGTTTCGCTTAAACTTCACTCAAAGGAAAAAGTGCGCCAAAAACCCTGTCGAACTCGCTAGGGTTAAACAGCGACAAGGGGAATCCACAAGCGCTTTCATGGAACGCTTCAAGGACGAGTGCATGAAAGTCAAGGCGTGTCCAGAGATACTAAAAATATCGGGTTTTATGAATGCAATCAATAACCCAGATTTGATAAAAAAGCTAAACGATAAGGTTCCCCTAACCTTTGACGAACTCATGAAGCGCACGAGGTCTTTCGTCCAAGGAGAAGAAGCCGCTGCGGATAGCAAAAAAGGCTATTCGAACCATAGACCACACGAAGAGTCAAGGAGACAATCCAATGACCAGGGTGGCAATCGTAACAGCCGCAGCAGAGGCTATCGCAACCAAGGGAGTGGAAGAGACAATGATAGATACACACCCCTCACAAAAACCCCAAGGGAGATATTTGTGACGGAGGGTGCGAACTTCCCGAGACCACCACCAATCCGCACCCCAGAGGATAAGCGCATAGGGAATGGTTATTGCGAATACCATGGACAGAAGGGCCACACAACTAACGATTGCGTCCAACTGCGCCAATTGATTGACAAATTGGTAAAGGAAGGAAAGATGGACCACCTCGTAAAAAACATCAGAGAAGGGAAAGACAAACCAAAACCAGTGGCCAAGAAAGAGACGCCAAGAGAAAAGGCAGACATCATCTACATGATACAGCCATGGCCGCGCGCGACAAGACAGAAAGTTAGTCAGCGTTTTTCTAAGGGAAACGAAATTTCTTTCCCCTCCCTGACCGCGAACAACGCAGTAGTGGATCCACTCACCATTGAAATACATACGGGGGGTCACGACATCCGTCGCATGTATATAGATGGAGGTGCATCCGCCGATATTATATATGAACACTGTTTCAAGAAGCTGCGACCTGAGATACAGAGCCAGCTAATCCCAGCCACAACGCCGCTCACCGGCTTCACAGGGGAAAAAATATGGCCCACGGGGCAATTACGTCTATTCGTAGAAGTTGGTGACAAACCACACTCTACAGTCACCTGGATGAACTTCATGGTAATCAGGTCCCCCTCTCCGTACAACGGTATCATCGGGAGACCTGGAATATCATCCATTCGCGCCGTGCCATCCACAGCGCATGGGATGCTCAAGTTCCCAGTGGAAGGAGGTATTGTCACCCTTTACAATACCACCATACCACCCAAAGAATGCAACGCAGTGACAAGTGACGTAAACGTTGTTCCAGAACAGCGCGCAATTAAAGTCCCAAACCTAACGGTCGCCATTCACCCTGAATACCCGGATCAACAGATATCTATTGGCGGGTCTCTGTCTGACAAAGGCAGATCAGCTATATGCGCACTCTTGCAAAATAATTTGGATATTTTTGCATGGGAACCAAAGCATATGACAGGAGTGCCACGCTCCATCACGGAACATAAGCTGCAAATCCGACAAGGATATCCTCCAATACGACAGAAAAAGCGCGGACAAGCTCCAGACCGCGCAAAAGCCATCCTGGAAGAAGTACATAAGCTAGTAGACGCAGGCATCATGCGTGAAGTCTACTACCATGACTGGCTCTCTAACCCAGTGATGGTGAAGAAGAGCGATGGCAGTTGGAGGATGTGCGTAGACTTCACAGATCTCAATAAAGCATGTCCACAGGACTGCTATCCTCTACCGGAGATAGATTGGAAGATCGAGTCTCTGTGTGGATATCCATTCAAATGCTTCCTGGACGCATATAAGGGATACCACCAAATTCAAATGGCGGAGGAAGACGAAGAAAAGACGGCCTTCCACACAAGTCAAGGGGTCTACTGCTACACAAAGATGCCCTTCGGCCTAAAGAACGCAGGAGCAACATACCAAAGATTGGTGGACACTGCGTTCGAGAAACAAGTGGGACGCAACTTGGAAGTCTACGTCGATGATCTCGTCATCAAAAGCCATACAGAGGAAGAGCTAGTGCGCGACATGGAGGAAACGTTCAAAACACTCAGGAGAATCAACATGAAATTGAACCCCAAGAAGTGTACGTTTGGCGCAACGGAAGGCATGTTTCTCGGGTATTTGATAGAACCCGATGGGATCAAGCCTTGCCCAGAGAAGACTCAAGCAGTCATTGACCTCCCCTCACCGCGCACACTGAAAGAAGTTCAGTCACTAAACGGCAAGCTAGCCGGACTGAACCGATTCTTATCCAAATCAGCAGACAAGTCACTTCCCCTATTCAAGACACTCAAGAAGTGCACCAAAAAGGGAGACTTCAGGTGGACTGCGGAAGCAGAAGAAGCCTTCCAACAGCTCAAACAACACATAGCAGCACTCCCAAAACTTGTCGCACCCAGACTAGGGGAAGAGCTGATCATGTATCTATCTGCGACCCAAGGAGCAGTCAGCGCAGTGCTATTGACAGACAGGAACTCCGTCCAAACACCCATCTATTTTGTTAGTAAGGCGCTGAAGAAAACGGAGATTAACTACACTGCAATGGAGAAATTGGTCCTAGCCTTAGTGTTTGCAGCGAAAAGACTGCGCAGGTACTTCCAGGCGCATCCAATCGCTGTTATCACAGACCAACCCATCAAACAGGTTATATCGAAACCCGACGCATCGGGACGCCTACAAAAATGGAGTGTGTTACTGGGTGAGCATAACATATCATACAGACCGCGCACTGCAATTAAAGGGCAGATATTGGCCGACTTCATCATTGAGAAGCCGGATGCAGACACTCCACCTGCGACAAGCAAGGAGGAACTTCAAGAACCATGGATTCTATTTACTGATGGATCCTCATGCGTAGATGGATCAGGAGGTGGCCTTATTCTCACCAACCCAGAAGGAGTTGAATTCACCTACGCACTGCGTTTTGAATTCACAGCCACGAACAACGAGGCAGAATACGAAGCACTCCTAGCTGGGTTACGCATCGCAACTCAAATGGGTGCACGCAACCTAGAAGTAAACGTCGATTCGCGGCTAGTGGCTAACCACGTGTCAGGAGAATATATAGCAAAGGAGGAACACATGATCCAATACCTCGAAAAGACCAAATCTCTAATCCAAAACTTCGATAGATTTATCATCAAGCAGGTTCCCAGGAGTGAAAATAGGAAAGCAGATGCGCTGAGCAAGATTGCATCCACCAGTTTTGCGCATCTATCAAAACAAGTTTTGGTGGAAACCTTGAAAAACAAGTCAATCACAGAGATGGAAATATCCACGGTGATAGAAGAGGAAAATCCTACGTGGATGACACCGATCATTGACTTCATCAGCAAGGGCATACTTCCCCAAGAGCAGAAGGAAGCT
The DNA here is from genome assembly GCA_021014915.2 of Artemisia tridentata subsp. tridentata. Taxonomy (NCBI): domain Eukaryota; kingdom Viridiplantae; phylum Streptophyta; class Magnoliopsida; order Asterales; family Asteraceae; genus Artemisia; species Artemisia tridentata. The sequence goes on along the minus strand of CP139505.1, from coordinate 398,233,396 downwards.
CGAAGAATCCGACGCACAGCGCAGCGATTTGAGCTCAGAGACGACGTCTTATATAGACGCTCATTCCTACAACCATGGCTTAGGTGTGTTGGACCTCTCCAGGCAGACTATGTACTCCGAGAGATCCACGCAGGCTCATGCAGCATGCACTCAGGACCACGGTCCATTGTAGCGCGCGCCCTAAGGTCTGGATACTATTGGCCAACTATGCACCGTGACGCACGTGACCTGGTACGGAAGTGCAATGATTGCCAAGTTCACAGACCTATTCCGCGCCGACCACAACATGAACTAACACCTATTACATCGCCATGGCCCTTCTACAAATGGGGTATCGACATCGCTGGACCTTTCCCCATTGCCGCAGGAGGATTGAAATTCCTCATTGTGGCAATAGATTACTTTACCAAGTGGATCGAAGCAAAGGCAGTAGCGACTATAACAGGTAACCAGGTGAAAAGATTCGTGTGGGACAACATAGTATGTCGCTTTGGATTACCTGGAGAAATTATCTCTGATAACGGAAAACAATTCCGTGATAACCCGTTCAAAGATTGGTGCGAACAACTGAACATCACTCAACACTTTGCATCAGTAACTCATCCACAAACCAATGGTCTGGTTGAGCGCGCAAATAGAAGTCTAGGCGAAGGAATCAAAGCGCGCCTGGACAGACACAAAGGTATATGGGTAGAAGAACTATCACATGTTCTCTGGGCGCACCGAACAACCATCAAGGTTAGCAACGGGGACACCCCCTTCTCTTTGGTCTATGGGACAGAAGCTGTTATACCAGCTGAAATTGGAATGCCAACCATCCGTACTGCGGAAGTTAACGTGGCAACCAATGACGATGAGCGGCGCATAGACTTAGATCTATTAGAAGAGCGACGTGAACGCGCAGCAATACGCGAAGAGAAAGCTAAGTCTAGAATGAAAAAATACTATGATAACAAAGTACGCAGCACTTCATTCAGACCAGGCGACTTCGTATACCGCGACAATGACTCAAGCCGCGCAGAAGGACACTGGTAAGTTAGGACCAAAGTGGGAAGGACCTTACGAGGTCATAGAAGCACTTGGCAATGGAGCGTACAAGCTACGCGACAAGGACGGACGTGAGCTACAGCGAACATGGAACGTCCGTAACCTTAAACGGTGCTATCTTTGAAGAAGGCTACGGCCCAACATGGACACTCATGCGCTTTAGAAAGTGCCCCCAATAAAGATCCATGTAATTTTATTTTTTAAGTATTATCTAGATAAGTATTCTTTTTCAAAACTTGCAAGTATTAATAAAACGTTATGGTTTCTAGCTAACTCCATAACACATTTAACTTTATTGTTTGCATCTTTTATCATCGTGTTTCAATATTGTTATAATCTTGCCTACATGGCGTGCATGCACACACTAAGACCCACGATGGCAGAAAGGATGAGTTAACCTAATAAACAACTCGTTGAGTAAGAGGGTTGCAAACCCATCAACATTGGATCACGAATCCTTGTTAAACACCTTGCGCTCAAGACGTTGGCGCAAGTTCCTTACGCACCCCACGAAGGATGCGCAAAAGGGCACACTGTGCGCGTTTAACAACTCAGGGAGTCAAGACTCTTGACTCCTTAAAGTAAAATACGACAAGTAAAATTACAAAAATACATAGACGACTATGATTTCTTTCTTTACAATAAGTTAGACAAATTCAATACACGACTACGGTCATTATTTAAGGAAATTCATACACGATTATGATTCTTCTCTTTCTAAATACGCTTAGACACTTAAAGATATCTTCACGCAAAGATACATAAGTCATACAAGATCTACGAGGTCAAAAGCATAAGTATTTAGAAGTTACAAAAACACTAAGTACAAAAAGCAACCTTTTATAGAATACGTTTCTACAAAAAGACTTGTACAAAAAAGTTAAATACTATATGTACGCCTTAACTGGCTGGAGCCCCCACTCAAAGCCGCTTCCTTTGCATCCGCGAGCCTCTTCAACAACTCTGCATCATTAAGGGAAACAGTGGCCACGCAGACAGGCACACCATCGGATCTAGGCTGATGCGCAGCGCCTATGCCGCACAGAATGGCCTTTCCTTTCTTGCCTTTCTTTCGTGCGACCCTGGAAACATGCGCATTTAGCGATCTTTGCAAAGAAATCTCTTTCTCAAGACGGAAAGGATTCAGAATGTCACGAGGCTGAGCAAAAATGGGTACCTTCAACTGCGCTACATCAGGCTTCAAGTAGAAGTCCACTTGCTGATCTGCATCATCCTGCAGATGCCTAGGAAGAGTAAGCCCCGCCATGATCACGCTGATAGGCTGATCCTGATCACGCTCCAAGCTACCGATATGTGGAAGCTCAAGCTTCTTTAGCTCTTCCATGGCAGCAACAAGCTCAGCATGGGCATTCGCCTTATACCCAGGCACCTCGGCAAGCGGCACAGTCAGCAACTTGGCCTCAGCAAGCTTGTCTGCGGCCGAGGTCTCACCGTGCGCAATAGCGCACTTCACAACCTTCCCAAAGGATGCGGTGACCACAGGATGCTCCAGCGTACACATGGCGGCCAGGCGAAGACCATGACTGATCAACCACCTACGAAATAACACAAGTGTTAATAAGAAAAAGGGTCTCAAATATACACAAGCTATAAAGAGATAAAAGCATCATATACCTGCGCTCAGCTACGGCCTGAACCATGTGAGGGTATAGCTCCTCATCATACTCGATGCTGAGCTTGCGGAGCTTCTCCTCCTGCGTCTTCAGCGCAAGCTCCACGCGGCTGCGAAACTCCTCAATATTGGCAAAGTGCTTGCTCCTATTCTGTTCCAAGTACTTCAGCGCCCATACGGAGTTACGCCTCTGACGGTCCGCATGAGCACGCTCTCGCTCCAGCTCAGCCATCACCATGACCTTCTCCTCACCCATTTTTCGCGCAGACGCCTATGCGCGCTCCAGTTTAGCCTTGGAGCTCAGCTGCTCAGCTTTAGAGCTTGCTAATTCAGCCTGCACAGACGCTAATTGCGCCTGCAGTCTGGAAATTTCCTCAGACTTGTGCACCCTTGCTTGCGCCACCAGCTCAGACTGGCGCACATCGATGGAGGCAAGCTCCTCCATCGTAGAGTCAAATGGACTTGACTCCACTTCAACATCCTTCGGTGAACGCGCCCCGTCCAGAGCATGACTCACCTCGGGTGGCGCACTCCCATCTAGGACGCCAGCGTCCCCCACAGGCTGTTCACTGCACAAAACATCAAGAAACAAGGTTAGCGCACGGTCAAGCATACACAAAATCCTAAGGAATTGTCAAAAAATACTTACATGGGGGGAGGAGTCAAGGACACGTCCTTCTCCTTCTCAGTCTCAGTCGTGGACACACCTCCACCAAACTTCTCAACATCCACACTGAGGACACGAAGGAACAAAGTTAGCACAAAATATAACTTGACAAAAGTTTATAATTGATAACTAAGGTACTTACTTCATCTGCACCTCAGTAACAGACGAACTTCCCCCAGCCTCAGTCCGCGGCCTCTTGGAAGGACCTTCACCATCACCACTAAGCGCTCTCTTGCGCGTCAGTGGGGAGCTCTCCTCCATCTCACTGTCAGTCTCCTCTAAATGGATCACTGTTTCGGGAAGAGGAGGCTGCGCAGCGTCAGGTCCTGGCTGCACAGGAGGAGCCACCTCCTGTATTGGCTCAGCTACTATCACATCAGGGGAGCCTTCGGGATCTGGGATAACCAAATCCACGACGCGCCCTGCCGTCGCCTGCAGAATAGTCTGCTCACCATCCCCCAAAGGACGCACTCCCACTGCCACGGAACGCGGATTCTCCAGACGTACAACCGAAAAAAGATCCATCTCTGCGCATAAAATAGACAAAAAGAAGCAAGTTACATAAAGTATGGAAAAAGAAGAAACGCTTACACTAATAACGACAGTAAGGCGACAGAAGGAGCACCCACCCGTGCCATCCGCATTCAAGAATGTGGGAACTTCTGTCTCATGCTCAAAGTAGTTGCGACTGATGCCCATGTGCACCAGAAACGCTTCCGGATATGGTTTGATCGGCAGGCGGTTCTCATCTATGATCGCCGCATGATCCACGTTATACCACGTCTCAGGGGGGCGCTCATCCTTGGGCAGATTGGCACGGGTGTAAAACGGAAAGTGGGAAGGAAAGACGGCGGCGTCAATCCAAAAGAACTTCTCCCTCCAGTCCTTGAGTTTATCCACCTTCTGCACATAGCACTGCAACTTGCCTACGCGCTTGGAGAAGGTAACCCACCCATTTGACCACGTCGCGTGATAGAACGCGCGGAATAAGTGGAGGGATGGGTGAACCGCTAACAAGCGACAGTTCACCTCAAAATTAGCAATCTTCCCAGCACCAATACAATGCAACTGGGAGATGTGGAGGTCGTAATAATGGAGTATGTCACTCAATAACACGGAGATGGGGACGCGCTGATTCGCCCACTCGAAAAAGCGCGTATATAACCCCACCTTCCCGGCAGGGAAATCCGCGATGGTGTCATTCGGACCTGGTACCTCTGGGCGCAGGCCCAAAGGGATAAAATAATCCGAAGTGAACTGCATTAGTTCATCCTCGGTTATGTTAGAATGGAAATCATGAAGTTGCGCTACCATTTTGTGATTCAGACTATGTGCGCACGCGCTATTACCTATGAATTATCGTTCTTGAAAGCAGAATTGAAGATGTAAAAATGGTGGAATTGTGATTTTTTAACTGTGGACGTCACAGTGAATGAGAGGCGGTAGTTAATATACTTTTCCTATCCACCACAGATGAGTGACACGTGTATCCCACTAACTCAAATCGTGTGGCTAGGATAAAGGACGGTACAAGACAAGTGGGCAACCTCTCCATTTCCCAAGGTACCCAAATTGCACTTTTTTGGACTAGATACATGATACGTGTATTTTTTAGGCGGTATATTTTTGAAAGCTTCCCGCGTACGCGTGAGGAATTAATTCGACACGACTTTAGTCTAGCATCCGCAGGTTTTACCCTACGCATACTAGACTGGGGGGACATGATGACGTATAGTCCATACCCGGGTCACGAACCCGATTAGTAAACAATACTAACAATTAAGCCCACCACGTATGGGCCGCAACTGGACTACCAGTTATGCGACTTGGGTCGACAAGGCCCAAGCCCAAAGCTATTTCCGGATAATATATGGAGTATCTTCTAAATAAAGAGGATATATACCAAATATCCGATGTCAGCTAACACGCCGAGGAGTAGGGAACACGAAACCTACTAGGGTTTCGTGCATATATAAAGGGCATTCCAGCCCTCGGTAGAGGTACGATCTTCAATAAACCCTAACCCTTTACTAAACCCTACATTCGATTACTTACTCTCACGCCGGAGGATAATCGGGGGAGACAATCCCTCGATAAGCCTAACGGTGTTTGTTCTCTTTTCTTAGTGCGCAGGTTCCATCGAGCATTAAGATTCAATTGGTACGAGAATAGAAGTCCTATCAAGGAACGCCCAACTTTTGTATCAACAATATGCATCTCCCCTTAAAAATCTCCCTCTTATTTGAAATGTGTGGCTAGAATTACTTCTTATTCTTCTTATTTTAGTTTTTATTCTCACCGGATGTCTTCCCAGCTTTAAAATACTAAGGGGCTCTATAATAAACCAATAACTCGTATAGATTGTATTTAGTTAATGTCAGTTCAACTTTGTATCCCACATTGGCCAAACAAGTGAAATCTTCCTTGGATATATAGTTATATACTAGAGTTCATGATGTTCATACAGTGGAAGAATTGTGTTATGTATCCAAATCTGTAATTCTATGACGTTGGTTGCAAAATAAAAAACGTCATTATCACTACAGATTTGAAAATTGATATATATTCTAGAGTAAACTACATTTTTGGTCCTTGTGGTTGTATCAAAATTGCAGTTTTAGTCCAAAAATCAAAAAATCGCACGGATCAGTCCAAAAGTCCACGTGGACTTCACTTTTGGTCCAATTTTCTAACCTAGTTAATGGTCGTTAGTCCTTTCAGTTAAGTACGTTGCACCGTTAGTCCTTTAACCTAACGGTCGTTAGCAATGTTTGCACCGTTAGTCCTTTCAGTTAAAAAATTGGAAAAAAAAATTTTGGAAAATTTTTTTTCCAAAAAAAATAATTTGAAAAAATTCGAAAAAAATTATAAAAAAAAATTTTTTTGACGAAAATTTTTTTTTCCAAAAAAAAAAATTTCTAATAAAATTTTTTCTTAAAAAATTCGAAAAAATTTCTAAAAAAAAAAAATGTTGACGAAAAATTTTTTTTCAAAAAAAAAATTTGAAAAAAAAATTTCTAATAAAAATTTTTCTTAAAAAATTCGAAAAAATTTCTAATTTTTTTTTTGACATAAATATTCTAAAAATTTTTTTTTGACGATTGTATTGGTTTGACACTAAAATTAAAATGTATATATATGTAAAAAAATTTCTTAAAAATTTCTAAAAAATTTCTAAAATGTATATGTATGTATATATATATATATATATATATATATACATATACGTATATATATATATATACACATATATATATATATATATATATATATATATATATATATATATGCATTGGTGAGTTAATTTTGGTAAAAAAATAATAATGTTGCAGATGCAGACATGGTTATTTTCATGTAGTAAACAATGACTACACTCACTGGGAGATGTATGCTATTGGTGGAAGTGCAAGCCCCACCATTAACAGCCAAGGCAACAGATATCTTGCCCCTGCCAATCCTTTTGCTAAAGAGGTATCTTTATTACTACTTGACTATAAATTAACTTGGTTGGTGTACTTTTTGGTGTTTAGATGTCATTATGGAAATAATGTAATTATTGACACTTGATATTTAAATTGTCGGGAAAACTCTGACCCGTGCACCCTTTTTGGATGCCGACTAAAGACATCGGGCACCTATTCCATTAACCTTTAGCTAGAAGTTGAGATTGAACCCAAGACCTGTTTCTTCAAAACCCTCATTGACCGGTCAACTGTACATTTGTTGTGAGGGAGTGATGCCACTCGGGGCAATGGTCCAATGTACATTTGTTAATCAAATAAGAAAAAAATTAATAATAAAAAAACAGTTTCGTACTATGTAGAAGAAAACTTAGTTACTCCGTATTTAGTTATTCAAGCGATGCCTTTTGGTTATGTGTACAGGTTACAAAGAGGGTGGATACGGCTGCAGGTAAATGGCATGGATGGAACTGGAGATCAGAAGGTGATCTACTTCTTAACGGCGCTTACTTCACCCCATCTGGTGCTGGAGCCTCGGCTAACTATGCTAGAGCCTCAAGTTTGGGTGCTAAATCATCAAGCATGGTCGGTAGCATGACCTCCAATGCAGGTGCTCTTGGCTGTCGTAGGGGTCGCCAGTGCTAGCCCCCGCCCGTCTATCCTCTCACCATAAATTTATTTCAAATGTTTTTCTAGTGTGTTCATTTCACATTCCATATTTTTCTACCTTTTGATCCTTTTTTTTTCTTGCCGTATTTCTGGCAAGTGAGTGTTATTTACACATCAACATGTCTCGTGCAACCTCGCCCAAGCTTCAATTGAGAACACGAACTATGTATTCACTATTTTCGGGAGCAGGTTTGAAGTGTTGTTCACACGTGTGCTTTGTCTGCTAGTTTGTGTTTTAGATCTGACTAGGTATATTGGTTTTAGGTTACATGATCCAAATGGCTTTTTTTTTTTTTTTTTTTTCGTTCTTTTCCGCTTTCTTCCTAATTTTTCAAGTGTAATTTGGGTGTCTTGAGTCGATACAAGTTGTAATGTCGGATGTTGTCATGAAATGAGAAGGATAGTTTATTTTTCTGTGACTGTTATTTAAGATCTTTAACACACAAAAAAGGCTAAAAGCATATGCATCTAACTTAAGTTCTTAAGAAATATTGTAAGTTAATTATCAAATGGTGAGAGCATTGCAAGTATGTTACAGTCAGTGGTTAAAAGTATTTTCGACCCTTCCTATGGCCACTTCCAAGATGTGTACGTGGTGAAGTTTGAACCTGAGATCTCTTGTGAGGATATTATGATGTCTGACCACTATGTCACTTCGGTGATGGTCTTCTATGTAATGTACCAAAATTGGTAAATTAATTTTGGTTTTTTAGAAACACAAACTGTTTGTACAAAAGTAAATAAATAATGAAAAGAAACACAAGCTATGCAAAATGATGAAACTGTTATGTTTCTTGCTTTGTCTTGTGCCAAGCATGATCTTGTTCCATCTTTTCACTTTTGGTGTGAAATTTAAATGTTTTGGAGGGTGAGTTGGTGTGGTCATGATTTTGGTTTCTTTAATAATAATGTTGTTTTTTTCTTTATTATTACCAAAAGGTCTCATGAAGACTTTTCTTTTGTCAAAGCTAGTAATGATCCTGTCTCAAAGACATTAAAGAGCATTGGATCCTTCTTCACCAGCTTTTTAATCCAAATTTATCAAATTTTGTACATGGTTTTTCCCTCCAAATCAACTCTTGTATTTGAAATTTAGACCCAAAAAGACACTTAACCCTAACGTCGTGGTATGTAATTCGAGAAACACAACATGTGTTGCATTATCGCCATTATTTCCTTGATCACAACCAAACCAAAAAAAAAAAAATAATAATAATAAAAATGAGAGTAAACCCATCTCAAATTAGTGATAAAATTTGTACTCCATAGATGATATCCGAGTTCAATTGCAGTTGTCACTTAATTACCGTATTTAAACTTTGGCATTAGTTACTAAAATAGCTTCAAAATACAAATGCTCTATAATGAACAAATAACTTAACTAGCATAGACTATGCATCTCAAGAGTAATGCCATGTTTTCAGATAGATATTTGTCCTTGGTGATTGAAAAACGAAAAAAATCAAACTTCAATGACATGTATATCTGCAAATTGATATAAATTTCTTGACTTTTTTATATGCAACTAAACATATAGTAATGTTCTATGTATATCCAATGGCTGTTGTTGTTCTTTTCGATCTATAGATGTTTCACCAAATCCAATTGAACTTACATAAACAAACCGTGCAATGCCATATTGATTCTACGATAACATGCTACAATAATGAACCAAGGCATTTCCCTCCATGTAAGGTTTGGTCGTTTAAGCTCTCACCATTCTACAGTTCAATCATGCAAAATGTGCCATTCAAACTAATTGAGATGACCCGGAACTGAAGCAAATGTGGTACCGTACAACATTGGTGATTTGGTCCCTCTTTGTTGCCTACATTTCTAGTTAAGATTAAGATATCGTGAGAGTACCATTCAAACTAATCCTTTAAGGTCTCTTAATACTAATGGGGATCGTCAATGTAGTATGCTTGAGGCTTTTTATTTTTTGTGATTATCTGTAACACTTTACCAGTTTACCTTTCAACAAAAAAAAATTATTTCTATTTCTGAAAACGACGTAAAACAAGCTAAATTAGATAGCACAAAATAACCATGTAAATCCTTTAATAACATGATATAAATCTTGTTGCATCTATTGAAGATAGAAAACTTATAATAAGAACAAATAATTTGTAAATGAGCTAAGTCCATACAATAATAACAGGCCCATAACTATCCATATTAGATATGTTTGTGTTTCATTTAAAGTTTTGCATATATAAGTTAAGTAGGAAATTTAACAACGGATTGGGAAGATGGTAGACGGTAAGCGAACCACAATTTATCCTATAGAGACAAAGATGGCCTTACGTTTGATCATAATCATCAGGTTGGAAGACTGGATCCCATCCAAAGTCATGCGGTCCTCTTGCAGGAACGATCTTCCCCTGAAAGGGTTATTGTGTATAAAATTATTCGATAAATCAATTAAACAAAACCTGGTATATTCATTCAAACGTACATGCAAATCACTTTTTAGACTACAAAAGATCAGTTAAACCGTTTGATACCGTAAAAAAAAAGTAAATAATATAAAGCATACCGGGGTCTTTCCCACAAAACTAATGGGTTCATGATTTGGCCCAATAGCAGATTTATCCTCATAAGCCCTTAACATATTGTTTAGACCTACAGCTGCAATTAAAGTGGTTAATTAACATTATTTTTTTATAGTTTAACATCAAGGTAAATACGACATAAAGATTATTCTATGTACCTTCATGACCAAGCTTTTGAAGGAACCACTTGCTATTGGTCGGCAATTGCCATCCGGTAACAGCCATGCCAAACTGAAATCAATAATGTCAGAACATGCCAAATTCAAGATCGAGGTATATGAATCACAAACAATATATTTAAAAAACATGCAAACAGCATCTAAGTTCGTTGTAAATAGTTGCTCAACTACAATTTCCTACTTCCACCAATCAGGCACATTTCAATCTGAAGCAACTTCTGAATAAAATACTAACGTTTACTGGACTTGTGGAGTGAGGAATTGAATGGAATGATTTCTCTCCCTTGGTTACATTCACTGCCCGTAAATCCCTTCTCTTTGTATGTTTTGTAGTTCCATAAATGAAGTAAAATATACAGTATGTCTATGCTGGTTAAAACTATTACATATGTATGTAATCATAAGGTCTTTGCATTTGGCACGTGAAATGTAAGTTCATCTAGAGGTGGCAAAACGGGCGGGCCCGAACAGGCACGGGCCAAACGGGCTCATGTTAGTAATTGATATTTAGGGAAAACAGGTCAAAAAGACAATAGATAAATGGAAATATATGTTGGCCACTCACCAGCAAAATTGATTAAAGCTTTTAGCTAATTTACGGATCATTGTGGCCAATAGCAAGCCAGAACACGGTGTACTTCTTGCCCACAAATGTGTCTACAACACTAACTCTTTCATGCGAATAAAGGTTCTGTGTGACATTCTAACTCTCGATCTCAAAAACAGATGTCTTAGATCATGATACTGTAATTTGCTAACAATGTAAACAGATTGCAAAAGTATACTAAGGGATGTTTGGATGTGATGATGCAAACCTAAAGTCCCAATAATCCGCTTTGCAGTGTCCAGTTATCAAATTTTAACACAAGTTTGAGGGATAATATAATCAGCATCTTAGAAGCAGAAGCCGATAAGTTTCAGAGGTAAGATAATCAGATTTGTGCATAACTTTACAGACACAATTTCAGCTAATCATTATAAGTCTCTAACTCTCTAAGAAGATTGATATAACCAACATTTGTATGCATAACTGAGTGACCCGTTCGACCCACTGTACCCGTTTGATATATTGTCATCCCAAATCGACCCATTCCTAGTAGATTGGTCAAAATTGCCACCTATAACAAGATGATCATAGAGAAATAGATGAAAGGACAGGATTACGTTTGATCATAACCATTAGGTTGGAAGACTGGGTCCCATCCAAATTCGTTTGGTCCGACTGCAGGAACAATTTTCCCCTGAAAGCGTAAGTATTGTGTTAAAATATTTGTAATACCATTTGATGTGTGATTAGCACATACAGAATATGTCACGTGTAAAAAACAAAGTGGATAAGTTAACGCATACCAGGGTCTTTCCGACAAACGTAATGGGTTCAAGATCTGGCCCGATAGCAAAAGAAAATTATACACATAGCATAGGCAGATTTATCCTCATACGCCATCAACATATTGTTCAGACCTACAAAAGCAATTTTAGTACTCAACAAACATTATATTTTTGGTTCTACATCAAGATAAGTTTGTAACAAAAAGTAATTCAAGTACCTTCATGACCAAACTTCTGAAGAAACCACTTGCTATCGATCAACATTTGTCATCCCGTCACAAACATTACAAAGTAAAATCAATAATGTCAGAACAGACCAAATTTGACCCATGACAAAATTTAAGTTTATTCATTACTATTTACCACACTAAAATGTGACAGTGGTTGAGTTTGATGTACTAAAGTTGCAAGTGATCAGAAAGTCTTGACAGTTCGGAACGTGAAATGTCAGTTTTTCCATATAAGTGATTGACGACATGTAGATAATTATCGAATCGAAAACTGGTATAAAAGACAATAATAGGCTGTTGTGACCAATAGCTAACCAAAACCTAGTATATTTCTTGCCCATAAAAGTGTATACAACACTAACCCTTTCATCACTGATAGGTAACAACACATAATGCTTCGATAAATTAACCAAGATGCAAAGAATGTGACATCCAAACTAACAATCTCATAAAAGATGTCTTAATTTAAGCTACGGAAGTCTTGCTAACAATGTACGCATGTTTCATATCAAGGAGATGTTTGGATGTGCTGCAAACCTAAAGTCCCAAATATGTCAGCTATCCGATTTTGATATAACTTTTAAGATACGTATTTGTTGTAACAGAACTAAAGTTTCAGGGTAAAACTTTTAGCACATAACTTTAGCGAATCCATTTGGCCAAATATGTCAAGTCTATAAGAAGATTGATGTAACCAACATTTGAATAGAAATATGAATGATTTTAACTTGTGACACAATGCTTTTATGTGAGACACATTGACACGAAGCCATTAAACATCGCCTTAATGAGAAAAAAGAAAGTGCAGCTAGGGATACTTACATGTAAGTAGGGGTGAGCAAAACCGACCGACGACCGAAAACCGACACAAACTGACCGAAACCTGTTAGGTTTTGTGTATAATGATATTAATATTTGTATGTCCGGTTTTGAACCCGAGACTCGGGATTGCACACAATACGTGAGAGTTCCAATGGTTTGAATAAATTAAATATATTTTATATTTATATTCATTCGTTTCACAAAACAATACTTAACGGCAGTTAGTACTTAACGGAGTTAGAGATAACGATCGTTAAAGGACTAACATTGCAAAGATGGAAAGAAGGATCTAGAACCCCATTGGGCTCTAGAGGCCGGCCATACCCTTAGGGATATGGATCGGTTGGGTTTCTTTGGGAGCAAGACAAAGGAAACTATAAATACATCCCATTGTGTTTCATTGTTTCAATAATCTTGAATCCCTAACTAGCCAAACTTCTTCTTCTCTTCTTCCTCTAAGCTCCAACGAACGACCCACGATCCTCTTTTAAATCCACTAGGATTTGGTCGTGTCAAGTAAAGCTTTCAAAGTGTTTGGTTGTTTTGTGATTCTTGAACCTAGCTTTCCCATTGGAACGCTACTATCGCGTGTGTACAAGAACGAGTGACAAGCTTATTTTAGCTTGTGATTCTTGGTGTTTTTCCCTTTGTTTGGTTCGACACATTCACAACCCAATTAGGGTTCTTGATTGTTCTTGGTGATTACGCGATTAAGGTACGTGTTTATTTAAGTTAATTAATTACATGTTCATTAGATCTTTCCGCTGCGTGTTCTTGATGTAAATATATGTTTATAGTTTTTTATGATTCATATATTCCAACAGTGGCATCATGAGCCTCGTTAAAGAACTTGTAATTAATTACTTAAACCTAAAAATTGAATCTTGATATAGATAACATGCAATTTAATTTTAGGGTTTTGATCTTAAAAACCCTAATTTGTTAAAGTGGGTCGACACCCACATAATTTTTAGGGTTTTATGGTTGATTAATTAATCTTGATAGAAACCCTAGGATTGCATGAAATTTTTAGGGATTAATTTGTGAATACCGTATGTGATGTCACTAAAATTAATTAAACACGTACAAGTTTAATATTGATTAATAATATGGAATGCATGATTATGTGATCAATATGGGATCCATGACAAATCTTGCATATTTGTCATGGTATGTTTTGTATGTTGTATTGAATTATTTGCTACATGTTTTAAATAAATCTTAAATTGGGGAAGACCTCAATATATATTAATTAATAAGTTATGTGCAATGTGGTATCTAACTAACTAAAACTTACGCGGCCAAATTATTTGGCGTCTGTGGACCATTGGGCACAATGAGCTCGAAAACCAATGGGAGTTTTGTTAGTTACATACATTTAAAATTTCACATAGAATTAATATTAGGATTTATTGAAAAAGGTTTGCATGTGGCTATATGATATCGTGGATGATCATATATTTGTTATTATGTGTTTATTTATTTTTGTAATTACTTGATCTTTTGTGTTTATATATTATGATGGATTGCAACACATAAGAGGGTAATTTTTATAATAAAAATAAATAAGACTAATAACTATGAAACCTTTGTAGTAATTTTATTTATTGCCAAGTCTTATGTGCCGACAGTGGTTCGCTTCGCACGGTAATTTGCTCCCAGGCGAGACTAGCAATAATAAATTTACTACATTAATTGTTTTAGCAAGAAAATCATATTTTTTTAGTTGATTGATTGCGACTGTACTAAGTGGTCGAAGCGGCGGACCTAAAATTGGCAAACTAAAAAGTGGGTTCTAGTTGGTACGCATTAAATTGTGACCTTAGAGGGGCACGGTTTTAACCAGCTTCGGCGGCCATCGTCCCTACGCCCGCCTGTGCGTCAATTTTAGACTTACCAAGTACACCACGATAAATACGAAGCATCTTAAGGCAATGTTGTAATTTGTTCAACGCCTCAATTAAAAGATTTGATGATTTGAGCTGCGAATGAGTAAACGGTTTTGTTTTTTTGAAAACATATATGATACAAAGATGAATGCATGACATCTTTGTACATATTTTTTGATTTAACACATCAAAATCATATTACCCTTAAAATTTAAGTTAAATGCCACCCAACTACAAAAAGAAACACCTAAGGTTTCATCCTACATCACTAGCAGCCAAAGCTGAATGTTGATGTTCAAAGGGTGCGGTCTAAGGGTAAATTGAGTACTTTATTGCTAGCAGCCAAAGCTGAATGCAATAAAGTGACGTCAATTTACAGTTTCTTAAGTTGGTGAACTTAATTGGGCACTTTCATTACTAGCAGCCAAAGCTGATGTAATGGGACGGCGCCAAGGCATAAAGATTTGGGGATGAAACATGCTTACATTTTGCAACCGAGATTGGCAATATAATGTAAGTCCCAAGATTTCTAGGAATTGCAATTGGATATTGGCAATTGGGTGATCCCGTACCTTATTGAGTACTTTCATTGCTAGCAGCCAAAGCTGATGTGATGAAACGACGTCAATTTGGATCCTAATTTTCAATGAAAATTAAATGGTGAAATTTTATTTACCGTGGGTGTTTAATTTTCTTGAAAAGTTATTATCGAAAATACTAAATTGAATTTTGAAAATTCTTTTAATGTATTTAATGCAACGTTAAAACCGTAAACATGGGACATTCTTTTAGTAGTAAATTGATCTACACCCGTAGGGGTTTTGGATAGAGTCAATTTTTGCTGAAAAGAATAAACCGAGTCCACTTTCCGTGTGAAGAGTGACACTTAATCCTATTCCTTTTCATGGATGAGAAAGGCATAATAGGATAATTAGAATCGTCTAAATTCTAAGAAATAACTCATGGCGAATTTCTTAAGAAATTGCATGGTTAGGAGTTATTAAATTAGAAACTAGACTTATTACCGCAAAATTGGTAAAAGGCAAACTAGAATGTTTGATCTAGTTGTTATGCTTTAACCATTTAAAGGTGCTACATTCCATGATGGGGATGGTAGACCTAATTAAGGAAGAAATTGCATACCCAATTCTTTCAAGTTAATTGCATTGATGGATATTCCATCATTGACAAAAGTAGAATACATTCTTTGAAGTACCTTAGTAGTATTACGTAAGGAATTCATCAAGGGTGTAGGAAAGTAAACAGCACGCTATTTGCTTTTACTGGTGATGCAACACTTACAATGTTGTCAAAGCCAGTGGGAGCATAGTGCTGAAATTACTGAATAATGAGTTCATGCAGTGATCTTAAATTCAGTGGGAGCTACAAGTCTTGGTATCTTAATATCCTGACAGTAACTCAGATTGTCTCTAGAATTTCTTGAGATGATTACTTTCCAAATATAGACACATGTGGTATTAAGGATAGTCGTGTACGTTTCCTTACTAGACGAGGTGATTCTATATCTACTTATATCTATGACACAAATCATATTGATCAAGATAAGCAAACTATTGACGTGTTGTTTATCTGATACGTAATGTTGTTCCATGCACAAGTGGGAGAGATCTTATTGTGTGCAAGCAACAACATAAAGGAATATGATTTAAAGAGATCTCTTGACTGTAAGGTAAGAGATCAATGTTCTAATGTGTTTTATACACATTCTAATTTATGGAACACTTGAAGTTAATATCTACTTTCATTACTAGATATTAATGACAAGGTAAATTACATACTTTCATCATTATCAGCCTCGACTGATGAAATGAAACTATGTTATTTTACAAGTTTCTAAAATTAGATAATTATTAGAACAAGTGTCAATATGATAATTAGACTACTTCATAATGTATATATTTATGTATTGGAGTAATGACATAAATAAATGAAGTAATCTAATACTACTTCATAATGTATATATTTATGTATTGTTGTAATGACATAAATAAATGAAGTAATCTTATACTACTTCATATTTAGATGTTTATGTATTCTTGGAAGACATAAATATCTGAAGTAAATAAATTAACTTGAAACATTATTGAAACCGAATTATGGTTTTCATAATTACTTTAGTTATACATGTTTATATTGTAGATATAAACATGAAGTCTTTTATTGCTATAAGACTTATACTGAAGTAAGACGTTAACTTGTTATGTTTAAACATATACAAGAAGTCATGAAGTTGATTAATGACTTATAACATAGATTGGGATTATAACAGTTTATGTCTTTTTGGTAAGACATAGAAATTAAGTGGCTTAGGCTAAAAGGCACTTATGTTATAAAGTATGCAATTGGTTTGAAAATCTATTGTACCATTAAAGTGATTTAGTTGGTAAATAGGTAAGCCAATACGATATGTATATTTATCTTATATATTGTAAGATTAACTTGCAATATTAATCCTAATGAAATACATTAGTATATGGTATGTTCAGTTAGGAAAATCAAACTCTTGAAACATTGTTTGATTAAAGATAACTATATCTTCTAATCTTCCTAAAGATATCAAGGTTAGAAAATTGAGTATGAATTGGATATACTCAATTAAGACTCCAACCTAGAAGATTAATAAGACACCATTTAATATGGAATGTGTTGAATCACATTAAGTCTTAAAATTAAAATTCAGAATTTGCTAAACTACTTGTTGGGTAGGTTAATTAACAAATTAAGGTTAGAAACTGTCAATTTGTATCTGCAAAGTCCCAAAAGAGAACAAGTTTGTGTTGCTCTATTTGCTAAGCATTTATAGGTAATCTATAAATTGCAAAAGGCAAGTGGGAGTTTTATCTTGATAAGATAAAATTACAAGATACGTGATCTTCTGGAATACACTAGCAAAATCATAATGAGGATTTAACATGTTAGTGTTAAATCTCAAGATGATGGAATTCTTATTCATAGATCCGCAAGGGTATCTCAAATATTTGTAGAATATGTTGAGGGTTATGAGTGACAGGATCATGGTATGCCTGTTAATAAATTGCAAATGTTTATTTGGCAAATTACTCATACTATGAATAATAAGATGCAGTCCAAGAAGATAACTAGTTTGGAAACGTAGTTGATCTTAAACTCTATAGTTACACTATAGAATGAAAATGAATTTTTACAAAGGAAATGAAAATCCTAGTGATTTAAAATTCTTGTGTAGAAATCATATGGACAATATTTGTATACATATTTAATATGTGAAAAGATTATCAATCGCAATTAAGCAATTAAATGTGATTGAGATTCTTTCTAAGCACATTAAATATATAAAGATTATGATTGTCATTATTAGTTTCATTTATATGAAATTAATAATGGATATCAAAACTCTTTCTTTAATAATTACTTGAGCGAGGACGAAAAGTAATTGAAATGAGTGTTTGAATTCAAATAATCTTTAAAAGTATACAAAATGCAAATCATTTGAAAATGGATTAATGCATGCATCTAAAAGACATACTTATTTTAGTTATTAAATCTAGTTTTGATTTATAATTAAAATTAAGATATTTCTGAATATTCCTGAAAGCTAGTGGGAGTGATGTATTTATTTTCTTATTTCATATATGTTGTATAACATATGGGAAGTAGCATTCCATTGACATTAACATTAAATGTTAAGTCTTAGTTAGGAATGAAACTTCACATAGAAAATAAAACCTTGAAGTATATGTTTATTTGATCATAAACGTAAGCGGTAGATAATTGATTCTAAAATAACATGATAATCTATTAGTATGGATAGATAGATACATATCTTTGAAAGATATGACATGAACAAAAATCTAAGTCTGACACAAAGATTTTTCATGTACATCATGTTGCTTGTTGTATCATGCTTGGATACAAGATGATTGACAACATTAGTATCTAATTGAAAATTATTAGATAACTAAGTGTAATGGATATGGTTTAGAATTTACATCCTCAGCCTGGATTTGCTCCAAAATTCTAAATATGAACCATATGGCAAGTTATTGCTTGATTGATATAGTGTTCAAATCTTGAAGGATTTGAAAATATCAAAACATTACACGATGAATGTTAAAGTTTACGGAACTTTAAAAGAGCATATTGTTGTTTGGATACAATGATGCTAGTAAGATTGAGATGACACTCAATACTAGTCATGGTGGGAGCTAATCCTTATTAGGAAACCATGTATACTAGTTGTGCTCAATATGAGCATGGTTGCATTATACATAAAGAATTAGAATACTTTAACTACAAGGTTTGGTAGTTTAATTGTCATAAATTCGTGCATGAGGATGTCACGTATTTTATGAAGTATGTGTCAATATCTAGATAGATGAATGAACACATACAAGAATTTCATTATTGAAATAAGTATTCTCAAAATTCCGATAGATCAAATTAATTGATTTATGCCTTGTCAACAAGTATGGTGGTCATGACTTGTGGCATAATTCATTAATGAAAATTGTCATGCTTGATCTAGTTAGTATTTGGATAAGGGACGTGTAAACAATTATTATTCTAATGAAATAAAGTGCGGATAACGTTTATTCTCATTATTAATATTTGTGTCATATATTTGCATGTTTAAATCCATGAATAACTAATGTTATTCTAAATAGTCCGTTGTCGATCAATAATATGGGAATATTATTGAATTAAGACAAATGTGAGGATTGGTAGAATGTACTGTAAGGTTGAGACACCAATGTCACATGATATTCAATATTGGATAAATTGAATATAGGACTTATCCCAACATCATGATTATACTTTATGGATCATAGTCATTAAGTATATCATGAATAATTATCCTCAGACTTGAAATACCAGATAATTGCCGAGAATGTAGCTCATTTTCAGTAAGACAGTCTAACGCTATCCGTAACAGGTAGTTATAAGGGCTGTTTTCGGAGATGATGCGAAGTTCGAGGGTTATGCTCGTAGTCAATATAGGATTTGTTCCTTCAACTTTGTGTTGAAGTTTAATACTGCTTGGCCACTCGTAGGGTTGACAAGATGTTTGTGCGGCCGCACCCAAAGTCTATCTGGAAGACGTTCAGATGTTTTGGTAATCTTGTTCAATTATGTATAAACGAGAAACTACTGTTAATTATGGAATGACAAAGATCCATATCCAAATTAACGCAGTGTTAGTAACAAAAGGATAAGTATGATGATTAAATCATCACGTGGTTTTTTTCCAGGAGAACCATACTCGGATCGAGCTGGGGGCATTGGGATCTGTTAAAGCTAGACTAGCCCATGTCATTACAATATTAATCATTATCCAAGTGGGAGCTGTTAGGTTTTGTGTATAATGATATTAATATTTGTATGTCCGGTTTCGAACCCGAGACTCGGGATTGCACACAATACGTGAGAGTTCCAATGGTTTGAATAAATTAAATATATTTTATATTTATATTTATTCGTTTCACAAAACAATACTTAACGGCAGTTAGTACTTAACGGAGTTAGAGATAACGATCGTTAAAGGACTAACATTGCAAAGATGGAAAGAAGGATCTAGAACCCCATTGGGCTCTAGAGGCCGGCCATACCCTTAGGGATATGGATCGGTTGGGTTTCTTTGGGAGCAAGACAAAGGAAACTATAAATACATCCCATTGTGTTTCATTGTTTCAATAATCTTGAATCCCTAACTAGCCAAACTTCTTCTTCTCTTCTCCCTCTAAGCTCCAACGAACGACCCTCTTTTAAATCCACTAGGATTTGGTCGTGTCAAGTAAAGCTTTCAAAGTGTTTGGTTGTTTTGTGATTCTTGAACCTAGCTTTCCCATTAGAACGCTACTATCGCGTGTGTACAAGAACGAGTGACAAGCTTATTTTAGCTTGTGATTCTTGGTGTTTTTCCCTTTGTTTGGTTCGACACATTCACAACCCAATTAGGGTTCTTGATTGTTCTTGGTGATTACGCGATTAAGGTACGTGTTTATTTGAGTTAATTAATTACATGTTCATTAGATCTTTCCGCTGCGTGTTCTTGATGTAAATATATGTTTATAGTTTATTATGATTCATATATTCCAACAAAACCGACCCCAACAGACACAAACCGAGCTATACTCGGGTCGCGACTTGGGCTGGGATTTCCAGGAAGTCGGGACTCGGGTCGGGTCGGGAATCGGGATAAACCGACAAAACACAAAGAAAACCACACACCCGAATGAAACCGATCCCGCCCGACACAAACCGAGCTATACTCGGGTCGGGACTCGGTTAGAGAATTCCAGGTTGTCGGTTTCGGGATGAGTCGGGCTCGGGTCGGGAAGGGTCGGTTTCGACCCGATGCTCACCTCTAATCCAAACAATTATAAAACAAATATGTTACATAATCAAAATATTTTTAGGATCAACTTTTAAGCTATAATAATAATAATAATAATAATAATAATAATAATAATCATATAATACAATTATGAACATATGGGAAAGGATTCGATGAAAAGAAAAACTAAAATAAGAAGAATAATAATAAATTCGAGTCACACATTTTAAATGCGATAAAAAATTTTAATGGGAGATGCATCTATTTTTGTATGTGCATCTGAAATGTGAAATGTGTAGTTGTGGCTTTTTATCACCCTTCTCAATTTAATTTTTCTTTTCATTTGATTCTAACTCTACCTATTAGTATGTCTAAATATGGGTTATTTTAACCGATTATTACATTATCAAGTTTTAGAATAAGATAATGAGTCGGATAACATGTTAGAGTTGGTTATCCTACATTTACTTTCTAAAGCTTTGTTAAGTTTGTTTTAGCGACTCAAATGGAACTGATTGCTCTAAAATAACTTTTGCTTTCTCAAGCTTACAAATGTCGATGGTTTTTCCCTTTGTTCTTGTTTGTTATTAAAACTTACGAATGTTTAAGCCCACAAAAACTAAGATGGGCCAATGGTCTTTTTAACATTATCATTTGTCGTGTGAACATTTCTAACACCCAAATAAGTAAAAGATGTAGGAGATTGATTGAAAAGTGGAATCAAGATCATATGGACATGGTAGAGTGAAGTAATATGTGGTTTATTCTCAAGGTCATTGGTTCAATTCCCATGTGGATCGTGCTCTCCATTTTTTATGTGTTGAGAAAATCACATTCACATTTCTACATGTTTGGTGTTTTCTCTTTCTTTAATTAGTAAGCACTTTGTTGAATCTGATTGTTTATATATTTACATAGTCAGTTTTTTTAATTTCATATATATTGTTTGAATTTGTTTGCTTTTAGATATACATCACTAATTATTATTATTGTTGTTAGTAATTTTAACATAACTAATAGATGTGAACTGATGGACATTTTTTATGTTAAAACAGACTTAAAGGATATAGAAAAAGGTTTCATCTTACTTAGAAAAACATATGATCTGACTCAACCTTAACAAATTTTATCTTTAAGACTTAGTCTATAAATCTGTTTGCAATGCACGGACAGAATGTCCAAAAACATACATGAAAGTTTCATGCGCGAGTAAAAAAATTTGACTCGTTGCACCGGGAAAATATACCTCGTCTTTTAATTTTCCGACGGTCAAGTTCACAGTTAACGATTTCTTTTTCATTTGTTTGTTATTTTTTATTGAAAGTTAAAAGGTTGTTTTACTTAGCTAGGGTAAACTCTCGTAAAAATATTGTGTGTGTAAAAGGGGAGCCCATGTATAAGGAGCGTTAATTGGGATGGTTTTTATTTATTTATTTATTTTTATTTTTTATTATTATTATTATTATTTTTTTTCCGGTTATAAAACAACATATGCAGGACATGATAACTAAGTGGTAAGTGGGATAGTTGGTAGGTGATTCGGATGATCTTGGGTTCAATTCTTAGCTAATTCATTAGTTAAAACGGCCATTTATACATATAATAAATTGCATAAACACATAATTCATATTTTTACATCTTTTGGTGTTCTCTCTTTGTTTTTTTCATGAAACATTTTGTTAGATCTCATCATATTACACATTACATAATCAGAATGTAAATTATGTATCTAAGTATTATATACAATTTATTGGTGAAAAAGTACTAGCCAGAGATTAAAAAAGTGATGAAATTAGAGAAATCTCTAAAACATTTGCTACAAAATCCTTTGAAATGTGTGGCAAATATGTATAGTTTTTTTACATGCACCATGCCAAGTGTTTTACCTCTTAGTTAATACACTTTGTACTTTTCTAGGTATGAAATCTTTTATCCAAACAAAGAATACAAAACATGTTATAGAATTCAACTGTTTATGAGATAAAGTCTTTGGCAATGACAATGATCATATAATTGGTTTTTAGTGACTTAAATTGAACTTAATTGTCTTAATATAACTTTAACTTCGTTTAGCTTCTTTGCATTTCCGTTCACGAATGTTACTCTGGGTAACTTTCCTCCAGTTGGCTTTTATTTTCGTCTTGCATATTCAAGTCATTAGGAAATTTCAATTTTCGTCATAAAACTCCAAGTTGTTCCACTTTCTAGTCCCAAACAAAATAATTTATCACTTATGCGATTGCTAGACTACGCAACTCCATATAAAAGTTGTCAAATTTCTAAAAAGTTGGCGAGGTTTTTGCTAGGCCGAAGTGACATTTTATGCGACAAAACGTTTTTGCTAAACTAGTTTGTCTTATTCAACAATTCAACCATGGGTTCCACTATTTTATTCGAAAAATAAATAAATGAATAAAAAAGTGAACTGATTGTTAACTTTTTGAATAAGACAAACTAGCCTAGCAAAAACATCACCCTGGTCGCATAAAATGTCACTTCGGTTTAGCAAAAATCCTCACAAACTTTTGGATCACTTGTCAGCTTTTCATTGGAGTCGCACAGTATGACTGTCGCAAAAGACTAAATTTAAAAATGGTCTTTTTTTTTACTCGAAAGTTGATCAATTTGATGTTTTAGGACTAAAATTAAAAATTTCTCTTCAGTTATTCACTTACGATTTGTTTGTTGGTTATGTTGATTAAAAGTAATGGACCTAAAAGTATATTAATACTTAAACAATGATACCAGCCCAATAAGATAAAATGGGCCAACAGCCTTTTCAAGATATTTGTTTCGTATAGTTTTGTCTTGTTATTGAAACTTAAATATAATATTAAAAATAAAAGAGAAAGTAAAGTAGAGTAACTCCCAATACCTTCTTTCACGTGTTATGGGTCCCAATACCGTCGAAGACGGTGTATGGGGGAGGTTGAGACGTAGACAGCTTTACCCCTACCTAAGGTAGAGAGGCTGCTTCCGGTTCTACCAAAGGTAGAAAAGGACCCCGGCCTTTTGTAGGGAGTGAGGATTGAACCGTTGACCTCTCGGTTGAGAGGCAAGGGGTTTTCCAACTGATCCAACCCTACTTGTTGGATGTAGCTAAATATAGCTAAATATGAAATAGGTGGGTGAACAAGAGTCTCTTGGTAAGTGAAGTGTTATCATAAGGTTTTGATGTAGCTAAATATGAAATACCTTTTTATTTTCGTAAACATCATTTGAATGGTTTTGATGTTATTATTTTATCTGAAATTTTTAAAGCTATACCTCTTAAGTTTGGAAATTGTTGTCAACTTAATTAAAAAAAAAAAAAAAAAAAAAGGTTTAATAAGTGAGGATAATATTTGATTAGTTGAGTAGCGTAATGATCTCACTTTTTATTAAACTGTGTATTTTTTGTATGATACTATTTAAACAAAATAAAATAATTTACGTTATTTTATGATCAAAGACAAAGTAGTCTACAATTGTTGAAAATTTTATATCATCAAAAGAATGAGGTTAAAGACGCTTTATCCAACCAAATAATACTGTATGGGACAAGTTGGCAAACATCAACAATCACACGAGACGCACTAAAAGGTTTGTTTCAAGTTTTAGAGTTTTTTAAAATCTGATTATTTTATCTTTAAAGAAACAATCAAAATGTGTATCTTATATTTTTATTTTTGTTTAACAACTTTCACAAATTTGGATTTTAAGTTTTACCAGTTTAAAGAGACTTATAATTTCAGATTATTGCATAATTTTTCATGTTAACATTTTTGGCCATGAAATTAAAACCAATAGTGATTCCTTTATAAATAAGAGTTGAACCAAATATAAAAAAGCTTTAATGACCCATTCTAGTATTGATAGAGTGAAGTGACTAGTGGTGGAATTAGCGTATTTTGTTGTGTCAAGAGACAACGATGAAATTTTGTTTTGTTTTACTAGTTGTTGTAAATCATTATCAGAATAATAAAATGCATAAGTTAAAAATAATTCTGTTTCTATCGACTTTCTTATTTGGTTCATTAATTGGTTAGGAGGAAATTGAAAGTTTTTTTTTTTTTTTTTTTTTTTTTTTTTTTTTTTTTTTTTTTTTTTTTTTTTTTTTTAACGGCGGTTGTTTATAAAAAGACTTAGCAAGGAGCTAGGAACTTACAAGATAACAAGATTAGGGTTTTTAAACCAATCTATCCAACTAAAGGAAGCTTTACATCTATATCTACACTAATGAAAGGAACGGGACACAATTTCTTCAAAGAGAGACGCCTTCGAAGGAAGAGTCGAACCAAAGATGCTCTTATTGCGGAAATTCCATATAGCCCACCACATAATATAGCAAACTCCTTCGAACAACTTTTTGTACTTAGAATGAAGACGAAGATTCAAAAGCCACTCCAACCATTCCTCATATGAAGAAAGCTCCGTAAAAATAATATCCCACCAGTTATGAAAAACCTCTCTAGCAATTTGGCAGACGAAGAAAATATGACTAACCAATTTCACCTTCCAAACCACAAATGGGACATGAAATAGATACGATATCAATACCTCGTTTAGAAATGTTCAACCTAGTAGGTAAGCAATCGAGTCTTACTTTCCAGGCGTGAACATTAACTTTGATGGGCACGACTTTAATCCATCTAGTCTTGGTCGAGACTTCCTGCAGCCATGTATCATCAATTCTACTTCGGACAGAAGCAACAGAAAATCACCAGTACCCTCTAAAGACCATATCCTCCTGTCCCGCATGTCGATGAGATTAATACCTTCCAAACTCGATGAAATGTAACAACCCGTAGATTTTCATAAAGCAAAATGACTATTTTGCCCTTTGACTTTTTGACTTTTACCATAGCGTAAAAACAATTTCCATAACCGGTAGTTAACTGGTAAATTTTTCAAGTTAAATAATTCACTCTGCTAGAATTATTACTTTCTGAACATTTTCGTTCACCTCTTTCTATTAAACGAGAAGTTATATTGTTTTTATCGAAAACAACTCTGCACGCGTATCGACACCGCATTAATAATAGTTTAAATTCGATAATTATTTTTCGAAGTCAATAACTTATATTATTTTCATAAAATAGTCTCCAAAAATATATTTCTCACAATTACCCAACCAAAGTACTGTGTTTATACTTTAACTGAACGGGAAACGGAGTACACACAATACATTAAATGAATAAAAATCCTTATCCCTTTTATATATATATATATATATATATATATATATATATATATATATATATATATATATATATATATATATATATATATATCACTGTCCCACCCACAGATAAGATTATATCTTATCCCTTAAATTTTCTTCCTTTCCTCTTTTGCTTATTTGAATAAGCACATAGCTTATTGTGTTATTTGGATTGCTTGTTTGTTGTCGGCTCAAGCAACAAGGGTGGTTTTGGGTTTGGTAAAATCAGAGCGAGAGGTGTTTGGTTTTAGTTTGGATTTGGTTTGTGTCTAATTTGGTTCGGCTAGAAACCATGGCCCAAAAGGGTGCGTTTGACTACTATTTATCTCGGACCACACCACTGTCACACCCCCAAATTATCTGTTTTGCAGCGGAATGGAATTCCAGGGGTGCAACTGCCATAGCATCCTAACTGCAGTTATATTGAACGACCTAAAGTGTCGTTTAGAAAATACATCGTTTGATTACTTAAAACATTCAGAGTTTACAAAGCGAGGTCCCAAAAGTTGATACAAGTTTGCGGAAATAAAGTTTACACAGTTCAAACGATGTTTAAGTGCATAAAATATAAAGTGAGACGCGTCGACACCGCGACTCCATGATATGCCCAAAATGCAATCCAACATGCGATGCTAATTACCTGAAAATACATTGCTAAAACGGGTCAACAATAATGTTGGTGAGTTCATAGGTTTATGTAAATGAAATGCTACACGGAAACCACAAGTATAAATTTATGACAAACTGCCACATAAAAATGATACAATATCTCTTAAGCTCATGACCCCGAAGCTAGACTGAATGATTTGCCCCAACTGAGTGCTTTGCCAAACACCCTGGAATGGATCAAATGTAATGCGTTCGTATGACAATTGGTGCTACCAACCCGAACGGAGGAGTCACCCTCAATAGATCTATTCACACACCCTCGCTTGCTCACAATTAACGGTTCATGATAAAAGGGGACTTTAACTTTGGCAATGAGGTAACTTAAGCAATGTAATGAATTTATATACTTTGGTCCGCATGAAAAATTGGTGCAATGTATTCTCCCCCGAGAAATTTGAAATGATGTAATAACTTGAAAACGGGGCTATGAAAACTCACCTGATGAAATAGCACTATGACAATAATGGATATGATGTAATGATGGCTCGGTCTCTAACCGCAACCTATGATGAATGATGTGACCCAATGTAAGCAATAATACCATGCAACTCATGCAAAAACGTATGTTAACGATATCACTCGTTATTTTTGAAAATAACGTTTTCTGTCGAAAAATATATTTTTGACATCTCGGCAATTCATATACTATATTTCGTGTAAAAATGTTGGAATAATACTCCACGATCCCTACTTGGTGTTTTATTGTCAAATAAAATAGTTTCGTCGCAAAATATTACTTTTACAACTGGTGAAAATATGCCCGAACGGCCTTGCAAAGCTAGTCGTAAAATATTGTACGTTATGAGTTAGGAATAGAACTTGACGTTTTTGAAATCCTTGCAACAACATCTCAATGTCGTCTCTTTTGAGTTTTGATCATACACGTCACGATCATAAAGATAATCGGCTTTGAATATGGCGCCTTGCAAAACAATTTCCCATACTTAGAAACATTTTCTTGAAATAATGGTTTTTGGCGATACTAGGAAATTCATAACTTACTCGATATAAGTTCAATCAACAAGCGGTCGATTGATTTGGAAAATAGGCCGGGAATACTTCGTTTCACCTCAAGGAGTTGATGGCTCAAACCATCTCGATCAACGGGAAAATAGCTCGTAAGATGGTGCCTCGCAAAACTGTTTATACTTGGAAAATATTGGGATTATAATGAGGCTGTCAAAATGAGTTTTGTTTGTCGGATTTTCAGAAATTCATATCTTGGTCGTTATAAGTCAGTTTTCAACGTTCTATATATCCACGCGATCGTCATAACATGAACTAACATATTCTCAGCGGCTCGGCTCAGCTAGACCACTGATAACACCTCGTTCTGTCCCCTGAAGTTCGGCCAACAGCACGTATTTTCAGAAAATAATAGTTTTACGTTGCTAACTTTAAAACATCGTATCTCCTTCGTTATAAATCGGTTTTTAGTGATTCAAGCGACCACGTTTTCGTGTTTGAGAGTACTTTCTATATATGAAAGCTAAAATAACGCCATGTTTACTGATTTTTCCAAAGTTTACATTTCTGGACAGCGGGTATATATATATGTTAAAAACTCGTTTTCTTGGTTCGCGGCTTGATCAAACAACTACAACACAACTCCACAAGTACACACATCCTACCATACACCTTCTTAGGGTGTCATGGGTCCTAAACATCACTAAAAATAGTGGGCTTCGCGGGGATGTAAATAAAACATGCCGATCTATGGATTGAGATAGTTTTAAGGAAAAATAAAACAAGTGGTATACATAACATAGGTTTTGCATGGATAGCTCTCGAAATAAATAGGAAATACATCAATATAAGAACAAAGAGAGTATGTAAAGATCAAAAATAGTGTTCTTGAGCTTACTTGATGATTGGTGAGCTAGGATGAAAAACAACCACAACCTTGAAGTTTTTATTACAAAACTTTAACAAGGAAGGTATTCGGGACAGGAATGAAACTTGGTCTTCAAAACAAAATGGGATCTCCTTTGGTTCTTGATGGTGCCGTGGGATGGAGAGGAGAAAGGGAGAGTTTTTGCTTTCTTGCTATTGAAAATGTGTTATGTAAATGTGTTAGAAAATAAACTAAGTATATGTAGTATTTAGCATTAAAAGAAATTTGGAGTATTAGGCCACAAGTGGTCAATAGGGGCGGCAAAGCTTCCTTGGGAAGCTTTGTGATGAGATTTTTGTCTAAAAACATTTTTAGGATAAGTCTTGGTTAGTTTAGTGTGTAATTTCGGCGTTATCGGGTACCGGGTTAACTGAAAATAAAACGTGACGAATAAAAATAAAATTCGACAAAGTTGTAAAAACTCATAAAATCATGTTACTGATAAGAATCGGGTGTTAAAATAGTGTTCGTGATAAAATATCGCAAACCGATGGGGTTATAAGCCCTAACCGGGAAAATATCGCAAAAGGTTTCAAAACACCGGGTAAATTAATGAAATAAATTTTATATCAATAAAATTAGCATGAAACTATATTAGGATCATAATCGGGAGTATCTGGGTATAATATTAGTAGTAATGACTGAGTGGTAACGTTTACTGAACAAATGAACATACGTTAATGAAAATCACACAAAACCGTGCATGACTTAATATGGAAATAATGATGATGTTACTGATGATATGTAGACTACTCTAGTCTATATGACATGTCCTTACTGATGATGCATGAATACGCAGCTAAACCTTACCGGTTACGCGCATTTGAATACTTGTAAACTAGGTTTACTGAATGATGAATGGAAATCATGAATAATGAAATGGTAAAGTGTAAATTGTCAAGGTTCGGGAAATGACCTGAAATTGTGATTTGTCACAGTCGCCCACCCAAAAAGGAATTCAGTCCCTGAATTCAGCTGGTGTTGGCCTCAGAAATGGCCTCGGGGAAAAGGTATGGGTATTTGAGTCGCATCTGGTCTTCTCGTTCCCAAGTAAACTCAGGACCTCTTCGAGAATTCCAGCGAACTTTCACGATAGGAATTCGACTTTGTTTCAACTGTTTGACCTCACGGTCCATGATCTCTATGGGTTCCTCTACAAAGTTAAGCTTATCGTCGAGCTGAATTTCTTCCAATGGAATCACTAGTGTTTCATCTGAAAGACATTTCTTGAGGTTTGAGACATGAAACGTGTTATGAATGTTACTGAGCTCTGGCGGTAGTTCAAGTCTGTAGGCTACTAGGCCAACCCTTTCTAGTATCTTGAATGGTCCAATGTATCTCGGGTTCAGCTTCCCGCGTTTTCCAAATCGTATCACGCCCTTCCAAGGCGAGACTTTCAACATGACTTTGTCTCCAACCTGAAATTCTAATGGTTTGCGTCGAATACTAGCGTAACTTTTCTGTTGGCTTCTTGCTGTTGAGTCTAAATAACGTTACGGTATGTGTCTCCCCTCGCCTATGGTGCTTAGTCTAACTAGCATTTCTGGAATGATAGGACTAGGTGACTATGCCAAAAATAGTGGTTTGGATTTCCTCGTGAGATCTTATGTTTTCTGTTGCTATACGGATCAACTTACTGTATACTTCTAGTCCTTGCTCGTGGTTTTGTAATCCTTGTATTGTTTTCTTATGTTAGGGAATCCTCCTTGTAAATGGAAAGTCTTTCTTAGAGAGGTCAATGGTAAAGATTCACTTAATGATTGAGTGAGTGACATGTGGTGTAGGTATCTAGAGAGATTGTGTCACAAGGGATGTTTATGAAAAACTTTATTTGGTTACAAAATTTTTGAATGAAAATTGTTATTAAGAATTTCTGAAAAGATGATTGTTTCTTTCATGGCATGATCCTTCCTGAATTATACATAGGTGATCAGGCTATGTATAATTGAGGACAAATGATGCGATGTTCGGTTTAGTCAAAATAGTCTTATGTTTCTCAAAAGTTTTAGATGGTGTTCAACGTGTTGTTTGGTAAAATAGTAGTAAATAGTTGGTAGAGTGATAGAAAACAATTTATGAAGCGGTAGTAAAATATGTCGTATGGGTTGTAGGGTGTGGTGAATATTCTTACGGGATGGTAATATTCCATAGTCAGAGACGATATCTACCTATTCCATACTAGGATGGCGGTATGCTGTTGCGAAATGATTGAACATTGGGCAATTGGTATAGGAAATGAAATAAAGGAAGGTTGCGACTATTGTGAAGATGATAAAAGATAGAGGTTACATTAGATGGAAAGGTATATCATACAACGAGGTTACAAGGAAGTACTTAAGGTTAACTACTTAAAGAAATACAACCCTAGAGGGCTCCATCTATTGTTTATTATTGAAGCAGAAGTTCCTTGTTCTAAAACATTGTTGCCGTCCTCAACGTTGTTGATGTGCTGGCAACCTCTTCCTCCGAGGACCTAGGCTTTCTTACGAGCCACTCCTCCTTGGTTCTTATTCCCTTGATTTCCTTGTTTTCGACAATCATGCCTGTAATGTCCTATCCCTCCACAGCCAAAACATGTCACTGGGGGTTTCTGACTTTTGGCGATGATTGGAAACTGACATTCCCTAGTCGCGTGACCAATCTTCTTACAGTTGCCACATGAATTAAGACAATGTCCAGGGTTATGATGATTTTGACACTTGTTGCATTTGGGTAGGGTACCTTGGTAACCTTTCTTGTCAGCTGGACCTGCAGCGTAGGCCTTGGCGACTTCTTGTCTCTTTGGTTGTTGTTGTGTAGCATTTCCACCCTGATTGTCGTCCCACTTTCTTTTGTCGGGGTTGTTGTTCCATTCCTGTTTGTTGTCGTTATTACTTCCTATGGTTTTGGTGTGATCTATGTATTCCTTTGCCTCGATCGCCAAACTGATAGCTTTAGACATGGTGTCGGGTTCTAATGAGATGACTAACATACGGATTTCAGGGGAGAGTCCCCCGATATATCTCTCAAGTTTCTTGCTTACCGGTTCACCCATTGCAGGGCCTAGTCGTGCTAATTCATAAAAACGATCAGTATATTTGTCAACATCATCTCCTACCATGGTAAAGTCTAGGATTTCCTGTTTCATTGTTCGTAATTCGCCTCTTGAACAATATGCTAAAGTCATCATCCTTGTTAGTTTCTCCCAAGATTTTGAGTAAGCAGCGTCGACTCCAACTATCTGAACATGTTTGGTCCACCATTCCTGGGCATGATCCTGAAAAGTACAAGTGGCGAACTTGACCTTGTCTTCCTTACGACAGTCGCCACATTGAAATATTGTTTCCATTTCTTCAAACCATTTGAGAAATTCCTTTGTGTCTATTGTTCCGCTAAATGATGGGGGGTTGCAGCCCATAAATTCCTCATGAGTAAGATCTTTGGTGAGGGCGGTGGCTATGTTATTGGCAATGAATTGTCCAACTGTGGCTTGCGTCATGCTTGGAGTAGTTTGCGTAAATCTATTTTCATAAAACCATAAGTGACCATGAGAATATATAGGTAATAAGAATCATCATGTTCACAACACATGAATATAATACATGAAAATTTCGGTCTACGTAGACCGATATCATAGATAGCACAACTATTCCTTACATAGTAGAGTCACACTTGATATCTTTGTTTGTACAACAACCAAAAGACAATAAGTTCTTTAGACTATGTTCCACACTTTCCGTGGCTGGGATGATAGTACAAGCTAGTAACGATATAAGTCTAGTCTAGAGACTTTCTGATGTCCCTCTGAGTGAGACCAGGTTTGTAGTATCATAAGGTCGAGATAGTCCTGAAGTGGTGTCTAAGGTTGGGCATCGATCAAATCCTAAATAGTGTAGGTTCCAAACCATTCCTAAAGAATCTGCGGATGTTCCTGTTAAGTCTTTAATCTTGGTATTATCCACAAGATGTTATCTAATTCATGGCGGTGGGAATGGGAAATAACAATGGTGATACTCTAGATGATGAAAATAAAATTGGTGGCGATGAGATCCTAGTGGTGAGTCAGGAGATGATCATGATACTAGTGAATGAAATACTACCCTCTTTCGCGCCATCTCGCGACATCTAAGAGGTAAAACTGAAGTACGCATTATGGAACAATTAGTAGTGTAATAAGTAGTTGACGGTGGTGGTAGTACCTGAGTAGTGGGTGCTCTACTAGTGAAGGAAAGAAAACATACTACCTTCCTTGAAATAAGCATCCTGATTGGTCCATTAAGATTAAGTCTGAATACTCTACCAAACGGCATTCTATGTATGGGCTGAATGATAGGAAAACCCTGTTCCTATGGCAAATCAATAGTGCTAATGGTGGTGTAAGTGCAACTGGTGGTATAATGGTAGTGGAAGATGACAAGGCATCTTCAATGTTGGAATTTGATAAAAGGATGACAGGGTAGGTATCTGAAGACATGTCACTTGTGAACCAGGTCAATATAATTATATATGAGTATGCACTTATGATGAAATGATGGGATGCTATGATGGTGTAGTTATAGTCTAGGGTATCGTGAATAACCTAGTTCGCTATAACCCTAGCTCTGATGCCAATCTGTCACACCCCCAAATTATCTGTTTTGCAGCGGAATGTAATTCCAGGGGTGCAACTGCCATAGCATCCTAACTGCAGTTATATAGAACGACCTAAAGTGTCGTTTAGAAAATACATCGTTTGATTACTTAAAACATTCAGAGTTTACAAAGCGAGGTCCCAAAAGTTGATACAAGTTTGCGGAAATAAAGTTTACACAGTTCAAACGATGTTTAAGTGCATAAAATATAAAGTGAGACGCGTCGACACCGCGACTCCATGATATGCCCAAAATGCAATCCAACATGCGATGCTAATTACCTGAAAATACATTGCTAAAACGGGTCAACAATAATGTTGGTGAGTTCATAGGTTTATGTAAATGAAATGCTACACGGAAACCACAAGTATAAATTTATGACAAACTGCCACATAAAAATGATACAATATCTCTTAAGCTCATGACCCCGAAGCTAGACTGAATGATTTGCCCCAACTGAGTGCTTTGCCAAACACCTTGGAATGGATCAAATGTAATGCGTTCGTATGACAATTGGTGCTACCAACCCGAACGGAGGAGTCACCCTCAATAGATCTATTCACACACCCTCGCTTGCTCACAATTAACGGTTCATGATAAAAGGGGACTTTAACTTTGGCAATGAGGTAACTTAAGCAATGTAATGAATTTATATACTTTGGTCCGCATGAAAAATTGGTGCAATGTATTCTCCCCCGAGAAATTTGAAATGATGTAATAACTTGAAAACGGGGCTATGAAAACTCACCTGATGAAATAGCACTATGACAATAATGGATATGATGTAATGATGGCTCGGTCTCTAACCGCAACCTATGATGAATGATGTGACCCAATGTAAGCAATAATACCATGCAACTCATGCAAAAACGTATGTTAACGATATCACTCGTTATTTTTGAAAATAACGTTTTCTGTCGAAAAATATATTTTTGACATCTCGGCAATTCATATACCATATTTCGTGTAAAAATGTTGGAATAATACTCCACGATCCCTACTTGGTGTTTTATTGTCAAATAAAATAGTTTCGTCGCAAAATATTACTTTTACAACTGGTGAAAATATGCCCGAACGGCCTTGCAAAGCTAGTCGTAAAATATTGTACGTTATGAGTTAGGAATAGAACTTGACATTTTTGAAATCCTTGCAACAACATCTCAATGTCGTCTCTTTTGAGTTTTGATCATACACGTCACGATCATAAAGATAATCGGCTTTGAATATGGCGCCTTGCAAAACAATTTCCCATACTTAGAAACATTTTCTTGAAATAATGGTTTTTGGCGATACTAGGAAATTCATAACTTACTCGATATGAGTTCAATCAACAAGCGGTCGATTGATTTGGAAAATAGGCTGGGAATACTTTGTTTCACCTCAAGGAGTTGATGGCTCAAACCATCTCGATCAACGGGAAAATAGCTCGTAAGATGGTGCCTCGCAAAACTGTTTATACTTGGAAAATATTGGGATTATAATGAGGCTGTCAAAATGAGTTTTGTTTGTCGGATTTTCAGAAATTCATATCTTGGTCGTTATAAGTCAGTTTTCAACGTTCTTTATATCCACGCGATCGTCATAACATGAACTAACATATTCTCAGCGGCTCGGCTCAGCTAGACCACTGATAACGCCTCGTTCTGTCCCCTGAAGTTCGGCCAACAGCACGTTTTTTCAGAAAATAATAGTTTTACGTTGCTAACTTTAAAACATCGTAT
Source organism: Artemisia tridentata subsp. tridentata (assembly GCA_021014915.2). Taxonomy (NCBI): domain Eukaryota; kingdom Viridiplantae; phylum Streptophyta; class Magnoliopsida; order Asterales; family Asteraceae; genus Artemisia; species Artemisia tridentata. The sequence goes on along the minus strand of CP139505.1, from coordinate 398,198,481 downwards.
CTCCTTCGTTATAAATCGGTTTTTAGTGATTCAAGCGACCACGTTTTCGTGTTTGAGAGTACTTTCTATATATGAAAGCTAAAATAACGCCATGTTTACTGATTTTTCCAAAGTTTACATTTCTGAACAGCAGGTATATATATATGTTAAAAACTCGTTTTCTTGGTTCGCGGCTTGATCAAACAACTACAACACAACTCCACAAGTACACACATCCTACCATACACCTTCTTAGGGTGTCATGGGTCCTAAACATCACTAAAAATAGTGGGCTTCGCGGGGATGTAAATAAAACATGCCGATCTATGGATTGAGATAGTTTTAAGGAAAAATAAAACAAGTGGTATACATAACATAGGTTTTGCATGGATAGCTCTCGAAATAAATAGGAAACACATCAATATAAGAACAAAGAGAGTATGTAAAGATCAAAAATAGTGTTCTTGAGCTTACTTGATGATTGGTGAGCTAGGATGAAAAACAACCACAACCTTGAAGTTTTTATTACAAAACTTTAACAAGGAAGGTATTCGGGACAGGAATGAAACTTGGTCTTCAAAACAAAATGGGATCTCCTTTGGTTCTTGATGGTGCCGTGGGATGGAGAGGAGAAAGGGAGAGTTTTTGCTTTCTTGCTATTGAAAATGTGTTATGTAAATGTGTTAGAAAATAAACTAAGTATATGTAGTATTTAGCATTAAAAGAAATTTGGAGTATTAGGCCACAAGTGGTCAATAGGGGCGGCAAAGCTTCCTTGGGAAGCTTTGTGATGAGATTTTTGTCTAAAAACATTTTTAGGATAAGTCTTGGTTAGTTTAGTGTGTAATTTCGGCGTTATCGGGTACCGGGTTAACTGAAAATAAAACGTGACGAATAAAAATAAAATTCGACAAAGTTGTAAAAACTCATAAAATCATGTTACTGATAAGAATCGGGTGTTAAAATAGTGTTCGTGATAAAATATCGCAAACCGATGGGGTTATAAGCCCTAACCGGGAAAATATCGCAAAAGGTTTCAAAACACCGGGTAAATTAATGAAATAAATTTTATATCAATAAAATTAGCATGAAACTATATTAGGATCATAATCGGGAGAATCTGGGTATAATATTAGTAGTAATGACTGAGTGGTAACGTTTACTGAACAAATGAACATACGTTAATGAAAATCACACAAACCCGTGCATGACTTAATATGGAAATAATGATGATGTTACTGATGATATGTAGACTACTCTAGTCTATATGACATGTCCTTACTGATGATGCATGAATACGCAGCTAAACCTTACCGGTTACGCGCATTTGAATACTTGTAAACTAGGTTTACTGAATGATGAATGGAAATCATGAATAATGAAATGGTAAAGTGTAAATTGTCAAGGTTCGGGAAATGACCTGAAATTGTGATTTGTCACAACCACAGCCCATGGGTGTGATTGGTTTAGCTTATTTGATTTACTTAATTTATATAATTGATGCTCATTTACATTTTTAGGATAAGCTTGTGAGCTTATTTTTGGTTGTCTCGGGTTGATTAATGACACAACAAGGAGGTGTGTCCATTTGGCTTTGCTCCTGGTTGTCGATGACACCTCGAGAGTGTTTATTTGTTTCGGTTTATATTTTCAACCACGATAAGGATTTCTACATTTTTACTTATCTTCTAACTATTTAAGAAGAGCCACATTCTAAAATTTGAGTATAAATATTTAGCTCTTCAAATGAATTGTAAGCTAATCATGCATTATATATGAGCAAATAAGTAGTCGACTAGTATATGCTGTGAGAAGAAGCAAAAGAGTATAGATCGTCATTTATTTTTACATTATAAGCATGCCTTAAACTTTATAACGTCAAACACCATTACATATGAATTGCAAGACTACATGTTTTGGACATATTGAACATTAGACTTATATCGGACTATTGGACATACCTTGGACTATGATTTGGACCATAAACAAACTAATATATTGGACTCTTAATGGACTTATGACTTAATAACAAATTACTTATTATCAAACTTTGTTATACGGACTGTGATTGGATTATCATTGGATTATTAAGCCCAATAACCAATAAATATAAGTTGAAACTTCTAAAGACTATTTATTAGTTAAACTTAACTAATCCAAATATCTTATTTACTTATCTGCTTATCTGATTCTTACCGGTTTATTCTTCTTTTATACGTGTTTATTCCCTTTTATACTTATGCTATATGTTTTATGCTTTGGCGTGCGTTTTGTCTGAGTCCATGACTTCATACCACCACACGAATGAGATACTAAACTTTTACAAACACTGATATAAATATTCCACAAAAACTAAAATGCTATGGGTTTATGTTAAGTCCCATTTAAGCCCAACTAGGATATGTTTTACAATCACTATTGTTGATAAATAGCAGCGGATTAATAAGAACAATAATGATTAACAAGGTTGTAGTATTAAACTGAAACGCGTTTCTTTATTCATCAATAAAACAAACAACTAACAAGCAAACGTGTACAAGAACACGTTTGCTAACCAACACACACACTCGAGTTCTACATTTCTGGATACTCAAACTACACGTCCCTATCCTCTTTATATACTAGAGGACACTAGGGTTTACAAGAGATAAGATCAAATATTAAAAAAATCTTCTTAAATAATTAAACTGATCTCCTGAATATTCTTCCAGCATTGAAGTTTAGCTCCTTGTCAATATTAGTCCTTCATGTTTTGTAATCATCAAATTACAATTCCCAACAATCTTCCCCTATTTGATATTACAAAACAATCTTCAATGCTTCCCCTTGACTTGAACATGTCACCACATATAATAAGCTGCAACGATCTTCTTCCCCTTTTTGTAATCATCCAATAGGGGTCTTCCATGCAACTTGAATCGAACACTTCCCCTTAAGTGGTGCATGTAGATGGTTAAACAAGCTTCCCCTGAAACTAAGCATGTTTACCATCTCTTGAATCACGAACTCTGTAGGCTCTACGAACTGATCATTTGATGAAGAAAACTGAATATAACGAACATGATGAAGAAGTTGAATCTCCCAAACTTGCGTCTTATATCTTGCACTATCCACGTGACTCCAAACTTATCTCAAGAAGTAGGCTACCAGGACCTCTTGATAAATTCTAGCAAATGTGAGCATTAAGCACAGGGGAGGTACAATAGATCACACACTTTTGCTATATTCATCAAGTCTTTGTCACCACCGTATAAAACAAGCAAGTTATCTCCAAATGTTAATGGCCATTTGAGATATGATAAGAACACGCACCTGTGAAACTCAACTACAACATCAAATAAATAATATTTAATTGTCTTCTTCAAATAATCACCCAACAAGCCATAAAAATAAAGAATGTATCGTGATCCATCTCTTGAATCTTCGGACTTCAATTCGGCTTAAAATAGTATCTGATTTAGTACGAACAAGACATGTTTATACACCTTAGTTATGGGTCTTGGGGTCCTAGACCATCCTCACCATAACTGACCATTTGATCCTAGATCAAACCCAATAACAATTCGTGTGGTCCCGGACCTCACGACATCATTACGTTAGGAAACAGCTCGTAAACACCAAACCAAAATAATAAACCAAGCCATCATATCGTTCAAGATCCAATTTGAGCAACCAGTATTCACCAAAAACCATAACCATGAGCAGACTTAAAATTCGAAGACCAGATCTAATTAAGTCTGGTGCCAGACTTAACCTTCCAAAAGCAGACTTAATCAAGCAGACCAGAATTAACCGTGTGATAGCAGACTTATTAAGTCTGGTGAACAGACTTAACCTTTTACCAAAACCAGACCTAAAAGTCAACATCGAATGATATACTGATCTGCTGCAATCAGACCCACGTGAGCACCAATTCACACATCAATAACCCATTAAATGCTTTTGAACAAATCGCCCAATTGCGTATGACCCCACAACCAATTAATTCGCATCAGTCCCACAATAAAGAAAACGAATAACTGGTACGAGGTTACCTTGAATCAATTAATATGTTATACTCCGTACGATGTTTGACTGTTGAAACAGCCAATCAATAGCCACTTGCATCGATCATAAATATTGTCCACTTGCAGCAATCAAGTGAATTTGAGTACGAGGATAATTAAATTCAAAGCCCCATGTGAATTCATCCCACACGAAATTAATACAACCAACAGTACACGACAGTCCCACAACATGAGTCAATACGAGGATAATCAATGAATATACCAGCCCCACACACGAATCGCTCAATTAATAACGAAACAGTACAAGGCCAATCAGATCTGCTTTTTATTAATACGAAAACAATAATGACGATTACCTCATATACACTAGATCTGCTCTTTTTCTGCTCCATCTCCATCAACAACCTTGTAGATCCTAGATATCAAGAGCCACCCGCTCTGATACCAATTGTTAAGTCCCATTTAAGCCCAACTAGGATATGTTTTACAATCACTATTGTTGATAAGTAGCAGCGGATTAATAAGAACAATAATGATTAACAAGGTTGTAGTATTAAACTGAAACGCGTTTCTTTATTCATCAATAAAACAAACAACTAACAAGCAAACGTGTACAAGAACACGTTTGCTAACCAACACACACACTCGAGTTCTACATTTCTGGATGCTCAAACTACACGTCCCTATCCTCTTTATATACTAGAGGACACTAGGGTTTACAAGAGATAAGATCAAATATTAAAAAAATCTTCTTAAATAATTAAACTGATCTCCTGAATATTCTTCCAGCATTGAAGTTTAGCTCCTTGTCAATATTAGGAAGTGATAGTGCATATCATCTTTCTTTTCGTAGTTAGTTTATTATTAAAAAAAAAAAAAAAAAAAAAAAAAAATTTCATTTTTCTTTCTTTATTTTCTTTTATGTTTATTTTCTTTCTTTTGTCTACTAACTTTTGTGCAGGTCCAGTGTTGGTTTTTAACCACACAATAAATGGTAATCATCTCACCATGTCTAACCGACAAGAAAGAGTTGACTCACCATGAGGGTACGGCTCTGGTGTGATTCTCAAATCCGTTGGAAGCTGTAATAGTTTGCTCAAAACTATAGGGTACTCAACTCACCGATGTTTTATTACTAAGAGTTGAATGGTTTTCAATTCGCCATGGATTTTACTCCTTTTGGGGTTTCCAAAGAATTGGCTAGCCCACATGTATATGGCTTGTGGTAAAGGCAGTTGGAAAACCATATTTGGTAATCAATTCACCAAAGGTTATCTTTAACCTAAGAATTGGCTAGTCCTGAGCAAACGGCTACAGGTAAAGACAACTCAAATCCGTTTATAGTTGATGATTTACTTAAAATCATATGGTTATCAATGTACCATGGTCTTAAACACCAAAACATTTGGCTACTCCAGTAGTGATGGCTATTGGTAAAGAGACATCAAATCCATTAATTTTCAATGATTCACCTCTCACAGGAGTTCACACACCTGGATGTGATGAGAATAGTATGAAACTTAAAGTGATTTGATGTACATATTGTCATAAGTAGCAGCCAAGTTCAAGTGAATGTAATGGTAACCAGCTTATATGTTTTGAAGAAGATTTCCTATTCCTGCTGAACTATTGAAGTTGCTGCTGGTTACTAATTATTGCTGCTGCTAAGTCGCAGTCCTCAAGCGTGAGAAGTTAAAGCTCTATCACGTTCAGGAAACTTGAGGTTAACCTAGTTTGCCGATCCACTAGGTCAACCACAAGTTTAGGGGAGGAGTAATGAGTGTTGCAGGTTATTATTTATGGTAGCATGATCAAGGGGAAGCATTGTTCAAGGGGAAGCATTGAAGACAGTTTTGTAATATCAAATAGGGGAAGATTGTTGGGAATTATGATTTGATTATTACAAAACAAGAAGGACTGAAGATGACAGAGTGTTAGGATCTAAGGAAATAAGATATTCTGGTTGCTGCCGATAGTGTTAAGTCTGGTTTGAGTTAGGTCTTGTAATGTAACAGTTAGGTCTTGTAGTTATAATTAGATCTTGTAGTGTTAAAGTTAGGTCTGGTCGTGTTTATCTTGTTTCTGTATTATTAGATGATAAGGATATGCATGAGTTATATTAGGAAGTGATAGTGCATATCATCTTTATACGTTTTCTTAGCTGGGCCGTATTAGGGTTTCTTATGTTATAAAAGAAACATACGGCTTCACTTTTGGGACAACTGATTCGAAGAAACATTTTCTCTAGTGAATCAAAGATCCATAGAGGATCAAGTATTATTAGTAATTCTTCTTTCAATTTTAGTGTTTATATTCCGCGTAAACATTAATCTTATTGTCAGAGTTTCTATTAGTTTGTTTGTGTTTACATAAACATTCTATTGATCTTAACTGGCTCATAAGATCTATCAAGGTGTATACGATCCAACACTATGTCTTTTGAAACTCACACGTATCGATTACTTTCCGTGTGACATATTTTGAGACAAGCTTATATTCATTAGGTGATGCCGATTCCATATCGTTGCGCTATACTTCTTTATATTGTTCTGCCATACTTCTTGGCACCGTTGTGTTAATTATGTCACTACATTCCAAGGTGAGTCATAGCCCCTCTTTTACTTATTTTGAACTCTTAGGGGGAGATACATGCTCGTTTTACCTACAAATCTTACTCGTTTACCTTAAACGTTGTACTCGATTAATGACACACACTATTCATTTATTGAAACATAATACTTGCTTTTACTTACACAAGTACTTTAAACTTTTACGAATTACCATGAGTTCATATACCTACTTTTATACGTTATTCTATCTCATAGGGAGATACATGCTACAAACATGAACACAAGTACTATTTTCTGTATGCTATGTATGCTATACCTGATTGATATTGCCTAAGTTACCACTATTGCCATTACACGCCCCTCCCATCATGAACCATTAATCACTTGCGAGTGAACGCAAATATAGTGAATAGATCTGTTGGAGGCTGACTGCCTATTTAAACTAGTGCCGGATGGATAGCCTTAGTTGCCAGCCGGATTAGTCAAATGCACTTTATTTGAAGGAATAGGAAGATGACAATCTCCTACACGAGGGCCATAAACTCACACCATTAATTTGGTGTGTTCATGTCATTTGTGCGGTACTTGTTAACGTTTACGTATCATGAGACTTAGGGCAATATACTGAACTACAATACTACAGTACCGTAGTCATGATACGGTACTATCACTACTATATTTCGGGCGTATAACAACATAGCCCACTTTCTTTTAAACTTGAAACTTATGTTCTGTAAAACCCGAAAATCTAAAACATGCAAAGTTACCAAATTACCCCTGAAACTTTAAAAATAAATTAAAGCTTATTTAAAGTACTGAATTAATCCCAAATCTCTGGAAACGAACTACAAATCAAGTGAGATAATTTTGAGGCAAGCTTCTAATATTTTTACAATGTACAAAAATGTATAAATGCACCTAAAATATACATGGCCGAATTTTAATACTTATAATATAAAGTTTATCATTTAAATCTATTTAAATTACAAAATAAAATCAAGGAAAGTACCTAAAAGTGAAAAATTGATTTTGTCCAGCATATTACCGATTCTTTAGCATAAAATCCCCCCCCCCATACTCGGTCATTAACCTCCTATAACCTCCCATGATTTACTCTATCAATAAAACCCTAAAAACCTAGCCGAAACACACATAAAATCACACACACTCAATCCGAATTTTCTGCAGCCAAGAAGTATTTTTCTGGAGTTCATTCTAGTGCTAGGAAGACTATAAAAATAGTTATAAGATTTGTAGAGGCCTGGATCAAGTGGTGTCGAATTTTGTTCATACGTAAGGTATAATTCCCTATTAATTCATACGACCCTTTATAAATTCGTTTTCCATTTTTCCTGTGTTCCTCATATCATATATGATCTGTGAAAAATGATTCCAAGGTTTGTTGATCGCGTTTGTGCTCGTGGGGATTTTTTGTTTGATTTAAGCTTAACGTGTGGTATATATTTCTATTCTTCCATCCGATCATTCTGAGTCTCATCTGGTATTTTCCTGGTACTCTCTATATCACTTAAGGTCTAAATAAAATGATAAAAATGAACCATGCATGATCTAATAATCGTTTGTGATTTTATGTGTTAAAAACCCTAAAAACGAATTAAAACTCTAAATAATTATATACGAATTTCTAGGGGTGAAACATAATTCATTTGAGCTTCATATGATCTGTATAATACTGGAAAATTGTTAGTTCAAATTATGGTGGCTTATATATTTGCTATCGAATTAAATTGTGTAATCGGCTAAGAAATACAAATAAAATACAATACGAATTTTCTGGATCTCTTAAGTATTTTTCCTGGGTCCTTTATACATCATATGATCATAGAAAAATGTTCATTCGAATTGTTGAAGCTTAGATCAAGTGTGGTGAATTTTCTTCAAAGCGTATAAATTGGAAAATAAGAAATAAAATGTAAAACAAATGGAAGGAGCTAGGGTTAGGGTTCCATGGGATAGATCTGGTCGTTTAATGCTTGATTAAGGTTGTTTCAATGATTAGTTAATGATTTGTGAAATTAGGGTTAGGGTTGTAGAATTAAAATGTAAACCGATTTGTATTTAAAAAAGTTAAGGGGGTGTTTAGTAATTATTCAAACTTATGGGATATTTTTGTAAGGTGGTTTAGATCTGGGGAAAAATATATAAAATATTTTATAAGGGCCTTATGTGTAAATTTTATATTTAAAAGGTTTATTTTGTAAATATGTAATTCGAATTAAAGTTAATTAAAATGAGGGACTAAAAATGTAAATTCTGGAAAATTAGGGTTGGTTCGAATAATTAATCATGTTGAGGGTGTAATGTGTAATTTTGGGGATTTGATGGCCTAATGTGTAATTATTTAATATTTAAAGGTTGAAATTGTAAATTAAAGGGTTTAATTTGTAAATTAAATAACTTAAGAATTAGAATGAGTTAATTGTGATATTTTCATTTTAAACCTTTATCTTTGGTATATTTACATTGGAAACCCTAATATAAGGAAAGTTGCTATAATTAACCCTAGACTTTTGTAACTTGCTAAAATGGACCCTATCTCCATAATATTATTTAAATAATGACTTAACCTAAATTATGACACTTAAATCTTACTAGTTATGGAAACTTACTAAATAAGGAAACCTTCTAAATATGGAAATCTGTCAATTCTGAAAACATGCTAAAAATAGAAAGTTACTAAATCTGGAAAGTTACTAAAAATAGAAAGTTACCTAAAATGGAAAGGCAAGCTAAATAAGAAATTGAGAACCTATAGTAATTCTCTTCTACTCCTCTAGGCGTGAAGAAGGAGAGGTCCTGATCCACTCGGTGTCATCCATTTTCTGGTTTGTGTTTGCATTTGGAATAAGGTACAGATATTCTGACCTTCTCTGTAAGGTTTCCTATGAACTCTTTCATGTTCTGATCTGTTTAGCCTCTGATTTGATACCTTGCTATGATTCCTTTGCTTTGAACCTTTGATCTCTGATATGAACCTATGCTGTGAAAACCTTTTTAATTCTGACCTGGAAATGATTTGAGAAAAAGCTATTTTAAAATGATGTTTACAAATATGATACAATACTCTTTTAATTGGGATTTTACTAACTTTTATGAAAACTATTTTAAAAGACTATCTTTATGAAAACCGTTATTAAAAGATTGTTTTTAAATGGACTCTTAATTAGAAACCTTTTTAAATGAACTGTTGCTATGAAACTTTGATTATTGACCTTCTGATATTGACCTTCTGATATTGACCTTCTGATATTGAACCTTCTGATATGACACTCTGATTATGATATGAACCTTTGACCTTGACCTTTGACTCCCAGTTTGATACCCGAGCCAAAATTTGTTCCCTAGCCATGAAGGTAACATGGCCGTGTCTGTGATGCACCACTGGCATGACTAGTGTGTAGCCCTAGTGATTTGGTTACACCGTCCCCATTCTGATTCTGATATGTGCACACTACTGTTATTATGGCCAATATGATTTGTTCTGGGGGGCGTATGGATGCATCCTAGATTTGTTCTGTTTAGTGGATTTAACATGATTTGATATATCTGATTTCTGGTGACTGATGGTGGGTGCAATCCACGTCTTTCACACTTCTGGGAGCTAGCTACTCCATATATTTCTGTTGGATACATGAGGTCACCCCTCATATTATCTGGTTACTTGAGAGGCATCCCCTCTGGATTTCTGATATGGTTACATGGATATGATATTTCTGTTTCTGGGCTCGTGGTAGATTACTGTCCTAAACCTTTACTCTTTGTACCTTTATTTACATCTTATTCATTATGTTGTACCTGTGCATTTCCGTTTGTTTTTGTTTCTGTTTATTATATATCTGTTCACTGGGCTTTTTAACCTCAGCCGCGTTTCTTTTCCCGCGGCAGGTATCTAAGCTAGGAGCTGGGTTTTAGCTTTGGGATGAGTGCAACTTGTGTGAAGCTTAAACTTTAGACATTCTAATTTACCATTTGGATTTTGATTCTATTATGCCATTGTTTGGGCATTTTGGATTTATGTACTTCAGTTTATTTTTGTTTTCACTTCTGGCTTAAGTCATGTTGGCTTATTTTCCCTTCTATCATTAATGTTATTTGACTTATGACGTTTTGGGTTGTATGCTTGTGTTCTGATATGAAACCATTGTTGTGATATCTTTACCCTTGTCGGGTTGGGGTGTTACAATTTATGGTATCAGAGAACAGGTTATCCGAAACCCTTAGAGCTTAGGCTCGTGACCTGTGAGGATTGGGTATAAATTAGGTTTCCTTTCGCGCACTCTTGTCCTTATTCTGCTCTGTCATATTTTCTGATCTGTTCTGTCATATGTCTTTGTCTAATCTTGCTAATCATTTTCGTGATCGTTCAGATGGTGACTACGCGAAATACCGAATACCGAAATGGGGAAGATGGCCCTAACCTCGAGGCCATGATAGCCGCTGCTATGGCTGATGCTCTTCCTCGGTTGGTGACCGAAATCACCAATAACCTCAGAAATGGTGCGGGTCCATCCGGAGGAAATGGTGCGGGTCCATCCGAAGGTAATGGTGGGGGTCCATAGGTGTGGTGGTGGCGATGCCCCTTTGGTATCTCTGTTTGGATCTGAGAGGTTCAATAAGCTCAAGCCTCTCTCTTTCAGGTCCGCTGCCATTCCCCATGAGGCAGAGGACTGGATCAGCCATGTCGAGAAGTTGTTCAGGGTTCTCGGATGTGCTGACGAGTTTAAAACTCGTTTGGCCACATTCAAGCTGGAGGGTGACGCTCTTAATTGGTGGACTGCCCTTGTTCAGGCAAAGGGAGATGATTATGCTGAGAACTGTTCTTGGGCGGATTTCATTGAGGTGTTCTATAGGCAGTATATTCCATTGTCGGAGCAGCAGAAGTATGAGAGGGAGTATGGGACGATTCGTCAGGGGGATCGTGAGTCGTCAAGTGAGTTTATGTAGAGGTTTTTACGTTTGGCCAGCTTTGTTGGGCCAGAGGTTACTGGGGATGCTCATCGTCAGGCTCGTCATTTTAAGTGGGCATTAAAGAAGTGGGTATTAGATCGTATCGTGAACTTTGAGTACGAGGATGTGGCTGCAGTTCAGGATGCTGCACGTAACATCGAGTTGTTACATACTGATGAGGTTTCTAATAAGCGGGACAGGGACGGTAATCGGGAGCATTCCAGGGGGCAGAGTCAGCAGGACCAGAGTAGGGATTATAGGAGTCACCGGGACCAGGATTATGAGCGGAAGGGGCAGTCTAGTAGGAGTTTGGAGCCACGAGATCGGGCGGATCGTGATCGTGATCAGCGAGGTCGGGATTCGAGGTCAGCTCCTAGGCAAGATAGAGATCATCGGGGGCGCAGCGACAGTCAGGGGCAGTGGAGAGATCAGTCTCCTTGGAGTTACCAGCAGAGTCGGGGTTCTGGATCGAATTCTCAGAGAAGATCATCTGAGTACTTGTTTTCCACTCCTATTTGTGTTACTTGTGGGAAAAGTCATTATGGAGCTTGTCGTAGGGCTTCCGGTGTTTGCTTTAGATGTGGATCGTCTGAACATAGAGTGAGGGATTGTCCTGATCCGGCGCCCGTTGTGAATTATCTTCCTCCTCCTCAGAATACTAATCGCGATTATTCGACTACTCGTGATCAGACAGATAGGTCGTCTGGTATGTCTTGGTTATGTTTTATGTTTTCTATTCTTTCTGCATCCTGCAAATTTCGAGGACAAAATTTTCTTTTAAGAGGGGAAGAGTTGTAAAACCCGAAAATCTAAAACATGCAAAATTACCAAATTACCCCTGAAACTTTAAAAATAAATTAAAGCTTATTTAAAGTACTGAATTAATCCCAAATCTCTGGAAACGAACTACAAATCAAGTGAGATAATTTTGAGGCAAGCTTCTAATATTTTTACAATGTACAAAAATGTATAAATGCACCTAAAATATACATGGCCGAATTTTAATACTTATAATATAAAGTTTATCATTTAAATCTATTTAAATTACAAAATAAAATCAAGGAAAGTACCTAAAAGTGGAAAATTGATTTTGTCCAGCATATTACCGATTCTTTAGCATAAAATCCCCCCCCCCCCCATACTCGGTCATTAACCTCCTATAACCTCCCATGATTTACTCTATCAATAAAACCCTAAAAACCTAGCCGAAACACACATAAAATCACACACACTCAATCCAAATTTTCTGCAGCCAAGAAGTATTTTTCTGGAGTTCATTCTAGTGCTAGGAAGACTATAAAAATAGTTATAAGATTTGTAGAGGCCTGGATCAAGTGGTGTCGAATTTTGTTCATACGTAAGGTATAATTCCCTATTAATTCATACGACCCTTTATAAATTCGTTTTCCATTTTTCCTGTGTTCCTCATATCATATATGATCTGTGAAAAATGATTCCAAGGTTTGTTGGTCGCGTTTGTGCTCGTGGGGATTTTTTGTTCGATTTAAGCTTAACGTGTGGTATATATTTCTATTCTTCCATCCGATCATTCTGAGTCTCATCTGGTATTTTCCTAGTACTCTCTATATCACTTAAGGTCTAAATAAAATGATAAAAATGAACCATGCATGATCTAATAATCGTTTGTGATTTTATGTGTTAAAAACCCTAAAAATGAATTAAAACTCTAAATAATTATATATGAATTTCTAGGGGTGAAACATAATTCATTTGAGCTTCATATGATCTGTATAATACTGGAAAATTGCTAGTTCGAATTATGGTGGCTTATATATTTGCTATCGAATTATATTGTGTAATCGGCTAAGAAATACAAATAAAATACAATACGAATTTTCTGGATCTCTTAAGTATTTTTCCTGGGTCCTTTATACATCATATGATCATAGAAAAATGTCCATTCGAATTGTTGAAGCTTAGATCAAGTGTGGTGAATTTTTCTTCAAAGCGTATAAATTGGAAAATAAGAAATAAAATGTAAAACAAATGGAAGGAGCTAGGGTTAGGGTTCCATGGGATAGATCTGGTCGTTTAATGCTTGATTAAGGTTGTTTCAATGATTAGTTAATGATTTGTGAAATTAGGGTTAGGGTTGTAGAATTAAAATGTAAACCGATTTGTATTTAAAAAAGTTAAGGGGGTTTTTGTAATTATTCAAACTTATGGCATATTTTTGTAAGGTGGTTTAGATCTGGGGAAAAATATATAAAATATTTTATAAGGGCCTTATGTGTAAATTTTATATTTAAAAGGTTTATTTTGTAAATATGTAATTCGAATTAAAGTTAATTAAAATGAGGGACTAAAAATGTAAATTCTGGAAAATTAGGGTTGGTTCGAATAATTAATCATGTTGAGGGTGTAATGTGTAATTTTGGGGATTTGATGGCCTAATGTGTAATTATTTAATATTTAAAGGTTGAAATTGTAAATTAAAGGGTTTAATTTGTAAATTAAATAACTTAAGAATTAAAATGAGTTAATTGTGATATTTTCATTTTAAACCTTTATCTTTGGTATATTTACATTGGAAACCCTAATATAAGGAAAGTTGCTATAATTAACCCTAGACTTTTGTAACTTGCTAAAATGGACCCTATCTCCATAATATTATTTAAATAATGACTTAACCTAAATTATGACACTTAAATCTTACTAGTTATGGAAACTTACTAAATAAGGAAACCTTCTAAATATGGAAATCTATCAATTCTGAAAACCTGCTAAAAATAGAAAGTTACTAAATTTGGAAAGTTACTAAAAATAGAAAGTTACCTAAAATGGAAAGGCAAGCTAAATAAGAAATTGAGAACCTATAGTAATTCTCTTCTACTCCTCTAGGTGTGAAGAAGGAGAGGTCCTGATCCACTCGGTGTCATCCATTTTCTGGTTTGTGTTTGCATTTGGAATAAGGTACAGATATTCTGACCTTCTCTATAAGGTTTCCTATGAACTCTTTCATGTTCTGATCTGTTTAGCCTCTGATTTGATACCTTTCTATGATTCCTTTGCTTTGAACCTTTGATCTCTGATATGAACCTATGCTGTGAAAACCTTTTTAATTCTGACCTGGAAATGATTTGAGAAAAAACTATTTTAAAATGATGTTTACAAATATGATTCAATACTCTTTTAATTGGGATTTTACTAACTTTTATGAAAACTATTTTAAAAGACTATCTTTATGAAAACCGTTATTAAAAGATTGTTTTAAATGGACTCTTAATTAGAAACCTTTTTAAATGAACTGTTGCTATGGAACTTTGATTATTGACCTTCTGATATTGACCTTCTGATATTGAACCTTCTGATATGACACTCTGATTGTGATATGAACCTTTGACCTTGCTCTTTGACTCCCAGTTTGATACCCGAGCCAAAATATGTTCCCTAGCCATGAAGGTAACATGGCCGTGTCTGTGATGCACCACTGGCATGACTAGTGTGTGGCCCTAGTGATTTGGCTACACCGTCCCCATTCTGATTCTGATATGTGCACACTACTGTTATTATGGCCAATATGATTTGTTCTGGGGGGGCGTATGGATGCATCCTAGATTTGTTCTGTTTAGTGGATTTAACATGATTTGATATATCTGATTTTTGGTGACTGATGGTGGGTGCAATCCACGTCTTTCACACTTCTGGGAGCTAGCTACTCCATATATTTCTGTTGGATACATGAGGTCACCCCTCATATTATCTGGTTACTTGAGAGGCATCCTGTTGGGAATGCTTCTCGAACTAAAATGTGACAACATATTTGGGATTATATTAGTTATTATGTTTGGCTCAAACACATGGACTGAAACCGTCAATATTGTAAAGTCATGTGTATGATGCCCTATAAATACCCCTCCTAGTCTTCACTAGGAGGGTTGAAGCTTGTGTTTGTTTTTCACCTTTCTCTTATTATTAATAAAACATCCGGTTTCCACTCTCTCACTCTAAACTTTCTCTCTCTAACTCTAACCATGAAGATGACGTTCTTTCATCATCCAAGGCCTCCCGATTCACAATATATCAACCAAAACATGATCCGTCAATTGGTATCGGAGACAAGGTTTTAGTTTTGGTTGTTTTGTGTGATATTCTCTTGTCAAAATCGTATTTAGTTGTGAATCTGATCTGGTGTTGAATCTGTTTTTTGCAATAATGGTCAATACATTTATCAGTCCATTTATCAGTCCACATACTACTTATATCGTCACTGTGTGTCTTGTCGAAAGAGGTTAATCGAATGGGAAATTCATCGAACGACAATCATCGAAGGAGCATTCATCGTACGAACATCACTCAATCAAGTTAGATTGAGTGATCCAATAACCTGTCGAACGACTCTGTCGAACGACATTGTCGAATGACTCTGTCGAACGACTCTGTCGAACGACTCTGTCGAACGACTTTGTCGAACGAGCAGTATGATCGAAGGAGACATTTGAAATGAAAGAAAAGGAAAAAGGATGTAGAAGCAGACTAGCGACATAACCTATATATCTCATCTCATTTGTGACTTCAGTTTATTTCAACATCATAAGTCATAAGCCATAAGCCATAATCGAAAAAGAAAATTTAAACAAGGCTGATAATTACATCACAAATTTATCAACACACAAGAGCACAAAACCAGTCTTAAACTACACTACCATATGGACCCTCACCATCACTCCCCAACTCACAATCAATATCATAATCTCTACA
This sequence comes from Artemisia tridentata subsp. tridentata, assembly GCA_021014915.2. NCBI lineage: Eukaryota > Viridiplantae > Streptophyta > Magnoliopsida > Asterales > Asteraceae > Artemisia > Artemisia tridentata. Next base: position 398,182,235 of record CP139505.1, on the reverse strand, counting down.
AACACGATTCGAACATCAAACGTACAACAAACTAATTAACAACTAAAGATCTCAGTTTTGTTCTAACACTATCACAGATCTTTTAAGATCTTTGGTGCTTGAACTAAAGCCATCATCGATCGAATTCCTTTTTAAGGTCTAGCTTCTATTTATATCCGAATAAAAAAGATAAGGATCATAACAATTGTGCTATGCCTTTTCTTTTATTCGTTCAAGACACAACTAAAACGTATGAAACAATTGTGTAGAAACCTACCCGAGCCCTCCTAAGGACCGTGACATTTTAATCTTGGTAATTATGGTCTTCCCAATCTTCAAAAAAAAAATTAATACAACACGTAATGGTGCTTGGTTGGTATGGATATAAGAGATGGCGATGTCATGATGAATTTGAGATCGGATTATGATGTGGGAATCGTGATCGATGAGACCTTGATGAGTTTGGATGAGGGTGAGATAAGGTTGGTGAGAGGAGAAGTTGTGTGGTAGGCAGACTTGTTGGTGTTGCTGCGTGATTTGTGAGTAGATGAAGATTTGTTTAACTGTGTTTGGATAGATGGAAGATTAGATGGGGGCGGATTGTTTATGAGTGTGTTTTTAGGGTTACCAATCTATATTAAAGTAACTCTTATATACCGACACTTAAGGTAAAATTAGGTTGGTAGTGACATTGGGCCTAGAGTCCTATTAACGAATTGTTGGGCTGACTTATCGGGTTTGTTTTTAATAAACATTAAATATAGCCCATTAGTTTAGTTAATTTTGACTGCTTGAGCTTAATGGGTGATAATTATTGGACTAAGATTAGTTTTGAACTTTCTTAATTTTCACGGGGATACGTTTTTGACAAGACCGGGATAAAACCATTATCATAGTTCACTTAAACCGTCAAAAGGCTAGTGTTGGGTATTGAACCGCAAGATGTGACTACGGGGTTAATTCTTTATTATTTATTTGAGGTTGAAGTGGGATATCACGGGTGCGTGTACTTAGTATCTTGAAGATATCGGGGTTGGTTGGATGCATGATTCTTCGAGATCCTTGTTCGAGCTTATAACCTTCAAAATGATTAAGACTTGAGTTATCTAGTTATACCTGATGTAAGGAGTTACGTTGTTGTGCTCACAGAGTATAGCTATCACTTTAAAGGAGTTACGTTGTAGTGCTCAAGTGTCACACAAAGATGTGGATATCCAAGATGAGTTCATATACAATAAAGGATGGTTGGATGGGTATATGAATCGACCTATGCTTTAAGGAGTTACGTTGTAGTGCTCAGTATAGGTACTTAGTCAGACAATAGTGCAAGTTTAAGTCACAAGCTTGGGTTATTTTACTTCAGTCTCAAGTTTGTAATACTGGGTTTTCTCCATCAGTGGTCACTACAAAAAGCCGTCAGAATGATAATGGGGTCGGTAAAGAGTTAGATGAGAAAAGTATAGAAGAGTAGAGATTTTATCAGCAATTGATTCTCACGGGCTATCTTTTGTACTTCACACATCTTCGACAAATTGGACATACAGGGTGTACGCTGCCTCCGTTTCCATCGTAACCATAGTGTGTATGCTTCCGATTCCGCGAAGACATCGTGGGGGAAGAGAGAGTAGATGTGCTTTGATTTTCTTTGACTTTCTTTGCATTTTTTGCGAAAACACTCTTTTTCCAGATGGATCTGCATTCAAGGGGAAGAAATGTGCACATCGGGGACACATAACAGACTCACGTGATCGAGCTTACAACGCTATTACTACCGGAAGACGTCCGCAGAGATGATCAGTAGTTTAGTTTTGTGATTTTGGTGTACTCGTTTCAACTTTCGTAGGGTGTGATGTGCGAAGTAGTCTACTTATGTGAGAAGATCTTGCTAATTTCTTGCATGTTACCCCCGAACGGGACTTCCGCATTGAGCATAATCGTTACTGAGTACTAGTCAGATTTGCTTGGTGTGGTTTACGATGTCATCTACAAATTCCGCTGCGTACTTACAACCGTCAAAAGTTAGAAGACGTGTTATCTACATCAAAGTTTCGAATCTGCTGAAAATGGTTGTCAGTTTGGGGGGAAGCTGATTCAGAAACTTCGCCTAAAAAGAAGGATATGAAGAAGCCGTTAAAGACATGCAGCATGAATTGGGGGAAGTTAATCCAATTCATGTATATTACATCATTTGGCTACAAGTAAAGAAAAGTTCTCAAGCCGAGGTACAAGATGAAGACAAAGAGCGTCAACTGTAGTCATCCTCAGCACATGAAGAGCTTATGAAGACCTTTCTTTATTTGTATTTGTACTTGTAGGAAATGATGTAAGTAATCCCATATGTTGCCACATTGGGGGAAGATTGTTGGGAATGCTTCTCGCACTAAAATGTGACAACATATTTGGGATTATATTAGTTATTATGTTTGGCTCAAACACATGGACTGAAACCGTCAATATTGTAAAGTCATGTGTATGATGCCCTATAAATACCCCTCCTAGTCTTCACTAGGAGGGTTGAAGCTTGTTTTTGTTTTTCACCTTTCTCTTATTATTAATAAAACATCCGGTTTCCACTCTCTCACTCTAAACTTTCTCTCTCTAACTCTAACCATGAAGATGATGTTCTTTCATCATCCAAGGCCTCCCGATTCACAATATATCAACCAAAACACGATCCGTCACATCCCCTCTGGATTTCTGATATGGTTACATGATTATGATATTTTTGTTTCTGGGCTCGTGGTGGATTACTGTCCTAAACCTTTACTCTTTGTACCTTTATTTACATCTTATTCATTATGCTGTACCTGTTCATTTCCGTTTGTGTTTTTTTTTTGTTTCTATTTACTATATATCTGTTCACTGGGCTTTTTAAGCTCAGCCGCGTTTCTTTTCCCGCGGCAGGTATCTAAGCTAGGAGCTGGGTTTTAGCTTTGGGATGAGTGCAACTTGTGTGAAGCTTAAACTTTAGACATTCTAATTTACCATTTGGATTTTGATTCTGTTATGCCATTGTTTGGGCATTTTGGATTTATGTACTTCAGTTTATTTCTGTTTTCACTTCTGGCTTAAGTCATGTTGGCTTATTTTCCCTTCTATCATTAATGTTATTTGACTTATGACGTTTTGGGTTATATGCTTGTGTTCTGATATGAAACCATTGTTGTGATATCTTTACCCTTGTCGGGTTGGGGTGTTACATGTTCAACTGATTAGCATAAAAATACTATGAATTCATTCAATCTTTGACCCGGTTAGGCCAATCAAACGAACTACTTTTGTGTCGACCCGGTTAGGGCAAACAAACGAACTATGGGTGTATAACAATGTAACCCACTACTTATTTCTTCAATATTTGTATTTATTACAGTTGTCACCCAAACTTGAAACTATTGGAATCAACTGTTTTACTTATAAACTCTATGAACTCACCAACCTTTGTGTTGACACTTTTTGCATGATTATCTCAGGTCCATAATGAACGAGGATGGCACGGAGGAGCACAGATACATCAACAAGGCTATAAATTCTATTATCATTTGAAAACTTATTTAATAAACTGTAAAACCTACTGGGACCTCTTTTTGTAAACTCTGACATTCGAATGATAAATCTCTTAAAACGACTCAATTAGAGATCGTTTTCTATTATTATAATTGTTGTGCCATCGAGTAACAGCTAGTTTGAATTTCGATGCGTAGCATGAAATTGGAGGTGTTACTGATTGGTATCAGAGTTATAGTTTTAGAGAAACGGGTCTAATTGAGACCTGAACTATAACCACTTTTACCAACAAAACATTTTATAGCCTTTCGCTCTCCGTGCCTTCCATCCTCCAGACGATTATGTGACTTCAAGGTATTTTATGCTACACATTAGTATAATGATATATACACACTCGACATACTTTCGATCACTTTAGAACTAAATACATCTGTGTATGCCTGTTCTAGGGCATTACGGCATAACCACATTGTGAAAACGTAGGGGGGGGGGTGAATACGTTACCTTTTTAAAATCTTAAAACTTGTTGTATCAAATTTCCAATTTGGCTTGTTCTAATATGAAAGATGTTTGTTGTAGTTTATGACTACCAAGTTGTCACACAAGTATTATCAAATAATCACAACACAAGCAATCACATAATGCAAACATAAAAGTAAAGAGATAAGTAAAAGAAAGCGCAAACCGAACACGATGATTTATAGTGGTTCGGTCACGGAGCTCCTCTCCGCCCTACTCCACTCCCCGAGTACCCAACTCGAGAGTTACTTCACTAGATCAACAAGCTCCCTTCTCTGTAGAGAAAACCTTACAATCGTCGCTTACACTTTATCCGGTACTAAGCTAAACACCGAGTTCTTTACAAGGGTACAACCACTCCCGTCGTCGCTTAACCAATTTCCGACACTAAGCTAGATGTCGAGTTCTTTACAAGGGTACAACCACTCCCACTATGTTTTATGGCCCAACATAGAAACCTTGTGTTTTATGGCACAAACACATAAACCACCTAATCTAGTATGGTGTGTTACAATGATGTTTACAATGATCAATGATGATCCATGATGAGTGTGTAAATACTCATCATTTTACACCCATAAAAGACACAAAAATGACCTAAAACACCCAATATATATTGCAGATATCCTTGGTTTGTGTTTTATGTGTTTCAGGTACCGAAGGATTGAAAACGGAACGAAAATGAATATTTTTGGATCGACTCGACAACAATTATACATTTGATCAAGTGAAGACAAAAGTCAAAGTTAAAGTCAAAGTCAACCCCCAAAAATACCAAAATGACACAAATGGTCCTTGGAAATAATTTCTATTTTTGGCAGCCTTAGTCCTTGGATTTTCAGATTGTACAACATTGGTCCCTCAAAGTTTAATTCAATTCCAAATTTAAACCTAAACTAAATCCAGCTAGAATATTAAACCCAATCCAACCTATCCTAACCCAGCCCATAACTAAACCAAAGCCAAATCCCAAAAACAAATAACCCGGCCTTATTTCTTTTATCCCTTAGCTAATACCACATTTGACCACGGTCAAATCCTTCTTCTAAAACCATTGCCCGCCCAAAACCATACCGCCATTCCCACCTTATCCCTGACAATACCACCCCCTCCAAGCTTCCTCAACACCTCTCCTAATAAACCAAGGATCATTTAATGCTCCTTCCTCATCACAAGTTACCAGACCAAGTGGTTTTTCCCACTATCACATTTTTGGCGCCAAAATTGGTTTAGACGACTGGGATTGATTCAAGCTAATCCAAGGGCTGGAAAAGGTTCAGAGGAAGATAAGAAGAAGAACCCACCTCAGTTTTAGTATAAATAGGAGCCTTTGTAGCCTATAATGGCAAGTAATTAATTTCTTTAATCGTATTGTATTTTTAATGTTTAAGTTTTATCAATTTCAATTTTCAGTTATCATTCCAAGTTAATTTAAGTCTGTTTATCATTAATCTTTGTACAATTTCCATTAGTTAATGTTAATTCCAAGTTTTTAAGTTTCTATGTTGTACTGATAATTCGAATTAAGTTAATTGTTATTTGGAAAAGCTTCTTTGCTGTTCCTAAAAGCTTACATAAGCTCTCTATAGCTTTTGATAAGCTTATGTTAGTTTAATTCAGTTCTAATCTTAAAATTCCAAAAAAGTCAATGAAAGTCAAAGAAGCTCACAATAAGCAATTCAGATGGAATAAGCTTTTCTGGAAAGCTGAAGTGGGTTTCTAGCTTGTTATTGACAAGCTGAGTTTGTTCCTGATCAACTTCCTTTGTTTCATAGTCAAGTCAGTTGTAAGCTATTTTCATATTTTTTTCATTGTTTTCTAGTTTACTGTTCTATAGCTTATTTATAGCTTATTTCATAATTTATCTGCTTATTGGTAGTTTAGAAGTACTTATTATCTGTTTTATAAGTTTAATATAGCAGTTGTCCTATTTTTCTTAAAAATCATCAAAAAAGTCATAAATAGCTTATTTAGATAAGAGATTATCTCAGTGCTTAAAATTATTAGAAAAATGCTTTTTATTGCTAATTATATCTAGTTGATAAGCTGTCTTATCAATTCTAGGTTTAAAATAATTTTTTTTAGTTAAAATACCACACAGACCCTTCATTAAGAGGTGTTTGGGTTAAGCTTAATTTTAGACCATTTTAGCTTGTTACTGTGTATATGCCATTACATGAACTTTAATCTAGCTTAATTTGATTAAAACTAGCTGTCTTTAAGTTATTTAGAGCTAATTGGATTGCTTTTATAGTTTTAAATGGACTGTGTCAAGTTTATGGTTGAAACTGCCCAAATAAGCTACTTATAAGCTTTAGCTCTTTTTGGCCTTCCCTTTGCCATGTCTGAGATCCATGAAGTCCATTGAGTGCATACTATAGAGTTGGTTAAGAATCCCTTTGGTTTGTGAAAGTCTGCACATACCCTGATCACACAGACTCACATAGCAGACTGCATTTCTCAACTTTTCCAATATTGCAGCCTTCTACCATGATTTTTCATTAGCTCATAATAAGTTGTAATAAGCTGAATTTTGGCTCAGATATACTTGGCTTGCTAGTCTAGGTTTTCCCTCTTTTTTTTTTTGATTTTTATAACTAGCTTATAGCAGCTTTTTAAGGGCTTGAAAAAGCCCTTATTTGCCCTGCACCATAACTAGTTCAGCAGACCCTTACCCATTTTAGTGCTTATTGGCTTATTGCAGTAGCTTTTGCTAGTTCCTTTTAGCTTATTAGAGTAGTCTAAGTAGAAAATATCTTTTTCCAGTTGCCTTAAGCCCCTCAACAGCTTAAATAGCTTATTTAGAGCCTTAATTCCATTTTTAAGCCAAACTGTACAAACTGCTTGTTGAGCTTAATTTTATTGCTTTTTCTTTGTCCCTTAGCTTATTTACATTAAACTCAGTCCTACTTAGCTTATTTCAATCCCTTTTAGCTTATAATTCAGCTTACAGCTTATTTGCTCAAATCCTAGTCATTAGTAGCTTTAAAAACTAACTGTTGGCTGTTCAAGCTTATTTCTAGCTTATTAGTGAGTTTTAAAAAATATTTCTTTTATAAAAGTTGTTAATTATCAGCTTATTGATAAGTTGCAAAAAGGAAATCAAAAAAATAAAATAGTTAAAAAAAATAGCATTGCTGGGATTCGAACCCTGGTCACCAAGCACACAACACCACAACCTTACCACTCTGCCCTTGGGTCTTTTTCAGTTAACCTTTGCAAAATTTTATATTTAACCAAGCTTTCTCCTTTTTGCTTATTACCACAGTTTGCTTAATAACTGCTTATTTACATAAGTAGTTAATTTGGTTTTATTTTTCCTAGCTTTTTTATATCCTTAAGCACTTTTCTGGAAATTTTCATAATTTTCCATTTTCATTTGTTATTTTTAATTTATTTTTCTTTTACGTTTAGTTTTTAATTCATAATAAAAAATATAAAAGTCAGAAAAATATAAATCTTTTTTCTAAAATTTTCTTTTATCATATATAACTTAGGAAAAATAAATTTACACTTGTAGGACTAATTTTTAGAGATTTTGGTTTTTAAACCCGTTTTTTGAATTCCCGAATCGCGTTTTTAGTTTAATTTGTTTAGATCCTAATTTTCTTTTGAGAATTTGTTTCTCAATTTGAATTAAAAAATAAAAATTCCATATCTCAATCATCAGTCACTCTAATTCCAAAACTTACATGATTGTCCATTCCAACCTCGCTGGGACACGACCCGGGTAACACTTGCCCGGTATCACACATATCGTATTCACGGGTTTTGTAAGTTAACCTTTTTCCTAAAAGGTTGATTTGTCATTTCCCGCGTTCCACGCATATCCGTCTGATATTATTTATATATACACTCACACACGGATCAAATTTTGGCGCCGCTGCCGGGGAAGGCTTAAAGTGAATTTTCGATTCTCGTTTGTCGATGCGTGTTTTGAAGACCCTTCTTCTGAGAAGTTATCGTTTTCTCTCGTAGATATTTTCTTATTAAAACCCAAAAAGATTTTCCTTTCAAATTTATTTTCCCTTTTCTTTTGTGTTTTTCAAAATGTTTTTAAATTATAAAAATCCAAAAATATTCTTCTTGTCCCTCTTATTCGTTTAATTCTATTTTCTTCTTATCCCCTTTATCCGTTTAATTCTTATGTCGTCACCTGGCTATCACTGTTTTCATTGTAAAGGACCAGTGGGTGATAATCTTCGTTGTTCAAAGTGTTCGTGTGAGCGGTGTGGAAATAATGCACCAAACGGATCATGTTATTGGTGTGAATTATCCGTTAAATCCAATCCTAATTCCATTGATAATTCTCAAGTTTTTTCCGACTACCCTTCACAATCCCAACCATCTCCGATCGATCAGCAAAATTGCTTTAATTGTGGAGATCCGTTAGGAAATAATACACTTTGTGAACGATGTTTTTGCAAAGAATGTGGGTTTACTCATAAACTTTGCATGTGTTGCACGTCTGAAATCGGAAATACATTTTCTTATCCAAATTTTCAAAACGATTTCGACTCCCCCCCCTCAGAATTCATTTGGGCAAGAACCGTGCTATCAAAACTTCATTGATACATCGTTTCAGAATGTGCCAAATGATCTTTGTGCTAATTGTGGAGGTCCTCACCAAAGTTTGAGTGTCAAGCAAGTAACATGCTTGTCTATGAGCAGGTTTCGTGTAACGATCAAAACTTCGGTTATGACCATTATCCATATAATTCACCGAATCAGTCACAGGAAACGTATTGTTGTGAGTACTGTGGAGGTCCTCACTATAGCTCTGATTGTCAAATGAGGAACCCGCTTGTCTATGAGTGTGGCCCTTATAACAATTACGACTATTCTTATCATGACCAACCTCCACAGTGCCAAATGATTCAAGTACAACCTCAGCCAATTCCTCAAGAATCACTCCAAGAAATTCAAGATGAAAGGAATAAACTCCAGGAGTTGGTTTTCGAAGATGTATTCCAAAAACTTCAAAATGTGAGGGATACACTTAATGATTTGGCTGTTAAAAATGCCCAAGATGATCGTCATGGTAAATCTATGGAAGATTTACTCGCCGAAGAACGAGCAGCACAAAGGCGTTTCCTATTTAATAAGGCTGCCATGCTCGATGACGAAGATGAAGACGACGAGGAGAGTACTATTCCTTTGAGCGATATCATTTCTCAACTCCCTCAGTCTATTGCAATCACATCATTCTTTCCAACTTTGGACCCCAAGGACTCTCTTATTATGGGGGATGAGCATCTTAGCACTATTCCTGAAAAGGAATCGGACGAATTCATAAAGTCTAGTGTTGAGAACCTTATCCCAATCCCAAGTGAGTCTGAGGATATATCGGACAATGAATGTGATTTGTCTATTTGTGATGATTATCCTCTTGACATTGAGGATGATTTTTCCGGGATTTTCTCTAACCCACTTTTCAATTTCAATGATGATTTTTCCTCTAGTGATGACGAATCACTTTCTGATGAGGACGTTCAAAATGAAAGTCTCAAAGTCTATTCGAATTCTCTTTTTGAATTTGATGATGAGTACTTTTCTAGCAAAATAAATCCTCTCTTTGATGAAGAGTTAGAGAACGATGAGGTCAAGGACTCTATTATTCATAAAATTGATGATATGACCTCAATTCTTAATCCCGATATTCAAAAGGACAATCTTTCTCCGACATATGTGACTTTTCCTTCTGAGGACAGCCATTATATCGACTTCACATATGTCGTTCGAGTTTTTCTACCTTTCTTCGCCTATAAGGTAGATTGTCCTTTCCTTCACTCGTGTGGGAGTGAAGACACCGTTTTTGACCCCGGCATCTCAGTTTATCATTCTTTTGAGCCGGATGTATCTCATCGGAGTGGAACTTTCAAGAAATTCAATGTTGATCCAAACATCTTGAATGAAAGTCCGATGGAGATTGTTCTTCCACTTGCTTCCCCATGAACCAATGAATTCGGGGTCGAGTCAAGCTAGTGACTCGGTTAACAAAAACATTAGCACCACATGGGTGACAACCCATGTTTCTGACTTCTTTCTATTTTTTGACAGTAAGTGTGGGGGATTCCTCTACTGTGCTTTGTTTGTGTGTTGTTTGCTCTTGTTTGCAGGTTTCCCTTGGATTGTGATGATTGACGCGCCTGTTTTCAATCCAGCCACCCAATATCCTATCCTTTTGCTAACAATTATCTAGGGATATATTTTTAATCCTGTTTGTGAAAATAGAGATTTCTTTCACACACTTGGCTATTAGTATTACCTTTTTACGTTCAAAAGTGTCAGCATAATAGCTGGTACTTTGAATATTGAGGGCAATATTCAATTCTAAGTGTGTGGGGGGGGGGGGAATTCTAGCGAATTTTGTCACATTGTACCTTCTAGTGCCCTAGTACCCTCGTTTTGGCCAAAATTTTAAATTTTTTTCGTTTTTAGATAAGAAATTGCAATAAAAAAGAAGTGTTTAGTCTTGATTAGGTAAGAACAAAGGGAATCCCGACTCTGCCAGAGTGTTGATCTGGCTGCTTCCTTAACGATTAGACTAAGGTTTTACGATTTGTGCAAATGAAAATGCTAAGCGTAGAATAGTTGGTTTTCTTTAGAGCTTATATAAGTAATATATGGCTTTTCCTCCCAGGAGATAACTAATCTGACTTAATTAGTGCTTATTTTTCAAACATTTGAACACACAAAATCATTTTTCTATACAATTTTGAAAAATACTAGTTCAAAGCTTTATTTAAACTTCGGAACAAGCATATGTCATAATAATGTAAAAGTTAAGTAATAAATGTATGTGCTAAAAAGCTACGGTTCAAGATCGGCCCTTGGAATCTTATTTCCGGAAGGCGTTTAGGTCTTGGCTACCCTCTTACACCGGCCCTTGGACCTCTAATTCAGGAATGTGTGAGGTCTTGGTCTAAAACCCTTGGATCCGCATTTCACGAATGTTTAGAGTCTTGGAACTCTCCGTTGTAATGGCCCTTGGATCCTTTATTCCGGAAGGTGTAAGGTCTTGGTTCCCGTGAAACTCCGTTAGTTTATTTTGCACAAGTAAAAAAAAATAAAAAATAAAAAAAAAATGATGAAAAAATGAGAAAATGAAAAGAAAAGAAAATAGAATGATATTACAAAATGCAATAAATTTTGAAGCTTGCTTGTTGTAAATTTTAAATCTATCTTTTAACTAGTATTAGTCAAAGTTTTATAAAAACGTCGACTTTTTTGATCAAAATTTTGAAAATCAAGCACAGTCACCTAACTTGAATAAATATGGGAGTGAAAAGTTAAGTCTCGGCTTACATAGATTATATAGGCGATGTATGAAATAAATAAACATATTAAACATATAAACGCGGCAGAAAACATCACCATACAAGGATCCATATAGCCATATGATCAATCTAAATAAAACAAATAAAGCAAACATGTTTTATACCTTTGAAGCGTGATCCGGATGTCACCAACACAACAATACCCATGATTTGTGTATGAAACCCAAGTGACCAAAATAGATCACCTCTATGTATGTCCACACTACACTTCCTTGATCACCACAATGATGCTAGTCCTACGGTTGTAACAATCAAATAGCAATACATACAATATGAATTGTGAAAATGAGAAGGAGAAAACAAAAACCCTAAGAGGTGTTTGTGTGTGCCGTGAGATACAAGAGGGAGAGGGGGAGGGAATTACTCCTTGATTAGTGGTAATTATCAATGTGATTGATTACAATCAATGTTGATTGATCTTATCACATTATACTTACACTTTAGCACCCTTATCAACTTTAAAGGTCTTCCTAACCCCTTGTATATGGCCGGCCATAAGTGGGCCCACAATGGGCTTGCCCATTGTTGGTCCAATCCAAAAACGCTAAGTCTAACTTAGTATTTAATGGCTCGTTATAGATTCCTTGTTACATAGCCGTTTATATATTGTAAATACGATAATTACAATCTATAAATGATGTCTCAGTGTATAAGTGTGTGACCCCATAGGCTCACATATGTCTAGCCATATAATTACTGATTATGACACGAGCATACTCCAACAGCTCCTACTTGCGACGTCATAATAATCAAGTAATTATACAAGCAATGGTTAGCGTCTAGCAACACGCCAATGCCCCTAGAAATATGTGAGGTTAGTTTCTTAAACGTCTCATTTTAGATGGTTTATATGTCATCTATCCTTTTGTTACAGATACCGTGTTGAACATTAGACATGGATCAAAAGTCATTCTAATAGTTCAACTATTTTGTTTCTCGATATAGATATTGAACAAGATTACCAAGTGAATTAAGATTTATCTTAATCTCATTTGGGTACGGCCATACAAACATCTGTTCGATTCATGAAGGAGCCCAATAGTATCTAACTCCAAAACAAGTGGAGGAACAAATCCCATTTTGACTACACGTGTCATTAACATGCTTCATATCACTCCTGATAATGGCTTTTATAACTACCTTATTCAGGATAGCGTTTAACCATATCAAGGAATGAAATTCCACACGTGCAAGACCTGCTTGCATCTCAAGTCTGAGGATAAGAGACATAACCTCTTGCGAGATTCACTATTGACGATGATCCATGTAGTGAATACTCGTAGGTTGGGTCAATCCAATGTTCATCCCAATGAACAACATGTGAGTGTGGCAAATAAATCACCAACACGCTCACATTTGTCTGAATTTGATGATACTCCCGTATCGTCAACCGACAATGGATAATTTTAGAATAAATAAATTATTCATGGATTAAACATGCAAATATAGAACACAGTAGTATAAATGAAGACGATCATACCCGGTATATCAATTCATTGTATAATACGACTGCTTACAGTTCCATTATCCAAATACTAAAAACAGATATGCATAAGACTACTCATAGGTCGGGATCCGATGTTCCCACCATGATCGAATCATGTTGTACAAGACAACAAGTAGTCATCTGAGTGAACTTTGAGAATACTTGTTTCAAAACTCATGAAAGGTTTGAATGATGATTGTCCTTTGTATGTGCACATTCAAGTACAAGACGAGTATCGCAACAATACATTCCATAGGGTGTTTGAAGCCAGCAAAACACCTACTTTAGATAGTCATCTGAATAGTTTCTCAAACTATAAAGTATTCTTATTCTTTTAATGTATAACGCATTAATGCTCTCAGTCGAGCACATCTAGTCAGCAATGTCGTCATTCATGATGACATCCTACCATGACTAGGGTTGAGTATTATCTCAGTTAAATAAGCATCAGCGTATGCAAACAAAATAGAGCTCCTCAAATATCCGTAAACGTTTGAACATATCTTTGGTCCTATGTAGGTCCAATATAATGTTCGTTTAACAATTATCTAATGACTTTCACTTAGATATTGGTTGTTATCAACTCATCTTGCATTCATGCAAATGATAAATATATAGTCCAATACTTAATATGACTTACATGATGAATCCTTCAGTCAAACTTAAGATTTCCAATCATGTGTTCAATTTCATCAAGTAAGATTGATCATTGAGACTCCCCTCAATAACGTGTCATATTGTGTTTAGACTTAATAACCGCTTATGTTTATTCTAATAAACATATATATAACAAGGTTATATGTTTTATTTTATAAATCCCTCAAGAGAAACTTCATTCCAAGCTAGGGATTAAAGTCTAGCTTAGGTGGAATATTGTTTCTAATATGTCAATGACATATGAGATTTAAGAAAATAAATAAAATGCTCCAACTTGCTCTCAGTGTACTTAGGAGTAATCTTATTAATCAAAATCAAGTTAATAATTTTATGATTAACACAAGATCTCTGCTCCTAGATGCATGATCTAATCCACACATGGATTCTTTATCTTGTATACTTAATAAAGATTACATGGATTCATAAACCCTTTTGATTACTCATCGTCCTCGCAAAGGTAATCAACAAGACAAGTGTTTTGATATCCTATTGTCATATTTCATTTTCATGAAAACAAGTGTGACAATTAATTATCTTTATACATTTAATGTTTGTAGGTAGGAATATTTAATCATAGTCAATTTCTTGAGTACGAGTAAACTCCTTTTACTACGCGTGCATTAAATGTGTGTACAAGTTTGTCCTTTTGAGTCTTCTCATCAAGAAACTCATTCTTAACCTCACAGTCTAACTGATTGGTAAGAGATCAATCAAACTCCATGAGTGATTGTCTTTCACGGACTGCATCTTAACATTCATAGTTTTGAGCTACTCATCAGATACAATATCTGATGATGCATCTCAGTAGTTAGCAGGTTCACCATGATCCTCTAACTTATGTCCCTCAGCATTGATAAAAAAACTATATCATTCAGGTACAAGAGGTATCCTTGCGGATTTATGAATGAGAGATATCCATCTATGGTTTAACATATACATGTTCAACCTTAGTATGACATTATTAAGTGTACTCAGAAGGTTGTGTATTTAGTTCTTGAATAACTTCAAGGTCTAAAGGTACTCCCACTTGCTTTTGTATGTAGAGACTAATCTCTAGATACTCAGCATCTTGAGTAACAATAAATTGTTTTCAAGTGGGACATCCAAAATACACCGTTAGTTCTTGACTCTAGTTTGTTAATTACTTACTCTTAAGTAGTTAACAAATTCAGAACTTCAATCAAGACATAATGAGATTCATCCCATGCCATAATACAATGGTGTCTTAAATTCCTTCTGGGTTGGAATCATATTGAGTGTACACATGGCACATCCAAATTTCTAACCTTGATAGCTTTGGAGGTAAAACAGTTTAAGTCATCAAAGATCAAACCATAAAGTTGTGGTATTCCATGAGGACTGATGTTGTGAGACTATCACACAACTCATTAGATGAACTTATACTTTTGGCTTACATATCTGCCAACCAAGTCAAACCAGATGGCATCAATAGTAATTTTAGCCTACTGCATACTTTACTTCATGTGCATGTTTTGACTAGAAAACATAAACATTTAATATTATACGTCGTAAGTGTACATGTCTTTAACAAGAAGACATAACAAATTAACGTAGACGTCGTAAGTGTACATGTCTTTAACAAGAAGACATAACAAATTTGACGTCTTACTTTACGTTATAAGTCTTTCAACAATTAACAGAATTAATGTTTGTGTCTTTACAAGAGACCTAAACATATTCAACTAAAGTAATTACGAGCGCCGACACTTGGCCTCAATAGTAAATTCAAGTTAATTTCATACTTCATGATTATGGCCTTACAAGAAAACATAATCATATTTACTAAACAATTCAGTGAATATGTAGAAGTAGCTTTTCATGTTATCTTGATGTTTGTTCTAATTAGGGCAACCTACATTTTATGTGTAGAAGTCCTAGTAGAATCTTTGTTTCTTACATTTCAGTCAAGAGAAACTATTAGTCATATTGTTATATGTTGTACCTTGCACACAATTGAGATTTCTCCCACTTGTGCATGGCACAACATCATCAGAGTATACAAGTACCATTACGCTCGTGTGTTTGTATGAGCAATATGACAATGTCTAAGATAACATATGATTTTTAGTAAAAATCAAATATAGATATGTAGAACTTTATCGTTTTAATAATGAATCATGCATAATGATTTTATAGATAACATTTCAGGAAGCAACATCAGGAACGCGACAAGTTATCATATAAAACTTATGCAATGGTTCTTATATAAACTATGATGCTTAACACGTGGAAAGTAATGTATTATTTCAAGACAATCTGAAAATAGGATGGGCAACTCGCAAGGTAATAAAGCTTGCAGCTCCCACTGGATTAGACAACATTACATGTGTTTTGTCACCAGTAATATAATCATGTAGCTCCCACTGGATTAGACAACATTTAAAAGTGTTACGTCACCAGTGGAGAGTGAGTGGCG
Organism: Artemisia tridentata subsp. tridentata; assembly: GCA_021014915.2. Taxonomy (NCBI): domain Eukaryota; kingdom Viridiplantae; phylum Streptophyta; class Magnoliopsida; order Asterales; family Asteraceae; genus Artemisia; species Artemisia tridentata. The sequence continues at coordinate 398,166,313 of CP139505.1, read as the reverse complement.
ATTGGATACTTTCCATCTTTCTTTGAATATCTACACATTATTGCTAATGTGAGTCACTTTGACTAGTAAACATGTACTTAGGTATTCAAGAAAGTGCATCAAGTTCTAACATATAGATGATGGGCTAGCCATCATTGCTATTTTAACTTGAAAATAGGCATGCATTTCCTCCATAATTGGTCTACTTTACCACAATGGTATGTAGGACCTTATTGGGTTAAGACAAACTGCTAGGTAATCATGCTAGTAATTGCCTTTACCACTTTGCGGTTTATTGATATTTCCGTCTTCTAATTATTTAAACTCATTTTAGTTTGGTAGCTAGTATGAAATAAGTCGACCAAGCAAGAACATGCAAATATCGCCAAAGGTCTGACCAATGAGCAAAATTCGCCATGGGTTGAAATGGCCCTAAGGTCTGACCAAAGAGGTCAAGTCAAGTGCACGTGTTCTTGGTTGTCCAAATATCTTATATTTCTTCAATGTTTCAAAACCGAAACTAGGGTTATAAAACAACCTTGAAGGAATAAGATGTGTAACCATACTTAATCGTTTTGACTTTTTCGAGACATCACGATTTCTAGAGTAGGTGTTCATTGAGTTTTATTAGAATTAGGAAAATTCAAATATTCCTATTATGGCTTTTCCTCATAAAGGAAAAGGATAGGAGCAAGTCTCTTTCTAACAAGGAAAGAACAACTTAGTTCGTCCTTTTAACAAGAAAAGAACAAACTCTTTGTTTACGGTTTGTGTTGCATTAATTCATTAATTGAATTTACAAAGTTCATATTTAGTATTTTCGATAATTATCCTTTTATAAATTAACTACCCCATGTTTAGAATTTAAAACAATTAATCTACGAAAAGGCTAAGATCCTCATTGAGGTTCGACCATTAATGCAGTTGATCTACTAGGAACGGTAGATTCAATAGGTAGGCGACGATCACCAATTGTATTACAAGTACAACTCTTAGATCCTTATGGGACTCATGGCATCTAGTGTCAAACAACTAGTGTCATGTAGGCATGTTTAGTCCCATCTTTGCCTCGGGTAAGGGTCTGACCACACTACTCGATTAAGTCATCCAATTTGAAAACTGTGAGAATAATCCTAGGTCTGACCATGGTAGAATAGTCACCTTGGGTTACAATTCATCCTAGGTCTGACTAGATGCTAAAAGGTAATTGCAAGTGTTCTCATAATTGGACGGCATGACTTAAATTTTGATGGGTAAATTGTTTTGATGTGGATCAAAAACGTGTACGAAGAAGCATGCATTCATTCTTCGTAGCACAAGTTAAAAACTTTTCTTAACTTAAGTCTAATCATTGTTTTAATTTATGTGTGTCAAGTTGTCCATTTTCAAGACTAATATAAATCCTAAGTGGATTGTTAAGTATGGACAATACAATAAATGAATAAACAATCTTAACTAGTTTAAGTGTTTATTTAGAAAACAATGATTTTTAAGTTTGAAATCATATTTAAACTTAATTAAACTAAATCATAAGACTTAGTTCAAAATGGTTTATGCTTAGTTTCAAGTTTTAAGAAAACATTTTTCGTTTTACATGTAGTCACAACATACATAAAAACAACCAACCAAACATACAACCACAATATGCAAAGCCTCAACCGATGAAAATCCTATGCTTGGTCTTGTGAGCCATCACAAGAACCAAGAGTCAACTAGGGACATATAGCACAACCACACGGAGGGCTCCCACTTGCCCCAAGACAATATTGGGCAAGTAAAGGCCCATAATGCTCATGAAACTATGAATCTGCCAGCCCAGTTTTTCTGTTTTGCGAGCCCAATAAGTCATTGAAGACGACCTCCTCATCTTTCGGCCCAGTTGATAAAGTTGTATCCCTATGTCTTGAGGACATGGAAAACAAATTTTAGAAAAAAATACCTTACCAATCAGCGGGAAATCACGTTTTCCCAACAGGTGTCCAGCAGCAACTTTCGGTCTACAACTCTTCAATCTTTCGCCATTTGCTTCCAAGCTCTTGTTTACAATAAATATAAAGTAAAATACAACTAATATACTTTGTATCTACTGTAAAATGCCCAAAAAATGGCAAAACCAAAAATGAAATACATTACAAAAGTGCCGAAACAATGGCAAACCCCAAAACAAGAAAAACAACCAACAATCACAAAATCACAACGCACAAGTGGTCTAGGTTTTCATCGGCTTTGCATATACACATAATAATACATTAAAATTATGATCATGACAAGGTGTTGGCTAACTCCATGGACAAACATGCATGTATTTGCCATGGATAACAAAATAAATAACAAGAATTAAATTGTTAGCCAACGAATCGAAGAAATAATTAACAAGAATTAAAACCCCGAATGGTACGCGTGACAAATGGCCATAGACTCATAACCCACTGATATTAGGACCTTCTTAACACCATTTTACCACAGAAAAATAAGCCTCATGGGCTGATTTGAAATCGGGTTAAAAATCTATTAAAAAACACGTTTTTAGGCCATTTTACGGGTACCGATCAAGTAAACAATCAACGTATGCATAACAAATGGCTATAGGATCAAAAAGTCCAAATCTTAAGACCTCATATAGGTTGACATATTCAGAATATATAAGCCCTAGGGGCTGTTTTAAAATCACACTTTTAAATCCATTAAAAAACCACGTTTTTAGCCATTTTTACGCATACAAGATGATCATATGACAATATATGATGGCTCATGATACCACTATAGGTGATGTATGAAATAAATAAACATATTAAACATATAAACGAATCGGAAAACATCACCATAAAAGGATCCATATAGCCATATGATCAATTTAAATAAAACAAATAAAGCAAACATGTTTTATACCTTTGAAGCGTGATCCGGATGTCACCAACACAACAATACCCATGATTTGTGTATGAAACCCAAGTGACCAAAATAGATCACCTCTATGTATGTCCACACTACACTTCCTTGATCACCGCAATGATGCTAGTCCTACGGTTGTAACAATCAAATAGCAATACATACAATATGAATTGTGAAAATGAGAAGGAGAAAACAAAAACCCTAAGAGGTGTTTGTTTGTGCCGTATGATACAAGAGGGAGAGGGGGAGGGAGTTACTCCTTGATTTGTGTTAATTATCAATGTAATTGATTACAATCAATGTTGATTGATCTTATCACATTATAGTTACACTTTAGCACCCTTATCAACTTTAAAGGTCTTCCTAACCCCTTGTATATGGCCGGCCATAAGTGGGCCCACAATGGGCTTGCCCATTGTTGGTCCAATCCAAAAACGCTAAGTCTAACTTAGTATTTAATGGCCCGTTATAGATTCCTTGTTACATAGCCGTTTATATATTGTAAATACGATAATTACAATCTATAAATGATGTCTCAATGTATAAGTGTGTGACCCCATAGGCTCACATATGTCTAGCCATATAATTAGTGATTATGACACGAGCATACTCCAACAGATTATTAGTATAAGTAGTGTTAGCATTTTACAAAAATATTTGCACATTGAGTTTAAGCTTAGTTGGGAGTATAAAAAAGAGGATGACGATTTCAATTCCCTGGAGTCACCCATTTTGTGTGAATCTCGTTCCATGATACCATTTTTGGAAATCAAGCATGTTATTTATTTTGTTCTAGTTTAAATTTCTGGTATTGTATTAAAAAAAATCAAAACGGGGTATGTTTGGTATTCTTTTGATCCTTTCATTACTTTATATGATCGGATTGCTAGGGACTAGCAATAGCTTAGTGTGGGGGATTGATGAGTGTGTAAATACTCATCATTTTACACCCATAAAAGACACAAAAATGACCTAAAACACCCAATATATATTGCAGATATCCTTGGTTTGTGTTTTATGTGTTTCAGGTACCGAAGGATTGAAAACGGAACGAAAACGAATATTTTTGGATCGACTCGACAACAATTATACATTTGATCAAGTGAAGACAAAAGTCAAAGTCAAAGTCAAAGTCAACCCCCAAAAATACCAAAATGACACAAATGGTCCTTGGAAATAATTTCTATTTTTGGCAGCCTTAGTCCTTGGATTTTCAGATTGTACAACATTGGTCCCTCAAAGTTTAATTCAATTCCAAATTTAAACCTAAACTAAACCCAGCTAGAATATTAAACCTAATCCAACCTATCCTAACCCAGCCCATAACTTAACCAAAGCCAAATCCCAAAAACAAATAACCCGGCCTTATTTCTTTTATCCCTTAGCTAATACCACATTTGACCACGGTCAAATCCTTCTTCTAAAACCATTGCCCGCCCAAAACCATACCGCCATTCCCACCTTATCCCTGACAATACCACCCCCCTCCAAGCTTCCTCAACACCTCTCCTAATAAACCAAGGATCATTTAATGCTCCTTCCTCATCACAAGTTACCAGACCAAGTGGTTTTTCCCACTGTCACATTTTTGGCGCCAAAATTGGTTTAGACGACTGGGATTGATTCAAGCTAATCCAAGGGCTGGAAAAGGTTCAGAGGAAGATAAGAAGAAGAACCCACCTCAGTTTTAGTATAAATAGGAGCCTTATTAGCCTATAATGGCAAGTAGTTAATTTCTTTAATCGTATTGTATTTTTATTGTTTAAGTTTTATCAATTTCAATTTTCAGTTATCATTCCAAGTTAATTTAAGTCTGTTTATCATTAATCTTTGTACAATTTCCATTAGTTAATGTTAATTCCAAGTTTTTAAGTTTCTATGTTGTACTGATAATTCGAATTAAGTTAATTGTTATTTGGAAAAGCTTCTTTGCTGTTCCTAAAAGCTTACATAAGCTCTCTATAGCTTTTGATAAGCTTATGTTAGTTTAATTCAGTTCTAATCCAAAAAAGTCAATGAAAGTCAAAGAAGCTCACAATAAGTAATTCAGATGGAATAAGCTGTTCTGGAAAGCTGAAGTTGGTTTCTAGCTTGTTATTGACAAGCTGAGTTTGTTCCTGATCAACTTCCTTTGTTTCATAGTCAAGTCAGTTGTAAGCTATTTTCATATTTTTTTCATTGTTTTCTAGTTTACTATTCTATAGCTTATTTATAGCTTATTTCATAATTTATCTGCTTATAGGTAGTTTAGAAGTACTTATTATCTGTTTTATAAGTTTAATATAGCAGTTGTCCTATTTTTCTTAAAAATCATCAAAAAAGTCATAAATAGCTTATTTAGATAAGAGCTTATCTCAGTGCTTAAAATTATTAGAAAAATGCTTTTTAGTGCTAATTATATCTAGTTGATAAGCTGTCTTACCAATTCTAGGTTTAAAATAATTTTTTTTAGTTAAAATACCACGCAGACCTTTCATTAAGAGGTGTTTGGGTTAAGCTTAATTTTAGACCATTTTAGCTTGTTACTGTGTATATGCCATTACATGAACTTTAATCTAGCTTAATTTGATTAAAACTAGCTATCTTTAAGTTATTTAGAGCTAATTGGATTGCTTTTTTAGTTTTAAATGGACTGTGTCAAGCTTATGGTTGGAACTGCCCAAATAAGCTACTTATAAGCTTTAGCTCTTTTTGGCCTTCCCTTTGCCATTTCTGAGATCCATGAAGTCCATTGAGTGCATACTATAGAGTTGGTTAAGAATCCCTTTGGTTTGTGCAAGTCTGCACATACCCTGATCACACAGACTCACATAGCAGACTGTATTTCTCAACTTTTCCAATATTGCAGCCATCTACCATGATTTTTCATTAGCTCATAATAAGTTGTAATAAGCTGAATTTTGGCTCAGATATACTTGGCTTGCTAGTCTAAGTTTTCCCATTTTTCTTTGATTTTTATAACTAGCTTATAGCAGCATTTTAAGGGCTTGAAAAAGCCCTTATTTGCCCTGCACCATAACTAGTTCAGCAGACCCTTACCCATTTTAGTGCTTATTGGCTTATTGCAGTAGCTTTTGCTAGTTCCCTTTAGCTTATTAGAGTAGTCTAAGTAGAAAATATCTTTTTTCTAGTTGCCTTAAGCCCCTCAACAGCTTAATAGCTTATTTAGAGCCATAATTCCATTTTTAAGCCAAACTGCACAAACTGCTTGTTGAGCTTAATTTTATTGCTTTTTCTTTGTCCCTTAGCTTATTTACATTAAACTCAGTCCCACTTAGCTTATTTCAATCCCTTTTAGCTTATAATTCAGCTTACAGCTTATTTGCTCAAATCCTAGTCATTAGTAGCTTTAAAAACTAACTGCTGGATGTTCAAGCTTATTTCTAGCTTATTAGTGAGTTTTAAAAAATATTTCTTTTATAAAAGTTGTTAATTATCAGCTTATTGATAAGTTGCAAAAAGAAAATCAAAAAAATAAAATAGTTAAAAAAATAGCATTGCTGGGATTCGAACCCTAGTCACCAAGCACACAACACCACAGCCTTACCACTCTGCCCTTGGGTCTTTTTCAGTTAACCTTTGCAAAATTTTATATTTAACCAAGCTTTCTCCCTTTTGCTTATTACCACAGTTTGCTTAATAACTGCTTATTTACATAAGTAGTTAATTTGGTTTTACTTTTACTAGCTTTGTTATATCCTTAAGCACTTTTCTGGAAATTTTCATAATTTTCCATTTTCGTTTGGTATTTTTAATTTATTTTTCTTTTACATTTAGTTTTTAATTCATAATAAAAAATATAAAAGTCAGAAAAATATAAATCTTTTTTCTAAAATTTTCTTTTGTCATATATAACTTAGGAAAAATAAATTTACACTTGTAGGATTAATTTTTAGAGATTTTGGTTTTTAAACCCGTTTTTAGAATTCCCGAATCGCGTTTTTAGTTTAATTTGTTTAGATCCTAATTTTCTTTTGAGAATTTGTTTCTCAATTAGAATTAAAAAATCAAAATTCTATATCCCAATCATCAGTCACTCTAATTCCAAACCTTACACGATTGTCCATTCCAACCTCGCTGGGACACGACCCGGGTAACACTTGCCCGGTATCACACATATCGTATTCACGGGTTTTGTAAGTTAACATTTTTCCTAAAATGTTGATTTGTCATTTCCCGCGTTCCACGCATATCCGTATGATATTATTTATATATACGCTCACACACGGATCAATCCATAACATAAGTGTATCATGGATATGAATGCCTACTCTATATGAACTTCCATTGATCGGAAGCCTTTAATGTACGAAGATCACAAGCTCCTTAAACTTGTTGTGATGGATCTTCATATATGCATCTTCATGGTGGAACAGTAAGTATGCGATGGATGATGACTCATGATCTTGAGCTTGCTTCACAGGATCATATTAAGAGTATGCTTACAACATGATGAAAGTTAGTAACATTATGATCATTATGTAATGGGTGATTAATTGTGTGTTTCTACATGGTTTATTATTGATCTAAATGTGTGCAAATGGTAGAGGGAATGTGTATTAAAAAGTGGTGAGGCAATGGGTAAACAATGGGCTGCTATTTATAGCCAACAGAAAATTTACCCGACGGATCCAAATAAAGGGATCCGTCGGGATCCGTCCTTTATACCAAAGGGATCCGCCAGATGACAGCTAGCAAATCTTACCAAATCTTACCATATCTTCAAATGTCAACTCTTTGGCTTGAAGATCTAAACAAAATATCACAAAATCTTTCCAAGATTGTGTTCATGATGTATGCCATGATGTCATTCTAACTTTTGAAAAATAAAGTTTCCATTTTAGGAAATACACATGTAAATGTATAAAATGTAAATTCTAGTGATCTTGTAAATTGTATATATGTATATCCTATGTATATACTAGCTTAACTAATATAAGTTTACTAATATATATCATGTTAGTTTGACACCTAAAGTGTACTTATCCTATTAAACTTAGGAAACATGATGTACAAGTAAAAATACTTGTTTATGAAAAAGTGTAAAATGAGGTTCTAAGTAGAATGATTAGCCTTTTAAAATACTTAATTACCTAACCGTATTTTAAACATTCTAAATGGTTTGTTAAGGGTTTGATCATAATGCCACATAACAAACATGTACGAACCTGTGTTGTATCTTACGAAGACTTGAAAAGTCGAGAGGTGTTGAATGTATGTTGAGACAAGACAAGATTACAAGTAACTTGTACATTTTACGTTATGTATCAAGTTACATGTTTGTCATCAATCAAAACAAACGAGATTGCTTGTACTAACAATCTCCCCAACGAGACTGCTTGCACTAACAATCTCCCCCTTTTTTATGTTGACAAAATATGTAAACGTGATAGAAAGCAAAATGCAAAAAGTTACTTGTGTTTGTACTTACTTACTTACTTCTTGTGTCCGTTTCTCCGTTTACACCTTTCTCCCCTTTCTCTACTTACTTTCTCCGTTTACAACCTCCCCCTTTTTGATGATGACAAAATATGTAAACGTGATAGAAAGTAAAATGCAAAAAGTTACTTGTGTCCGTACTTACTTACTTACTTCTTGTGTCCGTTTCTCCGTTTACACCTTTCTCCCCTTTCTCTACTTACTTTCTCCATTTACACCTTTCTCCCCCTTTTGTCGAAACAAAAAGGGTGTGTCCTTGGAGTTAACTTTATTTCTCCCCAAAATGGCGAGCTTGCATCATCCCTAGTGAAGTTAAATAGACTACTTCCAATCTCCTATGGTTGTTGCGTTCCCTAGGTTGTAAGCGGATCCATGGATCAAATTGAGACTCTTAACCTACATAAAGGTTAGTGGTGTGCAACATAAATATATATATATATATATATATATATATATATATATATATATATATATATATATATATATATATATATAGATATATATATATATATACATATATATACATATATATATATATACATATATATATATATATATGTATATATGTATATATATATATATATGTATATATATATATATATATATATATATATATATATATATATATATATATATATATATATATATATATATATATATATATATATATATATATATATATATATATATATATGAAAAATGCATGATGACTAAAATGCGCATAGCAAACGATATACGTGGGTAAGCTATGTTGGACTATGTTGACCTATCTCCTCCTTTTTGTCAAAACACAAAAGTATGTCGAAGAATGAGAATTCTTAAGAATGCGAGCATGCTCCCCTTGACTGTAGCTCCCCCTTAATCAATACTCCCCGTTGCTAGGATACCAACGTATATGATGTAAGGATTATGAATGCTACAAAACAAGGATTAGTACATGATATGCTCCCCCTTGATCAATACTCCCTGTTGCTAGGGTACCGACGTATATGATCCAAGGATGAAGAATCCTACAAAATAAAGGTTAGTATAAAACAATATTTGTCCTTGAACAAGTGTGTGATATACACCAATGCGTGTATATGATGTATTCTAAAAATGTTTGAATAAGGCTCCCCTTTGCTTTAGGACGTCAAGATAAACCTATAAAACAAAAATTAGCACAATAGAGACTATGTCTTAAGATATATATGTCATATACGACCAATGTATATAGACGATGCAATATGAGTACTAGATTGATAATTCTCCTGATTTGAGGACGTCAGGAAGCACCTTCAATAAAGATGAAAAATAATCGATGCAAATTTGATCCTTAGATGAGTATGCTATATACGATCGAGCGTATATGTTGATGAACCTACACTGAAATGGTTAGTGCAATATATTTTATCTCAAAGAAAAATATGATGCAACATATCAATAATCTAATCACAATCAACTTTAGTCAGAGAACTATGATTATTTGGCAAACCATGTCATACCAATAGTGATACCGATTGTGATTATCTAGTAAACCATGTTATAAAGTGTGTAATCTTCTAATAAGAATTACAATCACAAGAATATAATATGATAAAATTCTACAAAACAATGCTTATGCGGAGGATATGAGGTGAAGTTAAAGTGAGTGATGCTAGTGTTGGTGTTAGTTTACTAGTGATAACTCAATTGATAACTAAAGGTTGATGCAAGTAGGTTTTTCGTTGATCCATGGGGTTGATGATTAGTGAAAGAGGTGATGGAAGGTGGTGGTTATAATCAATGCAATGAATTCAGAAACTCTAATGTATAGCAAATGCTATAAGAGTATTGGAGACGGTTAAGATTATGATATTATCATCTACCAAAGATGATGAATCGTGCCATATTAAATGCTCGAATGGAATTAAGAGGAAGTGAAGATAATGATTACTTAGGAATAAAATCTCCATATGCAATTATTAGAAATACTGGATACCTATATGAGGATGAAAATGTCATCATATGATGAGAGAGTGTTGATTGGACCAACGTGTTGACACTGGTGGTTTTGATATATCATTTGCACTAACAATGACGTGCTTGATATGTATCAAGAATGAAAAGGATGAGATCCTATGATGGTGTTCTAGACAATGAAGGTGTTCTAGATAATGAAGTTGTGAAGGAAAATCCTAGACTCGGTTGTGAGAAGGTTGTCTGTTTTAAATGGTTTAAAAAAAACTGAACCAGGTATCTGCGGATTGGGCGAAACCAAATTTTTGGTTCCGTCCGTCTTATCTAAGGGTTCCGTGGGACCAGAATTTATTTGGTCACGTTTTGTCGTTTTTTGATCAAACGAAGGTTTATGATAAAGTCTATTTACTTATAACTACTGATTTGGTTTCACTAATCCTAGTCAAAGTCTAAGGAGATTTAATGTTTCACATTAAGAGGTTTGTCAAACACATGATGTGTTTTTCACTTAGCGAGGTATTGGTGCAGAACTGTGATGTTGAGCTAATAAGGTTTGAAACACTTTGTGATTTTGTGAACTGATTTAACTAAGTGGTGTGAACCTATGTGTCGGTATGTGTGAGTGTTCTTTAATACAAACAGACAATTATGTGAATGAATTTCTCTCCCCCTTAATCGGTGGACATCCATCATAATGTGTGATGTGAAGAATGATGATGCAGGTTAATGAAAGCAATGAGTTTGGTAATGTTTTTGCGGATGTTGGTTAGCATACAAAGAACTTCATCCTTGAAGTCACGTAGCTCTTCTCTATCAATGCGAGATGATCGCATGACCTGATATGACTAAAAGATGATGGAGATGTTGTTAGGAAAGCGGAAGCAACAATACGATTTGGAGAGAGGTATGTTGAAAGATACCCAAACACAAATTTCAAACCTCTAAAACTTAATCCTATTAGCTTTAAACACTATAAGTGAAAAGATTCCATAAGCATATTACTAATCTAAGTAGCAATAAAGGAACAACAATTACGCAAGATATGCATAACAAAGAGAAATAACAAATAATTTGTTATGACAAAAGATGTAAATATCATAAGATAACATCTTATATAAACAAATAATCGACTACTAGACAAAAATTACCACATAGCATCAAGACAAATAATCATAGCATGACATTGTTTAAGATACTATATTGTGAAATTGTTTTGATGTTAGGCTTATACACTTAAGCATACTAACCCATTAATTAACACAATGATATATGTTATTAATTAGTAGAATAAACCTATTTCTAAATGTTTAACATACCGAAAACATTTTGACAAATTATAGGTGCACACATGGCAAGCAAATAGTTTGACAAAGTCACAAAAGAAGTAAGACGATAGGTTCATGCAAACAATTCTAACATTTTGGAAGCATGCATCATTTAGGCTATTCTACGGAAAGACTCAATGAATGTGAACTAAAGACAAGAGCTATCTAACACCATGTATTAAAAATGACATATCGTGAGTTAACAAAATACGTTAATCATGCGAAACAGCATATAACGAAGGAATGAAAATATCATATAAATCATGTTAACACGAAGCATATAAGCATGCAGACAAAACCTTTCTAAGGTTTACTCATTTGACTATCAATCAAATAATTATCATGATAACGTCAAGACATTTAAACATATCGAACACATAACATGTAATCATCATATATATATATATATATATATATATATATATATATATATATATATATATATATATATATATATATATATATATATATATATATATATATATATATAATTCAAGTGATTTTACTATGAAAAATCACATCTACTACTTGATTGATTATGAATCCTAAGACAAGATAATTCACCAATACATGACTTAATGATACTCAACTATTTCTATTAAAAAACTAAGGTGATGAAGATGTCATGATATATACGGAAATTTAACAAATATGTGTCAACAAATTTTAATCTTTGTGTTTGGAATCTAAGGTTGAATGATCTAAAGGGTGACATCTTTTATGTTGAGTTTAAGTATGTGTTATGCAAGTGATTTGATTATCTTAGACCAAGAGATGTGTTTGTGTGTGATAATGGAATATGTTAAGAACGTTCTCAAGAAAGTTCTTTTAAACAAGAATCTAAGTAAAGTTACCAACTTTAATAGATCTTGTGTGAGCGCAAGATTTGAGCAAGGCTTGATTATGACGTATGCTTGAAAGAAGATAGATACATAAAGTATCTTTCAACAAGTAAGATTATCATACTTATGAAAACAAGTATGACACGATGAGGGGGAAGCTCTAGTTCATAGAACTTGAAGATGTTTGTTTAAGATCATTTACCTAATGAGGTGTAATGAAATCTCTTGTAACACAACCGTTCATGTTGCAAGGAGAGAATGATAGGACATATATTATCCTTTTGACAAGATGAAAGCTAAACGCATGATTTCTTAGGCATAATATTTTCCAAAACATCATGATTTTCTAAATGATGATATGAACTCAAAGGATTGAATTGGATAGATCTATCCTGAATTTACTAGATGATGACAAGAGGAATTCACTTGAGTTTCTTATGTATACTTCTCAAGAGTCATTGTTACTTGGGGTGCATGAGATTGGTTTCGCATTTTAACATATGTTGTTAAAATATTGATTTGAGACATAAGCAGAAGCTTGGTGACAAAGTATTACTAAAACTTTTACTACTTGTGAAAGTGGTACTACTTAAACCTAGTTTAAATGAATGTGAGCTTCATGCTCATTATATGTTGAAGGTTCTAATCCTATAGGTGGTAAAGTATGGTTGAATATGTTTAACACATACTTGATTTGATACGAGTGTTTGGACAAGGGGCTTTTTGAGCAATGCACTCAATGATGGTAAGAATTGAGGTGTTGTAGGGGTTTATTGTGCTATGGGTGTACTTAGGTTTCTTGGATGTTGAAGACAACAAGGATAGATACTAATTCTTATGGTTTACTAGTGGGTGACATGATTTGAGGTTTAGGGCCTGAGATAGATCACGGAGGTGAATGCGATGTGATGATGGTGAAAGTACAAGAGTACTTAGGTTACATGGATGCTGGAGATGACAAGAATAGATACTGATTCTTGTTGTTCACTAGTGGATGAAGTGCTTAGTTATGTTTGTGAAACCTAGGGGTTGAATGTGACGGGATGAAGAACAAATGTTCTAGTTATGATAGGATAAGTGTTTTAACATACGTTGTTAAAATACTTGGGAGTTGATTGTTTCGGTTATGACTTTTAATGACTACAATCGAAAGTCAGATATACTTGAATATTTTGGATGAAATACTCAAGTTGTCAATCCTACTTTGAGAAAAGGATGACAAGACTTGATAATTACATCTGTAAGTTATGACTCGATGTAAATCCCTATCGTCTTGACGAATGACATGTTAATGAAGTGTGGCAGCATATGTGAATACAAGAAAATAACTACTGTCATGAGTTTGGCTTGTGATATGTGATATCTTTCCAAATAAGGAGTTCAGATTTATTGTGAAGTTATCAATTAACAAATCAAGCTAATTGATGAGTAAAGGACAGGAGGATGCAATGTAATGATCACAAATACTCAGTGGTCCATGGATTTCAAGGAGCTAATTTCCGAATTCCTTCCTTTATGGAGAAAGGTATCTTGGAGTATTTTTTTAAAAGTATGAAGATGATTATCCTATTTGTACAAGTGAGATGTCATGATCCTAATAGTAGTGAATTATTAGCGAAAGGAATACTAGTTATAAGGGTGAGTTCAGGACTGGCGGATCCAAAGAATACAACAGGCGGATCCAAAATATGGGATCCGTCATATCCGCCATACAAAAGTATCAATTTAAACAGAACACATGTCATATTTTGCGTTACTCGTTCAAATCCCGAAAATTCTCCTAAAACATATGTAACTACTAATATGTGATAGAATAAGATCAAAAACACAGGTTCTAACACACGTTTGCACATAGATCAATCAGATGATAATAACTTACCATAAATGGATGTTAAGCCAAACAGTGGCTTAAACACGGAAACTTGATAACATCAAAGTGTTATCAACCTGCACGACACGGTTAGTTCACATAAACATTCAAAGGTAAGATTCTATCCTATGACAAGATAAATACATCAAACATCTTTGTTGAAAGCAACTATACCAAACACCTTTTTCAAAAATACTGTTAGTTAAACTCTTAAGGCATTGGCATATTTCATTGTTTGAACCATCAGGTGAGATCATGTTCTAATCAACAATTTTAAAGATACTTAACTAGTTTTACTTAGATCATATTCCTAAGTAAGTTATGCAAGGTTTTCACATAACATAATCAAACAAAAATATCTAAGTCTATAAGTGAAACAAACACAATTAATCAACTTAGTGCACAAGATATAGCAAATGTCCTACAAGCAATTGATAAACAAGAAACTAAGTATCATGGCAAGACACTTATGTATTACAAATAAACAAGTACAATCACAGCTATCAACAAGCAAACAACATATATGAAAACAACTAGAACAAGTAGTCACATAGCATAGTATAAAAGAAAATATACTTTTCGTCACTTTGCGTTTAAATATGACGATGTATGCCAAGCTTGATTTGTTTCCTTTATATTACCAAATTCTTTAGTTTCAAAAGAAATCATATCAATGTTCAAAGAATACCAACTTACATTGCCCGACTCAAAAGTTTAAGTTACTGTGTCAAAGTGATGCTTAATATTTTGGACAGGTTGTAGCATTTGATTTGTTTTACCTATTTCAATTTAGATTTAGGATCTTAGATTATTTTTAATAGACTTAATTCCCTTCAAAATGATAGGTGGCACGACTTCTACGGAGTTACGGTTAATTAGTTATGATTTTTTGAAGTTTGACAAAAACTGCATACTGAACAGACGGATCTGGCGGATCCTTTTTTAGGGATCCGCCCTTTGTAACAAAGGGATCCGTGGGTGTCTGTGACAGATTCTCCTAAACTCGTATTTTGACATAAAGAAAACGTGTAGGACTTGCTAGACTTAATATTAAACATATATTACATATATTTAACAATATTTCAAATTATGTGACTTATCTAAATATTTACGTAGAGATTTTTCAACTAAATTAATAGCTATTCCAAACACTCCTTTAAAAACCGTGTTTTTCGTAAATTAGCTTTACACACACAATTTGACACTTAATCTTTTTAAGAAATCTTTTCTCTTGATTTTCCAAAGACATCTTCAAGCTTGTATACAAAGTAATATTTAACAACAAAATTTCTAAGTATACTTAGCGAAACATTTTTCATATTATATTCCGCTTCAAAGGTAATTTGATACATGGATCGTACTCTATTTTAAAAACCATTTGTTTTGAAAATAAGAGCCACGAGGCTCTAATACCAATTGTGAAAACGTAGAGGGAGGGTGAATACGTTACCTTTTTAAAATCTTGAAACTTGTTGTATCAAATTTCCAATTTGGCTTGTTCTAATATGAAAGATGTTTGTTGTAGTTTATGACTACCAAGTTGTCACACAAGTATTATCAAATAATCACAACACAAGCAATCACATAATGCAAACATAAAAGTAAAGAGATAAGTAAAAGAAAGCGCAAACCGAACACGATGATTTATAGTGGTTCGGTCACAGAGCTCCTCTCCGCCCTACTCCACTCCCCGAGTACCCAACTCGAGAGTTACTTCACTAGATCAACAAGCTCCCTTCTCGGCGGAGAAAACCTTACAATCGTCGCTTACACTTTATCCGGTGCTAAGCTAAACACCGGGTTCTTTACAAGGGTACAACCACTCCCGTCGTCGCTTATACAATTTTCGACACTAAGCTAGATGTCGAGTTCTTTACAAGGGTACAACCACTCCCGCTATGTTTTATGGCCCAACATAGAAACCTTGTGTTTTATGGCACAAACACATAAACCACCTAATCTAGTATGATGTGTTACAATGATGTTTACAATGATCAATGATGATCCATGACATAAGTGTATCATGGATATGAATGCCTACTCTATATGAACTTCCATTGATCGGAAGCCTTCAATGTACGAAGATCACAAGCTCCCTAAACTTGTTGTGATGGATCTTCATATATGCATCTTCATTGTGGAACAGTAAGTATGTTATGGATGATGACTCGTGATCTTGAGCTTGCTTCACAGGATCATAACAAGTGTATGCTTACAACATGATGAAAGTTAGTAACATTATGATCATTATGTAAAGGGTGATTAATTGTGTGTTTCTACATGGTTTACTATTGATCTAAATGTGTGCAAATGGTAGAGGGAACGTGTATTCAAAAGTAGTGAGGCAATGGGTAAACAATGGGCTGCTATTTATAGCCAACAGGAAATTTACCCGACGGATCCAAATGAAAGGATCCGTCGGGATCCGTCCTTTATACCAAAGGGATCCGCCGGATGACAACTAGCAAATCTTACCAAATCTTACCATATCTTGCCATATCTTTCCATATCTTCAAATGTCAACTCTTTGGCTTGAAGATCTAAACAAAATATCACAAAATCTTTCCAAGATTGTGTTCATGATGTATGCCATGATGTCATTCTTTTTGAAAAATAAAGTTTCCATTTTAGGAAATACTCATGTAAAAGTATAAAATGTAAATTCTAGTGATCTGTTAAAATGTATATATGTATATCCTATGTATATACTAGCTTAACTAATATAAGTTTACTAATATGTATCATGTTAGTTTGACACCTAAAGTGTACTTATCCTATTAAACTTAGGAAACATGATGTACAAGTAAAAATACTTGTTTATGGAAAAGTGTAAAATGAGGTTCTAAGTAGAATGATTAGCCTTTTAAAATACTTAATTACCTAACCGTATTTTAAACATTATAAATGGTTTGTTAAGGGTTTGATCATAATGCCACATAAAAAACATGTACGAACCTGTGTTGTATCATACGAAGACTTGAAAAGTCGAGAGGTGTTGAATGTATGTTGAGACAAGACAAGATTACAAGTAACTTGTACATTTTACGTTATGTATCAAGTTACATGTTTGTCATCAATCAAAACAAATGAGATTGCTTGTACTAACAATCTCCCCAACGAGACTGCTTGCACTAACACACATTTCTTCGATCATGTACCTACTCATACATCTTGTAATATATGAAACATTTCACTCATTCATTTAACACTTTGTACTAATCACTAAAATCTAGTGGTCTATATTATTCCCACAGACGTTGTGAGTGATACATTGGTTTTTATTACTTTCCCAGACACTGTAAGTCCTACAGTGGTCTCTATTACATCCACATACACTGTAAATGAAACAGTGGTCTCATTTATTTCCCAGACATTGTGAGTTGCACAATGGTCTCATTTATTTCTCAGACATTGTGAGTTGCACAATGGTCTCATTTATTTCTTAGACATTGTGAGTTGCGCAATGGTCTCATTTATTTCTCAGACATTGTGAGTTACACAATGGTCTAATCTATTTCTCAAGACATTGTAAGTTACACAATGATCTCTCTATCATTTCTCAAACATAGTGAGTTACACAATGGTCTAATTACTTTCCAGACATTGTGAGCTGCACAATCGTCTCTCCCATTTCTCAGACATTGTAAATGATTACAATGATCTCTAAAGTTTTCACGACCTTACGTAATATTGTTTTACCTAAAACCTGTCACAATCTATCAATTTCCCTGCTAAAAATAAAAGGTATGGGATTTCTAAGGAACAAACTGATTCATCATCTACAAAAGCTGAAGTTCAGCAACTTTCTCTACATTCATCAAGTTCTCTTTAGAAACTTTCATTGTTAAAAGTCTATGATTCTAGCCGAGTGTGGACTATTTTTCTTTTCCACGCGTATGAGTGTTTTGTCAGAGATTCTTAAGTAGGATGATTTACAATGTCTTTATTTGAATGGATTGAGACGCCTTTTATTTAAATAAAGAGATTGTGAATCACCGAACCATAAGTTTATATTTCTTTATTTACATTGTTTGGGACGCCTCTCTATGTAAATAATGAATTATAAATAAGTGGGCTTATTTGTATCCGATATGACATGAGTATGAACTCGAACTTGAGAATCGCCAGTATTCTATTATTCAGTAAAAATCTTAAGACCTCATTTGAACTACCTTAGTTCATTCTTAAGTTATCACTTTTGCCATTACAAATCCTTGCAATAATGAGCTATGTAACACCCCCAAAAGCATAATATTACGGAAGCATACACTTGATGCGCGTGATGTGTCGTTGCGGTTTAGCAGTATTAATGCCTACTCAAGTTTTAAATTTATATTTAGCCGACTTATCAATAACACACACACTTAACGAGCAGTGTACCCGGTCAGTATTAATATAATGGTAAGCAGAGTGTCGATCACTAAGAGTGGAACGTATTATCTAGTTATTCTAATCAGTATTTTAATATCCTAAGTTAGTTATACAACCTAATCTAACGCAAGGGGGTTCAGCCTGAGAGACTGGCACAGTTTGGTTATAATTAAATAGAAAACTAAACTAATGAGCACGAATCAGCGATTAACACACACGTACACAGATAGATACTCGAGACAATAAGAAGACCTGTCCTCATAATTAAATAGCTTGTCACTTGTTTTATTGCTAGTTTTATATGAAGTGTATATAATTAAACCTTTCTCGTTGGCTCTAATCTTATCGGCGAGTAAACCCTTAATGATTACTTATGTCTATCCTACTTTTCTAGAGACGCTAGAATAAATAGGCGAGGAAGGGGCATGGCGACCCAAGCAAGACTCAGCTAGACACAGAGGTTATCAATGCACTAATAAAAGTCACCAAAGACATCAACATATAAACTTTAATTAATGGGAAAGCAATATTAAGGGGAGTGCATGTGTAACACCCCAACCCGACGAGGGTAGAGATGTCACAATAATGGTTTCATATCAGAACAAACACAAGCACATGACATAAATAATACAATTGAATTTCAAATGGTTACAATGGAAAATCTAAAGATACAAGGTTACAATGAAGAATACAATAATTACTAAGTCTGAATATAAGCTCTTCTAGTCATCTCTATTTATAAATAGCTATCAAGGTCTTCTAAGTCCAAGGTACTCTCCACTCATACCCAGCTTCCAAACTAAAACCTGCCGCAGGAAAAGAAATGCGGCTGAGCTTAAAAAGCCCAGTGAACAGATATAAAGGTAACAAGCAGTAATAATGGGATAGTGAAGTAAGTGAAACAATGCAAGGTATAACAAGAGTTAGGAAAGAACGAAAAGGTTATGCAGATATATCAAGAGTAAGGAATAGTTACAGTAGATAAGAGTAAAGGGAACAATAATCCCAACCCGAGCCCAAGTCAAATCAAGTCAAGTCAAGCATTAAGTCAAGTGTCAGGTCAAGTATGTATCCGGAGGGGTGACCTCGGAATACTAAGTACAAGGTTATAAGGTAAAGGAAATAGTAATCCACTACGAGCCCAAGTCAAGTCAAGAAATCAAGTAGCAAGGTGTACGGAGGGGAGACCTCGGTACCAAGTACAATATGAGGGGATACCTCCAAGGGGTGGAGTCATGAGCTCCCAAGATGTGAAAGACGTGTATCGCACACACCATCAGTCACCAAGTATAACAAGTAATATAAACAAGTCAAGTCAAGTCAAATCTAGGATGCATCCATACGCCCCAGGTGGCCAAAGTCTGCCTCTACGTAACAATCAAATCAAGTCAGGGACGGGACAGGTCATCACTCTCCTGCCCTAGAGTCATGCCATCGGTGCATCAATGACATGGACATGAAACCCTCATGCCTAGTTATGGCTCGTAATCTCAAACTGTGGGTAAAGGGTCAAGTATCAAGTTCAAGTTCAAGTTCCATATCAAGTGGTTCAAGTCAAATTTCCCATTTCAAGTGGTTCAAGTCAAGTTTCCAATTCAAGTGTATCAAGGTTCAAGTCAAGGTTCAAGACAAGAGATCATAGCAAAGGTTCAATTTAAAAGTTCATTTAAAAGAAATCCTTTAATAATGGTTTTAGTAAAAATGATCTTTCAAAATAGTTTTCACAACAATGGTCTTTCAAAATGGTTTTTTCATAAGGTAGTTCTTAAAAGTTATTTTCATAAAACTTTAGTAGAATTACATTTAAAGTGGTATCGCATCGTTTTAAAATATCTTTTCTCAAAACATTTTCATATATAATTAAGAAAGTTTCCACATCCAGTTTTAATATCAAGTAAAACTTCTAGGTGTCCAAGGTTTTGAATATTCAGGTCAAAGGTGATGAACGAAGTATGTCAAGTATCAAGGGAACATGGCAAGGTTCAACCCAAGAAATTCAAGGCAAGGGTTCAAAGTAAGGTTCAAATCAAGTGGGTCATATCAAAGGTTCACAATACAAGGGGAAACATAGTAATGTTCACAAATCAAGGGGAGCATAGCAAGGTTCAAGCAAGTAAGAAAGACAAGAGGAAGAGTTCATGAGAAACCTGTGAGAAGGTCAGAATATCTGTACCTTATTAGCAAGCAAGCAAAACATAAGAATAGAAAGCTGGCAAGGATCAAGTTACTCCTTCCTCGAACCTAAAGGAGTAGAAGACAGAATTACAACAGGTTCTTAATTTAGATTACTTATTTTAGTTCATCTTTCCATTTTAAGTAACTTTCCAAATATAGCAAGTTTCCACTTTAAGTAGGTTTACTCATTTTAAGTGATCTTCCATATTTAGTAACTCTAGTCATTAACATTCTCGTTTATCAACTTAAAGTATTAAAGATGACCATTTTAGTAGTTCAAGGTTCATAAGGTTATTTACATATGATTAAGGTTATTATGGTAGTTTTACACATTTGAGGGTTTATTAAGTAATTATGATAAGTTTAAGGACCATTATGCAATTATCATAAAATTAGGGTATAAAGTGTAAAGTTACAGGTTCTTACAAGTTAAGTCCTTTAGTATTAGCAAAATAACAATTTAAACCCTTTTGTTTTGGAAAATAAACAAATAACACCTTTTAAATGTCTTTTTACACTTTAACAGTTTTTAAGTATTAACTGGGCCTGTGTTAAATAAATTATGAATCATATTATATCTTCGAAATAAAATTCACCAAAATTCATAGAGCTACCTCAATGTCCCTAGTATTTTACTAAATCTTTCTAGATTTTATTAACTAGTATAGGTACGAAAGAAAAATCCATTTTCCCAACCTGTTCCAGAATCGTATCTGATGAAACACCCGACAAGTTTTTACTTTGTTACCCCTTCAGATAAATTCAAAAAAATCTATAAAAATTCCAGTTACTAATATACATATCAGATATTACCCAGTTCAAAGGGCACCTTCTAATTCGACACGGTTTGAAAACTAAAAATCATAAACACTGACTAATTTTCCAGATACACGAATTCGATTTAACACTTGTTTTTCCAAAAATCAAAAAGTGGACTTCTAGGCCTCTAAAAATTACAAGATAAATTTCTCCAGAAAGCTATTTCATTAAACTACAATCTAGACTCTGAAAACACCCAAAAATACGTTTTTATCACAAAGATACAATCGATTCAATTAAGACAATATTCCAGGTCAGTAGCAGTCTTCTCATATTATGTAATCTTTTTATGGTTTTGACATACAAGTGATCATATCTAGCCATACAATGATTATTGTTGTGTTTATAACCCTTTTGACTCGACCCTTACATAACAATACATGATCATAACAATATATATTCAGATTTATACACCTATTCGATTCATATATCATTTTTAAGGTTTATTATTTCATGTGGCAATCTATTATTTCATGTGATGATATATTAACAAGGACAACAACATGGATTCAAGGATTAACCAAGGGAGAAAGATACGAATACCCTTGTAGAACACACGAAGAACAAGGACACAACACAACAAATCACCAACGAGCCTCCTTCTTCTTCTTCTTGGGTCGTACGACAGAAAAGAGAAACAAGGCAGAATCGGTTAGGGTTTTTGCTTAGAATTTCGAATGGATAGATAATAGTATAACATGTTTACCTTACGAGGATAATGACAACGAGAATGAAACAAGATTAAGCCTTCCTTTTGGTGGTTGTTTGGATCGAATGGCAGCAGCAAAGAACAAGGAGAGAGAGCCGAGAATATGGTTTAGAGAATTAGGGTTTGATGTGTTTGTGGATATTCGGTTATAACTAGAACAAGGAAAACCGTGTTTTAATTTTGGGGCTTGATGGACCGAATTTTGGGTTCTAATTAGGAGGCATTGTGGGCTTTAGTCAAGTATTTTGTTACAAGAATGAATTTGGTCATAATCCTAGTTATAATACATGGTGTGGCGTTTTTTTATTTTTTTTATTTTGTATAAGTAACATAGGTTAGGATATTTTTAAGTTGCTTAACATATAAGTGTTAGTTTAAGTAGTAAATTCATTAGGTATGTTAGTATATAACGTTCATTAAGTTAAATATAATTTGTGTTACTTATATGATTTCTTAAGTTCTTAAAATTTTAAAATGAGGGCATTATTGTCAATTCATATTGTGTTGAATTTTTGGGTTTTACAACTTCTTCCCCTCTAAAAGAAAATTTTCGTCCTCGAAATTTGATGTCGCAAGGTTAGTCGAAGTCGTAGCACATCGCAAAAAGATCGTCACAACATACTCACGCCCGGGGAGGTTCTTCCAAAAAGGATCTTCAGACCAAATAGTTTCTCAAGACTCAAATCAAAACAAGGTGGTTTCAAATTTTCAGAAGGAGACAAATTGGGTTGATTCTGATTAAAAGGTCCATGCGACATAAAATGGACGATAGGCGAATCTTCTGGAAAACTCATATAGAATACGAACAAGATTTCAAATCAAATTAACTGTATCCACAGAAGAGAGTTCTACAAGGAGTTTAAGATTTATAACTGAGGTCAATTGAACGCAAAACGAGAGTCCAAACTCATCCAGATATCTAATGAACAAGGGCAGAGTATACGCATAGGTAGAATGACCCTAGGGTCTCACCAATCACGGATAATCCAACGGGGATCAAATTCTAAACTTCTTAGGTACTCCTCAAGATGTCCTATGACCACAATGAGTGCACGTTATATGGTGTAAGTATTATCACGTTGATCAGGCGTCATAATACTAGCACCACATAAATATGCCTTCATGATGATCATACTTTATCTCGAGTCGTGAGCAAAACAACCTATCTTAATCCACCTAGTACTTCTATAGTCTCAGAGGTCAACAAAATCAAATGTCATAGTCAAAAGGGACAACAAAACTACTCGCAAGAGTATCGGACTCCCAGATTGCCTAGCAAGGTATGGTACGCTGTCTACAAGCATCAGATCTTCCACGATTCGCCAATATTTCACAAAACAAAGCCATCATCGAACATACGAAAAATAAACATGGAACTGAAATGCTTCTAGGGAACTTAAATCATTAGAGGATCTTATTACTATATAACGAAGCTTAAGTGAGTCAATGGAAGTGAAAGTTAGTCGACGATAACTTCGGCCTTCACAAAATCAATTCTTCCAAACATAACAGGCCAGTTTTCAAAAATCCGTTCATTCAACACATTCAATCTCTTCAAGTCCAGTTAATCTGTCTTCGTTTGTCCATTAATCTGGAAGTGAAACAAAATCGTGAACTTGTGTCTGGTTCATCAAGCCTTCTGTAGTTCTTCTTGGAATGTAATGGAGTAATATGAATTTCTGGCACGGTCTTCAAATCCCTTCATCATCCAGTCTGCTTCCGCTCTCAATTCATCTTAGTACAACCAAGATGAATAGGGAAGTTAGACTGCATGTCTTCATCAGCTCCAGGTTCGCCATCTTGACTAGATTTCCTTCTTCTGCATCGCCAACACTTCTGCCTTGTAAGGAATGTCTTCACTCTTCAGGGTAGCCGCCATTGCTGTCAACTCCAGGTCGTGCAGTGAAGTAATTCTCCCGATATGATTCTAGTTGTCTCAACAAATATCAACCTCTTAGAAGGTGCAAAAATGATTTTCATGCTCTTCCTCGTCTCCGAATGTACTATTAAGTCATACAATGACCATTTGCCCAAGTACTCACGAGAAACATCATTTATCAAATTCACAAAACAGTCAGAGCTTTAGCTAATACTATTAGCGTCATTAACCGTCATGGCAATCGTTACGAATACGGAAGGCGATTTCAAGAATAACCTCAATTCATACTTCCATCTAAAGGAAACTTCGCGCTCTGAAATTGAACAGATACATAGTCTTTTAGGGTGGAGAATTTATGGTTCCTAACAGCAATACGGTTCAACTTCCAACACATATCCCCTGTCATCATTCTTCTTTATCGCGAACGAAACTGAAACACGCCCAGAAGATACACTTAAGCAAACTCACTTCCTGGTCTTCGGTTGCTGCTCTTCCCGGTTGTTCAAATCAAACTGGTATGATCTGAAAGACATCTTCGCTTGCTGGCTAGACAATCTCTCAGTATCATGTCAAATCCTACTTCACACTCCGGTGGAAAACTTGGTGGTTCAACCAGGAATCATATTCAGAAAACTCAGGGTGCCAATTAACTCTCAAGATAAGGTTCATTTATTGGTGTACGAAATGGTTTCTAGAAAAACTTCATAACCGTGAAAATAACCCACGAGTCTCCAGAACAAAGATTTTATCAATCGATAATCATGGTATGGAGTTCAAAATTGTTTCAAACGCCAAAGGTGAGACATAGGAGGATAGTTGTCAATATTTTGAATGCTCAATCAATCAATCCTTTATCAGAATAAAATCAAGGTTAACTATCCAAAGAAAGACAGATCAACAAAGCAAATCTTATCATTCAAAGTGAGAGGGAAACGTTCTTATACTCGTGGTTAAACACCACAAGACTTCTCATAGGGACAGAGATGGGTAAGACGAAATCAAATAGCGTCGGAAGATTCATAGATGCTTATCAAAAGCAAGAGACAAGTAACAGAATGTATCATGTACGTCATCGCCATGGAGATTCTCGGGATGCCCGAAGAAACATCAAAATGATTAACAAAGGATCAGAGGTCAGAGTCGGAATCTGAAGATGAGGATCAATTAGTGTCAGACAATTACTATGCAATTCTCAATGCCTTCAAGATTTATTTAGGTTTCAAATCTTAGGTGGTGCAAGGTATAAGCTTTCAATTTCCAAGAGTGATCTCAATAGGCTTTAACCAAAAGCAAGGCACGAATCAGAGTGATGCGGAAGCAATTAAACTTAAGCAAATGCCTTATAGTCTACCCATTCTTCATTGGTAAAACTTAAGTTCATATTAAGAAATCCTAAAGCAAGTTCTCAAGTGTTCTCCTATGTTCTTACAGTGGAAGCCTAATGGTCCAAAACTCACAGGTCAAGGGTAAATGTATTACGAGTCGCAGCCTGTCTCTCTGATACCATAAATTGTAACACCCCAACCCGACGAGGGTAGAGATGTCACAATAATGGTTTCATATCAGAACAAACACAAGCACATGACATAAATAATACAATTGAATTTCAAATGGTTACAATGGAAAATCTAAAGATACAAGGTTACAATGAAGAATACAATAATTACTAAGTCTGAATATAAGCTCTTCTAGTCATCTCTATTTATAAATAGCTATCAAGGTCTTCTAAGTCCAAGGTACTCTCCACTCATACCCAGCTTCCAAACTAAAACCTGCCGCAGGAAAAGAAATGCGGCTGAGCTTAAAAAGCCCAGTGAACAGATATAAAGGTAACAAGCAGTAATAATGGGATAGTGAAGTAAGTGAAACAATGCAAGGTATAACAAGAGTTAGGAAAGAACGAAAAGGTTATGCAGATATATCAAGAGTAAGGAATAGTTACAGTAGATAAGAGTAAAGGGAACAATAATCCCAACCCGAGCCCAAGTCAAATCAAGTCAAGTCAAGCATTAAGTCAAGTGTCAGGTCAAGTATGAATCCGGAGGGGTGACCTCGGAATACTAATTAGTACAAGGTTATAAGGTAAAGGAAATAGTAATCCACTACGAGCCCAAGTCAAGTCAAGAAATCAAGTAGCAAGGTGTACGGAGGGGAGACCTCGATACCAAGTACAATATGAGGGGATACCTCCAAGGGGTGGAGTCATGAGCTCCCAAGATGTGAAAGACGTGTATCGCACACACCATCAGTCACCAAGTATAACAAGTAATATAAACAAGTCAAGTCAAGTCAAATCTAGGATGCATCCATACGCCCCAGGTGGCCAAAGTCTGCCTCTACGTAACAATCAAATCAAGTCAGGGACGGGACATGTCATCACTCTCCTGCCCTAGAGTCATGCCATCGGTGCATCAATGACATGGACATGAAACCCTCATGCCTAGTTATGGCTCGTAATCTCAAACTGTGGGTAAAGGGTCAAGTATCAAGTTCAAGTTCAAGTTCCATATCAAGTGGTTCAAGTCAAATTTCCCATTTCAAGTGGTTCAAGTCAAGTTTCCAATTCAAGTGTATCAAGGTTCAAGTCAAGGTTCAAGACAAGAGATCATAGCAAAGGTTCAATTTAAAAGTTCATTTAAAAGAAATCCTTTAATAATGGTTTTAGTAAAAATGATCTTTCAAAATAATTTTCACAACAATGGTCTTTCAAAATGGTTTTTTCATAAGGTAGTTCTTAAAAGTTATTTTCATAAAACTTTAGTAGAATTACATTTAAAAGTGGTATCGCATCGTTTTAAAATATCTTTTCTCAAAACATTTTCATATATAATTAAGAAAGTTTCCACATCCAGTTTTAATATCAAGTAAAACTTCTAGGTGTCCAAGGTTTTGAATATTCAGGTCAAAGGTGATGAACGAAGTATGTCAAGTATCAAGGGAACATGGCAAGGTTCAACCCAAAAAATTCAAGGCAAGGGTTCAAAGCAAGGTTCAAATCAAGTGGGTCATATCAAAGGTTCACAATACAAGGGGAAACATAGTAATGTTCACAAATCAAGGGGAGCATAGCAAGGTTCAAGCAAGTAAGAAAGACAAGAGGAAGAGTTCATGAGAAACCTGTGAGAAGGTCAGAATATCTGTACCTTATTAGCAAGCAAGCAAAACATAAGAATAGAAAGCTGGCAAGGATCAAGTTACTCCTTCCTCGAACCTAAAGGAGTAGAAGACAGAATTACAACAGGTTCTTAATTTAGATTACTTATTTTAGTTCATCTTTCCATTTTAAGTAACTTTCCAAATATAGCAAGTTTCCACTTTAAGTAGGTTTACTCATTTTAAGTGATCTTCCATATTTAGTAACTCTAGTCATTAACATTCCCGTTTATCAACTTAAAGTATTAAAGATGACCATTTTAGTAGTTCAAGGTTCATAAGGTTATTTACATATGATTAAGGTTATTATGGTAGTTTTACACATTTGAGGGTTTATTAAGTAATTATGATAAGTTTAAGGACCATTATGCAATTATCATAAAATTAGGGTATAAAGTGTAAAGTTACAGGTTCTTACAAGTTAAGTCCTTTAGTATTAGCAAAATAACAATTTAAACCCTTTTGTTTTGGAAAATAAACAAATAACACCTTTTAAATGTCTTTTTACACTTTAACAGTTTTTAAGTATTAACTGGGCCTGTTTTAAATAAATTATGAATCATATTATATCTTCGAAATAAAATTCACCAAAATTCATAGAGCTACCTCAATGTCCCTAGTATTTTACTAAATCTTTCTAGATTTTATTAACTAGTATAGGTATGAAAGAAAAATCCATTTTCCCAACCTGTTCCAGAATCGTATCTGATGAAACACCTGACAAGTTTTTACTTTTTTACCCCTTCAGATAAATTCAAAAAAATCTATAAAAATTCCAGTTACTAATATACATATCAGATATTACCCAGTTCAAAGGGCACCTTCTAATTCGACATGGTTTGAAAATTAAAAATCATAAACACTGACTAATTTTCCAGATACACGAATTCGATTTAACACTTGTTTTTCCAAAAATCAAAAAGTGGACTTCCAGGCCTCTAAAAATTACAAGATAAATTTCTACAGAAAGCTATTTCATTAAACTACAATCTAGACTTTGAAAACACCCAAAAATACGTTTTTATCACAAAGATACAATCGATTCAATTAAGACAATATTCCAGGTCAGTAGCAGTCTTCTCATATTATGTAATCTTTTTATGGTTTTGACATACAAGTGATCATATCTAGCCATACAATGATTATTGTTGTGTTTATAACCCTTTTGACTCGACCTTTACATAACAATACATGATCATAACAATATATATTCAGATTTATACACCTATTCGATTCATATATCATTTTTAAGGTTTATTATTTCATGTGGCAATCTATTATTTCATGTGATGATATATTAACAAGGACAACAACATGGATTCAAGGATTAACCAAGGGAGAAAGATACGAATACCCTTGTAGAACACACGAAGAACAAGGACACAACACAACAAATCACCAACGAGCCTCCTTCTTCTTCTTCTTGGGTCGTACGACAGAAAAGAGAAACAAGGCAGAATCGGTTAGGGTTTTTGCTTAGAATTTCGAATGGATAGATAATAGTATAACATGCTTACCTTACGAGGAGAATGACAACGAGAATGAAACAAGATTAAGCCTTCCTTTTGGTGGTTGTTTGGATCGAATGGCAGCAGCAAAGAACAAGGAGAGAGAGCCGAGAATATGGTTTAGAGAATTAGGGTTTGATGTGTTTGTGGATATTCGGTTATAACTAGAACAAGGAAAACCGTGTTTTAATTTTGGGGCTTGATGGACCGAATTTTGGGTTCTAATTAGGAGGCATTGTGGGCTTTAGTCAGGTATTTTGTTACAAGAATGAATTTGGTCATAATCCTAGTTATAATACATGGTGTGGCGTTTTTTTTTTTGTTTTTTTTTTTTTTTTTTTTTTTTTTTTTTTTTTTTTTGTATAAGTAACATAGGTTAGGATATTTTTAATTTGTTTAACATATAAGTGTTAGTTTAAGTAGTAAATTCATTAGGTATGTTAGTATATAACGTTCATTAAGTTAAATATAATTTGTGTTACTTATATGATTTCTTAAGTTCTTAAAATTTTAAAATGAGGGCATTATTGTCAATTCATATTGTGTTGAATTTTTGGGTTTTACAGCATGATCTTCCGTAGTCACATGACACAAGCCCATCAATCCTGATGAATTAAAGCGTACTAAAACAATAAAACAAAACTACTTAATAAATTGAATACATGCAGGTCCTTCTTACAGCTCTTATATCTTTGTTTGAGGTGTGTCTTGTGCTGCTTGGTCGTCTGAATTCGGCTCTAGGGTTATATATCAGGTCTCTTAAATTCGTCTGACCTTCGGGTATTTATAGTTTCTGTCTGAGGGATCGATGCGGCGCATTGAGTTGATATATGCGGCGCATTGACTTAACTTCGCGTGGGGTCCAAGATTAATATATTCTGGAATATTCGTACACCGTCTTCAGATGCGGCGTAACTTGATCTTTGTATGCAGCGCATGTACTTTAGTTGTCTTGGATTGTAACTGGTGAAATCTTGATAGTGATACGCCGTATGTTAGAAGTATATTGCGGCGTATCTGGAGTAGAACGAGCTTGATCTTCTTCTTTGACCAAAGTTTCATATGCGGCGTATGACAGAATTGCATGCGTCGCATTCTTCAAAGTCAGGCAATGGTCTTCGAATTCATCTAAGTATGATATTGCATCGTATCTGTTGAGTGAGATATGGCGCATCTTCTGGATTTCAGTAGACTTTTGACATCTCGCTTGTTTTGCTCCATAATTAGTCCAAAATCGCCAAGTTTCACATAATGCTTGTTTTTACCTGAGAATTACTAAAGTAAACATTAATGTATCGATTCTCATATATAATATAATAAAACAAGTCAAATAAATAGGATAAATGATGATAATAAAATGTACTTATTTGAGTTCATCAAATATCCCCCCACTTGAACTTTACTTGTCCCCAAGTAAACCTTAGAATTAATCATATGAAAATGTATCCTAAAAGATATTATGATTTATTTTTATATTTAAGCACGTATTCGTTTTGTCATAATCACACAACCAAACACTTAACGAAGTAGAAACCAAAATAATTTTTAATGTAAAACAATTCTAAATCGTTTAGTTGCTTAGTCTTGAGGAATATTCTATCATAGGCTTGACAAGTATACGCATCTCCCCCACTAAAGCCAAGGAGTAACAAGTCTAAAGCGGTAAAAAGGGTTTGTTGGTTAAGGGTTGATCATCCTTTTTAATCTCTATCGATCTCATATTCCAGAAAAGGCGACAAAATTACAAATACATGATCGAATCCACGACCACGATACTTGCAATTGCTCAATTCCTTAACTCGAATGGGCTAAAGATAGGAGCAAGTAATCTTCACCAATAATATTATATCAAAAAGGGCGACAAAATCATAAATACATAGCCGAATCCACGACTACGATACTTAAGATTGCTCAAATCCCTAATCTCAATAAATCAAAGGTTTGGATGAAGAATGATATAGGGTATGGATAATATTTGGGATACAAATTGGTGTAAAATGAAAAATAAACAAAACAGATAAATTAAAATCCTAAGTGTGGTTAATCACTTTCCCAATCATCCCATGAATAAGACTCATATCATTGAATAACTCACGCTTTAACACTTGAAACACACGCTTTAGGTAGACACGAATTATACTCAACAAAATCTCAATCAAAGAATAACCTTAGTTGGCGTTCCCATAATGGCCAACTCCCATTCAATCCATAAATATAATATACAACAACAAATAGTGGTGATATCTCCCACTTAATACAAAACTTTACATAAGTTGGTTAAAACAAACTTCCAACTTTTTTTTTTTTAATTATTATTATTTTTTTTTTTTTTTGACATCAACATATATGTGTAAAATTTCACAACTTTTCTATCACTATTTTTCCGGATAATTTTTCCATACTCTTCATACTTTCAGAAATAACTGTAATAGTGAAAGTAGCAAACACACGAAAAATAAACTAAAAGTTATACAATATTTACTTTCATACCAATTGCATTGTGCAATTTCCCGACCTAACCAAAGATAATGAATTACGCACGCGAATATAGGTAATGTAAGGAAACACATTTTGCCTAAAGCAATTAACCACGGATTTTAATCTACAGGGTAGACTAAGGTGTAAGGGTGTATCGAAACATTATAACAAAGGTGTAAGAAACGAAAGGAATGGCTCTGAGGGTTTTTCTAGGGGTATCTTACTCTAAAAGTGAGAGTAAACAAAGGGTTTATACGGGGGTTAACTAACCAGTGTAGTTAGTTAATATCACATAACATATAAAGGCTATTTGGGTGTAATCCTAGAAATTTACCAATTTAGACAAGTCACTCCAATTATATAGATAATACTCATTATGGTGGTCTCGAATAGTATACAACCAAGTTCTAAAGTTTACAAGTCACCGGCACACTAAAGTTTTAATATTTTTGAAAGAATAGAGTTATGTTTGCGGTTATGTAATTTAGACTTTAAACAAAAACATGCTAAAAAAATTTTTAAATTTTGATATATTAAGCGCATTTTAAGCATATTTTGAAAAAGTTTAGGACAAGTAAGTGTTCTAATTCTCCATCCCCCCACTTAAGTTAAACAACGTCCTCGTTGTTTGTGTCAAAGGTTAAAAACTGGAAAATAAAAGAATTAGAACAGAAAAACTCCCCTGAGATTTGCTCGGTATGATCCTCCATTATTCGTATATGAGCAAAAATCAACTTTCTTGTGGATGAGAATGTTTAAGCTTCATAAATGATGTATCCACAAAAATGCAGGAATATATAATACCATTTAGACTTTAACACACCTGAGTTAAGAAGGTTCAAACTTGCATAATACATTAGTAGTTAGTAAAAATAAAACCTAAAAAATTAAACTGTAAATCATCAGGTCAGTCGATACGCCGTATCTTATGGAAGAAGATATGCCGTATCGAGCCTGGAATAAATACGAATCAGAATAAAAGATGCGTCGCATCCTTAACCAGGGATGCGCCACATTAAATAAACTGACAGAAAGTTTTAAAGTCAAAAATAAAAATGCAGAAAATGTAATAAGATATGACCAGTGCAGGTGATGCGTCGCATCTTATGATGGAGATGCGCCGCATCTTCTGCAGGTCTAACAGACTCGACACAGAACAGAAAAGTAAAAATTTTTCCTCCGGGTTGTCTCCCGGTCAGCACTTGTCTTTATTCCAGAGTCTTCAAGTTAGACTCACGTTCAGCTCCTTAATACCGATCACTGAAAGAGTCGGAAGCATCGCGCTCCCTCATCGCCAGTCCAGTAATATTGCACACTCCTTGCTCGTCCTTAATATCCACGCCATTCTTCTTTAATATCTGTATAAACAAAGTTCTGTCTCTTTCGGGCAGAGATGACAAAATGATAGACGGGAAATTCTTATTATTATATAGGCATAAATATGCAAGGTGGGGTGGTAGTTCAATAAACATATCATTATTCAAATTTGTATTCTCAACTATTCTCCTACGTTTGTTAATCACTTCGCAATCATACCACTCATCATCAGAATCATTAACAATATCGCGCCTAAGTTCGGTAGGTACATTAAGGTCAATAAATTCCTCGAGGTTCTTATGATTAGGATTAGTTGAGTTGTTTTGAATCAATGTTTCTCCCATAAGTCTAGCTTCTAGATCGAGGTCCATACGTTCTCTTAATCCTAGCACATAGACGCCTCTAGTTGTAATCCCTTTCAAATCGTGTTTTACCAAAAGAACCTTGTTAAGCACCGTTGACAATTGGTGCACTTCAATTGCCAATCCATTAATCATGTTGTTTTGTTCCTTTAGTAACAGCTCATGACTGCCTTTGAATTCATTAATAAAGTTTCTTGCTTCATGATGTTCTTTTTCATTTGCTTGAGCGATTAGTAGTGCAAACTCTTCCATGGTAAGGTTTCTTTGGGGTCTTCCGAACCAGTTGGGGAAAATATCGAACATTATTCCTGAAAATTAAAGACAGGTAGATTTCAAAGTAAAAACTTCCTAGTGTAAGGGTAAGTTAGAATATTTTCCGTTCGGGAATAAGAAAAATAAAAGTTGCTGATATCTGCGGACGATGCGCCGTATCCAGAAAGTTGGATACGCCGTATCTTATTACGTTAAAATTTAATCAGACATTTATTCAGAAAACAGATACACCGCTTATGAATTAGAATGCGCCGTATCAAGTTTAAATTATCAAAAATCGATTATATTTATTAAAATTAAATGCGTCGTATTAACAAAAGCTAATGCGCCGTATTTTCGTTACGTTTCAAAATACAAGATTTTTTATTTAGTAGATGCGCCGTATCGATAAAGATCGATGCGTCGCTTCTGTTTAATAATTCGAAAAACTGTTTTTAATTTAAATAGAAAATACGCCGTATCTGTTAAAACAGATGCGTCGTATGGCGTTAGCGTTTAGAAAAAATTCTTATTAAAAACAGAATACGCCGTATCTTGGGGAAAGATGCGTCGTACTCGAATTTATTAAACGCGTTGTATTTTATAAAAAATAAACGCAATACGCCGTATCTGTGAAAACAGATGTGCCGTATCGTTTGTATCAGCATAATACAATGACAGCAGAATGCAGAAAAATACAGAAAAAAGAAAAACAAAAATAAAAACAAACAAAAAGAAACAAAAAATTACAGAAAACAAAAACACACAAAAACAGTAAATATGCAAATTATACAATGAATGCAATCTATCTAATATACAACAGGGTTAGTGGTTAGAATCTAAAAAAAAACTAAAAAGAAAAACCTAATTAAAATACTTAATCAAATTAACAGATAATAACAATTCACTCCCCGGCAGCGGCGCCAAAAACTTGATGCGCGTGATGTGTCGTTGCGGTTTAGCAGTATTAATGCCTACTCAAGTTTTAAATTTATATTTAGCCGACTTATCAATAACACACACACTTAACGAGCAGTGTACCCGGTCAGTATGAATATAATGGTAAGCAGAGTGTCGATCACTAAGAGTGGAACGTATTATCTAGTTATTCTAATCAGTATTTTAATATCCTAAGTTAGTTATACAACCTAATCTAACGCAAGGGGGTTCAGCCTGAGAGACTGGCACAGTTTGGTTATAATTAAATAAAAAACTAAACTAATGAGCACGAATCAGCGATTAGCACACACGTACACAGATAGATACTCGAGACACTAAGAAGACCTGTCCTGATAATTAAATAGCTTGTCACTTGTTTTATTGCTAGTTTTATATGAAGTGTATATAATTAAACCTTTCTCGTTGGCTCTAATCTTATCGGCGAGTAAACCCTTAATGATTACTTATGTCTATCCTACTTTTCTAGAGACGCTAGAATAAATAGGCGAGGAAGGGGCATGGCGACCCAAGCAAGACTCAGCTAGACACAGAGGTTATCAATGCACTAATAAAAGTCACCAAAGACATCAACATATAAACTTTAATTAATGGGAAAGCAATATTAAGGGGAGTGCATGATCTTCCATAGTCACATGACACAAGCCCATCAATCCTGATGAATTAAAGCGTACTAAGATAATAAAACAAAACTACTTAATGAATTGAATACATGCAGGACCTTCTTACAGCTCTTGTATCTTTGTTTGAGGTGTGTCTTGTGCTGCTTGGTCATCTGAATTCGGATCTAGGGTTATATATCAGGTCTCTTAAATTCGTCTGACCTTGGGGTATTTATAGTTTCTGTCTGAGGGATCGATGCGGCGCATTGAGTTGATAGATGCGGCGCATTGACTTAACTTCGCGTGGGGTCCAAGATTAATATATTCTGGAATATTCGTACACCGTCTTCAGATGCGGCGTAACTTGATCTTTGTATGCGGCGCATGTACTTTAGCTATCTTGGATTGTAACTGGTGAAATCTTGATAGTGATACGCCGTATGTTAGAAGTATATTGCGGCGTATCTGTGGAGTAGAACGAGCTTGATCTTCTTCTTTGACCAAAGTTTCATATGCGGCGTATAACAGAATAGCATGCGGCGCATTCTTCAAAGTCAGGCAATGGTCTTCGAATTCATCTAAGTATGATATTGCGTCGTATCTGTTGAGTGAGATACGGCGCATCTTCTGGATTTCAGTAGACTTTTGACATCTCGCTTGTTTTGCTCCATAATTAGTCCAAAATCGCCAAGTTTCACATAATGCTCGTTTTTACCTGAGAATTACTAAAGTAAACATTAATGTATCGATTCTCATATATAATATAATAAAACAAGTCAAATAAATAGGATAAATGATGATAATAAAATGTACTTATTTGAGTTCATCACATACACTTTGGGTGCTATGAAATCGATAATCACAACACAAGATATAGGGAACGGATTGAAATCCGTTTTAAAATATATTACATAAGTCAAGTCATGTTGCGTTACATAAAATCCATTTCAGATGAAAATGTAGCCCGTTTAAACAAAAGGTACAATTGTCAGAGTTAACGCATTATTAAAAACATTTCCATCATTTATTACGACCGTTGCCATGCTCTGTACTCGGCTAACGCACCTCAGTTTCCTGAGAAAAACATGCTAAAAGTCAGCCAACGCTGATGAGTTCATAGGTTTAAAGTAAATAGCACATATGGACCAATAGCAATATCATAAAAACAATTCAGCAGATACACACTACTCAGTTATGCAAACACTAAGCCTCATCCTACCGATCTATGACAATGCAGTACGCCTGACTGGCGTTAGCAAATAAATATGGGTGCCCGCGAGTGTTAATCCCCAGACACTCAGACTATTATTCGATTTGGTATACGTTCGCCTTGGCTATGCCGAGCCAACCGAACGGGAGTGTCATCCCCAATAGATCTATTTATATTAAACGGCTTCCTAGACAGGAATTAACGGTAAATGATAGTGGGCACAAAATGGGATTCAGCAAAACCTAGATTTCTGCATATTAGTGTGTATATAAAAACAAAATTCATTTCTGGTCCATGAAAACAGTTTTGCATGCTTCTCACCCCAAGCTTATAAAACAAAATCGTATAAAATATGGGGGCTATAAACTCACCTTTCAATAACAGCAATCTGCTAATCAACAAAATAATGCTACCGCGCCGACAGACAACCTAAATCAGTATGGTAAGTCTTAGTGAAATATTCGTGTCTCATGTGTCTTATTTTATTTGAAAAGTTTACGCTTGAATAGTGCTCGTGTATTTCTTGCTTGCTGTGTGGTAAAATATATTTTGAAACAATGTATTGTTGACATTCTTTATGGCGGTGGCTCATAGTTAAAGTGTACGGTGGGAATACGTAACGGAACATCCGTGTTAGTATTCACTGCTTAAAATGCGCAAGTGTTATATATATATATATATATATATATATATATATATATATATATATATATATATATATATATATATATATATATATTAGTTCTATTACTTATGTCTTTAATTAATTAAGATTAACATTAATTAAGTAGGTTTTTGAGAAATAAATAAAATAATAGAGTTAGCGGATGATTATTATATTATAAATATTATTTATTATTTATATTACAATTTTTAGTTCATAAGAAAAATAAAACATTGTTAAGTAATTTTATAAAGTTTACTTAAGTTAAGTGTTTTCGCAAAAATATTCTAAGTGTTAGATTTTTAGAAAATTTGGGCATGACCCATTCGTTTATACGTCGTTTCCATATTCCTCAAGTGTTACCAATATATTTCGACTCAAAGTCAATATTTTGTCAAAAAGTCAACAAAAGTCTATTTCAATATTAATTTAGTGAAATGTCAATTTTTACCCTTTCGGAGACTAAACGTCCCAAAATAAGTCCGAAAATGGTTTTCGTTATATTTATCGTTTCGTTAACTCTTAATAACCACGGCGAGTCGGAAAATATTATCAATTCCGTCATTTTAGTTGTTAATTGGGCCGAACACTATGTAATAAGCCCAATAACTATTTTTAGCCCAAAACACATTTTAGTTAAAACGTATATATCGACGCGTTTCTAAAAATTATTTTACTCGCTCATGAGGTCCGTTTGGTCAAAAATTCAAAACTACAAAAATCACCTATGGGCTCGGCCCAACAGTTTTCTCGTGGGCTTTATGGCCCAAAAATTTTTTGGTCCATTTCCTTATAATTTAGTATTTATTAGTTACTAATTAAGCTTTAAACTTATCAAATAAGCTCTAATAGATAAGCTATTTAGTCAAAAATTCAAAGGTGACTTATTTATGGTCTATTCGACCCATATTATTTATTTCAACCCATTTTCCCATTTTTACTAGTTATTTTCTATAACTTATGGCTTATTAAATAAGCTAATCCAAATAAGCACTTGATTATACTTTTCCACCATTTCACCATTTGAGCCAAAATTTTATGTTTTTCAAAACCCCAATAATCTTTTATTTTTAGTTTTGCCGATCCATATACATGTCCTCAAAAATCAATATGTTGCTTAATCTCGCGTAAAAACCGTAACTAGTGTTTGTATCATCAAACTAACACTATATGTAACAAGATTTACCACACAAGTAAGAAATTTATAAACTAGTTCATATATCTAAGAAAAGTCGAGCACTATATATAAGAACACAAGCCCTAGATTTTTCCAAATCAACAAAATATATACTTTTAACACTTTTAAACATCATTAGACATCAAATGAACAAGAGATTAACAAGATTTGAAATTTTTTATGAATTCTTACAATGCTTTGATGATTAACGTGGCTAAGGAGGAACCAACAACACCCAATGCTTCACCAAATTTACCCAAACCAAGTTCCAAATAACCCAAAAACCTTGAATATACACTTTAATTAGCTTGAACTTCAAAAGAAATTTGTGGATCTTGAATATGAATGTGGATCATGGGTTTAGAGTGAGTAAAATGATCAAGGAAACTTTTAGATAATGAAATGGATAAGTAAACTTGGCATGGTTATATTTAGGGTAATACATGCATTATAAATATGATTATTATGAGTTAGTGGTAGATTTTTGTCACCTTGTGGGGGAGATGTCACACCCCCAAAATCGGGTCTAGCGGAAGCATACATGCCACTGGGGTGCAACTCAATTGGTATCACAACATAAGTGCAAGAACGGTTTTCACTTCAATCATTTAGATTAAAATTGTTTAACAAAAATATTGGATTTACATTGTTAAAAGTAGTGCGGAAATAGGCCCTTTAAAATAAGTAAAACGGTCCCAACTGTTTGTCAGAGTCTTCTATGACCATGCCATGCCCTGTCAAAAGCCTCTTGTAGCGTACCATTGCTTAATACCTGAAAATACATGCTAAAAGTGTCAACACGAGGTTGGTGAGTTCATAGAGATTAGTGAAAAATGTAAAGCCTTTGAATGAAGATTTCCCAGCAAAGGCATTGTAAATCCACCCAGTTCCAAGTCCCGCCCATACAAGACTTGCAACCTGTGTGTTTACAACCCATTGCCAAATATGATTTGGATTATGTGAACGTCAAATGATTTATGCACCACAAAATGAAATGTTAAGTGTGACAATGTCTCAATGAAAAATATGTAAGTGTGATAATATCGCCATGACAATGTCGTCATAAGATAAATTCTGACAATGACGTCATGTAAATGAATCTGGCAATGTCGCCCATGACAATGTCATCATATAAATGAATCTGGCAATGTCGCCTATGACAATGTCGTCATATAAATAAATGATGGAACGCTTGTTTGCCCTAACCGAGTCAACACAAATGATGAAATAGCTTAATGTACTAGTGTCCATAAGAAAATGATCAAGGGTGAACAATGTAAACACCAAAAACTTCCGAGCAACGACTCAAGTATTTTAACCAATCAATAATGTTTGAAAGACAACTTACGTCTCAAGCAAAATAAGCATGAAGTTTAAATGTAAAACGAGCATAAAGTTTAATGAAAAACGAGCATGTATTCTCCCCCAAAACAGTTACAAAAGAAGTAAAAGGAGGGGCTATGAAGCTCACCTGATGCGGTAGCAACAATGACAAATATGAATATGCTGAAATGAGGCTCGGTCTCTAACCGCGACCTAATATGAGGATATGATCTAATGTAAGCAAATGAAGTGATGCTACACATGCAAATACGTATGTTAACGATACCACTCGTTAGTTTTGAAAATAATGTTTATCATCGAAAAATACATTTTTGACGTCTCGTTAAGTTATAAACATCTTTTCGTGTAAATATGATGAAATGATACTCTATGATCCTCGTTTGGTGTTCTATAGTCAAATATAATGGTTTCGTCGCAAAATAACACTTTTTATAACTTGTGAAATATGACCAAACGGCCTTGCAAAACTAGTCGTGAAATATTGTATGTTAAGTGTTAGCAGTAAAACTCGACGTTTTTGAAAACCTTGTAACAATGTCTAGAAGTTGAATCTTTTAGCTTTTGATCATACATGCCTCGATCATATAGAAAATCGGCCATCAATGTTGTGCCTTGTAAAAACAATTTCTATACTTAGAATTATTTTCATATAATGGCTGTTTTCGGGGATATTGTAAAAATCATATCTGACTCGTTATGAGTCCGATCAACGAACGGTTAATTGATTTGGAAACTAGGCCAGGTGTACTTCATTTCACCCAGAGGAGTTCATAGCTCAAAACTGACTCTATCAACGGGAAAATAGCTCGCAACATGGTGACTTGAAAGAAAAACTGTTTTAGACTTGGAATATATCTTGCTATTAGAAGCTGTCAAAATTAAATAAGTTTCATCGGGTTTTCAAACGTGTATATCTTGGTCGTTATAAGTCCGTTTTCAACGTTCTTTATATCCACAGGTTCGTATTAACATGTACTAACACATTTTTAGTAGTTCGGCTCCTCTAGGTTATGTTAAATGTCTCATTTTGTCCAACAAATATTTTCCAACAGCATGCTTATTTTCTGAAAATAACTTTTCATCGTTAAACTTTGAAAAATCATATCTCCTTCGTTATAAACTCGTTTTTATCCATTCTTTCGGCCATAGTTTCGTCTTGGAATGTATTTTCTAAATCTTTGGTCCGAAGTTACACCCTACCCCTGAGTTTCCCACGTTTTGCAAATAGGGACAGTAGGTTTTATATTATGTCAAAACTTGATTTTCCTAGTTAACAACTTGTACAAATCCATTTCAACCAACATCAAAACAACCCTTAATCTACCATACACCTTCTTAGGATGTCATGGAGTCCTAAACTTCACAAAATTTGTAGGATAACAAAGGGATGATCATAGGATTATTTTTAAGCTCATAAAATCAAAATATTAGTAAAGTGGTATATATAACATATGTAACTTGCATGTTTAACCATTATAACTAGAAAATACATCATGTTAATGATCAAGTGAAACTATGAGATGATGAAAAAGTTCACTTGAAGC
Organism: Artemisia tridentata subsp. tridentata; assembly: GCA_021014915.2. NCBI lineage: Eukaryota > Viridiplantae > Streptophyta > Magnoliopsida > Asterales > Asteraceae > Artemisia > Artemisia tridentata. The sequence goes on along the minus strand of CP139505.1, from coordinate 398,125,507 downwards.
TTACTTGATATATGAAGAGTTTGGAGATGATTATGTTAATAACCTTGAGATTTTTATTTCAAAATCTTAACAAGGAGTATATAAGAGACTAGAATATAACTTGATTCTTGAAAATTTGGATCATCTTCCTTGTTATCTAGGTTTGGTCGTGGGTTGCAAAGAGAAAAAGAGATAATATCTTTTGCTTTTGATTTTGTAAAATGAAGTAAGTGTAGCAAAATTGGTTTTTTTTTTACTTGCAAATATCTAAGGCTAGGGTAGTTTAGTAATTTCACACATGAAATGAAAATATCTTGAAGTGTATGTGTATATGTATGTCGACCAAGAGTACATTGTGGGAGATAATTGTAGTTTTGATGAGTATTAAGTGTATTATTAGTAATTTAGTATATATAATGTGTTACGTTATAAGTTTTGGGTACCGGGTTAACTAGAAATCAATTTTTAACGGAAAAAAATGATATATATTAAAGTCGTAAAATTTATAACTTTACATTCCTGATGAGAATCGGTTGTTAAAGTAGTGGTCGTGATGAAATATCGCAAACCGCGACGGTTATAAGCGTATACCGGAAAGACAGCAATTGGTTTAAAAACACCGGGTAAATTAATAATATAACTTTTATATCATTAAAATTAGCATGAAAATATATTAGGATCATAGTCGGGAGTATTGGGTATAATGTTATTAGTAATGACTGAGTGGTAACGTTTAACAAATAAACGAACATACGTAAATGAAAAACACACAAACCCGTGCATGACTTAATATGATAATGATGTTACTGATGATATGTAGACTACTCTAGTCTATATGACATGTCCTTACTGATGATGCATGAATACACAGCTAAACCTTAATGGTTACGCGAATTTGAATACCCGTAAACCTAGTTTACGAAATGATGAATGATGACCATGAATAGTGATTTTCCTCCGGGAATGAATAGTGTTTCGTGAATAGTAAAATTTTTGACGACTTCTCAAAGTCTCAAACTGACTTCAAAAATGATGAATAGTGAAATGATGAATAGTAATCGGTGAATAGTAAATTCTCGAGATGAATAGTGAAATTTTGAAGCTTGAAAAAGGACCTGAAATTACGGGTTGTGACAGACTCCACCCGTTAAAGGAATTCAGTCCCTGAATTCAGTTAGCGTTGGTCTCTGGAGTCACATTGCGGTGATAAAAGATAAAACATCCATTAGATAGGGATTCGTAATAGTACATGAAGTTCATACGATAGAACTTAAAGTGAAACACAAAAGAAATACAACACTAGAGAGTTTAGGTTTTCGTTTATTTTTAAGGCAGAAGTTCTTGGTTCTTGAACATTGTTGTCGTCCTCCACGTCGTTGATGTGCTGACAATTCCCTCCTCTGATGACCTAGGCTCTACCACGAGCTATTCCACCTTGGTTCCTATTCCCTTGATTTCCTTGTTTTGGACATTCATTCCTGTAATGTCCTATCTCTCCACAGCCAAAACATGTCACTGGAGGTTTCTGATTTTCGGCGATGATTGGAAACTGGCATTCCCTAGTCGCATGACCAATCTTCTTACAGTTGCCACATGGATTAAGACAATGTCCATGGTTATGATGATTTTGACACTTGTTGTATTTGGGTAGGGTACCTTGGTAACCTTTTTTGTCAGCTGGACCTGCAGCATAGGCCTTGGCGACTTCTTGCCTCTTTGGTTGTTGTTGTGTAGCATTGCCGCTCTGATTGTTGTCCCAACTCCTCTTGTTGTTGTTGTTGTGGTTTCGGTAGTTGTCGGAGTTGTTGTTGTAGTCACTGTTACTGGTTGTGTTGCTGTTGTTGTTGACAGTAGTTTCTTTCTTTACTACCTGAGCCATAAGCTTCTGAGACATCCTGATTGCCTCGTCCAATGTCTTCGGGTCGAAAGAAATCACATCTCCACGGATGTTGTTAGGTAGTCCACCAATGAAATTTTCTATCAGCTTTTCAGTATCCGGAACCATAGTAGGACATAATGCTGCCAACTCCTGAAATCTCCTGATATATGTCTCGATATCATTACTTGCTGCCACTAGCTCATAAAACTCTGTCTCCATTTTCTTCACCTCAGTGCGTGGGCAAAACTTCTTTGTCAGCAATTTCTTGAACTCTCCCCACGTAAGCTTTTGAGCGTTTTCCTTTCCCATGGGCTTTGCATATGAACTCCACCATGACATGGCTTCCCCAATCAGTGTACTGGTAGCAAACTTTACCTTGTATTCCTCTGGACAGTTGCATAGAAGAAACACATCTTCTATCTTTTCAAACCAATGAATCATCGCAGTGGCTCCTTCAGTGCCTTTAAATTTCTCAGGATCACCACTCTTGAAGTCTTTGTACGTACATTTATGCCTATTAGCACCATTAGCAGTCTGTCCTGCGGTTTCTGCCCGAGAAGCGGCTTCAGCAGCAGCTGCGGCTACGGCAGCTCTTTCAGTTACCAATGCTGCCTCAATACTGTCGGCAACAAGTCTCTTGATCTGAGCGGGTGTCATAGCAGGAGTAGCTCTTTTGGGTGGCATGATTCTTCAAAACAAGAAAAGAAGAGTGAAACGTAAATAAGACGTTTCCGAAAAGTAGGTGTTCTAAGTGACTTGCCATAAAATGAAAGCTTGAAGTTGAGTTATGATTAGCTGACATGCTTTTGGGCGGTGGTTCACGAGGTGATGTAGGTGTGAATGTTCTTGCAACGATTGAGTACACACCCATGAATGAAACCTTTAAAAATCGAGTAGGAATGCAACCCGGACATAATTCTATTATAACTATTCTCAGTATTGCAAAATTCATCTCTGAGTCGGGCATAGGTGGTCAGCCTATGTCCCACTGTCCCGGGTCGAATATAGATGACCAGTCTATATTCTACCGAGGTTCGATGAATTTTGAAATGCTCAGCTCAGTTATACTAATACTATGTCCTGCACATTTGAAAAGACGTTCTGAAAGACTAAGGCAAGTGACCAAACTCGAGGTCGAATGATGAAACTACGCAAGGAAAAGGCGTACCGCTGAGACTTGTATGATATGTGAGCATGCTTATATGAAAGACAACTATAGTAATCAATGAGAATAAGCAAGTATAAATGATTTGATAATAAGACACAAATCTCATTAAATATGTCAGCAACAAACCACAAATGAGGCATCAGCTTGGCAGGCAGGCACGCGGCGGTCATAGGGTTAAGTTTTTGTAAATGTAGCTATAGTCTAGGTTTTAAAATCACCCAGTTCTCTATAGCCAAGGCTCTGATACCAATCTGTCACACCCAAAAATCTGGTCCAGCGGAAGCATACATGCCACTGGGGTGCAACTCAATTGGTATCACAACACAAGTGCAAGAACGGTTTTCACTTCAATCATTTAGATTAAAATTGTTTAACAAAAATATTGGATTTACATTGTTAAAAGTAGTGCGGAAATAGGCCCTTTAAAATAAGTAAAACGGTCCCAACTGTTTGTCAGAGTCTTCTATGACCATGCCATGCCATGTCAAAAGCCTCTTGTAGCATACCATTGCTTAATACCTGAAAATACATGCTAAAAGTGTCAACACGAGGTTGGTGAGTTCATAGAGATTAGTGAAAAATGTAAAGCCTTTGAATGAAGATTTCCCAGCAAAGGCATTGTAAATCCACCCAGTTCCAAGTCCCGCCCATACAAGACTTGCAAACTGTGTGTTTACAACCCATTGCCAAATATGATTTGGATTATGTGAACGTCAAATGATTTATGCACCACAAAATGAAATGTTAAGTGTGACAATGTCTCAATGAAAAATATGTAAGTGTGATAATATCGCCATGACAATGTCGTCATAAGATAAATTCTGACAATGACGTCATGTAAATGAATCTGGCAATGTCGCCTATGACAATGTCATCATATAAATGAATCTAGCAATGTCGCCTATGACAATGTCGTCATATAAATAAATGATGGAACGCTTGTTTGCCCTAACCGGGTCAACACAAATGATGAAATAGCTTAATGTAATAGTGTCCATAAGAAAATGATCAAGGGTGAACAATGTAAACACCAAATACTTCCGAGCAACGACTCAAGTATTTTAACCAATCAATAATGTTTTAAAGATGACTCACGTCTCAAGCAAAATAAGCATGAAGTTTAAATGTAAAACGAGCATAGAGTTTAATGAAAAACGAGCATGTATTTCCCCCCAAAACAGTTACAAAAGAAGTAAAAGGAGGGGCTATGAAGCTCACCTGATGCGGTAGCAACAATGACAAATATGAATATGCTGAAATGAGGCTCGGTCTCTAACCGCGACCTAATATGAGGATATGATCTAATGTAAGCAAATGAAGTGATGCTACACATGCAAATACGTATGTTAACGATACCACTCGTTAGTTTTGAAAATAATGTTTATCGTCGAAAAATACATTTTTGACGTCTCGTTAAGTTATAAACTACTTTTCGTGTAAATATGATGAAATGATACTCTATGATCCTCGTTTGGTGTTCTATAGTCAAATATAATGGTTTCGTCGCAAAATAACACTTTTTTATAACTTGTGAAATATGACCAAACGGCCTTGCAAAACTAGTCATGAAATATTGTATGTTAAGTGTTAGCAGTAAAACTCGACGTTTTTGAAAACCTTGTAACAATGTCTAGAAGTTGAATCTTTTAGCTTTTGATCATACATACCTCGATCATATAGAAAATCGGCCATCAATGTTGTGCCTTGTAAAAACAATTTCTATACTTAGAATTATTTTCATATAATGGCTGTTTTCGGGGATATTGTAAAAATCATATCTTACTCGTTATGAGTCCGATCAACGAACGGTTAATTGATTTGGAAACTAGGCCAGGTGTACTTCATTTCACCCAAAGGAGTTCATAGCTCAAAACTGACTCTATCAATGGGAAACTAGCTCGCAACATGGCGACTTGAAAGAAAAACTGTTTTAGACTTGGAATATATCTTGCTATTAGAAGCTGTCAAAATTAAATAAGTTTCATCGGGTTTTCAAACGTGTATATCTTGGTCGTTATAAGTCCGTTTTCAACGTTCTTTATATCCACAGGTTCGTATTAACATGTACTAACACATTTTTAGTAGTTCGGCTCCTCTAGGTTATGTTAAATGTCTCATTTTGTCCAACAAATATTTTCCAACAGCATGCTTATTTTCTGAAAATAACTTTTCATCGTTAAACTTTGAAAAATCATATCTCCTTCGTTATAAACTCGTTTTTATCCATTCTTTCGGCCATAGTTTCGTCTTGGAATGTATTTTCTAAATCTTTGGTCCGAAGTTACACCCTAGCCCCTGAGTTTCCCACGTTTTGCAAATAGGGACAGTAGCTTTTATATTATGTCAAAACTTGATTTTCCTAGTTAACAACTTGTACAAATCCATTTCAACCAACATCAAAACAACCCTTAATCTACCATACACCTTCTTAGGATGTCATGGAGTCCTAAACTTCACAAAATTTGTAGGATAACAAAGGGATGATCATAGGATTATTTTTAAGCTCATAAAATCAAAATATTAGTAAAGTGGTATATATAACATATGTAACTTGCATGTTTAACCATTATAACTAGAAAATACATCATGTTAATGATCAAGTGAAACTATGAGACGATGAAAAAGTTCACTTGAAGCTTACTTGATATATGAAGAGTTTGGAGATGATTATGTTAATAACCTTGAGATTTTTATTTCAAAATCTTAACAAGGAGTATATAAGAGACTAGAATATAACTTGATTCTTGAAAATTTGGATCATCTTCCTTGTTATCTAGGTTTGGTCGTGGGTTGCAAAGAGAAAAAGAGAGAATATCTTTTGCTTTTGATTTTGTAAAATGAAGTAAGTGTAGCAAAATTGGTTTTTTTTTTTACTTGCAAATATCTAAGGCTAGGGTAGTTTAGTAATTTCACACATGAAATGAAAATATCTTGAAGTGTATGTGTATATGTATGTCGACCAAGAGTACATTGTGGGAGATAATTGTAGTTTTGATGAGTATTAAGTGTATTATTAGTCATTTAGTGTATATAATGTGTTACGTTATAAGTTTTGGGTACCGGGTTAACTAGAAATCAATTTTTAACGGAACAAAATGATATATATTAAAGTCATAAAATTTATAACTTTACATTCCTGATGAGAATCGGGTGTTAAAGTAGTGGTCGTGATGAAATATCGCAAACCGCGACGGTTATAAGCGTATACCGGAAATACAGCAATTGGTTTAAAAACACCGGGTAAATTAATAATATAACTTTTATATCATTAAAATTAGCATGAAAATATATTAGGATCATAGTCGGGAGTATTGGGTATAATGTTATTAGTAATGACTGAGTGGTAACGTTTAACAAATAAACGAACATACGTAAATGAAAAACACACAAACCCGTGCATGACTTAATATGATGATGATGTTACTGATGATATGTAGACTACTCTAGTCTATATGACATGTCCTTACTGATGATGCATGAATACACAGCTAAACCTTAATGGTTACGCGAATTTGATTACCCGTAAACCTAGTTTACGAAATGATGAATGACGAGCATAAATAGTGATTTCCCTCCGGGAATGAATAGTGTTTCGTGAATAGTAAAATTTTTGACGACTTCTCAAAGTCTCAAACTGACTTCAAAAATGATGAATAGTGATCGGTGAATAGTAAATTCTTGAGATGAATAGTGAAATTTTGAAGCTTGAAAAAGGACCTGAAATTACGAGTTGTGACAGGAGATACATCTAAGGGCCGGATTTTGTGTATAAGGGGGAGGTAGAAATTTAATTTTTACCCCGTGTTGGTGTATCGTGTGTCGGTTTGAGCTTAAACGTGACCGTAAAGTCCCGTTTTGACGTTTTTGGACACGTTTACGTAAAATATAGTTTGTATCCACGTTTTTATCAAAAATGTAATAAAATACCATTACTGACTCAAAAATATATTTATTTGACTGTTACCATGTGTATTGTGCTGTCGGTACGCGCGTGCGGTTGTTTTTCAGAAAAATGCGAGAAAGCTCTCAGTTAATTACGAGACTTGTCAATAACTATCAGAAATGTGATAATTTAGGTTTACTGACAAAAATATATTTTTTCTGCAGTGAATGTAAGCTACAGTATGCGGGACAGCTCCCAAAAATGCTCAAAAATACTCAGAAACATGCAAATGCGCATAGAAATGCTTAGCTTAAAAATAATTAATACTCATATAATATTAATTAACAACGTGAAAATTAACATTTGTCACAGTCTCCCCATCTAATCAGGAAATCCGTCCCGGATTTGAATTTACGTTACTCGTTGGTTTCGAAAAGAAATGAGGGTATTTTCGCTTGATTTCGTCCTCTCGCTCCCAAGTGTACTCAGGGCCTCTGCGAGAGTTCCATCGGACCTTCACAATTGGGATACGACTCTGCTTTAGCCGTTTCACTTCCCGGTCCATGATTTCAATCGGCTCCTCAATGAAATTTAACCTCTCATCAAGCTGAATCTCATCCAAAGGAATAACGGCGTTTTCATCAGATAAGCACTTTTTCAAATTGCTGACATGAAAAACCTCATGCACAGAGCTGAGCTCAGATGGCAGTTCGAGTCGGTAGGCTACCGGCCCGATCTTGGCAAGAATTTCGAAAGGTCCAATATAGCGAGGGTTCAGCTTACCACGCTTGCCTAATCTGATCACGCCTTTCCATGGCGAGACCTTTAACATCAATTTATATCCCACTTGAAACTCAAGGGGTTTCCGCCTCTTGTCGGCATAACTCTTTTGACGGTCACGAGCCGCCTGCATTCGGCTCTTGATCTGCACGATCTTTTCAGTAGTCTCGTGGACTAGTCCCGGTCCGGTAAGTTGACTTTCTCCTACTTCAGCCCAACAAACTGGCGATCTGCACTTACGACCATAAAGTGCTTCATACGGTGCAGCTTTGATGCTAGTGTGATAACTGTTGTTATAGGAAAACTCGGCTAAAGGCAAATGCCTATCCCAACCGTTCCCAAAATCAATCACACAGGCTCTCAACATGTCCTCTAATGTCTGAATGGGCCTTTCACCTCTGACCATCCGTCTGAGGAAGATAAGCTGTACTCATGTCGAGGTCAGTTCCCAATGCATCCTGAAGCGACCTCCAAAAATTAGACGTGAATCGACTGTCTCGATTAGAGATAATAGAAACAGGTACACCATGCCTCGTGACAATTTCCTTCACATACAGTTGCGCGAGTTTATCTATGCTGGCATTTTCTTTTATAGGAAGGAAATGCGCTGATTTAGTGAGACGGTCAACAATTACCCAAATCGTGTCATAACCACTCGACGTCTTAGGAAACTTAGTGATAAAATCCATAGTGATAGGCTCCCATTTCCATTATGGGATCTCAGGTTGAACAAGCAGACCGGACGGTCTCTGGTGTTCAGCCTTGACCTTCGAGAGCGTTAAACACTTGTTGACGTATTCAGCTATATCGGCCTTCATGTTTGGCCACCAATACAACTTCTTCAAGTCTAAATACATCTTGTCATATCCTGGGTGAATGGAGTACTTGGACTTGTGGGATTCGTGCATGATCAAATCACGAATTCATCCATACAATGGAATCCAATACCTTTCTCCATAACACAAAATCCCATCGGATCTTTTTACAAGGCCGTTCTCCAATTCTGGCATTCTATGAATCCTTTCACGTGGTCGATTTTCATCCTTGACTGCCTCACCCTGAGCCTCAAGCATCTTTGCTGGAAGCGGCGAGCTGATCGTCATCCCTAACGATCTGACTCTGAGGGGTTTGATCCGCTCCTTTCTGCTGAGGGCATCGGCAACAACGTTTGCCTTGCCTGGGTGGTAACGGATCTCACAATCATAGTCGCTAAGCAACTCCAACCATCAGCGCTGTCTCATGTTCAGCTCCTTCTGGTTCAAGATATGCTGTAGACTTTTGTGATCGGTATACACTACGCACTTAGTTCCATAAAGATAGTGTCTCCAAATCCTCAGTGCAAACACGACTGATCCTAATTCTAGGTCATGGGTTGTGTAGTTTTTCTCATGTGTTTTCAGCTGTCGAGAAGCGTATGCTATTACCTTCTCTCTCTGCATCAACACGGCTCCCAAACCTTTGTGTGATGCGTCACAATACATAACAAAATCTTCGCTACCCTCGGGTAAAGCCAAAATAGGTGCACTACACAATCTTTCCTTAAGGAGTTGAAAAGCTTCTTCCTCCTTATCTCCCCAGTCGTATTTCACATTCTTTTGGGTCAGTTTCGTCAATGGCTTAGCTATCTTAGAGAAACCTTCTATAAACCTTCGGTAATAGCCAGCAAGTCCTAAAAATTGTCGTATTTTCGTCGGCGTTGTGGGCGTTGCCCAATCCTTAATTGCCTTAATCTTAGCAGGATCTACGTGATTTCCTTGCTTATCTATCACGTGACCAAGAAACTGCACAGTCGATATCCAGAATTCACACTTCGAAAACTTAGCATATAACTCCTCCTTTTTCAATAATTCTAGAATTAGTTTGAGATGTTCCTCATGCTCTTGCTCATTCTTGGAATATATCAGGATATCATCAATGAATACTATCACGAATTTATCCAAATATGGCTTACACACACGATTCATGAGATCCATGAATACTGCTGGTGCATTTGTCAAGCCAAATGACATAACTTGGAATTCGTAATGGCCATATCGGGTTCGGAATGCGGTCTTCGAGATATCCTCTTCCCGGACTCGAAGCTGGTGATAACCCGATCTCAAGTCTATCTTAGAATAAACTGATGAACCTTGCAACTGATCAAAGAAATTGTTTATCCTCGGGAGTGGCTATCTATTCTTAATGGTTAGCTTATTCAGTTCTCGATAGTCAATACACATCCTGAAGGATCCATCCTTCTTCTTAACAAACAAGACAGGAGCTCCCCAAGGCGAAGAACTCGGTCTGATAAAACCTTTTCCAGATAGTTCAGCTAACTGATCGGATAATTCCTGTAATTCCGTAGGTGCTAAACGATAGGGTGCTCGCGCTACAGGCGCGGCTCCTGGCACTAAATCGATTTGAAATTCGATTTGTCTGGCCGGTGGAAGTCCAGGTAAGTCTTCTGCAAAGACTTCTGGAAAATCCCTTACGATTGGCACATCTTCCAACCTTTTCTCTCTAGGTTCCTTTTCTTTCTTTTTAGTGACATGAGCTAAAAAGAGGTAGCATCCCTTCTCGATGTACTTCTGCACCTTCGTACACGAGATGATGCTCAATCTTGACGAACGCGCACGATCAGAGCGATCGCCTTCAATGATCAGTACTTCGCTCCCATAGGGTACTTTGAGGATCTTCTCATCACAGACGATGACGACATGATATTTCGATAGCCAATCCATCCCTATGATGACGTCAAAACTACCCAATTCTACTGGCATCATGTCGATGTTGAATGGATGGTTCAATAAGTTTAGAGTGCAACCCCTTATAATGGTACCTACTATTTCTAGGTTTTAGTTAGCTAGTTCTACGTCAAAGGCATTATCTAAAGTGGTCGGGGCTATATCGAGTAAAGGACTAAAAGCGGTCGACACAAAACTTCTATATGCTCCCGTATCGAAAAGTACTGAAGCATAACGATTATTTAAAAGAAACGTATCCGTCACCACGTTCGGGTCGTCCTGTGCTTCCCTTCTGCCTACGGCATAAACTCTTCCACGGGCTCTTCCTTCATTGCCCTGATTCCCATTGTTAACCATTGCTACTTGGTTGCCTGGTCCACCACCATTTCCTTGGTTTCGGGGCTTGTTGCACTCATTCCGATAATGACCCTTTTCACCACACCCAAAGCAGGTGACATCCGCCTTACAGTTGTAGGGTGGTGCTGCTTGAGCGGTGGCTAGGGGTCTTGCCCTACAGTTCTTTGCCAAGTGCCCTATCCTCTGGCAATTGTTACACTTCACTGTGCACTGTCCCCTGTGATGTAACTTGCAGCGGTTACAAAAAGGCGTGTTCTTGTCACCTGAACCAACTGCATAAGCCTTGCCTACACTCTGCTTTTTGTTCTGAGAGCTGTTGTTATTACCCCTGGAGTGATCTTCCCACTTCCTTTTGTGGTCAGTACTCTTTTCTGGAATATCCTCCAGTTCCTGATCCATCAACTTGTTTGCTGTCTCCATGGTCTCATGAAGATCTACAGCTCTCGAGGTAGTCACATCACCTCTTATGGACTTCGGTAAACCACCGATATACCTCTCAATCAATCTTGCTTCAGTCCGAACCATTTCTGGACATAGCAAAGCCAACTCCTGAAACCTCTGGTTGTAAGCAGCGATATTGTTGTTTTGCACCTTCAAATTCCAAAACTCTATTTCCAACTTCTTAATCTCATTTCGTGGGCAATACTTCCTAATCACTAGTTCCTTAAAATCTTCCCACGGCATGGCATAAGCAACATCCATGTTAGCAGACTTCATGTAGCTGTTCCACCAGGTCAAAGCGGCATCCATGAAAGTGAATGATGCATACTTGACCCTGTCGTCATCGTTACAACCACTGATACGAAACACGGTTTCTAGCTTTTCAATCCATCTAGTCAAACCAACTGCTCCCTCTGTTCCTCCAAATCCTCCAACCATGATTTTTCGAAATTCAGAGTAAGTACAACCACGGCTGTTGGTCATTGGCCTAGATATTCTGATGTTGGTGGTCGAATTGTTCGCAGCTGCGAGAGCGGCGGCCACACGATCAGCAACAAGCTGATCCAGAGTTGCTTGATTCACCACTGGGGCAGTAGCTGCGGCCCTGGTTGGTGCAACATTCTCAGCAGTCTGGCCTTGTGTGGCTCTGGTCGGGGCGACATTCTCAGCAGTTCTTCCCCTCACTGACCTTGTCGGAATAGGTGTGTTGGCGGTTTGTCCTTGTGTAACTCTGGTTGACTTTCGTTTAGGTGCCATTTATCTGCATCACAGAAAGATGGCGATAAATGAGATTTTTGTTTTAAAAAAATAAATCATATGGATATGTGGATAGCGAAAACAGAATACAAGAATAAAGTCAACCACAGAGGAAAAACGACTAATCGGATAGGAAGACTAAGCTTGTTATATATATCAAAAGATAGAGGCTTACAAAATTTATAAGTTCGGTCAATAGTTAGTTCTAGAGTACTACAGAAATACTAATCGTCTTAAGAAATACATCATCACTACTACTACTCTAGGCTCGGTCACTAGCTATGCGTAGCTCCTCAAATGCTACAGTCAATCCTGCAATAGTGGTCTCCAACTGGCCTACACGGTCTCTAAGCTCCTGGTTCTCTCTCATCACTGCTCCAATGGTGTACTCGGCAGTCATCCTCTGCCACTGAGTATGGTCAACGCCTCTAGCTCGTCTCAACATACACTGTATCCTACTCTGGCCTATGCCTAAACCAATGGCCCTAAAATCCAAACCTCTAAGCTCCCTGCCATGCAACCTCTCTAAGCATCCAATCTAGCCCTCAATCCAATCATCACTCTACGGTCAGAGTAGAACTCCTCAAACAGAACACAAGCTGCTTGATCAACAGTCCTGTAACACCCCAACCCGGCAAGGGTTAAGATGTCACGATAATGGTTTCATATCAGATCAAAACAAAGCATACATCTATAGTAATACAAGAAATATCAAAGGTTTTGAATGAAATACTGAAATTACAAGGTTACAAATGAAACTTCCGATAAATACTAATTCTAAAACATAATAACTTCTAATCAACTCTAATCCAGATGACTATCAAAGTCTTCTAAGTCCAAGGTATTCTCCACTCATTCCCAGCTTCCTACTAAAACCTGCCGCAGGAAAAGAAATGCGGCTGAGCTACGAGAGCTCAGTGAACAGATACATAAACAAAGTAATGATAACGAAACAGAAATAAGATATGGTACAATGGGGAAATATCATAAGGTATAACAATGAGAAAGTATAAGGAATAGGATAGGATAGTAATCCACCACGAGCCCAGACAAATCAAATGTAGTAACCATATCTTCATAATCATATAGAGGGGAGACCTCTCCGATAATCAGATAATATGAGGGGTGTCCTCATTCTTCAAATTGGAGTGATCAGCTCCCAGATATATGTGAAGGGCATGTATTGCACACAGTACCAATCACCAGACAATAATAATCATATATAGATAATCCACTAAACAAAACAGATCTAGGATGCATCCATACGCCCCTGCAGACAAATCGTGGCCATATATATACTTGAGCTCATAACAGATAACAGATAAGGGACGGTGTGGAACATCACTCAACCACACTAGAGTCATGCCATTGGTGCATCAATGACATGGCCATGTTACCTTCATGGCTAGGGTCACAAATTTTGGCTCGGGTATCAAACTAAGAGTCAGATATCAAATCAAAATCAGAATGTCATATCCAATGGTCCATAACAGATGGTTCATAATCAAATATTTCAGAAGTAATATCAAAGGTCCAAATCAGAGTTTATCAGATAAAGGTTTACAAAGCAAAGGATCATGGCAAAGGTTCACAACAAAAGGGAACATAGCAATGGCTTCGGGAATCTTAAACGAATCAGAATTCAAAGTCAAAATCAAGGGAATAAGACACCCTTACTGAAAAAGGGCAGAGTATCTGTACCTTATTAGCAAAACACAAGAATAGAAAGCTGACAAGGATCAAGTTACTCCTTCCTCGAACCTAAAGGAGTAGAAGACAGAATTACAAATGGTTTTTAGTTATCCTTCCATTTTAAGTAACTTCTATTTTTAGCAGGTTTCCAAAATTAGTAAGTTTCCAGAATTAGTAGGTTTCCACATTTAGAATATCATAAGTTAAAGTATTCAAATGTGACAATGATATTAGTTCAAGGTTCATAATGTTGATTTTATAAGTTTAGGGTTTATTATGCAATTTATAACAAGTTTAGGGTTAATAGTGTTATTATGATAAGATTAGGGTGTAAAATGTAAATATTATCAAGTTACATGTTTTCATCAGTTAAGTCCCTTAGTTTTAGAAAAATGACAATTTAGACCCTTTAGTTTAGAAATAAACACATTATACCTTTTAAAACCCCTTTTTCACTTTTACCAATTTTACACATGAACTGGACCTGTTTAGTCGAATTCTTCATCCATATAAGAACCCAGGATTAAAATTCCCAAAAATTCACACACGTATCCAGATGTCTTAAGAACTTACCCTAATTTTTCCAGAATTTATTATTAAGCATAACTATAGTCCAAAAATCCTTTTATTCAAGTCGTCCAGATTACTGATCAGTTTTAACATACGAAAAGTTTGCAGTTCAAAGCCCCATCAAAATAACTTATAAAAATCCAAAAAAATCACAACAACTAACTTATATTCCAAATATTATTCTTCAGAAATCTTAGGTCATAACTCGTTATAGATTCCAAATTAAAAATCATAAGCTACAGGTGAATTTTTGTAACCCGAAATACAGTTTTGACATCCGATCTCATAAATTCGAAAAATGTGACTTCCAGACCTCTAAAAATTATGAAGTTAATTTTTACAGAAAGCTATTTCATTTAACTTAATTCTAGACTCAAAAACCACCTAAAAACACGCTCACATCATTTAGATACAGCCGATTAAAGTCGAACAAATTTCCAGATCAGTAGCAGTTTCATAGTTTCATGTATTCTTTTAGGGTTTTATAGTTGTTATTTTATGTGACAATTTTATAATCATATGTGATATCAAAACTTGACAAGAACACAAGAATATGACAAGGATTGAACAAGGGAGGATGATTCAATACCCTCGTTGTCCACACGAAGAATCAAAGACACAAGATCACGTAACCAACAATCTTTCTTCCTCCTCTTCTTTGGTAAATCGGATGAATAAGTAACAAAGAAGAAAAATAGGACTCGATTAGGGCTTATAACAATTCGAATGGATTTATGTATTAAGTAGGTGATTACCTTATGACAAGAATCAAGATCAAAGGCTTCTCCTTTTGGCCTAGATGGATCGAACAACACAAGATGCTAGGGTTTTTTTTTTTTTTTTTTTTTTCTTCTTGATTTTGCCGTACAATGGGAGGGAGTGTAGAATCTAACACACCTGCTAGATCTTTGAGCCTATGTGGATCGGTAGGATTCCTATGTAATCACAAGCACACTACAAGAGAATCTCTGAATGTAAATTAGAAAAGAAAAGAACTAAGACAATGATCCTCTGTGGATCGTATACTGAACTAAAGAATATAATTATTGATGATTGTTTTTAAGTCGTAAAAGCTATCTCTCACTCATGGACGGGGTGTTTCTTTTATAATGATAAGAAACCCTAATCCTAACCTGTTTTACAAGAAAACGTGTAAAGAGATAAACATGATCTCTTCTAAAAATAAACCTAACAAACATACTAAAGATACGGATAACTAACAATAATATCCGCAGCAACAAACACTATCAGCAGAAACAAAATATAACTATCAGCAGCAATGAGTTTTGGCAGGAACCAACTTTCACTATCGGCAGCAACAAGAAATATCTTATTTCCGAAATTCCCAACAATCCTCCCCTAATCTTTAGGAAATAGCTTATTTCTGACAAGATTCCCTAAGCGTTCAGTCTACTCTGAAAGTACTTTGAAGTTCATAGAGAGAGGATTAGACCATCAGCAGCATCAGTAAGTAACCAGCAGCAACACTTGAATTTCCAGCAGCAACTTCGATAGTTCAGCAGCAATAGAAAAAGCATCTTCAAAAGAAAATCTAAGCTGGTTACCATGTCATTCTTGATCTTGACTGCTACTATGACAATATGTACATCAAATCACTTTAAGTTTCATACTATTCTCATCACATCCAGGTGTGTTAACTCCTGTGAGAGGTGAATCATTGAAAATTAATGGATTTGATGTCTCTTTACCAATAGCCATCACTACTGGAGTAGCCAATGTTTAGGTGTGTAAGACCATGGTACATTGATAACCATCTAATTTTGAGTAAACCAACAACTAGAAATGGATTTGACTTGTCTTTACCTGTAGCCGTTTGCTCAGGACTAGCCAATTCTTGGTTTCAACTGAACCTTGGTGAATTGAATACCAAATATGGATACCAAGTGTCTTTACCACAAACCATACTTTTGTGGATGAGCCAGTTCTTTGGATCCCAGAAAGGGTTACATCCATGGTGAATTGAGAACCATTTCAACTCTCAGGAATGAACCATGGGTGAGTTGAAGTACCCAATAGCTTTGAGCAAGCTATTATAGCTATCAACAGATTTGAGAATCACACCAAGAGCTGTACCCTCATGGTGAGTCAACTTTTCCTTGTCTGTAAGACATGGTAAGTTGATTACCATTTGTTGTGATGGTGCCAAGACCAACACTGTACCTGCAAGGGGTTTTACTCAAAACCATACCAGACAGTACAACATAATATACAACAAGGTTTTTTTTTTAATTAATAAAACTAATGAAATCTAAAGAATAAAAGAAAAATAAAGAAAAGAAAGAAAGAAAAGATACAACAAAATTCCTCAATAAGGATACCATGATCATGCAGATGATCCTTTAGCAGCAGCCAGCTGATTTCTTATAAACCTGACTAGTTGTTCAGCAGTAGTCAAGTCATTCCCAATGGCCTTTTTGCTAACTTTCAACTTGCTCTTGAGCATTGCTTCCATTAATCCAGGAGAGAGGATATTGAACATCCACAAACATATACAAAATTCTCCCTGTGTCAGTTTCCAACACATGAACATTGGCAGGTGAATATAACTTCCAAGCATGCACACTCCAGTCCTGTTGATTTTTCCAGAAATAAAAAGTGTCTCCTTCTTCACTAGAGTCCATCAAGACCTTTAAGTCACCCCACAAATGAATACCAACCCCACCAGGCTTATGAGATTCATAATACTTGATTACCATGCCATATAGGTGGATCAAGTCTTGTCGGTCAACCAGATGCAAGATCTTTCTGAGAAAGGTAAAGTACTTAACATTCCCTTCTATTGAGATCAAAGCATTGACCTCTCCTTGTGGTGTGAACCTAATTTCCCATTTAGCCAGATGACCCCAAGGTTGAGTAAAGTCATGATCAGAATCACTATCTGAAGTTACTTGAAGAAGATCCTGATCATCCATTTCATGAAGAGATCTAGGAAGAGGTCTTCGAGCAACACTTTTCTTTCTAGTGCCTGGTGTAGATGAAGATGATGAAACAATGGAAGGTTTCACATCTGGTGGAGGAACATCAGAAGCAATGGTTGTGAACTGAGTATCAACCTTATCAGTAGGAATGGAAGACTCAACATGAGCAGCAGGATCTACATCAGACTTATCCTTATCAGCAGGAATGGAAGTTTGAGGAGCCTTTGCAGACATACTCTCTGCCGACTTTAACTTCTTGGAAATGTCTGACTCCAGACCTTCTGAATCTCTTTTCCTGCTCCTTTGAAGGTGAGGAGTATTCTCCCTTGCATAGGTTTCATAGAACATTACTTCAATTTTATTATCTGTCAATCCTTTGAAATCAGAAAGCTTTTTGCCTGTATTATTCCTCAAATAATATTTCATGTCAGTAATGTTCTCTTTTCTGGTAGGAACCTTTGTCCTGTATCCAGACCTATATTGTTCCCTGATTCTATTCATCAGATCATTCCAAGAGTCTGCTTTCTTTGTCTTTAGAATGAATTCTATGAGCTTTTCTGATCTATCATCTAACTCCTGATTCCTAAGAAGCATAGCAGCATGTCCTCTTATAATCACATCAGAATCCAGTAAATATTTCATTTGCTCATTGAATTCATCTTGGTTGAAATTCTCAGGCCTTGTTTTATTCATAAACTCAGTGATGTTCATTTCTTCTTCAGCAATCACTTTCCTTGAGTACTCCTCATCCATAGCAATCTGAGCCTGTCTATTTTGTTCATCAGCAAACTCTTTCTCCTGAAGCTCTTTGGCAAATTCCCCATCATGCTCTGTTTCATCAATTGCTGTTGAAGGCTTTCCTTTATCAATTGTTGTTGGAGCAGAGGAAGCCTTAGGAGTGGCACTTGAAGTTGCAGCAATACTTGCAGACACAGCTGAATCAGGAGCATCTGAAGTGACATTACCACCAGCTGTAGTAACAGAAGTAGCAGCAGGAACACTCTTTGGACCAAATGAACCAAAATCAGCAGGAACATCTTTAGAGACATCTGCAACAACATCAATAGATGTACCCTTATCTGCAAGCTTGTTCATATCAGAAGATGGTTTAACTGAAGCCTTGTGAGTCTTGGACAAGTAATTTCTCCTGTGATACTTCTTTAGAGAAGAACCCTTAGCAGTTTGAGCACTCCCTCCTGATATGTTTTCACCAGCTAAGGAGAGATTAGCCAACATATGCAATCTGTCCAGATTAAGTGATTCCTGATGCTCAGACTCTTCCTCTTCTAAATCAGATAAGACTACCCTTCTTCTTTTAGTCTGAACCTGAGCTTCCAAAGTTGTAATCCTTTCAGTGAGATGTTGAATAGTACCACCAAGATTTTCTTTTGTCTCCTTGAGCTCCTTTTCTAATGCATCAACTTTTGCACTCAGCTCTTGCTTGACCTCCTTAAGTTCAGACTCCAAGTCTGCAATCTTCTTTTCATACCTGTCAAAAGAACTAGATCCAGAGGTTAGTCCAGCAAGATCCTCAGCTCCACCAGCAGGATTTCCTGAAGTGGTATGAGCTTCATTGGATCTATGTGGTGAAGCATAAGAGTCTCCACCATCATGAGTGGCAAAATCAAAGGACTGCCTAGTTGGACTAGGAGTAGATTGCCGTGAAGTAGAAGGAAAGTTCATAAGAGGTGTTGGTTGGGCAACAGGTGGTATAACAGTGGTGTCTTGGACAATGGGCTCATCAGGTATAAGTGTCTCAGGTGTGGTTGGTCCAGGTGATGGTGGCACTGGGACATCAGCAGCAACAGATGCACTTGCATCAGCAGCAACTGAAGTCCCTGCACCAGCAGCATTGGCTGCACATGCATCAGCTGCATTAGGTGCAGGTGGGACAATGTCAGCAGGATCTGGGTTGTCAGCAGGATTGGCATTTGGTAACAATGCAGGTAGTAAAGGCAAATGTGGTCCTACAAAGTTCATCCTCATCACAACAAACATTTTAGCAGACAGTCTATTTACTACCTTAGGGGTTGGGTTATTGGTCTCTATACCTAAGATAATTTGAAGAAATCTTGGGTACATTAAAAATTGGTTTTTATCAGCAGACACATTATCAACCATCCCTTGAAAAATATATTTTGCCCAATTATATATCCTACCCTGAGACAGACGCACAAGACCAGATGCTAGTTGGCTAGGACATTGATCCCAACCACCTGTCTTAACACTCATACACTGAAGTAGAGTATGGACAAGAAATCTCCATTGAGGAGATAGCCTATTTTTATAAAATGTATAACTACCAGTGACAGGATAACCTATGGCAGCCATACCATCATTGATTTCTTGCTTGGAAAGATCATATGCTCCATGCTCCTCAGGAAAATGAAGTTGTGTTCTGATTATACCCTCAGTAATGATGATTTCTTGCTCATCAATGGTGGCTGCTATATCATCTTCCCTTCCCACAACATGTCTAACCCTAGCAGTTGCCCAAAACTGCTTAATGAGCGAATCATACACCGTTACAGGACAATGAGTGAGTGCATAGCAAATAGATGATCCTCGAAGAAAGGTCAACACTTCATCATAGTCATCACTTTTAGAAGAAGATTCTAAGTAAGCGACCTTGTTATGATCATCCTTGTAGCGAAGTGTTGTCATTGTCTTGTTAAGTGAACTAGGGTTTGAAAGGAGAAAAATAATGAATCAGATTTTGAAAGGGCTTTTTGAGAATTTGAGATGTGTGAAGTGCAATTTTAGGTTAGGTTGCCAAATATAGCAATTTAAATTGCTACAATTCCGTGCAAGTATCTTTGACCATTTGACCAAACTAACTAACCCAATCTTAACACAGTCGGCAGGTACCATTAGTCAAACAGCAGGAATAGTTGGTCAATTGGCAGCAATGAAGAGGTTTGACCAAAGTCAACCTTTCGAATCCCGTAATTAAGAGTAATCCGCCTAAATAAAATCTCAGCACCAACCCACATTTAATACGCACTAATAACCTTTTTTTTTTTTTTTTTTTTTTTTTTTTTTTTTTTTTTATATAAAAGATCTTATTCCCAAGTCAAATAGCTCACATTATCAAACCCTAACCCCAATCTTCAAATCAAAAAGAACAATGAGTTCATCAAACATTCCCATTATTGAGGTCTCATCCGACTCTTCCTCCTCCAATGAATCAGGGTGGGAAAATTATTTTCCCCCGAATGCATCATCATCTCAAAACAAAGGTAAGGCAAATGTTGAGGAGGATTCATCTGATCCTCTTCCATCTACTCCTTCGTCATTAGAGTACTCTAGCTCTGATGATGAAGGATCATCCGAGCTGAAGTCCTTGACTTACTATCAGGGAGAATGGGATACATATCCTCCCAATTTTCCCATTACAGATAAGCTAAGAGAAAAAATGAAGAAAATTGTGGCTCTGCTTACTGAAGAGATGGAAAGGACTGCTGCTACCTTCTACAAAGTACCGGTACCAACAAGGAATGCAGATCTTCGTGAAAACCCTAACCGGAAAAACCATAACCCTCGAAGTCGAATCCTCAGACACAATCGACAAGGTGAAGGCCAAGATCCAAGACGAAGAAGGCATTCAACTCCTCAGACAAGCCAGCCAACTCCACAACCAAGCCAGCCAATTCCACAGCCAAGTCAGCCAACTGCAAGGTTACGCCCCAGATCAAATCAAAGACAAACTACCCCAAGCTCTTCAACTCCAATGAGAGATCATCCATCCCCTGAACCAAGACAGCCACTCCCAGTGGTGTTGGCACTTCCAGTCCCTCATGTGTATGAAGAGATAATTCGTCAGAGGGGTAGGAGGTTTATGCCTGATTGTATAGGTAAGGGAAAAGGGAAGTTGGAATAGGTACCCTGTGTCTGTAGATGGTTTGTTTTATGAAGCTATAGTCTTTTGGGTTTGGATGTAATCACCTCAAGAAGATGAATGGTATTTTTTATTTTATGTTTTATTTCAAGCATTGAGAATGAGAACTGAAAAATAAAGTTAGTAAGACAAAACACACCAAAACCTGCAAAATAAAGTTAGTAAAACACAAAACATAAAACATAAAAGAATGAGAAACAAGACAACATTACAATCATTGCCCTCCCCTTAGGTTAATGCCTCCCCTTAAAACCAGCAAAGAAATATACAACAACATGATCAGCCAAACAGGACAATTACCAAGGAAACCATGGAGAGTAAGCCATTCCCCCTCCAAAGATTGGATTATAATACACAAGCCTGAAATCCCTCTGATAGGATGAGGAAGCACCAGCAGGAATAGTTCCCAGACTATCAGCAGCAACAGGCTTAACTGCAGGAACATGTCTATCAACAGGAAAGGGAGCTCTATAAGGGTTCATTCCTGCTGCTAGTGGAACATATGGTGGTATTTGTCTAACATTTTTCCACACTGATCTGGTCTGTTGTTGCCCACCATTCATCTTCATTCTCTTCTCATGATAGTCACAATCTTTAATGAGATGATCTTGACTACCACACACAAAACATGTCTTCTTCCTAACAGCCTTGATCTTACCATAACTTTTCTTATTACAGACAAAATTATCACTACTGGAACTAGAGACAATGTTGTTTTTAATAGAGTTAAATGAGCTGTTGTCAGGGGAAGCCAATTTTGTAATAGATTCATCATTAGTTGCTCCAGAAGTGAAGTCATGAGACTTGGGTGAGGTTGTCTTGTCATTTGAATCACATGAGGTATAGCCTGTGGACTTAGATTCATAGGAGTTGTTACTATTGAAACAAGAGACAAAGTCATCAGACTCACACTCAGAATCAGATAAGTTATTTGACTTTTTCCCATATGTCATATGTGATTCATCTGAGTCAAGATCAAGGGCTGAGTGGATAGGAACAGGCTTGAAAACACCTCTTATAGGTGGAGGAACTGCATTCATCCCTCCTTCCTTAACAAACTTAACAGGAATTTGATAATCAACTTCCTTAGGGGTAGGATCAAATATTCTAGGGTGATAATCCCCAACATCATATCCCAACCCTTTCTTACGCCCACCAGACTGATTACCATAGTTAACAAGATATTTTTCTGATTGTTGCCATGAATTTATCCTAGCCACTTCACTATCCAGTTTAGCCGTTAAATCCTGATTTTCTAATTTCAACTTAGCATATTCTCTTTTAGAATGTTTCAGACAGTTATTGGAGTTCTCTAAGTCTCTTTCCAAAACCCTTATCTTTTGTTCATATGCTAGCTGATTAGCTTCATGCCAAGCCTTTTGTTTTTCTACAGTTTTAAGAGCCTTTTTATAAGCTTGAATTTCTACAAACAATTTATTATATTCAGGCTCCATTTCATCAAATTCTTTCCTAAGGTTCAAGTACAATTCATGACACCCAAATTGACAATGTTGTACCTGATGAGAGGCACTCACAAAAGCAAATTCTTTCACTTTATCCTTTGCATTATGAACCATGTTGAGAGTTTGGTTGAGACTATCAGCATCAACAAGTTCTGTCCAATTTCCCCTTGAGTTAAAAGATAGCAGGGTTCTGACTTTCATGGTCCACCTTTCGAATTTATCAGCTGATTTAGACATAGTGAAATGGTTTAGAGAAATAGCGTTGAGAACTTTTGCTTCTTGATCAGAGATCCTCACGAGGCTCTGATACCACTTGTAGAATCTAACACACCTGCTAGATCTTTGAGCCTATGTGGATCGGTAGGATGCCTATGTAATCACAAGCACACTACAAGAGAATCTCTGAATGTAAATTACAAAAGAAAAGAACTAAGACAATGATCCTCTATGGATCATATAATGAACTAAAGAATATAATTATTGATGATTGTTTTTAAGTCGTAAAAGCTATCTCTCACTCATAGACGGGGTGTTTCTTTTATAATGATAAGAAACCCTAATCCTAACCCGTTTTACAAGAAAACGTGTAAAGAGATAAACATGATCTCTTCTAAAAATAAACCTAACAAACATAATAAAGATACGGATAACTAACAATAATATCCGCAGCAACAAACACTATCAGCAGAAATAGAATATAACTATCAGCAGCAATGAGTTTCGACAGGAACCATAGCTATCGGCAGGAACCAGCTTTCACTATCGGCAGCAACAAGAAATATCTTATTTCCGAAATTCCCAACAGGGAGGATGAGAGAGTGTTGACTTTTAGTGTGAGAGAGTTAGGGTTTTATTTGATTTTCGGTATTATGGGATTTATTTGGACCGATTGTTTGTAGTTGGGCTAAACAAGGGAAAAGATCAAGTATAATGGGCTTATGATTGATTTGTAATTATCACTTGGGCTAAGCTTATGTTCATGATTACCTATTCAAAATTTCGGCCCAAATGGAATACATGTAAACGTGTGAAATATTCTTAGTAGTAGCTTGCAAGTTAACGTTAAGCATTATATTAGTTATGTCGTAGTTCAAAGCTTTTGTAATCTTATTTGTGATCCAAGGATTTAATCATTTAGGTTTTATGTTCATATCATATGGTTTCGAGTCATAACATGATATATAACCCAAGTTTTTATTTATAGCGTATTTTATAAGTTCTTAAAATTCCAAGATTAGAGGGCACTTTAGTCATTTCATATTATGTTAAATTTCGGGTTTTACAACTCTTCCCCTCTAAAAAAAATTTCGTCCTTGAAAATTGAACGAAATGGGAACACAACGGACAGTGAACGGGAATGTGAATGACTTGTTTCTCATGATTCTCTATTGTTGATCAAAATAGCTTCGTTTTCCTTTATAAAAGACAACTCATACTAAATCCAGATCAAAAGAATAATATACCAACCGTAATAGATGATAATCATATTCCCCCGGAAGAGACAAGGAAATACACAGTGTTTTGACGGATATGCCGTTCACAGAATAGATTGTTGATAACATCAATTGACAGAAGTTCCACAATAGAACCTAAGATAATTATCAGAAGTACAGAGATCAGCGAAACATGTGACGAGAATCCAGACGTATCAAATCGCAAAACGGTGAAAGCAGATTACGCGTATAGGTAGAATGAATCCTAAAGTCTCAATCAGATATCAGAAATTCTAAGGTTTCTAAGGCACTCCTCGAAATATCCTATGATCACAATGAGGGTACGTCATATGACGTAAGTATTATCACGTTAGCTACTCGTCATAATACCAGCATCATATGAGTATACCTTCATGATGGTCATACTTTATCTCAAGTCGAGAACAAGCATCTATCAACCACCTAGCAGTCCATTCTACACCCTAGGGTTGATCCAACTCGGTCATCACTAAAATTCAAAAAAATCAGGGATACAGATCGTACAAATAACGTAATGGAATTAGTAAGCATCAATGAAGTACGTCGTCCAAGGCGTTAGGTCTTTCACAATACATCAAAATTTACATACAAAACCGTCATCCAACATACGCAGAAAAAACACCAAACGGAAATATTAACGGAGAACCCGAATCATTCGAAAGATCTTATCATCAGGTAACAGGAGCTTAAGTGGGTTAAGCAGAAGTGAACACGCCATCAATAACTTCGTCCTTCACGAAAGCAACTCATCCAACCACAAATGATCATTCCAAAATTGTCCACTCGAATACATGATTTCAAATCTCTTCCAAGTCCGAGTAGTCTGTCTACGCTTGTCCATCTGATCATACGGTGAGAAGGGGTGATAAACTTGAGTCTGGTCCCTCAAGCCTTTGGCACTTTTTCTTGAGACTGTGATGGGGTAATGTGGATTTCTGGCACGATCTTTAAATCTCTTCATCATCCAGTCTGCTTCCGCTCTCAATTCATCTTAGTACAACTAAGATGAATAGGGAAGTGAGACTGCATGTATTCATCAGCTCCAGGCTCGCCATCTTGACTAGAATTTCTTCTTCTGCATCGCTAATGTCTTCACTCTTTAGGGTAGCTGCCGTTGTTGTCAACTCCAGGTCCGGCAGGGAAAATAATAGTGATAGCCAAGGTTTAACAATAGGTAATTGTAGTAGGGAGTTCGAAATTGTTTCAAACGCCAAAGGTGAGACATAGAGGGATAGTTGTCAATATTGGAATACTCAATCACCCAATTTCTTATCAGAATAGAATCAAAGTTTAACTAATCAAGGAAAGACGGATCACAAATCAAATCTTTATCATTCAAAAATGAGGGGAAACATTCTTATACTCGTGGTCACAACCACAAGACTTCTCATAGGGACAGAGATGGGTGAGACGAAATCAAATAGGGTCGGAAGATTTATAGACGTTTATCAAAGCAAAAGACAAATAACAAAATGTGTCAAGTACGTCATCGCCATGGAGATTCTCAGAATGCCCGAATAGGCTTCAAGGTGATTAACAAAACGATCAGAGTGAAACGTGAGTCTTTATCAAAAGATTAACAAAAGGAATCTGAAAATAAGGATCAAACAGTGTCGGGCAATCATTATGCAATTTCAATGCCTTCAAAATTTAGTGTTTCAAAACTTAGGTGGTGCAGGGCATAAGCTTTCACTTTCCAAAAGTGGTATCATCAGGATCTAACCAAAAGCAAGGCACGAATCAGAGTGATGCGGAAACAAAGATATTTAAGAAAATGCCTTATAGTCTACCCATTCCTCACCGGTCAAAACTTAGGTTCCTATGGGGAGATCCTAAAGAAATTTTTCAAAGGTTGCCTTACGAGCGCCTACAGGGAAACTTAGTGGTCCTAACTTACACAGGCCAAGGGTAAATGTATTACGAATCGCAGCCTGTCTCTCTGATACCATAATTGTAACACCCCAACCCGGCAAGGGTTAAGATGTCACGATAATGGTTTCATATCAGATCAAAATAAAGCATACATCTATAGTAATACAAGAAATATCAAAGGTTTCGAATGAAATACTGAAATTACAAGGTTACAAATGAAACTTCCGATAAATACTAATTCTAAAACATAATAACTTCTAATCAACTCTAATCCAGATGACTATCAAGGTCTTCTAAGTCCAAGGTATTCTCCACTCATTCCCAGCTTCCTACTAAAACCTGCCGCAGGAAAAGAAATGCGGCTGAGCTACGAGAGCTCAGTGAACAGATACATAAACAAAGTAATGATAACGAAACAGAAATAAGATATGGTACAATGGGGAAATATCATAAGGTATAACAATGAGAAAGTATAAGGAATAGGATAGGATAGTAATCCACCACGAGCCCAGACAAATCAAATGTAGTAACCATATCTTCATAATCATATAGAGGGGAGACCTCTTAGATAATCAGATAATATGAGGGGTGTCCTCATTCTTCAAATTGGAGTGATCAGCTCCCAGATATATGTGAAGGGCATGTATTGCACACAGTACCAATCACCACACAATAATAATCATATATAGATAATCTACTAAACAAAACAGATCTAGGATGCATCCATACGCCCCTGCAGACAAATCGTGGCCATATATATACTTGAGCTCATAACAGATAACAGATAAGGGACGGTGTGGAACATCACTCAACCACACTAGAGTCATGCCATTGGTGCATCAATGACATGGCCATGTTACCTTCATGGCTAGGGTCACAAATTTTGGCTCGGGTATCAAACTAAGAGTCAGATATCAAATCAAAATCAGAATGTCATATCCAATGGTCCATAACAGATGGTTCATAATCAAATATTTCAGAAGTAATATCAAGGGTCCAAATCAGAGTTTATCAGACAAAGGTTTACAAAGCAAAGGATCATGGCAAAGGTTCACAACAAAAGGGTACATAGCAATGGCTTTGGGAATCTTAAACGAATCAGAATTCAAAGTCAAAATCAAGGGAATAAGACACCCTTACTGAAAAAGGGCAGAGTATCTGTACCTTATTAGCAAAACACAAGAATAGAAAGCTGACAAGGATCAAGTTACTCCTTCCTCGAACCTAAAGGAGTAGAAGACAGAATTACAAATGGTTTTTAGTTATCCTTCCATTTTAAGTAACTTCTATTTTTAGCAGGTTTCCAAAATTAGTAAGTTTCTAGAATTAGTAGGTTTCCACATTTAGAATATCATAAGTTAAAGTATTCAAATGTGACAATGATATTAGTTCAAGGTTCATAATGTTGATTTTATAAGTTTAGGGTTTATTATGCAATTTATAACAAGTTTAGGGTTAATAGTGTTATTATGATAAGATTAGGGTGTAAAATGTAAATATTATCAAGTTACATGTTTTCATCAGTTAAGTCCCTTAGTTTTAGAAAAATGACAATTTAGACCCTTTAGTTTAGAAATAAACACATTATACCTTTTAAAACCCCTTTTTCACTTTTACAAATTTTACACATGAACTGGACCTGTTTAGTCGAATTTTTCATCCATATAAGAACCCAGAATTAAAATTCCCAAAAATTCACACACGTACCCAGATGTCTTAAGAACTTACCTTAATTTTTCCAGAATTTATTATTAAGAATAACTATAGTCCAAAAATCCTTTTAGTCAAGTCGTCCAGATTACTGATCAGTTTTAACATACAAAAAGTTTGCAGTTCAAAGCCCCATCAAAATAACTTATAAAAATCCACAAAAATCACAACAACTAACTTATATTCCAAATATTATTCTGCAGAAATATTAGGTCATAACTCGTTATAGATTCCAAATTAAAAATCATAAGCTACAGGTGAATTTTCGTAACCCGAAATACAGTTTTGACATCCGATCTCATAAATTCAAAAAATGTGACTTCCAGACCTCTAAAAATTATGAGGTTAATTTCTACAGAAATCTATTTCATTGAACTTAATTCTAGACTCAAAAACCACCTGAAAACAGGCTCACATCATTTAGATACAGCCGATTAAAGTCGAACAAATTTCCAGATCAGTAGCAGTTCCATAGTTTCATGTATTCTTTTAGGGTTTTATAGTTGTTATTTTATGTGACAATTTTATAGTCATATGTGATATCAAAACTTGACAAGAACACAAGAATATGACAAGGATTGAACAAGGGAGGATGATTCAATACCCTCGTTGTCCACACGAAGAATCAAAGACACAAGATCACGTCACCAACAATCTTTCTTCCTCCTCTTCTTTGGTAAATCGGATGAATAAGTAACAAAGAAGAAAAATAGGACTCGATTAGGGCTTATAACAATTCGAATGGATTTATGTATTAAGTAGGTGATTACCTTATGACAAGAATCAAGATCAAAGGCTTCTCCTTTTGGCCTAGATGGATCGAACAACACAAGATGCTAGGGTTTCTTCTTTTTTTCTTTTTCTTCTTGATATTGCCGTACAATGGGAGGGAGGATGAGAGAGTGTCGACTTTTAGTGTGAGAGAGTTAGGGTTTTATTTGATTTTTGGTATTATGGGATTTATTTGGACCGATTGTTTGTTGTTGGGCTAAACAAGGGAAAAGATCAAGTATAACGGGCTTATGATTGATTTGTAATTATCACTTGGGCTAAGCTTATGTTCATGATTACCTATTCAAAATTTCGGCCCAAATGGAATACATGTAAACGTGTGAAATATTCTTAGTAGTAGCTTGCAAGTTAACGTTAGGCATTATATTAGTTATGTCATATTTCAAAGCTTTTGTAATCTTTTTTGTGATCCAAGGATTTAATCATTTAGGTTTTATGTTCATATCATATGGTTTCGAGTCATAACATGATATATAACCCAAGTTTTTATTTATAGCGTATTTTATAAGTTTTAAAATTCCAAGATTAGAGGGCACTTTAGTCATTTCATATTATGTTAAATTTCAGGTTTTACAAGTCCCAATCCGCCTCTCCACAGTCTGGATACGATCAGACTGCTCCAATCTCCCAAGCTGATCTGAATGTACATCAAGTAAGTTCGCCTGGTTCATCAGCTGGATCCAAATCTGCTCCATCTCAGTGGGCTCCTCGAGCTCTGCAAGCGGAGAAACCACTGGTGATGGGAGTGGAGTAGGCATCGGAGATGGAGGCATGAATGAAGGAGATGACGGTGTGTAGTCTGGGCTAGCTGCACGTACACCCGTGCTAACATCACAAGCAATATCCAACCACTGACTGTCATCCAAACCCTGAATCTCAGCATCCCTGGAACTCTGTCCAACCTCAAACAAACCCTGAACCTGTGCATCCCTCAAACTCTGTCCAACCTCAAACAAACCCTGAATATCCTCCATGATGCCCTTACCATCCCTCGGCATCATAACCTGATACAAATCCATAGGAGTATCCATATCCCTATCATCATCTATACCCATAGGAGTGTGCTCAGTAGGTGCAATCACAGCAGGAGTTGGCTCATCCTGAACCTGCTCTAGATCCTCGTCCTCATCTGAATAGGTCTCAACTGATCTGCTACGTCTCTGACTAGGTGGGGAATGGTCTGGAGATGATACGGGTGACTGAGGTGGTGATTCAGCAGGAGTACCCTCATAATCTGATCTGACCCTCTTCCTAGGTGGTAAGACTGGGAAATCCGAGAATCGTTGATAAGGTCCAGAATATACCGACATACGAGCAGTGCGTCGGCGGACAGGTGGGGTATCCTGATCAAGCTGGGTAAAGGTGTATAGCTGAGCTGGTGATGAACGGTGTGTTATGGCAGATATGTGCAAATATGGTGAGGTAGATACTGGAGCGGTATGTACAGGCTGAGCTGGAATAGATGGCTGAGCAGCAGCACAGACAACCTCCATCAGTGGGTCATCCATGAATGGAACTGGCTGTCGCGTCAGAGAAGTAAGTCCAGCAGCAGCTACCTCGGAGTGTGTGCCGAATGGGAGAGACATAGTCTGTGACAAATATAGTGCGACACGTATAGGTATATAGAAATTACTTATATCATATATGCTTAGTATAATGCTCAAATAGCATATCATAACACTAATCAAATAAAGTAAATAATGATCAAATCATAGTAAGCTAAACTGGCAGGCATCCGGCGGTCATGATGGAAAGTTTTTCATAAATCGGTTATAGTTTAAGGTTTTTATAAACCACGTTCTCTATAACCTAGGCTCTGAATACCAATCTGTAACACCCCCAAAATCATAATATTGCGGAAGCATACACTTTGGGTGCTACGAAATCGATAATCACAACACAAGATATAGGGAACGGATTAAAAATCCGTTTTAAAATATATTACATAAGTCAAGTCATGTTGCGTTACATAAAATCCATTTCAGATGAAAATGTAGCCCATTTAAACAAAAGGTCCAATTGTCAGAGTAAACGCATTATTAAAAACATTTCCATCATTTATTACGACCGTCGCCATGCTCTGCACTCGGCTAACGCACCTCAGTTTCCTGAGAAAAACATGCTAAAAGTCAGCTAACGCTGGTGAGTTCATAGGTTTAAAGTAAATAGCACATATGGACCAATAGCAATATCATAAAAACAATTCAGCAGATACACACTACTCAGCTATGCAAACACTAAGCCTCATCCTACCGATCTATGACAATGCAGCACGCCTGACTGGCGTTAGCAAATAAATATGGGTGCCCGCGAGTGTTAATCCCCAGACACTCGGACTATTATTCGATTTGGTATACGTTCGCCTTGGCTATGTCGAGCCAACCGAACAGGGGTGTCATCCCCAATAGATCTATTTATATCAAAAGGCTTCCTAGACAGGAATTAACGGTAGATGATAGTGGGCACAAAATGGGATTCAGCAAAACTTAGGTTTCTGCATATTAGTGTGTATATAAAAACAAAATTCATTTCTGCTCCCATGAAAATAGTTTTGCATGTTTCTCACCCCAAGCTTATAAAACAAAATCGTATAAAATATGGGGCTATAAACTCACCTTTCAATAACAGCAACCTGCTAATCAACAAAATAATACAACCGCGCCGACAGACAACCTAAATCAGTACGATAATTCTTAATGAAATATTCGTGTCTCATGTGTCTTATTTTATTTGAAAAGTTTACGCTTGAATAGTGTTCGTGTATTTCTCGCTTGCTGTGTTGTAAAATATATTTTGAAACAATGTATTGTTGACATTCTTTATGGCGGTGGCTCATGGTGAAAGTGTACTGTGGGAATACGTAACGGAACATCCGTGCTAGTATTCACTGCTTAAAATGCGCAAGTGTTATATATATATATATATAATATATATAATATATATATATATATATATATATATATATATATATATATATATATATATATATATATTAGTTTTATTACATATGTCTTTAATTAATTAAGATTAACATTAATTAAGTAAGGTTTTGAGAAATAAATAAAATAATAGAGTTAGTGGAGGATTATTATATTATAAATATTATTTATTATTTATAATACAATTTTTAGTTCATAAGAAAAATAAAACATTGTTAAGTAATTTTATAAAGTTTACTTAAGTTAAGTGTTTTCGCAAAAATATTCTAAGTGTTAGATTTTTAGAAAATTTGAGCATGACCCATTCGTTTATACGTCGTTTCCATATTCCTCAAGTGTTGCAAATTTTCCTCAAATATTCCACTAGCTAACTATATGTGCAAAATGTGTTTGTGATATATATTTTAGTCGTCGTGGACATTTCGATCGTTATATTATTCGTTATTGTTACGTTTAAAGTGTTACCAATATATTTCGACTCAAAGTCAATATTTTGTCAAAAAGTCAACAAACGTCTATTTCAATATTAATTTAGTGAAAATGAAAATTTTTACCCTTTCGGAGACTAAACGTCTTAAAATAAATCCGAAAATGGTTTTTGTTATATTTATCGTTTCGTTAACTCTTAATAACCACGGCGACTCGGAAAATATTATCAATTCCGTCATTTTAGTTGTTAATTGGGCCGAACACTATGTAAAAAGCCCAATAACCATTTTTAGCCCAAAACACATTTTTAGTTAAAACGTATATATCGACGCGTTTCTAAAAATTATTTTACTCGCTCATGAGGTCCGTTTGGTCAAAAAGTCAAAACTACAAAAATCACCTATGGGCTCGGCCCAACAGTTTTCTCGTTGGCTTTATGGCCCAAAAATTTGTTTGGTCCATTTCCTTATAATTTAGTATTTATTAGTTACTAATTAAGCTTTAAACTTATCAAATAAGCTCTAATAAATAAGCTACTTAGTCAAAAATTCAAAGGTGACTTATTTATGGTCTATTCGACCCATATTATTTATTTCAACCCATTTTCCCATTTTTACTAGTTATTTTCTATAACTTATGGCTTATTAAATAAGCTAATCCAAATAAGCACTTTATTATACTTTTCCACTATTTCACCATTAGAGCCAAAATTTTATGTTTTTCAAAACCCCAATAATCTTTTATTTTTAGTTTGGCCGATCCATATACATGTCCTCAAAAATCAATATATTGCTTAATCTCGCGTAAAAACCGTAACTAGTGTTTGTATCATCAAACTAACACTATATGTAACAAGATTTACCACACAAGCAAGAAATTTATAAACTAGTTCATATATCTAAGAAAAGTCGAGCACTATATATAAGAACGCAAACCTTAGATTTTTCCAAATCAACAAAATATATACTTTTAAACATCATTAGACATCAAATGAACAAGAGATTAACAAGATTTGAATTTTTTTATGAATTCTTACAATGCTTTGATGATTAACGTGGCTAAGGAGGAACCAATAACACCCAATGCTTCACCAAATTTACCCAAACCAAGTTCCAAATAACCCAAAAACCTTGAATATACACTTTAATATTAGCTTGAACTTCAAAAGAAATTTGTGGATCTTGAATATGAATGTGGATCGTGGGTTTAGAGTGAGTAAAATGATCAAGGAAACTTTTAGATAATGAAATAGATAAGTAAACTTGGCATGGTTATATTTAGGGTAATACATGCATTATAAATATGATTATTATGAGTTAGTGGTAGATTTTTGTCACCTTGTGGGGGAGATACATCTAAGGGTCGGATTTTGTGTATAAGGGGGAGGTAGAAATTTAATTTTTACTCCGTGTTGGTGTATCGTGTGTCGGTTTGAGCTTAAACGTGACCGTAAAGTCCTGTTTTGACGTTTTTGGACACGTTTTCGTAAAATAAAGTTTGTATCCACGTTTTTGTCAGAAATGTAATAAAATACCATTACTGATTCAAATATATATTTATTTGACTGTTACCATGTGTACTGTGCTGTCGGTACACGCGTGCGGTTGTTTTTCAGAAAAATGCGAGAAAGTTCTCAGTTAATTACGAGACTTGTCAGTAACTATCAGAAATGTGATAATTTAGGTTTACTGACAAAAATATATTTTTTCTGCAGTGACTGTAAGCTACAGTATGCGGGACAACTCCCAAAAATGCTCAAAAATACTCAGAAACATGCAAATGCGCATAGAAATGCTTAGCTTAAAAATAATTAATGCTCATATAATATTAATTAACAACGTGAAAATTACCATTTTTCACAAGCTATTTATTGAGTTAACAGACTTGCTCCACTCTTGAGCTAACGGATTTTGGTTCAATTTTGAACTGACAAACTGATTTCGATATTCCACCTACTATGCTTGGATACGTAAGTACCTACTTTACTTAGGTGCATGGACACCTACACATAAGCTCTCCCAAGAGTTTCTTCCATTTGTTGACCTTTATTTTAGAGACTTTGTTTCTTGAAACTTCTTCGCTCTCACATCACCACACCGTTTGTTATTGTTGTTGTTACTGTTGTTATTTTTGCCGTTATTGAATTCTTGAGCAGACCGAGCTCGTACAACATGATCCACTAGCTTGCGAGACATCTAAATTGTTTCATCTAGTGTGAGTGATCAAACGAAGTTACGTCCTCTTGAATACTGAGTGGAAGTTCTTAGATGAACTTTTCCCATGACTTCTCATTGGTTGAGACCATCATTGGGCACACTATTGCCAACCCTTGAAAGCCACAAATATAAGTTGTGATATCAATGCCACAACAAGAAAACTTCACCTCAATTTCTTACACCTCATTCCGAGGACAATAATTCTTGATCAATAATTTCTTCAACTTAGTCCAAGCAATCTTGTAAGCATTCTCAATACCAATAGATTGTGCAACAACATTCCTCCATGACAAAGCATTGTCCAGAAGTATGCTTGTGGCATATTTGACCTTGCAGTCTTCAGCATAGTTGCTAATTTGGAAATACTAACTCTATTTTCTCAAACCAACGAGTCAAACCAATCACTCCTTTCATACTTTTGAAATTGCTATGCTTGCAACTCATAAAATCTTTGTAAGAGCCACCTCTAACCTCTAGTACAACATTTGGTCCTCAAGCGTTTTCAGCTGGCCTTGCAATATCTGGCCCTCCAACTAGCCCTACAACATTAGGCTCTCCAATTGTGTTAGTTCTCCAATCATCTATATCCTTACTTTATTTCTTACAAATACTAGTTTGAGCCATAATATTAATCAGAGCACTTTTGCTCACCCATGAAGACATTAAAAGAGTGACTGATTTCATAATTTTTTTTTTTTACTCTATTTAAGGAAAGATTTATGATTGCTTTTAGGAAAGAAGACTTATCTTTTTTGTTTTTTTCAATTTGGTTTTAATCGGATTTGTTTAATTTTCTATACTTGAAGGTTTTATGTGTGTTTTCTGGTAAATTGTAGTTTCGTATCTTGGTTATGTTTATTTTTTTGTTTTTCCAAAATCTTTTTTAACTGGATTTGCTTAATTTTATCTCAACCAAAAGTTGCAATAATGTGAAAAGAAAACCCATTTTTTGATAAATATCTTGTTGGAGAAAATGGATGATGGTTACTAGATCTGAGGTGTGGATGGCGATGATGGTGACGGGATTGTTGAGATTTTATATGTTTTTTATTTTGGCAAAATAGATTATAGCAGTTGGGTTTAACTTGTTTGTCGATCTAAAAGTATTTCATTTTTAAATACAAATAATAATGGAGATTAAGCAATGAATATTGTGTTGGAATTTAAGTCGAAGGTGTGGTATGTTATCAATCAATAAAAGAAAGCATAATAAAACACAAAATCTTCAATCTCAATTCTTGAGTTTGTTTCAGAACTTTAACGGGCCTTTGATGATTTTGATAATGTGTTTTGACTACTTTTAGAAATTTGCATTTTGTAGAGCAGGAAAGAGAGATTTTGAGGATTTAGATCTAAAAAAATGTTCATTTGTTAAGATGAAACTGAACTTAGTAAGATTTTGAGGATTTAACTCAAACAACCCCCATAACAATAAAAGGATGATTATTGTGGTGGAAGGACTCATTGCTGAGATTGATGATGACATGATGATAATGAGCTTATAAAAAAAAAATGGTGAAATGTAAATAAGTGTATATAAATAATGGGGATATGATGCCTGATTCGCAAATTGTCTGCTTCCTCTTTGTAAAAATTTTAAAAATGTATAATTTAGCCCCTCCGGTAAGTTACTGTTACATGTTTTTCCCCTGTCTCCACCTTTTTTTTCAAAGGGAAGCAGGCAATTACCTACCTCCGGAAGCAGGCATCATTTTCCCCATAAATAATAGTTACTTGTACATTTCTTTAAGCGGTGGGACCAAATACAAAAGAACAATGAAAAAGACTAACTTACCCTCATGTGACAATCACATGAGGGGTGTTTAACTGTCAAAACTAAAGCCGTTTGGTCAAAGGATCATGAGTGTTAAGGGTTTCAGAGTTAGTGACTGTTAGTGCAAAAAAAAGTCTAAGTACCAAGAGTGTGAGTCAACGCAAACTACAGTGACCATCTTTGTAATTTACTCTTTTTTATATATTAAGACAATTAAGTCGATTTCAAACACAATCATAGAAGTCGTCTATAAATGTGTTTGCAATGCATGGACAAACAGTCAAAAACACATGAACGTTTCGTACGCATGTAAAGATAGAAGACCACATTAATATACGGGTTAAACCCATTTTAAAAGTTTTTCTCTTGCTGTAAACGTGTTATTGTTAAATAGAGATAGAAGCATAAGTATCTTTCTGATCGAGTGTGTAGATCATTTGGTAAGTGTACCATACAATAATCCAAAGGTATGCGGTTCAATTCTTAAACGATCTACATTTTTTTTTTTTACTTTTTTTCTTTGAGTTCTTTTTACTAAATATAATAAAATTAACAAACAGTCAGCTGTCTTATGTCATTCACCGCTTTTTTATATGTTGGTGTATTCAAAATAAATAAAATTAAAGAAAAGACTCTTTAGAAAGTCAAGTGAACATATTCTCAAAGACTTGAACTTCTTGAAAATCGCCGTAGAATTAATTGTTCTAAAGAGTTTAACTTCATCAAGCTTATTTGCATTTCCTGTCATGAATGTCCATCAAGCTACTATTAAACAATGCACTCATGCAAAATGTGCCTTTCAAACTCATCCAGATGTTCAACGACATCCATATGACCATAAATTGAGGGTTATGAGGCGACTCGAGTCCCTCTTGGTTGCCTTCATTTCAAGTAATGTTCAATTCTAACGAGGACAGAGTGACAACTTTGTCCAACCAATGTTCATTATTATATTACAAGTACCAACGGATACGAGGTACCCAAAAAAACTTTTTCTATTAATTATTTTTATTTTTTATTTTTTATTATTTATTTTTTGTAACATGAGTTTCCGATTCGACATTGCGAGCCAACTAATCCCACGGCGACTACCCTTTTGGATAGCCGGAATCGGCGCATGTTACTCCAAACTTTTTATTTACAAAGATTGTCCATATATTTATGCAAGTAAATATTTAGTAATATTCTATGTATACCCAATAGTTGTTTGGTGTTCATTTCAATCTCTAAATGTTTGACCGATTCACCGAACTTACCTAGCCATATTGATTTTGCTGTACGTAACATGTTACAAAAATTTATCCATGTAACATCATTGTTGAGAACATATGAGTTTGGTCTTTTAAGCTCACGGTTGTACAACTCAATCATATATGCAAAAGGTATCATTCAAACTGATCCAGATGTCCATTGCCATCCATGTGACTAAGATATGAAGGGCACAACATTGGTTGTTTGAACCCTCTTTGTTGCCTACATATCTAGTGAAGGCATCAAGAGACAGAGTGACGATTTCGTCATACCAATGATCCAAATTGAATAGATGTGGTATGAGTCCTACCAAAATACCCACCAAACGCCACAGAGTTTGAGTACGGTTCACTTAAACGCCTAAACCAAACTAACGAAGTTTCCCAAAGGATACCTTGACCTATCACATGACAATATATTGTCTATTAATATTATTCACAAATGTTCTCTTAAAGGCTAAATGAAATATATTTAACAAATAAAAGGCTTATATTATGGTACTTACATAGCAGAACACTACAACTGCCATAGAAACAAAAAAAAAGGACACTAAAATATTGTAATATGGATGAACTCATACAATATTGTCATTTTCCATCAATTTTAATTGGTTTATTTTGTTATGTCTCATTTAGGGTAGTACATATATAGCCAAACTGGTGAAAGTGTCAAACATTCAGTCACATAATGTTGGCTTTTGCACCATCATGTATTGGTTTTTAAACGAATGCAAGAGTTCTTTCACCATGATAACTATTTTTATTTTCCTCGATTAACATACATTACACATGATAACCCCTACCGTACAATGCCATATTAATTCTGAAAAGACATGCTACATAAATGAACTAAGGCCGGCATGTCCCTCCATTTAAGGTCTTTATTGAGAACCTATGACTTTGGTCGTTTAAGCTCT
The DNA here is from genome assembly GCA_021014915.2 of Artemisia tridentata subsp. tridentata. Taxonomy (NCBI): domain Eukaryota; kingdom Viridiplantae; phylum Streptophyta; class Magnoliopsida; order Asterales; family Asteraceae; genus Artemisia; species Artemisia tridentata. Next base: position 398,087,608 of record CP139505.1, on the reverse strand, counting down.
TACTCCCTCCCTCCTAATTTTATTGTCACTTATTCCTTATTTGGACGTCCCAAAATTATTGTCACATACCCAAAATAAAAAGTGAATAGATAGTGGAGTTTGGTAAAGTTTACTATATTACCCTTGGTTGAAATTAATATTGCAAACTTTAAAGAAGTGTTAATTAATTGGTTAAGGGTAAACTTGTCATTTGGCAAAAAAGTAAGAGAGAGAAAGCAGTGATAGTGACATTTTTCTAAAAAAATGTGTTTTTTGTCGGTGGACAATAATTTTGGGACGGAGGAAGTAGCATTCTAGAGTTCAATCATGCAAAAGGTACAACATTGGTGATTTGAGCCCTCTTTGTTGCCTACACTTCTAGTTAAGATATCGAGAGAGTACCATTCAAACTAATCCTAAGGTCTCTTAACACTCATGGGGATCATCCATGTAGTGTGTTTGAGGCTTTGTACGTTTTTTGATTATCTGTAATACTTTACCTTTCACCATGTAAACCCTTGATATAAATCTTGGTGCATCTATTTAAGATAGAAAAATATACAATAAAGACATATAGTTTATAAATGGGCTTAGCCCATAAAATAATAACAGGCCCATAACACATTAAATATCACATGCATATTGGATATTTTTGTCTTATTGTAAAATTTTGTATATATAAGTTAACATGTATCATAAGTTAACATGTAGGTAGTGTGTCATGGCTCTAGTAGTTTCGTCACCTCAGCATACCTATATAATGTTAAAATGGTACCAAAACAACTAACACAAGATGTAATCACCCAACCAACCACCCTTTTGTGATCTTTTCTTTTATTAAAACTATAAATACTAAAGGTTAGTCTCCAGCACAGATGCTAACCAAGTTTGTTGTCCCTTTAGCAGGTGCAACAACAATACATACAACTCACACTCTAAAACTTAAACTATAAACCAAACTGATACTAAGATCAAGAAGATCTTGATACAAACCAAACAGACTAAACAATACTAAAACCCAGAACCACAACTGAGATGATCCCAACTTGAGAGAGAAAAACTTGTATGTGAAAATATTGAGAGTGTTAGACCCGTTTCCCGGGTACTTGGACCCCATCCTAGATGAAATTGGATAAAGACCTTATGTGATTGGACAGTCAACGAATGTTGCGTTTTAGTCAAACCCGATAGTCAAAGTGATAGTTAAAGAATATATTGTAAAGTTATGAAAAGTATTATGTGGCTAGAATAATAAGAGAATAGATTTGAAGGGCTTGCTTGTCTTATGCCATATGTGTTATAGTAAGTTTTGTGGCCAAAGTAAAAGAAAAGAGACTAGAAGGACCAATCTTGCCAATTGGCCAAATTTTTCACCTAACTAGATATATCCAGGAGATTCTAGCATTCTCCATATCATTCTTGGTCTTTGAAGTCCGGTTTTTAGAGAGGGAAAAAGAGAGAAAAAATGATGAAGGTTGAGGTGCTATGAAGATGGGTTGAAGAGGGCTATCCATTAGCATGGTCCTTGCAAGTAAGTACCCTCTAATTAGTATTTAATTGGTTAATTTAAGAGTTAGGGTTTATGTACCCAATTTGAGAAAAATGGGTAAATGATGTTTAAGTATAATTAAGAGGTAGTGATGATTATGTATTGGGTTTAGTTAGTATTTTAAAGGGTGTTCATCATATGATCAAAGTATGATCATATGATGACTAAGTATGTTAAAGGGTGAGTTAGTTGTTATAGTTATTTGGTTATGTGTTATTAAGTGTTTATGAATGATGATTATGAACCAGGAAGATGATGGTGATGATATGGTGATGGTGATGATAATGGTGGAATCATGATTTGTGGCTTAGCTTTGGAAGCTAAGGTAAGTAACTTTGATTTCTATATGCTTGACATAAATGTTTCCATGTTATGTGTTAATGAATGAGTGAAAGGATTAAGCCTTGGATTAAGAAGTGGGTTAATAGGAGGTGTGTTAATAAGCTAGGATCAAAAGGTAGGACATGGGGTTGATAGGCCTAAGGTAAGTTTATGCTTGTTATGTGAATAATGTTATTATGTTAATGTGATATAGTTATGAGGTTGTTATGATAATGGTAAAGAGCATGGTTTGGCATGAGCCTAATGATTAAAGGCATTTTTTATGCATATAAATATGAATGGAAGTATTGATCATATATTAATCTAGTTACTTACTAAGCGTAAGCTTACCCTTTTAGTTGTTAATGTTTTGTAGGTTTATGTGCGACGGAAGGAAGGTTCATGGGTTATAGCCTAAGGACTTGGAAGTGGATTTGGAAGATAATAAACGATAGGAGCTAGGTAGAATACCGAGCTCGAGTCAAGGTTGTACCCCTGAGAGTCTTTTAGTGTTTTGTAAAGTAAAGTCGAGTGTCAAAATGTATATTAAAGAGGTCAGAACGATTGGGGGCCTAACGATTTGTCAAAGTGTGTTTTAAATGTGATTAGTAGAAGTTAAAGGAGCGTTTTGATTGTATGTGTTTTTACCGATTTTGGATTGTAAACGGGTCAAGTGTCCTTGGAACATGTTTAGTATGTCAAAGTAATGTTTTGGTTCAAGTTTAGCGTAAAACAGAGTTGTACGTCGCGAAAATGGAACGAAACAAAAACAAATTGAAAATGTGCAGCAGCTCAGCCGGTGGCTGGGAGCCTAGCTGCGGCGGCTGAGACCTTCTGAGAAGGTCCAGCCAGCGGTTGGAATCCCAACCGCCGCGGCTAAATGTTTCTGAGAAAAAGGAGTAGCCCAACCGGCAGTTGGAGTTCCAACCGTGCCGGCTGGGAACCCTCTGAGGTGGCCAACCGGCGGCTGGAACTCCAGTCAGTGGTATGGGCCTTAATTTCCGGTTTTGGTAACTTTTGAAAAATCATATCTTTAAATCCGTAAGTCGTTACAGGTCGTGCTACCCGTCGTTTTGAAGGTAATTGAGTCTAGTTTCATTTAAAAATAGTTTCAAGGACTGAATGCTTATAGATTTTGTCAATGGTCAAAAGAGTAACAGAATGTCCGTAAAAGTCAAGCGTTTCCGCGTAAAAAGTTTTAATTTTTGGTCTAATCGGGCACGGGGTGTAACAACTTGGTATCAGAGCTTCGGTTTAAGTGAATTAGGTTTCCACTATAGGTTGCCTAGACTTAAACCACTCATAGACGCGTTGTATGTAAGTTGAAGCAATGCTACTAGTAGGTGCCCTTGTGGTATAACGTAGAAGTGCTTATGGTAATGATGAGATTAGATTATAGTTAAGATGTAATGTGAATGTTGTGATGTGAGTGTAGAGAAATATAGAAGTAATGAGTTATACGCGAATTAGAGATTGCCTTAACTATGTAATGGAATGCAACACGTGGTATATGTATTGTCCTAAGTGTTAAGTAAGTGAATGATAGTTCTCGTGTCGGATAGACTAAAGTTTTAATTATGTGAATCGAGGCCTTAAAGGGTATGAGTTGTAGGCGAAGTTACTAGAAGTGTTATTGGTAAGGTAATATTGTGATTAATGGTAAAGGCAAGGAATGTGTTATAGTATAATACGTAAAAGAGCAAATTTACTTAGATTGCAATAATAGTGGTGTGACGAATGATTTGTATGTATGATGTTTGGAAGAATGATGATCTAGTAAGGGTTAAGGGATGGAGTAAGACTTGTCTATATGAGAACGTTAAGGATAGATAAGTATGTGTGTATGGCGAGGATTTAGATGCTTAGGTAAGCGTATTGTTAAATGTGTGATTGTAAGATATTTTAGAAAGGTGTAAATAATAAATGATATATAAAACAGCTAATGCATGGATTGGTGAAGTGAAGTAGAAATTACCTCAATGATAATAGACAAATGATGTGGCTTTAGGCATGTTTAATGGTTTTAAATTGTAATTAACTATAGACTAATGAAACGTTGGTGATTAGTAATGTTTATCTTTCATGGAAAGAACGATGAGAGTAGACCTTGAGTATATATGAGATTAAGTATGTATAATGTGCTGGAAGATTATGTATTAAGTGCTAATTTTGTCATAAGCAAGGTAATTTAAGAATACTTATTATAACGTGATGTATAAAAGAAGTGTGATGCAAAGGAAGTCAAAGCAGACGAGTCAAAGGGTTTAACGTAAGTAAACATTAAAATAACTTATAGACGTAAGATAAAATAAGATGTCAACTTGGGGTTGACAATATAACGATAAATGTAATGTGACCACTCAAGTAAAATGCGATATATGTATATAAAAGTAAAGAATCGGCAAGTAGTACATAGATTTTGTCAAAAGTAATGAAAGATGATAGGTGAGTAATTAATAATGCGTTAATCAAAGAGAAGGAAAAACGGAAAAACAATGTAGTTTGAGAAATACTTGAATAATGAGTAAATAACGAACATGAAATGGAAAAATTAGACGTGATGTATTGGCGGTGACACGTAGTGAATGGTTTGACGAATGAAGAATAATAATGGTAAGATGTAAAAAGAAATAGTAAGTGGTATTAGAGATGGGTTAGGGAGTAACTTAAGACATTAACGCTTAAATGATGGATCGTAGTAACGAAAAGTGAGCTAGAATAGAAATGTGTAATGATAAAATGGGATTAACACGCTAAATGATAAGGATTTGTGGCAGGAATAAAACGAATGAGATTGAGTAATGACGCTTTAAGTATGGAACGTAATGATATTGAGTGTACTAACGTATAGTGTGAAAAGACAAGATGAAACTAACAAATTAATGATTAAGCGTATATTGACTTGAAGATTAAGGAATGAGATTAGAGAATGATGGCATGAACTGTGACCAACATATGGTCTCATCATATTAGTGATTAGAGACTAAAGTTAAAATGGTATAGAGACGGGACGACGATACGGTAAAGTACTTGAGGTTTAAGTATGAACTTAAGGTTGAGATAAAACGTGTTGGTATATAAAGGATGGAAATTAAATGAAAAAGTTTGAGTGCTAAAGATTAAATGCGATAAGTTAAGAATGTAAATGATAATGAGAAGAGCATGTATGAGGATTGACTATGTACATGAATGTATAATAACGATAATAATGTTATGGTAGGTTATGATGAAAGCAAGGTTAAATGAGTACCTTGATTGCTTAACATGACGTAAAATTTATAGGATTAAAGTAAGGTGTGTTGGTAAGGTAATGACAAGATAAAGGGTATGATATAAACGCTAACGATCGAATGAGACGAGTTAAGTATGCGAGCAAGAATATAATGAGACGTTGTGCAGTAAATGTAACGAACTTATGTAAATAGGATGTGTGAAAAGAAAAGGTAACGCTAATGAAGGTGTTAAAGTTAATGATTTATGAAATGTATATATGCAAAAGGCGAGATAGAATGGTATTGCTTAAATACATAAATGATTAAAGAAATGAGTTAGAGAATGAGAATGAGAGTTGTGGTAAATTAACGGTGCGAGTTAGAGTGCAATGATGCGTTGTGAAAGTTAAAACATGATAAGGATGTGAATGTGACTTAAAATGTACAAAAAGAATGAATGATGCTAATCAATGAATGAAAATTAACCAAGGTAAGGTTTAAAAGTGAAAAGAGTCGGGTAGACTAAAGGGTAAAGTAAGAAGGTGAGAATGGTTAATGCGAATTTAGAATGTAAGATGATAAACACATAGAAATGTGTAATTTTAATAAGCAGGTTCATATGCTCTATGAGCTTGCCTTCACTAAATAAAATAGATGAGATAATGTGTGTATGATAAAACATTAATGGCTTGGATCCGGTGTTAAAATGTGAAAGCGATAAAGTGATGAATGTTAATGATCCCTCGGGATGAACGTTAAAGATGGTATCCTTCGGGATGAATGTTAAAAGTGGTATCCTTCGGGATGACCAAGTCACTGAATGTTAAGGAATCCTTCGGGATATGTTAAAGATCATTTGGGATAAAATGTGTTGCCTTCATCAGCAATGGGATTGCCTACATCCCTGGCAATAAAAATATCCCCATAATGAATGTGTAAATGATACGGATCCGAGTCTAAAAATAAAGTGTGGAGTATATAAAGAATGAGAGAATAAAAGTTAAATTGGAAATAGGAGTACTTGTGTTGTGTTGGAGATATGTATAACCATGAGTTGATATTTCTTGATTTACATTGATTGGGACGCCTTTCCATGTAAATGTGGAAGCATGAATGAGTGGGCTTATGTGTTGCTGACATGACACGAGTAGGGTTAGAGAAGTAGAAAGCGGAGGTCTAGAATTAGTTAGAAATTATAAGGACTAAAATAGGAGGGTTAAAATTAGAGTACGTCCTTGAGTAAGACTTATAAGAACCTACGTTTTGAGTGCTAAGTATAAGTTGAAGGAATTAAAGAATTGAAATGATGTTTAAAAATGTTATAATACGCAATTGTGTCGTGGTACAAATGTTAGTAATGGAAATAATTGAGGATAAGTGTCATGTGTAATGTAACGGCAAATGTTAAAGTATGATGTTATAAAGTCACCTCATCTAATATTTTTATAAGACTTATAAAGGCAAATGAAATGACATGAAGAAAGAAGTGAAAGCAACGGGGTAAGTGTAGAGAACGTAAAAAGAATGATTAAGTAGTAATTGCATTATAAGAGAAAAACATTGGGAGAGAAGTAGAGACACCGAAAAGTCATAGTAAGAATGTTAAAGGAATAATGTAATGGCTTTGACAAATAAGGAAGTATTAGTAATGTGTTTGATTTATGTAAAGCCAAATAGTACGATTTTCTCCAGTAGCACGTAATAATATAGGATAAGCAAGTAAGAATACGATGTAACGGGAATAAATTGGACCGGAATGATAACTAGTTATACTGAGTATGTCTCGTATTAGGTAGTAGTCTAAGCAAGAGTTGTATGGTTATGGAAGCAAGCGGGAAGTAATGTGGATTAAGGACATGTGAAACATTATAGTATGCATAGAGTTGCAAGATCACTTATATCATTGCAACTAAATAAACTAAGAATCAAAAGTGTTAGGAATGAGGTGTATTATGTGACTAAATTTTGTAAGTAATATATGATAGATTTCGGGGACGAAATCTAAATAAGGGGGTAGAATTGTTAGACCCGTTTCCCGGGTACTTGGACCCCACCCTAGATGAAAATGGATAAAGACCTTATGTGATTGGACAGTCAACGAATGTTGCATTTTAGTCAAACCTGATAGTCAAAGTGATAGTCAAAGAATATATTGTAAAGTTATGAAAAGTATTATGTGGCTAGAATAATAAGAGAATATATTTCAAGGGCTTGCTTGTCTTATGCCTTATGTGTTATAGTAAGTTTTGTGGCCAAAGTAAAAGAAAAGAGACTAGAAGGACCAATTTTACCAATTGGCCAAATTTGCCACCTAACTAGATATATCCAGGAGATTCTAGCATTCTCCATATCATTCTTGGTCTTTGAAGTCCGGTTTTTAGAGAGGGAAAAAGAGAGGGAAAATGATGAAGGTTGAGGTGCTATGAAGATGGGTTGAAGAGGACTATTCATTAGCATGATCCTTGCAAGTAAGTAACCTCTAATTAGTATTTAATTGGTTAATTTAAGAGTTAGAGTTTATGTACCCAATTTGGGGAAAATGGGTAAATGGTGTTTAAGTATAATTAAGAGGTAATGATGATTATGTATTGGGTTTAGTTAGTATTTTAAAGGGTGTTCATCATATGTTCAAAGTATGATCATATGATGACTAAGTATGTTAAAGGGTGAGTTAGTTGTTATAGTTATTTGGTTATGTGTTATTAAGTGTTTATGAATGATGATTATGAACCAGGAAGATGATGGTGATGATGTGGTGATGGTGATGATAATGGTGGAATCATGATTTGTGGCTTAGCTTTGGAAGCTAAGGTAAGTAACTTTGATTTCTATATGCTTGATATAAATGTTTCCATGTTATGTGTTAATGAATGAGTGAAGGGATTATGTTACACCCCGTACCCGTTTAGACCAAAAATTTAAACTTTTTACGCGGAAACGCTTAACTTTTACGGACATCCTGTCACTCTTTTGACAACTGACAAAAATTCAGCCCTTGAAACTATTTTTAAATGAAAGTAGACTCAATTGTCTTCAAATCGACGGGTGGCACGACCCGTGACGACTTACGGTTTAAAAGATATGATTTTTCGAAAATTGCCAAAATCTTAAAAGCAGCCCAAACCACCGGCTGGACCCCAAAAACCGGTCTGAACCGCTGGTTCAGATCTGAACCGCGGCGGTTCAGAACCCGCTGTTCGCCAAAATTTATTTTCGCTAACTCCGCTTGGAAACCCGACCTCCCGAACTCGAAAGTTAACCAAACTTTCCAGATTTCATTAGTATATCCATAAAATCATTTTCATACAAAAACATTTACCGTTTGACTCTCGGAAGGCGTACTTTCACAATTTAGACGGGTTATGCATATAACTCGTTTTGACCCATTTTCTCAACATACGACCCATATGACTTCCGTTTTACACCAAACTTTACCAAAGCATAATATTAACATATCAAAAACGTTCCAACAACACTTGACCCGAATACAATCCAAAATGGGTACAAACACACTTAAACCAAACACCCGTTTAAACATTGTCCGTAAACCATTTAACACACTTGGACACACCGTTGACCATCCAAACTTTACGACGACCTCAACACACATTATACAAATCACGAGAAAGACTCTCGGGGGTACAACCTTATCTTGAGCTCGGTATTCTACCTAGCTCCTAATGCTTATTTTCTTCCGAACCGCTTATCAAGTCCTTAAGCCATAAATCCAAGTACTTTCTTTCCGCCGCACATAAACCTACAAGAACATTGACAACTAAAAGGGTAAGCTTACGCTTAGTAAGTAACCCGACATAAAACACATATCATATACACATTAACACATAAGCATCATAATCACTTACTTTACTTCCAAAATCCATCACAATCAACTTACCACATAAACCTTCATCACATAAGCTACAACACATCTCACTAGCAAGTAGCCATATACTTGATAGTCTAACTCATAATTAGTCACCACCTTCCTAACCTTCATTCAATACTCAACAAGGTACTAAACTTCATCATAATCATAACACATAATGGATAATATGCATATAACACATGTTTTAGTACAAGTTACTTACCTTAGTCCAAGCTAATCAACATCAAAGACATCATCATCACCACTAACATCCATCATCAACATCAATCTTCATAATTAACCATAATCATCAATCTTCTACAATTTAACAAGCCCTAATAACATAATAATCAATAAATAAACAAGGGTTAACATAACCTATCAAACAATCCATCTTCCTTTCCATATCATCATATGATCATATCTTGATCATATGATGATTTCCCACTTTTAATCATAACTTTAACCTCATAATCATTATTAACTCATAGATTTGAATACTTAATTGTAGGAATTACGGTTATGCTTAATCTAGCCATGGTAGCATGATCACTTCACTAGCTTCCTCCTCAAGCTCATTTCCCTCTCTTTTCTCCTCTAAAAAAACCGGCCTTAGCCTTATCTAAATAATGAGAGGATCCTAAAATTCCCTAGATACAATAAGTTAGGTGACAACTTTGGCCCATTGGCAAGATTGGTCCCTCAAGTCCTATTCCTTCTATTTTGGCCACAATACTTACTATAACATACTTACCACAATGGCAACTTAGGTCCCTTTAGTTATACATCATATTGTACATCACCACTTTAGTCATATTTTGACTATTAGGTTTGACCACAACAGAATATTCATTGACTGGCCAATCACGTAAGGTCTTTATCCATTTTCATCTAGGGTGGGTCAAAGTATCCGGGAAACGAGTCTAACAATTCTACCCCTTTATTTAGACTTCGTCCCCAAAATCTCTCGTCTAATGCTAACAAAAACTTAGTCACATAATACACCTCATTCTTAGCACTTTCAATTCTTAGTTCATTTAATTGCAACTATCTCAGTGCTCTTGCAACTCTATGCATACTAAAACACATCACATGGCCTTAATTCACATTACCTCATGCTTACTTCTATAACCATACAACTCTTACCTCGCCTATTACATAAAACAAGGTATACTCACTAAAGCTAGTTATCATTTTAGTCTGTTCTATTACCGTTACATCACATTCTCACTTGCTTTATTTTCTATTCTCATTCTTTGACTACTTGACACTTGAGAAAACTTGTGTGATTTAACTTTACATAAATACGCTTAGCTAATACTTTTACACTAAATCAGCACCACTTATTCGTTCCTTTTACGTCTCTACATAAGTCAAACACATTACTAATACTTCCTTATTTATCATAGCAATTTCACTTTTCCTTTAACTTTCTTGTCATAACGCAAATATTACTTAATCATTCTTTTAACGTTCTCTTCAAACACCTCGTTCTTTTACTTCTTCCTTCATGTTATTTTCATTTACCTTAATGGGTCTTACAGAAATATTACATGAATTAGCTTTATAACATTTTAATTTAACATTTACCGTCACATTACAATTGGCATTTATCAACAATTATTTTCGTTGTTTACATTTTGCACCACGCCACACTTACGTGTTTTAACATTCTAAAACATCATTACAATTTCTTAATTTCTTCAACTTATACTTATCGTTCAAAATGTAGGTCTCTCATAAATCTCAACTAGAAGTCTTAATCAAATTTTAGCCCTCCTATCTTAGACCCTATAACTTCTAACTAATTCTAGACCTTCACTTTCTACTCCTCTAACCCTACTCGTGCCATGTCGGCAACACATACGCCCACTCATTCAAACTTCCTCATTTACATGGAAAAGCGTCCCAATCGATGTAAATCAGGAAACATAAACTCATGGATATATAAATTTCCAACACAACACAAGTTCTCCTATTTCTTGATTTACTTTTATTTTCTCATCCTTGTTATACTTCACATTTCCTTTTTAGACTTTGATCCATATCGTTTACACATTCATTATGGGGATATATATATATATATATATATATATATATATATATATATATATATATATATATATATATATATATATATATATATATATATATATATATATATATATATATATATATATATATATATATATATATATATTGCGAAGGATGTAGGCAACCCCATTGCCGATGAAGGCAACACATTCTATCCCGAAGGATCTTTAACATATCCCGAAGGATTCCTTAACATTCCTTGACTTGGTCATCTCGAAGGATACTACCTTTAGCATTCATCCCGAAGGATCATTAACATCCATCCGGAAGGATCTTTAATGCTCACACTTTATCACTTTAACATTTATCATCGGATTGATGAAGCGAAAAGTGTACCGCTTTTAGGGGGTCATTTAAGCCCTAAATCGTATTTATTTGATCAAATATTGCCCTAAATCGTTCCTTTTGTCATTTTAGGTACTTTGGAGAAGAAATCTGGAAAAGGAAGCATTTTGGACGTTTTTGGAGCATAAAAGTGAAGAAAACGACAAAGTCTTCTAAATCTGCTGGAAAGTACTTGTGACGGCGTCACCCTTATCCCTGACGACGTCAGACCTTGATAGGCCAGAACAAATTTTGGAAGATTAAAGGGGGACGGCGTCAAGAAGGTCGTCAAGCTTTGATAGGCCAGAACGGATTTTGGAGGATTAAAGAGGGACGGCGTCAAGAAGGCCATCCGGGAACCCTAAACGCGGCGAGGTGACGGCGTCAAGCTCCATAACGTGACGCCGTCAGATCTGTTTTCCTATATATAGTTTTGCAATTTTTAGTCATTAGTGTGCAACTTTGTGAGGAGAAACCCTAATACGATTTTTCTACCATTTTTAAGGGTTTCATACCCTTGGATCTCCCATGTTTAATTGAAGATAAGTATCATTTAATCAATCAATATGTCTGTGTTGTTTGATTATATCTTGTTCTTGTCTTTTAATTAACATGCTAGGCTAGATTTATCTTGTGTTTGCTTAGATCTAATGAAACCTAACTATTGATTATTGGTTATTAGTGTGTTATTAATTGTATTGGATGATTGTTTATCGATGTTAGGCTTAAGAAAACTGGCTAACCTCCTATTCGGTAACTTGCTTGAACGTCTTAAGAAACATGAACCAATGCGTACTAAGGTTTTTATGGTTGTATTTAATGCATGAGCGAATTCTAGTGATCCCATGTTAGGAGCTTCTTAGCCGGCTCGACATAGGAGTGAAGTAGGAGCTTGTAGAGTTGGGGAAGTACGTACGCCACCCCACGATTGGTATTAAGGAATACACCCGTCATCCACGCAATTAATACACACTAATCAACCGGTAAAAGATAGTTAGGGAGTAAGGAAATCTAAGTAAACACATTTCTCTCCACATAAGTTCCACGACCTTTTCATTTTCAGTTATTTTATTTTATTTGCATTTGTAGTTATTTGGGTTAGTTGACTAGCAACTAATTCCGCCCACTCCTTCAAACCCGAGATTTTACTTGCTTTCATAAAATATAAAAATACAAAAAGAATCTTCCCTCACCCTTAGACCTAATTAGAGTAGTTTTTCATACCTAACGAACACTATTCCCTGTGGAGAACGATCAATCCCCCGTACTTACCACTACACTATACTACATCGGTCAGGTACACTGCCTGGTGGGGTTGTAAGCCTCTTGAGATCCCTCGAGAGGTAAAACCTGTTGTAAGGTTGCAAAACCACGCATCAAGTTTTTGGCGCCGCTGCCGGGGAATAGTTATTGTTTAGGTTGAATTTTTATTTTATTAGGTCTACTCACTAGATTCCTTTCTAGTGAGATTTTTATTTTATTTTTCTAGGTTTTCTTTAGTCTATCTATTTTCTTCGTGCTTTTGTTCGTATAAGATTTTCATTGACTATTCAGTTTGCCATTATGGAAAACGCGAATCCACCCCTTTCACCCGACCACCACTTTGGTAACAATTCTGAGATGGAGGAGTCTGACCATGAGAATGACTATGCAGTTAGTCCATTTTACTACTCAGACTCCGATGAGGATGCTGGTAATGGAGAAGTAGTTAACGAGGAATGGGGAAAAGAGGAAATTGATCCCTTTAAGTATGTTGACCCTAGGACTAAGATCGAAAAGGATAGCCTCTTTAACATGCAATTTCCATGTAAGATTGGTTATCATAGTTTTCATGCTTATCTTAACTCATCTTTGCCTATGAACATTATCTCTCGCGCTAATTATAATAAAATCATGGTAGATGAGCTAAAATATCAAGGAGATAACATTGTTGCTAGGATTAAGCCACTACACGTATTCGTAGGAAGTTTTGTGTATTTGGTGGATTTTATGGTTATGGAGAACTTAGGAGAATTTATTGATAACAAATTAACCCAAGTCATTTTTGGTGAACCCTTCAAAAGGTTGACCAACCTTGACGAAAAACTTGTGGACGGGTTAATTACATTCTCGGATGGGGATGAAGACTTTGTTTACCAAATGCCCCGATCACATCCTAGGTTTAAGAACTTCTCCATTGAATCTTGTAATAGACTTGTGCCTATTGACTTGTTAAGTGAGAATGATAAGAGAAAGGGGCTCAAATATCCACATGAGAAAAATAAGAGATATTATCATGGATGTCTGGAGCTGAATGATGAATACAAGAAAGATGAGGCAACAATTAGATGGCTCACACTCGGATACGTGAGCATAAGCGACACTAGATAAGCCTGACTTTGAGTCTAGCTACAAGACTCGTTAATAAAGAAAAGCGCTTCTTGGGAGGCAACCCAAGCTTTATTTGCTTTGTGTGTTTATTTATTTATTTGTTTGATTTTATTTGCTTCCGTATGTATGTTTAATTTTTATTATTATTGATTCATGTTCGAAACTAAATTGTGAAAATGCTTTATCTTGTTTTTAACTTCGTCTTAACTACATATAAAGGTATTTTGCAAAAGATAAGTGTAAGGGAAATCCAAATCGGTTTATTAGAACAAATGAACATGAATCGTAATAATAATAAATTAACATACATATTCGTATTTGTTTGAGTCAAATGCTTGTATCGAGTCATAATGATGTTTTGCAGGAATTCCAGGAAGTAAGGTATAGGTTTTTCCAGAAATTTTCCGAAAACTTAACATGAGAATTCTGTCAGATCATTTCTGACGGCGTCAGGCTTTACAACCTGACGGCGTCAGGTTTCAATTTTCTGAAATTTTTGAAAGTTTTGTTTTTCTACCGGAATCATAAAATGTTTTTATTAAATCTCTAACTTATAAACTCCAAGAATCTGCAAAATTATCATTCCACAAGCATTATATCCTTATACAGATTTATCCCGCCGATGTTATGCAGGTTTTCATGTTTGTTTTCTCAGGTTTAACAGGTTATTTTGGACAAGGAGATATATGTGGAATCTAGCTTTTGGCGCTGCTTTAGTCTTGAAGCTTCAACATTACCTTGGAAGAAGATTTAACCATGTTACCTCTTTATCCACCGAACGAATCAGGGGAGTATTTGATTTCATTCTTTTACCTTATTTACTTTTACATCTTGTTATTTGAACATTGGGGACAATGTTCATCTTAAGTGTAAGAGGGGGGGGGGGGGGGGTAAAGTACGATACTTTAGAGAATGCAATTACGCTTGATTTTTCGTTTGTTTAATGGTAGATGTGTAATAAAACTGAGAGAAATACCTGTTAAGGCAATTTTAGTGCCAAATTTAAAATTTTTTACAACATATAGGAGTGAAACTTTGATCTTAATGAGCGTCTCACGGATAGGAGTTATATGACTAGCACAAAACCGTACCACTAAAAAAATTTCCACCCCCAAATATGTGAGGTTCGCCCCTAGAATTGGTAGGAAAAGCATTTATGCTATGATGTGTGTACCGGTAGCACTTAGATTCTAGAACTTGCGTTAGGACCATTCCGAGGCCACAAGTGAGACTACATTCGTGTAGTTAGATTTACTACATGATAAGAGGCATTAGGATTAACCCATTGTTTTACACCTGTGTTTTTGTTATAATTACATTGGCTACATTGGTCAAGTAATTCTCCCACACCCTTTGCGTTGTACTCATTTTTAGTACACGATACCCCTAGTACACCCCTCAGAGCCTATCTTTTCGTTTCTAACTTTAAGCATTTTACTTAAAGGAAGAATTTGTTACACCCCACTTAAATGTACACCCAAATCGCCTTAGCCTACCTTGTATGCACTCATTTTTAGTGCATTATTGTGACAACATTTGTTTAAACCCCAAGTTAATTATCTAATTGATTACATGGTTGCTAAGTCGAGTCATATCCTTGTACATATTGTTTTGGGACGATTGGGACTCATGGGTAAAGTACTAGTGTAATGGAGTAATGGGGAAGAACAACATTATTACCCCCATATGTGCTAAATATTTTAAAAGTACTCCAAGTGTTTCGATTATCTTAATTCGAGTCATTAGAATAGTAATTGTAAAGTTATGTAAAAGTTCAAGTGTAAGGGGAATGCAACGCCCCTATGATGTATTATTTTGGATGGTAGGGCAAGAGTGTATGAAAAAAAAATACAAAAAATACAAAAAAATGAGAAAAAGAAAAGTAGAAAAAACATACGGACTACCATCCCGTTTCATTTTATGTTTATTTTATGTTTTTGTTATTTTTTCATTAGCTTAAGTCGAGTCTAGTCTTGGCTTAGCAACGCCATATTGTACATGTAATTAATCAAGATCTTTAACTCGCCACCAATAAAATATCCCTTATCCAACAAATCCGTGTTTATCATATCCCTACACCTAACGTTATAACCCGTTTAAAAGCCCTCTTTGATAGTTTATCTTAGGTGCTTACGCCTAGTGGAGGAGGTTTTTGATCCTTTCCCAAGCCTATGGTAATCTATTTGCTATGACAGGTAGTGAGAGATATTATCCATTTTCATTTATGAGATTTATTTTGATGACACCTGAGAGATGTGAGTATCTAAACACTACTTGTGAGGTGCTAGTGTGTAATCTCCGTGCTTATTATGATTAAAGTGGAATGACTATTTGTTGTAATTACTTTTATATTAGCGTTAAATGACCCCTAACTTGTATTTTGATTAGAATAAAAGCGCATTTGCTTGAGGACAAGCAAATCTCAAGTGTAAGGGTATTTGATGAAGCGAAAAGTGTACCGCTTTTAGGGGGTCATTTAAGCCCTAAATCGTATTTATTTGATCAAATATTGCCCTAAATCATTCCTTTTGTCATTTTAGGTACTTTGGAGAAGAAATCTGGAAAAGGAAGCATTTTGGACGTTTTTGGAGCATAAAAGTGAAGAAAAAGACAAAGTCTCCTAAATCTGCTGGAAAGTACTTGTGACGGCGTCACCCTTATCCCTGACGACGTCAGACCTTGATAAGCCAGAACAAATTTTGGAAGATTAAAGGGGGACGGCGTCAAGATGGTCGTCAAGCCTTGATAGGCCAGAACAGATTTTGGAGGATTAAAGAGGGACGGCGTCAAGAAGGCCATCCGGGAACCCTAGACGCGGCGAGGTGACGGCGTCAAGCTCCATAACGTGACGCCGTCAGATCTGAATTCCTATATATAGTTTTGCAATTTTTTGTCATTAGTGTGCAACTTTGTGAGGAGAAACCCTAATACGATTTTTCTACCATTTTTAAGGGTTTCATACCCTTGGATCTCCCATGTTCAATTGAAGATAAGTATCATTTAATCATTCAATATGTCTATGTGTTGTTTGATTATATCTTGTTCTTGTCTTTTGTTTAACATGCTAGGCTAGATTTATCTTGTGTTTGCTTAGATCTAATGAAACCTAACTATTGATTATTGGTTGTTGGTGTGTTATTAAGTGTATTGGATGATTGTTTATCGATGTTAGGCTTAAGAAAACTGGCTAACCTCCTATTCGGTAACTTGCTTGAACGTCTTAAGAAACATGAACCAATGCGTACTAAGGTTATTATGGTTGTATTTAATGCATGAGCGAATTCTAGTGATCCCATGTTAGGAGCTTCTTAGCCGGATCGACATAAGAGTGAAGTAGGAGCTTGTAGAGTTGGGGAAGTACGTACGCCACCCCACGATTGGTATTAAGGAATACACCCGTCATCCACGCAATTAATACACATTAATCAACCAGTAAAAGATAGTTAGGGAGTAAGGAAATCTAAGTAAACACATTTCTCTCCACATAAGTTCCACGACCTTTTCATTTTCAGTTATTTTATTTTATTTGCATTTGTAGTTATTTGGGTTAGTTGACTAGCAACTAATTCCGCCCACTCCTTCAAACCCGAGATTTTACTTGCTTTCATAAAATATAAAAATACAAAAAGAATCTTCCCTCACCCTTAGACCTAATTAGAGTAGTTTTTCATACCTAACGAACACTATTCCCTGTGGAGAACGATCAATCCCCCGTACTTACCACTACACTATACTACATCGGTCAGGTACACTGCCTGGTGGGGTTGTAAGCCTCTTGAGATCCCTCGAGAGGTAAAACCTGTTGTAAGGTCGCAAAACCACGCATCACGGATCCAAGTCATTAACAATTTATCAAACACACATTATTACATTCATTTATTTTAGGGAGCGCAAGCGCATAGAGCATATGAGCCTGCTTATTATAATTACACCTTTTCTATGTGTTTATCATCTTACATTCTAATCCACATTAATCATTCTCACATCTTTACTTTACCCTTTAGTCCACCCGACACTTTCCATTTTTAAACCTTGCATAGGTAAATTTTCATTCATTCATTAGCATCGTTTATTCTTCGTGCACATCTTAAGTCACTTTCACATTCTTATCTCGTTTAATTTTCACATCTCATCCTTTCGCTTAACTCATCACATTTTATTATTCAATGCTTCATCATAATAATCACCGCTAATGGAGCACATTAGCCGTGATATAATAATTTCCAAACAACACTTTAACCTCATACCTATCCATCTCTTTCTCTCTTACATTCTTAACTCGTCGCATTCTTATTCTCATACTTTATCTTATTTCTTAAATTATTTATGTATTTAAGCGATATTATTTCATCTCGCTTTTTACATATCCACCCTTCATGGACCATTTAATATAACACCTTCATTAGCATTACCTTTTCTTCGTACACATTCTATTACATAAGTTCGTTACGTTTACCACCCAATATTTCATTACATTTTGGCTTTCGTACTTAACTCATTTCATTACTTATCTATGCATTTAGAGCAATGCCGCTCTTGGTCATTATTCACATATCATTTTGCTTAAATCTCGTTTTATAACCTTTGTTTTATTAGAAATTTATAAATCAATACGTTAAGTCATTTTCGCTTTCCTTACCTATCACCATAACATCGTTATCTTTGCTACACATTTTTGTACATATTCAATCCTCCTATCTACTCATTTCATCCTCATTTACATTCTTAACTTATTGTAATTAACTTTTAGTATTCAAACTTTTTCGTTTAGTTTCCATTCTTTATATACCCACACTTTATCGCAACTTCCCTTCACACTTAACCGCAAGTACTTTACCTTATCGTTACCCCGTCTCTATACCAATTTAACATTAGTCCTTAGTCACTAAATTTAATGAGACCATATGTTTGTCACAATTCATGCCATCCTTTTCTATCCTCATTCTTTAACCCTCAAGTCATCAAACACCTTATTATTAACTTGTTAGTTTCATCTTGTCTTTTCACACTATACGTTAGTACATTCAATATCATCACGATCCAACATAAAGCATCATTACTTAATCTCATTCATTTTCCTTATGTTAACAAACCCTTAACAATTAGCGTGTCAATTCCATCTTATCATTACACATTATAATTTAGTACATTTCTCGTCATCATGATTTATTATTTATGCTTTAATACTTTAATTTACTTATTAACCCCATCCCTAATACCATTTATCATCTCTCTTCACATCTTGCTATTGCTATTCTTCTACAGCACACAATCTCGTGTTGTTTACCATTACATTGATCCACTTACTTACACATCTACAACCCAACTATAACTTATTCTTACGTTCGTCAACAACTCACTACGTGTCATCTTTATTTTAGACAAGTTCTATATAATGCTTGTCCATTACAATTTACACATTTTCTATGTGTTCTTACAACGCACTTTTACTATTACCCATCAACCCCATGTTGACCATATTCTCAACTTATACTATCACTTCATTTTAGTCTATTCAACTTTTACGCATATAAACCTTACATAGGTTTATTCTATCACACTCACATAAATCTCATCATACACATTTCAATATAGATATATTAACATGATTATATTCATGTTTTACAATTCTTTCTAGCACACTTCAAGTCACTTATGACTTCTAGCGCAATCTATATCTCATTCATCACTTCTACTCATTTATTATTAACACATTTTAGTTATCATGTTTTATATGATACATGACCTCACCACATCTTATCCATACACCTTTACTTTCTCATTTTATTTAGCATATAAAAACTCATGCTCCAAGCATATATTCATTCATGTATTTCTAATCATCAAACTACCAACATACTTCGCTATTCATTTCTTACTTTATATCACGCTTCTTAACTTTTTATTTATATCAATGAGTTCTCTCAACTTCCTTACGTCACTAGGTCATTACGTAATATGCATTCCAATGCATCTATCTCAACTCATACACTTCTATGCAATCGTGCTCTCAAGCACACCACATAAAACTTAGACATATAATGAACTACCATAGACTTAACATCACATAAGCAATCATATCATAACACTTAACACTTATCCGACAAGTGTTAAAACATTCATAATCAAAATCAACTAACATAGTCTATGGTTCATACATCGCATTGCACAAGCAATCTATGTCTAAGCATCAACATTCTAATCAACCGCAAATACTAGTTTACCTTATAACTAAGGCATCATAAGCTTTAATTCACTTACTACCCGTCTCTAAAACCGCTTAGCATTCCATCACTATAGCTCTATCATATACTCATATAATCACAACATAAACACCGGCACCAAATGAGGTGCAAGGCTAACTAACTATTCAAATACTTTAAGTCCTCCATGGACTTCTATCACATACACAATAGCATATAACACACACTCATCACTTATCATCCTTAAGTTCATCTAACATAAGACATAATCCATCTAATACTTAACTATTACTTTCCGCATTGCTAACACTTACGTTCAAGGCTTCTACGAGTGGTTTAAGTCTAGTCAACCTATAGGGGAAACCTAATTCACTTAAATCGAGGCTTTGATACCAAGTTGTTACACCCCGTGCCCGTTTAGACCAAAAATTTAAACTTTTTACGCGGAAACGCTTGACTTTTACGAACATCCTGTCACTCTTTTGACAAATGACAAAAATCTATAGATATTCAGCCCTTGAGACTATTTTTAAATGAAAGTAGACTCAATTACCTTCAAATTGACGGGTGGCACGACCAGTGACGACTTACGGTTTAAAAGATATGATTTTTCAAAAATCACCAAAATCTTAAAAACAGCCCAAACTGCCGGCTGAGAATTCCCAGCCGCCGGCTGGACCCCAAAAACCACTCTGAACCGCCGGTTCAGATTTGAACCGCGGTGGTTCAGACCCCGCTGTTCGCCAAAATTTATTTTCACTAATTCCGCTTGAAAACCCGACCTCCCGAACTCGAAACTTAACCAAACTTTCCAGATTTCATTAGTATATCCAAAAATCATTTTCATACAAAAACATTTACTATTTGACTCTTGGAAGACGTACTCTCACAATTTAGACAGGTTATGCATATAACTCATTTTGACCCATTTTCTCAACGTACGACCCATATGACTTCCGTTTTACGCCAAACTTTACCAAAAGCATAATATTAACATATCAAACACGTTCTAACAACACTTGACCCGAATACAATCCAAAATGGGTACAAACACACTTAAACCAAACACCCCTTTAAACATTGACCGTAAACCATTTAACACACTTGGACACACCGTTGACCATTCAAACTTTACGACGACCTCAACACACATAATACAAATCACGAGAAAGACTCTCGGGGGTACAACCTTATCTCGAGCTCGGTATTCTACCTAGCTCCTAAGGCTTATTTTCTTCCGAACCGCTTATCAAGTCCTTAAGCCATAAATCCAAGTACTTTCTTTCTGCCGCACATAAACCTACAAGAACATTGACAACTAAAAGGGTAAGCTTACGCTTAGTAAGTAACCCGACATAAAACACATATCATATACACATTATGTAACACCCCGACCCGACAAGGGTAAAGATGTCACAAGTACATGGTTTCACATCAGATCATACATACATCCATAATTAAACAGCGGAAATACAATGTAACATGAGATAGAAAATACATGAAATACAAAACATAATACAAATAAAGAATAATCCAAAACAAAGCTTCACTCGTGAACACTCTTCCCAAAATCCATAACCCAGCTCCTAGCTTAATACCTGCCGCGGGAAAAGAAACGCGGCTGAGCTACACGAGCTCAGTGAACAGATATAACGGTAACAAATAATAATCATGAAATAGAGAAACACGAAAGAAACCATACATGGTATAATGATGAGATAAATAAAGGAAGAACAGATCATGATATAATGATGAAGTAAAATAAATGAAAGAAACAAAACATGACATAGCAGCAGATAAGAAAAGATAGGAAGGTCATACAGAGATATTAGAAGGTATAGAAAAGTACATGAATAATAATGAAGTAGGAAAGAGCATGCAGAGATATCAGGAGTATAGAGTTGTACCATGAATACTGATGAGTAGAATAAAAGTCCCAACTAGCCCAAACATAACCAACCCAGTACAGAATAAGTCCAAGGTTCCATAAAGCCCAACATGCCCAAGCCCAGTCCGGAATCCCATAAGGCCCAACATACCATGCCCATACAGAAATAAGTCCCGAAACATATCATGGGTGTCATGAGGGTAAGGGTCAGAAGTCCATGAGGTCTAGTGATACAGAAATCCTCTACGAGCCCAGAAACATGAACATGAAATCATAATCATACCGCCATGCCGAGAGATGTTCCTCTCGCTAATCCCAGAAATCATGAATGGAGTAGCTAGCTCCCAGAGTGTGAAAGACGTGTATCGCACACACCATCAGTCACCATGAATAACATAACATAACTTGACATAACTTGTACATGAACAAATCTAGGATGCATCCATACGCCCCTGGTGGCCATAACTCCCAAACACACCAAAACATGATACAGAAAAGGGACGGGCCAGGTCATCACTCTCCTGACCTAGAGTCATGCCATCGGTGCATCGACTGACATGGACATGAAACCCTCATGCCTAGTGAGTGGCTCGTAGTATCAGACTGTAGGTCAGTGGTCAAGTATAACTATCCGGTATTTATTTTAGTTGCATAAGTCAATTTCCATTTCATAATATCCTAAGTCCATAGTCATAGTGGCATAATTAGGGTTCATAATCAGAGGCTCATAATCAGAGATTCATAATCAGAGATTCATAATCAGAAAGTTCATGTTCAGAAAGGTTCAAAATCAGAAAGTTCATAATCAGAAAGGTCATAACATCAGAAGGTTCATAACTGGTTTCATGATAAAGGATTCATAGTCAAGGTTCATATATCAAAAGGTCATGCATAAGAAAGGTTCAATATCAAGAGGTTCAATATAGACAGGTCATGGAAAAACAGAAGGGTCATAACATCATGAAAGAAAAGCAGACAAGATTCACAGAATCAAAAGCATGGCAATGAAATAGAAATCAGAAATGAGACGAAGGTCCTTACTAAATGAGGACAGAATATCTGTACCTTATTGCTTGACAAAGAAAATCACAAAATAAGATGAAGATGATCAGAGGTCACTCCTTCTTCACACCTAGAGGAGTAAAGACATGATTACTAAAGATCCCATTTCCATATTAAGTAACTTTCTATTTTTAGCAGGTTTCCATTTTTAGAAAGTTTCCATATTTAGTAAGTTGGATCAACATTCTTAGTTAAATCATTATTTCAGGGATTAGGGTATCTTTTATCACATTTGCATATTAGGTCTTTAAGAATTCACAATTTACACTTTACACCCTTTAGTTCCAAAAGTTACACTTTAGACTCTTAAATTATCAAAGTTTCACAATGGTCACTTATTTTATCATATTATAAGAATGTATCCTCAATTTTATAGAATTTACACCATAGGTCCCTCTAGTTTACAAAGTTACATATTTGGTCCTTTTAATTTATAATTTCAATCTTACATTAATAATAATTACATATTAACCCATTAAATCATCAAATTAACACATAACCCCCTGAATGTATTATTTTACTCAAAACAGCCCCAACTTTCCAGAAATTACAAGTTTAGTCCCTCAAATTAAACTTTATTACAAATCGAATTAAACTTTTATATATAATTCAAAATAAACCTTTAGACAATTATTTTACACAAAAGGCCCCTCCAATAATCTTTATACGACATACCCTAATATTTATAAAGTTCCAAAAGTGACCCATGAGTTTTATAAAAATACAATTCGACCCCTAAGGTTTTAAAACAAGTCGTATAGTGTTTTATAAATTCGAAAACAAGCCCTAGCCACATCAAATAATTATGTCATGATTACACATCAATTATTACACTAAAACAAACCCTAATCCAACTCCAAAAACCCTAGATCGATTATCTTTATATTTTTCCCAATTCATTTCAAAAATCCGGTTTCAAAGTAATTTCGAAAATAAATATTGTAGACCATGATAAATCGAATACATATTTTTATTATGTTAACATAATCATAAAGAGTCCATGAAAATTATTTTCAGCCATGGTTCGTTCGTATTTATTTATTTTAGAATTATGGTTCGATTTAGAGGTTAAATTTCCAAACGATATAAAGATCATGCATGGATCGAAAAGGATAATTTTTATGATGTTCATAGGAAGTAAGAAACATGAGAAAATTGACAAACCAATTTATGGACGTGTAGATATGGTCGAATGGAAATAGTGCACTCGGTTTGGTCTAAAATTCCCACGCCTTCACGAGCTCTTATGAAACCTTGTAAACAATTTTCGTGGGTCATGTACAACATGAGAATCATGAGAAAAATATTGGACGAATTTATTAGAGACCGTATGAATAGATTCGAATTATACCTTGTCGAAGAGAAATAATTCTCTCAAAAATAGAAAACGAGTGAGAACAGCTCCAATCCAATTTTTCCTAGGTTGGACATGTTATAAGGAGTGTGAGAAAAATGAGAATCGAATTTTATGATGGCCGAATGAATTAAACACGAATTTTACCTTGTTGTTGTGTAGCGATGGAAAGAAATTCACCAAGGATGAATCGAGCAATGAACACCTCCACAATAATTTTTCTAGGGCTCTTTAGATGTTGCTAGATCACAGAAAATTGTGTTTGGAATTTTGTGGAATCGTATGAAGGCTTAGAGAAAGAATTTGTGTGATTATCTATCAATCGGTAATTTTAGTTTAGGAATAAAAGATATGATTTGATTTAAATTAGGTAAACCGTGTAAGGGGGGGGGGGTGATTGACCAGAAATTTCGGAAATCAAGTTGGTAATTTTATTAGGCTTGATTTGATCTTAATTTGTATTTTAATTATCCTTTATTTCCTATTTAAGTCATATAAATTGAAATTATTTTATTTTAGGCGCCCAAGGGCAATTTGGTAATTTTCATGGCTTGTGAAAATGTTGAAATGAGTGTTAAAAATATTTAGGATCATTACTTGTTCATGGTTAGGAGCTTGGAATTTATTTGATAACTTGTAAGCTTTTTAATTAAATTTTTAACTTGTAGGGGCAAAATGGTAATTTTACATGCTTTCTGATTTTCAGGTATTACAACTCTTCCCCACTAACAAAAAAATTTCGTCCTCGAAATTTGCAGGGACATAGAAGAGCGAACATGACAGAAACGAGACAGAACATGCCAGAGTAGATAAGCGTTACTTGCAGCAGACTTGGAATAGCATAACGGACTTCATCATGTAATGACGGAGATAAACGGGTAGAGTAAAATCTCTTAGGGTAGAGCCGAATGAAGTACATACCTGGTTTCTTCCATCGGATCATGATTATAAAATACTCAGAATAAACAAATCAAGCCAAATCTCAGAATTCAACTTGGAATGGAATTATTAGATCTAAATCCAAAATATTCGTACGAAAATCAAGAGGAAGTCAATGCGTCATAAACGGAAAGGAAACATGCGTATCGAATTATTCAAACAAACAGAAGGAAACAAATCATGCAGGCGATCTCTTCAGGCTGAGGCAGGAGTCTCATCGGCAGGGTCCTTCTTGTCAATCTCGAGGTTGTCCACGTTGCGGGGCTGGATTCGTACCACTCCATTCTCCTCAATGAAGTTGGGGCACTTGCCTGCGTACCGAATGACTGCTCCATCTTTGTAGATCACCTGGGTGGAGTACTCTAGCACTTCTGCTCCATCTTTGTTCACTATGGTCAGCTCCTCCTCGATATAACACGGCCATATACTAGCAGGAATTAACTTCCTCCTTGCCGTTCTCCATAACTTCCCAATCTTCCTGTTGCCGGTAGGATAAACGATGGTCCATCGTTGCTTTTTCCGTGTGGAGTACTGTCGAGCGCGCGTGGACACCATCTACACGATTAGCAGAACGATCAGAAGAAGTATATTGATGACAAAATAGGATACGAAAGGTGTCGACATGAGCAATTAGGATAACAGAAACAACGGAAGAGAGTGCGCGGACGGAAACCTAATGTCTACCCAGATCCTCACAGGTCAAATGGCCTAAGCCGAAGGTTTTCGGGTGCCTGTACTCTCTGATACCATAAATTGTAACACCCCGACCCGACAAGGGTAAAGATGTCACAAGTACATGGTTTCACATCAGATCATACATAACATCCATAATTAAACAGCGGAAATACAATGTAACATGAGATAGAAAATACATGAAATACAAAACATAATACAAATAAAGAATAATCCAAAACAAAGCTTCACTCGTGAACACTCTTCCCAAAATCCATAACCCAGCTCCTAGCTTAATACCTGCCGCGGGAAAAGAAACGCGGCTGAGCTACACGAGCTCAGTGAACAGATATAACGGTAACAAATAATAATCATGAAATAGAGAAACACGAAAGAAACCATACATGGTATAATGATGAGATAAATAAAGGAAGAACAGATCATGATATAATGATGAAGTAAAATAAATGAAAGAAACAAAACATGACATAGCAGCAGATAAGAAAAGATAGGAAGGTCATACAGAGATATTAGAAGGTATAGAAAAGTACATGAATAATAATGAAGTAGGAAAGAGCATGCAGAGATATCAGGAGTATAGAGTTGTACCATGAATACTGATGAGTAGAATAAAAGTCCCAACTAGCCCAAACATAACCAACCCAGTACAGAATAAGTCCAAGGTTCCATAAAGCCCAACATGCCCAAGCCCAGTCCGGAATCCCATAAGGCCCAACATACCATGCCCATACAGAAATAAGTCCCGAAACATATCATGGGTGTCATGAGGGTAAGGGTCAGAAGTCCATGAGGTCTAGTGATACAGAAATCCTCTACGAGCCCAGAAACATGAACATGAAATCATAATCATACCGCCATGCCGAGAGATGTTCCTCTCGCTAATCCCAGAAATCATGAATGGAGTAGCTAGCTCCCAGAGTGTGAAAGACGTGTATCGCACACACCATCAGTCACCATGAATAACATAACATAACTTGACATAACTTGTACATGAACAAATCTAGGATGCATCCATACGCCCCTGGTGGCCATAACTCCCAAACACACCAAAACATGATACAGAAAAGGGACGGGCCAGGTCATCACTCTCCTGACCTAGAGTCATGCCATCGGTGCATCGACTGACATGGACATGAAACCCTCATGCCTAGTGAGTGGCTCGTAGTATCAGACTGTAGGTCAGTGGTCAAGTATAACTATCCGGTATTTATTTTAGTTGCATAAGTCAATTTCCATTTCATAATATCCTAAGTCCATAGTCATAGTGGCATAATTAGGGTTCATAATCAGAGGCTCATAATCAGAGATTCATAATCAGAGATTCATAATCAGAAAGTTCATGTTCAGAAAGGTTCAAAATCAGAAAGTTCATAATCAGAAAGGTCATAACATCAGAAGGTTCATAACTGGTTTCATGATAAAGGATTCATAGTCAAGGTTCATATATCAAAAGGTCATGCATAAGAAAGGTTCAATATCAAGAGGTTCAATATAGACAGGTCATGGAAAAACAGAAGGTTCATAACATCATGAAAGAAAAGCAGACAAGATTCACAGAATCAAAAGCATGGCAATGAAATAGAAATCAGAAATGAGACGAAGGTCCTTACTAAATGAGGAC
This sequence comes from Artemisia tridentata subsp. tridentata, assembly GCA_021014915.2. NCBI lineage: Eukaryota > Viridiplantae > Streptophyta > Magnoliopsida > Asterales > Asteraceae > Artemisia > Artemisia tridentata. Next base: position 398,060,134 of record CP139505.1, on the reverse strand, counting down.
AGAATATCTGCACCTTATTGCTTGACAAAGAAAATCACAAAATAAGATGAAGATGATCAGAGGTCACTCCTTCTTCACACCTAGAGGAGTAAAGACATGATTACTAAAGATCCCATTTCCATATTAAGTAACTTTCTATTTTTAGCAGGTTTCCATTTTTAGAAAGTTTCCATATTTAGTAAGTTGGATCAACATTCTTAGTTAAATCATTATTTCAGGGATTAGGGTATCTTTTATCACATTTGCATATTAGGTCTTTAAGAATTCACAATTTACACTTTACACCCTTTAGTTCCAAAAGTTACACTTTAGACTCTTAAATTATCAAAGTTTCACAATGGTCACTTATTTTATCATATTATAAGAATGTATCCTCAATTTTATAGAATTTACACCATAGGTCCCTCTAGTTTACAAAGTTACATATTTGGTCCTTTTAATTTATAATTTCAATCTTACATTAATAATAATTACATATTAACCCATTAAATCATCAAATTAACACATAACCCCCTGAATGTATTATTTTACTCAAAACAGCCCCAACTTTCCAGAAATTACAAGTTTAGTCCCTCAAATTAAACTTTATTACAAATCGAATTAAACTTTTATATATAATTCAAAATAAACCTTTAGACAATTATTTTACACAAAAGGCCCCTCCAATAATCTTTATACGACATACCCTAATATTTATAAAGTTCCAAAAGTGACCCATGAGTTTTATAAAAATACAATTCGACCCCTAAGGTTTTAAAACAAGTCGTATAGTGTTTTATAAATTCGAAAACAAGCCCTAGCCACATCAAATAATTATGTCATGATTACACATCAATTATTACACTAAAACAAACCCTAATCCAACTCCAAAAACCCTAGATCGATTATCTTTATATTTTTCCCAATTCATTTCAAAAATCCGGTTTCAAAGTAATTTCGAAAATAAATATTGTAGACCATGATAAATCGAATACATATTTTTATTATGTTAACATAATCATAAAGAGTCCATGAAAATTATTTTCAGCCATGGTTCGTTCGTATTTATTTATTTTAGAATTATGGTTCGATTTAGAGGTTAAATTTCCAAACGATATAAAGATCATGCATGGATCGAAAAGGATAATTTTTATGATGTTCATAGGAAGTAAGAAACATGAGAAAATTGACAAACCAATTTATGGACGTGTAGATATGGTCGAATGGAAATAGTGCACTCGGTTTGGTCTAAAATTCCCACGCCTTCACGAGCTCTTATGAAACCTTGTAAACAATTTTCGTGGGTCATGTACAACATGAGAATCATGAGAAAAATATTGGACGAATTTATTAGAGACCGTATGAATAGATTCGAATTATACCTTGTCGAAGAGAAATAATTCTCTCAAAAATAGAAAACGAGTGAGAACAGCTCCAATCCAATTTTTCCTAGGTTGGACATGTTATAAGGAGTGTGAGAAAAATGAGAATCGAATTTTATGATGGCCGAATGAATTAAACACGAATTTTACCTTGTTGTTGTGTAGCGATGGAAAGAAATTCACCAAGGATGAATCGAGCAATGAACACCTCCACAATAATTTTTCTAGGGCTCTTTAGATGTTGCTAGATCACAGAAAATTGTGTTTGGAATTTTGTGGAATCGTATGAAGGCTTAGAGAAAGAATTTGTGTGATTATCTATCAATCGGTAATTTTAGTTTAGGAATAAAAGATATGATTTGATTTAAATTAGGTAAACCGTGTAAGGGGGGGGGTGATTGACCAGAAATTTCGGAAATCAAGTTGGTAATTTTATTAGGCTTGATTTGATCTTAATTTGTATTTTAATTATCCTTTATTTCCTATTTAAGTCATATAAATTGAAATTATTTTATTTTAGGCGCCCAAGGGCAATTTGGTAATTTTCATGGCTTGTGAAAATGTTGAAATGAGTGTTAAAAATATTTAGGATCATTACTTGTTCATGGTTAGGAGCTTGGAATTTATTTGATAACTTGTAAGCTTTTTAATTAAATTTTTTTAACTTGTAGGGGCAAAATGGTAATTTTACATGCTTTCTGATTTTCAGGTATTACACATTAACACATAAGCAACATAATCACTTACTTTACTTCCAAAATCCATCACAATCAACTTACCACATAAACCTTCATCACATAAGCTACAACACATCTCACTAGCAAGTAGCCATATACTTGCTAGTCTAAATCATAATTAGTCATCACCTTCCTAACCTTCATCCAATACTCAATAAAGTACTAAACTTCATTATAATCATAACACATAATGGATAATATACATATAACGCATGTTTTAGTACAAGTTACTTACCTTAGTCCAAGCTAATCAACATCAAAGACATCATCATCACCACTAACATCCATCATCATCATCAATCTTCATAATTTACCATAATCATCAATCTTCTACAATTTAACAAGCCCTAATAACATAATAATCAATAACATAAACAAGGGTTAACATAACCTATCAAACAACCCATCTTCCTTTCAATATCATCAGATGATCATATCTTGATCATATGATGATTTCCCACTTTTAATCATAACTTTAACCTCATAATCATCATTAACTCATAGATTTGAATACTTACTTTTAGGAATTACGGTTATGCTTAATCTAGCCATGGTAGCATGATCACTTCACTAGCTTCCTCCTAAAGCTCATTACCCTCTATTTTCTCCTCTAAAAAAACCGGCCTTAGCCTTATCTAATTAATGAGAGGATCCTATAATTCCCTAGATACAATAAGTTAGGTGACAACTTTGGCCCATTGGCAAGATTGGTCCCTCAAGTCCTATTCCTTCTATTTTGGCCACAATACTTACTATAACATACTTACCAAAATGGCAACTTAGGTCCCTTTAGTTATACATCGTATTTTACATCACCACTTTAGTCATATTTTGACTATAAGGTTTGACCACAACGCAATATTCGTTGACTGGCCAATCATGTAAGGTCTTTATCCATTTTCATCTAGGGTGGGTCCAAGTATCCGGGAAACGAGTCTAACAGGTTAAGCCTTGGATTAGGAAGTGGGTTAATAGGAGGTGTGTTAATAAGCTAGGATCAAAAGGTAGGACATGGGGTTGAGAGGCCTAAGGTAAGTTTATGCTTGTTACGTGAATAATATTATTATGTTATTGTGATATAGTTATGAGGTTGTTATGATAATGGTAAAGAGCATGGTTTGGCATGAGCCTAATGATTAAAGGCGTTTTTCCCGTTTAGTTGTTGATGTTTTGTAGGTTTATGTGCGACGGAATGAAGGTTCATGGGTTATAGCCTAAGGACTTGGATGTGGATTTGGAAGATAATAAATGATAGGAGCTAGGTAGAATACCGAGCTCGAGTCAAGGTTGTGTTGGAATATGTGAATCATAAACTATAAACACATAACAAATAACATCAAAGCATACGCAGCGGAATGGATCTACAAAACACGTAATTAATTAACTAAATAATAAAAGAGATACGTACCTTTAGGTTTCTAGTAAATAAGAAACCACGTGATCACCAAGAACAAGATAAACCCTAATATGGGTTTAGTATGGATTGAATAGGGTAAGTCACAACAAGCTAAAGGAAGCTTGTACTCCGTTCTTGTACACACGTATTAGTAGCGTTTCAATGTGAAAAGCTAGGTTCATGTATCACAAATAAAACATCACAACAACTAGGGTTTGATGTTCTAAATATTACATGATCGAATCCCATCACTGTTCGTCAAAACAAAGAATAAAATAGTAAATTAATTTTACATGCCACATGCATGCAAAAGTACACGTACCAATATGCACATGCAAGTATAAATCATAAACTCCTTTACTGTTATGTCAGTGTATAGGAATATATAGTGAACCGATTGAATAATCGGTTAGGGATATATTGTGTCATTCATCATATGGAGTTATTGAGGTGTTTATATACACTCCAAACTTGCTCTCCAAGTTTGAGTCAAACACCTCCTCAAGTTCCAAAATTCGACATTCAACCCCCTCCACTTTCCTTGTTCGACCATATGAATATTTGTGATTTAATAATTAATCATAAATCAATATATTAATTATTAATACATTGAGACTCATACGTAATGTGTGCAATCCCGAAGTCTCATGTTCGAAACTGGTCATACTAATATTAATTTATATCCATTACTCTAACAGCTCCCACTTGGATATGCATTAATATAGTAATGACATGGGTTAGTCTAGCTTAACCTTCCCAATGCCCCCAGTTCGATCCGAGTATGGTTTTCCTGGAAAAAACCACATGATGATTAAATCATCATACTTATCCTTTTGTTTCTAATACTGCGTTAATATGGTTATGGATCAAGGTCATTCCATAATTAACTATTCTGTTTCTCGTTATTAATAATTGATCAAGATTACCAAATCATCTGAATGTCTTCCAGATAGACTTTGGGTATGGCCATACAAACATCTTGTCAACCCTACGAGGGGCCCAGCAGTATTATACTTCAAAACAAATTTGAAGGAACAAATCCTTTATTGACTACGAGCATAACCCTTGAACTTCGCATCACCTCCGAAAATAGCCCTTATAACCACCTTTTACGGATAGCGTTAGACTACCTTACAGAAAATGAGCTACATCCTCGGAGTTATCTAGTATCTCAAGTCTGAGGATAAATATTCATGATTTACTTAATGACAACGATCCATAAAGTATAATCATGTGGTTGGGATAAGTCCTATATTCAATTTATCCAATATTAAATATCATGTGGTATTGGTATCTCAACCTTACAGTACATTCTACCAATCCTCACATTTGTGTTTTTATAAAATGATATTCCCATATCATTAATCGACAACGGACAATTTAAAATAACATAAGTTATTCACGGATTTAAACATGCAAATACAGGATACAATATTAATAAATGGTAATAAACGTTATCCGCACTTTATTTCATTAAAATAATATTGTTTATACATCCCTTATCCAAATACTAACTAGATCAATGCATGATAATTCCAATTAATGAATTATGCCACAACTCATGACAACCATACTTGTTGACAAGGCATAAATCAACTAATTTGATCTATCAGAATTTTGAGAATACTTATTTTAAGAATTCATTTACTGGAATTCTTGTATGTGTGCATTCATCTATTTAGATATTGCCACATACTTCATAAAATGCGTGACATCCTCATCCACGAATTTATGACAATTAAACTACCAAACCTCTGTAGTTAAAGTATTCTAATTCTTTATGTATAATGCAACTATGCTCATATTGAGCATAACTAGTACACATGGTTTCCTAATAAGGATGAGCTCCCACCATGACTAGTATTGAGTGTCATCTCAATTTTACTAGCATCATTGTATCCACACAACAATATGCTCTTTTCATGTTCCGTAAACTTTTAACATTCATCGTGTAATGTTTGATATCTTTAAATCTATCAAGATTTGTCAACTATATCAATCATGCAACAATATGCCATATGGTTCACATTTAGAATTTTGGAGCAAATCCAGGCTGAGGATGTAAATTCTAAACCATATCCATTACACTTAACTATCTAATAATTACAATTAGATATTAATGTTGTCAATCATCTTGCATCCAAGCATGATACAACAAGCAACATGATGTGCATGAATAATCCTTTCTTCAAACTGAGGGGCAGCTTGGTTCAATTGTTGAGGAATGCAAAGGGAATGCAAAGGGAATGCAAAGCAATGCATTCCCTTTCCCCCAAATTGTTGGGTAATGCCCCATTACCCACTACCGGGTAATGGGCCATTGCATTCCCCTACACCAACCATCATCAATCATTATATTCCCATTCCCCACCCCTCCTATCCCCCCAACCAAGCACCCCCTTAGATTCATTCATGTCATATTTTTCCAAATATATGTATCTATCTATCCATACTAATAGATTATCATGTTTGTTAGAATTAGTTATTTTACCGCTTATGTTTATAACAATAAACATATACTCCAAGGTTTTTATTTTCTAAATTTCCATGTGAAGTTGCATTCCAAACCAAAACTTAACATTTCAATGTTAATGGAATGTCACTTCCTATATGTTATACAACATATATGAAACAAGAATATAAATATACCACTCCCACTAGCTTTCAGGAATATTAAGAAATATCTTATTTTTAATTATAAATCAAAACTAGACTTAATAACTAAAAATAAGTATATCTTCTAGATGCATGCATTAATCCATTTACCAATGATTTGCATTTTGTATACTGCTAAAGATTATTTGAATTCAAATACTCCTTTCAATTACTTTCGTCCTCGCACAAGTAATTACCAATAAGGAGTTTTGACATTCCATTATTAATTTCATATACATGAAACTAATAATGACAATCATAATCTTTGTACATTTAATGTGCCTAGACAAATTTCAATCACAGTTAATTGCTTAAGAGTGTTTGATAATTTTCCATACATTAAACATGTATACAAATTTTGTCTATTTATGATTTCTACCCAAGAATTTAAATCTCTAGGATTTTCATTTCCTTTGTAGAAATTCATCTTCATTCTATAGTGTAACTATAGAGTTTAAGATCAACTACGTTTCCAAACTAGTTATCTACTTGGACTGCATCTATTATTATTCATAGTATGAGTAATTTGCCAAATAAACATTTGCAATTTATTAACAGGCATACCACGATCCTGTAACTCATAACCCTCAACATATTCTACAAATATTTGAGATATCCTTGCGGATCTATGAATAAGAATTCCATCATCTTGAGATTTAACATTAACATGTTTAATCCTCATTATGATTTTGCTAGTGTATTTTAGAAGATTACGTATTTTGTAATTTTATCTTATCAAGATAAAACTCCCACTTGCCTTTTGCAATTTATAGAATTTCTATAAATGCTTGGCTAATAGAGCAACACAACATAGTTCTCTTTTTGGGACTTCTATAAATACATATTGACAGTTCCTAACATTCAATTTGTTAATTAACCTACCCACCAAGTAGTTTAACAAATTCTGAACTTCAATTTCAAGACTTAATGTGACTCAACACATTCCATAATCAATGGTGTCTTATTAATCTTCTAGGTTGGAGTCTAATTGAGTATATCCAATTCATATTCAATTTTTTAACCTTGATATCTTTAGGAAGAATAGAAGATATAATTATGTTTAATCAAACAATATATCAAGAGTTTGATTCTCCTAACTGAACATACCATAAACATATGTATTTCATTAGGATTAATATTGTAAGTCAATCTTACAATATGTGAGATAAATATATTTCGTTTTTGGCTTACCTATTTACCAACTAAATCAATTTAATGGTATAATAGTTTCCAAGCCAATTGCATACTTTATAACATAAGTACTTTTTAACCAAGTCACTTCATTTCTATGTCTTACCAAGAAGACATAACTGTTGTAATCTCAATCTATGTTATAAGTCATTAATCAACTCAATGACTTCTTGTATATGTCTTAAATAAAAAAAACATAACAAGTTAACGTCTTACTTTATTATAAGTCTTATAGCAATAAAAGACTTCATATTTATATCTTACAATATAAACATGTATAACTAAAGTAATCATGAACACCTTAATATGGTTTCAATCGTTATTTCAAGTTAATTTATTACTTCATATATTTATGTCATTCCAAGAATACATAAACATCTAAATATGAAGTAGTATAAGATTACTTCATTTATTTATGTCATTACAACAATACATAAATATTCAAATTTTGAAGTATTCTTATTATCATATTGACACTTGTTCTAATAATTATCTAATTTAGAAACTTTTAAATTAACATTGTTTTATTACATCAGCCGAGGCTGCTAATAATAAAAGTATGTAATTTACCTTGTCATTAATATCTAGTAATGAAAGTAGATATTAACTCCAAGTGTTCTATTATTAGAATGTGTTTAAAACACATTAGAACATTAGTCTCTTACCTTACAGTCAAGAGAAACCTTTAAATCATATTTCTTTTGTGTTGTTGCTTGCACACTTGAAATATTTCTCCCACTTGTGCATGGAACAACACCATGTGTCAGATAAACAACACGTCAACAGTTTGTTTATGTGATCAATATGATTTGTGTCATAGATATAAGTAGTTATAGAATCATCTCGTCTAGTACGGAAACGTACACGACTATCCTTAATACCACAAGTGTCTATATTTGGAAAGTAATTATCTCAAGAGATTCTAGAGATAATCTGGGTTCCTACCAAGATATCATACCTTGTAGCTCCCACTGAATTAAAGATCACTACATGAACTCATTATTCAGTAATTGCAACACAATGCTCCCACTGGATTTGACAACATTATAAATGTTTCAAAACTAGTAAAAGCAAATAGCGTGCTGTTTACTTTCCTACATCTTTGAGTAATCCCTTACGTAATACATACTAAGGTACTCAGAGAATGTATTCTACTTTGTTAATGATGGAATATCCATCAATACAATTAACTTGAGTAAATTGAGTATGCAATTTCTTCCTCAATTAGGTCTACCATCCCTATCATGGTATGTAGCACCTTTAAATGGTTAAGGTATAATAACTAGATCAATCATTCTAGTTTGCCTTTTATCAATTTTGCGGTAATTAGTCTAGTTTCTAATTTTAATAACTCCTAAAAATGCAATTTTCTTAAAAAAATGCTTCGAGTTATTTATTAGAATTTAGACAGTTCTAATCTTTCTATTGTTCCTTTCTCATTCATGAAAAGGAATAGGATTAAGTCTCACTCTTCACACGGAAAGTAGATTAGATTTTATTCTTTTAGTTAAGTTGACTCTATCCAAAGACCCCTACGGGTGCAGATCAACTTTCCGCTATAAGAATTTTCCACGTTTACGGTTTTAACGTTGCATTTAATACATTAAAAGAATTTACAAAATTCAATTTTAGTATTTTTGATAATAACTTTTCAAGAAAATTAAACACCCATGGTAAATTAATATTTAACCATTTAATTTTCACTGAAAACTAGGATCCCAATTGACGTCGTTTCATTACATCAGCTTTGGCTGCTAGCAATGAAAGTACTCAATAAGGTACGGGTCTATCCCAATTGCCAATATCCAATTTCAATTCCTATAATCATGGGACTTACATTATTTTGCCAACATCAGTTGCAAATGTAAGCATGTTTCATCCCCAAATTTTTATGCTTTGACGCCGTTCCATCACATTCAGCTTTGGCTGCTAGTGATGAAAGTGCTCAATTAAGTTAACCAACTTAAGAAACTGTAAATTGACGTCGTTTCATTACATCAGCTTTGGCTGCTAGCAATGAAAGTACTCAATTTACCCTTAGACTCCCACCCTTTGAACATTAACATTCAGCTTTGGCTGCTAGCAATGTAGGATGTAACCTTTGGCGTTCCTTTTTGTAGTTGGGTGGCATATTACTTAAATTTAAAGGGTATTAAATTTTTGATGTGTGTAATCAAAAATATGTATAAAGATGTCATGCATTCATCTTTGTATCATATGTTTTTCAAAACGGTTTACTCATTCGTTACATTAATAAGCTCAAATCATCAAAGTTTTAATTAATGGCGTTGAGAAACTTACAACATTGCCTTAAGATGCTTCGTACTTTATCATGGTGTACTTGGTAAGTCTAAAATTGACGCACAGGCGAGCGGAGGGGCAAACATCCGCCGAAGCTGGTTAAAAACGCGCCCCTTTAAGGTCACAATTTAATGCGAACTAACCTTATACCCACTTTATAGTTTGTCAATTTTAGGTCCGCCTTTCGACCACTTTCGTACAGTCGCATCAATTAATTAAATACTTATGATTTTCTTGCTTAAAACGATTTATGTAGTAAATTATTAATTGCTAGTCTCGCCTGGGAGCAAATTACCGTGCGAAGCGAACCACTATCGGCACATAAGACTTGGCAATAAATAAATTTACTAAAATGGTTTCATAGTTATTAGGTTCATTTATTTTTTATTCAAAATTACCCTCTTTGTTGTTACAATCCATCATAATTAAACACAAATATCAAGTAATTATAAAAAATAAATAAACACTAAATAACACATACATGATCATTAACAATATCATATAGCCACATGCAAACCTTTTCAATAAATCCTATTAATAATTCTATGTGAATATTAATGTACGTAATTAATAAAACTCTCATTGGTTTTCTAGCTCAGTGCCCAATGGACCACAGACGCCAAATAACTTGGCCGCGTAAGTTTTGATTAATTAGATACCACATTGCACATAACCAATTAATTAATATAATTAGGGTTTTCCCCAATTAAGATTTATCTTAAAAAAAACATGTAGCAATAAACATAAAACATACCATGACAAAACATGCAAGATCTTGTCATGGATCACATATTGCACATATAATCATGTTAATCACATATTACCATGTCAATATATCATGTACGCAATCTAATTAATGACATCACATAAGGTACTCATTAATTAAACACTTAAAATTGTCATGCAATCCTAGGGTTTCTACAAGTTTTAACAAAAAATTAAAACCCTAAAAATATAAAATTGGGTGTCGACCCATATTATCAAAAAATTATGGTTTATAAAACCCTAGCATAAGAATTGCATGTATCTATACAACAAGATCCAATTTTAAGGTTTTTAGTAATTAATTACATGTTAAAAACGGGATTATGATGCCACTGTTGGAATATGTGAATCATAAACTATAAACACATAACAAATAACATCAAAGCATACGCAGCGGAATGGATCTACAAAACACGTAATTAATTAACTAAATAATAAAAGAGATGCGTACCTTTAGGTTTCTAGTAAACAAGAAACCACGTGATCACCAAGAACAAGATAAACGCTAATATGGGTTTAGTATGGATTGAATAGGGTAAGTCACAACAAGCTAAAGGAAGCTTGTATTCTGTTCTCGTACACACATATTAGTAGCGTTTTAATGTGAAAAGCTAGGTTCATGTATCATAAATAAAATATCACAACAACTAGGGTTTGATGTTCTAAATATTACATGATCGAATCCCATCACTGTTCGTCAAAACAAAGAATAAAAGAGCAAATTAATTTTACATGCCACATGCATGCAAAAGTATACGTACCAATATGCACATGCAAGTATAAATCATAAACTCCTTTACTGTTATGTCAGTGTGTAGGAATATATAGTGAACCGATTGAATAATCGGTTAGGGATATATTGTGTCATTCATCATATGGAGTTATTGAGGTGTTTATATACACTCCAAACTTGCTCTCCAAGTTTGAGTCAAACACCTCATCAAGTTCCAAAATTCAACATTCAACCCCCTCCACTTTCCTTGTTCGACCATATGAATATTTGTGATTTAATAATTAATCATAAATCAATATATTAATTATTAATACATTGAGACTCATACGTAATGTGTGCAATTCTGAAGTCTCGTGTTCGAAACTGGTCATACTAATATTAATTTATATCCATTACTCTAACAGGTTGTACCCCCGAGAGTCTTTTAGTGTTTTGTAAAGTAAAGTCGAGTTTCAAAATGTATATTAAAGAGGTCATAACGATTGGGGCCCTAACGATGTGTCAAAGTGTGTTTTAAGTGTTATTAGTAGAAGTTAAAGGGGCGTTTGGATTGTATGTTTTTTTTACCCATTTTGGATTGTAAACGGGTCAAGTGTCCTTGGAACATGTTTAGTATGTCAAAGTAATGTTTTGGTTCAAGTTTGGCGTAAAACGGATGTAGTATGAGTTGTACGTCGCGAAAATGGAACGAAACAAAAACAAATTGAAAATGTGCAGGAGCTCAGCCAGCGGCTGGGAGCCCAGCCGCGGCGGCTGAGACCTTCTGAGAAGGTCCAGCTGGCGGTTGGAATCCCAATCGCTGCGGCTAAATGTTTCTGAGGAAAAGGAGTAGCCCAACCGGCGGTTGGAGTTCCAACCGTGCCGGCTGGGAACCCTCTGAGGTGGCCAACCGGCGGCTGGAACTCCAGTCGGCGGTTTAGGCCTTAATTTCCGGTTTTGGTAACTTTTGAAGAATCATATCTTTAAATCCGTAAGTCGTTACGGGTCGTGCTACCCGTCGTTTTGAAGGTAATTGAGTCTAGTTTCATTTAAAAATAATTTCAAGGACTGGATATTTATAGATTTTGTCAATGGTCAAAAGAGTAACAGAATGTCCGTAAAAGTCAAGCGTTTCCGCGTAAAAAGTTTTAATTTTTTGTCTAAGCGGGCACGGGATGTAACAAAGAGAATAATGAGAGATATATAAACCCTAGCGGGATGTGTACCTTATATACACCAATGTTCCACTTTAAACCCTGCACAACACAATACTAGCAAAACCAACACCAAAGTTAAGTATTAGAAAACGAAGCTAAAATATTTACATATTAGACTTCAAGTTTAATAAGTTTGCTATAAAGAGTATTTCCAATATATATAACATGTAGCATAAGTTAAAATGTAGGTATGTACGTTATTATGCATTTTATAAAGTCATTTCAACTATCTTAATCCCATATAGGTTATAAAAGTGAAATCTTTCTTGTTTATATATAGTAGTGAGTATCAAACATGTTGAGCAGATTTGAGTTTGGTCTTTGACTACCTTGAAACTCTTACCAATTGGACTACTCAATTATGCACAAAGTTCCATTTAAACTAATCTATCCATTAAAACTAATCTAGATGTCAATTACCACCTACACACACTCAAATTCTAATAATTCTTATATGCTAAGGAAGTTTATTTAACATATAGAATGCTTGAACTAAGCGTAGAATCAGGGTCATCCCGTGAATTCAGTGGTCCATGTTATAAACCTCTTGATGGATTTCTTGGTCTTCGGAAGGGTCAAATCAGAATTGTTCCAAACCTGCACAATGAAAGTCTAATGAGAAATTGTGTTGACCGTTGTTTCATTAGTCGTGGAAGGAGACGGGTTTTTCTTCTTTGGAGACATGTATGATCTTTCACGTATCATCAAGGCCAATGTCACGTAATTACGTGTAATAAGGCAGTTTATCCTTTGAAGATTTGTGATGGTATCTTTAAGTTAGTTAGGAGGAGTCGATGGGTTTTATGGCGCAAGTGGTGGGCTGTCTAGTCAATTGTAAGACCCCCTATATTCACATAAATAGTAAGCATTGTAATCCAAATGTGCCACAAATACATCAGAACTTGTGCAAAAATAGATCATTAATCTTAAAATTGTGATTGTTATAATAAAGGTATCCTAGGACTATATTGAAGGAATAACGCTAATCAACACGTTTGGCAAATTGAATCCGGAAACTTGATTACATCTTCATCATCAGTTATCTTGTTAGCTGTGAATATGTGGTAGTTGTTCTCCAAATTGAATCCGGAAACTTGTGCTTTCAAAACATAATTGCTTGCTCAACATACATTCAAATCTTCAGGATATGAAGTATTATCTAAATCCTATTAATTTTTAAAACAATGTCAAATAAGCTATTAATGTATTGGTAAATTTCATTTAACATTTCAAGTTTTGAGATTCTAACCTTCCTTGCTTTTGATATTAGGTACCAAAGAGATTTTCCAATCCCAGAAGGGCACCGCCAAATATGCCGCTCATCCAGCCAACCATCCCCATAATCATGACACCAATTCCAGCCAACCATCCTTCTACGAGCACATAGAAGTTTCTGTTACATTTCCCATCTCCTTCAGCTTGTATATCACGAACTCAAGACTTACTGAAATCATCACCCAACAATCCAATAAACTTAGTAACTGTTGGAAAATTTAGTGCACTTGAGGGATGAGTTTACACCTGGTAATGGGTTTGGAGGTATGGAGTATACACCCATCAGGTCAATGAACACCCTGACTCATGTTATGTGGTTTGGTGTGAAGCTGCTAAGTATAAATGATAATGCTGCTGATGCAGTTCACTCTGCTGCTAGCATTATCATTCCTGCTGCTAGCTTTATCTGATTCTGCTGCTATCTTTATTGCTGCTGATGCAGAACAATCTGCTGCTAGTGTTATTGTTCCTGCTGCTAGTACTTTGTTGCTGCTAGTACAATGTTGCTGCTGCTAGTACAATAACTCTGCTGCTGATCAGATGGGCAACAGACTCTGCTGCTAGCACAATTTATTGTGCTGCTAGGCATCAGACTCTGCTGCTGGTTGTAACCACTGACTCCTACAATTATGGAAACTATTATGGGATAATTAATGGGTCGTTAATTATACATAATTCCATGGGCTAGGGTTTTGAGTATGTCTTTATTATAAATAGAGATCATCATATGGCATGAAGGACACGATAGAAAACCCTAAACACTAAATACGATCGGTTCTTGATCTGTGCCTAGAACAAGAACATCACTTGGTTTTATCCCATAGAGATATTCATGCAACCCAGGCATAGGGTCGAATAGTTTCTATTGGAAAGTGATAACACGACTTCAAGTGAATATCCGGTACCTTGTTTGACTATCTTTACCCTGTTACTGGGAGCACCACGACACACTAAACCAACAATCAATAGAAACTATTTAGTGATAATCAATGGCGGCTGCTATGAGGCATATGGCTGCTAACTTTTCCAAACTGGAAAAGTTTGAAGGTTTCGATTTCAGAAGATGGCAAAAGAAGATGAAGTTCTTATTGACCAGCATGAATGTGGTGTATGTTCTGACCACAACCATTCCTCCGGATTATGGGGATGATGCAACTATGGAGCAGATAAGGAATATGAGCAAATGGGAGAATGATGACTATGTCTGCAGAGGTTTAATCCTCAATGGTATGTCTGATACTCTCTTTGACATTTATCAGAATGTTGAATCTTCTCTAGAACTGTGGGATTCCTTGGAAGCCAAATACATGGCTGAGGATGCATCAAGTAAGAAGTTCCTTGTAAATAATTTTAACAATTACAAAATGGTCGATTCTAGACCTGTCATGGAACAATACAATGAACTTCTTAGTATACTTGGTCGATTCACACAACACAAGATGAACATGGATGAGGCTATTTCAGTCTCTTGTATCATCGACAAATTGCCTCCTTCTTGGAAAGATTTCAAGCATATGCTTAAGCATAAGAAGGAGGAATTAACTCTTTTTGAGTTGGGCAGTCATTTGCGCATTGAGGATTCACTCAAGGTTCATGAAAGTGATAAGCCAAAGAGTAGCAATGCTACTGGTCCATCAGTTGTCAATATGGTGGAGCATAACAACTCCTCCAGGTACAATGACAAAAAGGGCAAACGTAAGCATCAGGAAAACGCCAAAACTGATCCTAACAAGAAGTCTAAGGCTACTTGTTGGAAGTGTGGTAAAACTGGACACTTCAGGAAGGATTGTAAAGGTGGGAAGATTGGCAATAAAGCCAATGGATCAGGCACAAGTGGATCTGGGAATGGTAACTCCAATTCCCTGAAAGGTCAGTATATGTTTAATAAGTCTTTTGAGATTTATTATGTTACATATATATCTGATTTTTACTTTGTGCAGGATGATGATGTTGCGTGGTGGGTTGACTCTGGAGTAACAATCCATGTGTGTAAAGATAGAAGCTGGTTCAAGACCTACGAGTCAATGAATGATGGTTCTATTCTTCATATGGGAAATGAGTCAACAGCCCTGGTGCATGGAAGAGGATGTGTTGATTTGAAGTTTAGTTCTGGAAAGATTGTTTCTTTATTTAATGTTTTACATGTTCCTGCTATTAGAAAAAACTTGGTTTCTAGTAGTGATTTGAATAATTGTGGTTATAAACTAGTTATTGAATCTGATAAATTTGTTCTATCTAAAAATGGTGTGTTTATTGGTTTTGGTTATTTATGTAATCATATGTTTAGACTTAATATTGTTCATGATATGGTTGATTCTGCTTTTATGTCGACATCTAGTTTATATGATTCAACCCTTTGGCATGCTAGACTTGGCCATGTACACTTTAAAAGGATGCAAGATATGTCTAAGGATGGGTTAATCCCAGCATTTGACATGGACACTGAAAAGTGTAAAACTTGTATGATGAACAAGATAACTAAGAAACCATTTCAAAGTGTAAAACGTGAGACTAATGTGTTGGAATTAATTCATAGTGACTTATGTGATTTACATGCTACTCCCTCTTTGGGGAATAAGAAATACTTTGTGACTTTTATTGATGATGCTTCTAGGTATTGTTATGTTTATTTATTACATACTAAGGATGAAGCATTAGATAAATTTAAAGTATTTAAGACTGAAGTTGAGTTGCAACAAGAGTCCCTGATCAAAAGATTAAGGACTGATAGGGGAGGTGAGTACATGGATACTCTGTATTTTCAGTCTGTTGGTATAATCCATGAAACGACTGCCCCTATACTCCTCAGCAAAATGGAATTTCTGAAAGGAAAAACCGAGTGCTAAAGGAGATGGTTAATTCCATGTTGTCCTATTCTGGACTGAGTCAAGGGTTCTGGGGTGAAGCTATGTTAACAGCTTGCTATTTATTAAATAAGGTTCCCAACAAAAGGAATAAGACAACCCCTTATGAACTCTGGACTAAAAGGAAACCCAACCTGAATTATCTCAAGGTTTGGGGTTGTAGGGCTGTTGTAAGACTCCCTGATCCAAAATTGAAAACTTTGGGTGAAAGAGGCATTGAGTGCATCTTTGTTGGATATGCTGAGCATTCCAAGGCTTATAGGTTCTATGTTATTGAACCTAATGATTCTATTTCAATTAACTCAATAATTGAATCAAGGGATGCAAATTTTGATGAGAATAGATTCTCATCAGTCCCTAGACCAAGTCAGAGGATTCCTAATGGAACTAATGATGTTGGTGTATCAGAAACCTTAGATGAAGTTCCTGATGAGGTTGTGGAACAACAACCTGAACCTGAGCTCAGAAGGAGCACAAGGGTTAGGACTCCAAAATCATTTGGACCTGAGTTTCAATTGTACTTAATTGAAGGAACAAGGGATGAGGTCTCTGACCAACATTCCTATTGCTTTAATGTTGAGGATGATCCCAAAACATTTAATGAAGCAATGAAGTCCCAAGATGTTGCTTTCTGGAAAGAAGCAATAAATGATGAGATGGACTCCATCATGGGCAACAACACTTGGGTGTTGGCTGATCTACCACCTGGTTGCAAGCCTTTAGGCTGCAAATGGATTTTCAATAAGAAAATGAAGGTAGATGGAACTATTGAAAAGTTCAAGGCTAGACTAGTCATTCAAGGCTTTAAACAAAAGTCTGGAATTGACTATTTTGATACTTATGCACCTGTGGCTCGTATCAGTACCATAAGATTGCTGATTGCTTTGGCATCAATTCACAATCTGATTATTCATCAGATGGATGTGAAGACAGCTTTCTTGAATGGTGAATTGGATGAGGAGGTTTATATGAACCAACCTCAAGGCTTCATCATGCCTGGCAATGAAAAGAAGGTGTGCAAACTGATTAAGTCCTTATATGGATTGAAACAGGCACCTAAGCAATGGCATCAAAAGTTTGATGAAGTGGTTTTGTCTAGTGGTTATTCACTTAATCAGTATGACAAATGTGTATATAGCAAATTTGATGAATCTGGTAAAGGAGTCATCATTTGTCTATATGTTGATGACATGTTGATCTTTGGCACTGACCAAAGTCAAGTGGACCTAACAAAGGAATTTTTGTCATCAAGGTTCTCCATGAAGGATATGGGGGAGGCTGATGTTATCCTTGGTATTAGGATTAAACATGAAAGTAACAAAATTTCTATCTCTCAGTCTCATTACATTGAGAAGGTGTTGAGGAAATTTAATTACTTTGATTGTACTCCAGTGAGTATTCCTATGGATACAAGTGAGAAACTCATGCCTAATAAAGGCAAGGTTGTATCTCAACTTGAGTATTCTAGGGTGATTGGCTGCTTGATGTATGACATGACTTGTACAAGGCCTGATATTGCATTTGCTGTGGGAAAATTGAGCAGGTATACTAGTAATCCTAGTGCTCATCATTGGCAAGCAATTCAGAGGGTACTGAAGTATTTGAAGAGAACTATGGATTATAGTCTCTCATATACTGGTTATCCTTCAGTATTAGAAGGATTCACAGATGCAAGTTGGATCAGTAACACTGAGGACAATTCGTCTACTAGTGGATGGGTATTCCTACTTGGTGGAGGTGCAATTTCTTGGGCATCCAAGAAGCAAACTTGCATTACCAGTTCAACCATGGAATCTGAATTTGTGGCCTTAGCTGCTGCTGGTAAAGAAGCTGAATGGTTGAAAAACTTGCTTCTTGAGATTCCATTGTGGCCTAAACCTATAGCACCTATTTCTATCCGTTGTGATAGTGCTGCTACATTGGCAAAGGCTTATAGCCAAATGTACAATGGGAAGTCTAGACACTTAGGTGTCAGGCATAGCATGATTCGTGAGCTTATCATGAATGGGGTGGTATCTATAGAATTTGTTAGATCTCAACAGAACTTAGCTGATCACTTGACGAAGGGTTTGGCTAGAGACTTGGTTTTAAAGTCTGCTAAAGGGATGGGTTTAAGTCCTACTTAGTCACTGAATGCTAAGACACCCAACTCCCTCCTGAGGAAACTTTGGAGCTGAGTTCAATGTGGCAAGCTGATCATTTAGTGGACTGGAGCACATGTTTTATTTACATCCCAAGGTTGTGCTCAGAACCTGCTGAAAGGAGGATGAAGTCTTTACTTCTCAATGGTTAATTTTCTTTGAAAAAGTGCTTAGCAGGAGCATGAATAAAAATGAACCACCTATGTAAATGTTGAAGTTTTGCCGCTTCAGGAAGCTTTTGGACTTTTAGCTTTTACAACATTTATGAATTGGATATGGACACATGGCTTGTATAGTGTCAGGAGCATTTAAGTGTTTGAAAATGTATGTTTATTTTATCTTCAGGTATTCAAATGGGTTGAAGGGTTCAATTCTTAGAACACCCTGATTCTCGAATATTTGAACGTGTAATTTACTAAGATGAGAATTCAATCTTCAAGATATTTTCATTTATGCATATGTTTTGTTTTGTGTTTAATTTTTCATGCAAAGGAAGTGAACTAAATTTGGGGAGGATTGTTGGAAAATTTAGTGCACTTGAGGGATGAGTTTACACCTGGTAATGGGCTTGGAGGTATGGAGTATACACCCATCAGGTCAATGAACACCCTGACTTATGTTATGTGGTTTGGTGTGAAGCTGCTAAGTATAAATGATAATGCTGCTGATGCAGTTCACTCTGCTGCTAGCATTATCATTCCTGCTGCTAGCTTTATCTGATTCTGCTGCTAGCTTTATTGCTGCTGATGCAGAACAATCTGCTGCTAGTGTTATTGTTCCTGCTGCTATTGTTCCTGCTGCTAGTACTTTGTTGCTGCTGCTAGTACAATGTTCCTGCTGCTAGTACAATAACTCTGCTGCTGATCAGATGGGCAATAGACTCTGCTGCTAGCACAATTTATTGTGCTGCTAGGCATCAGACTCTGCTGCTGGTTGTAACCACTGACTCCTACAATTATGGAAACTATTATGGGATAATTAATGGGCCGTTAATTATACATAATTCCATGGGCTAGGGTTTTGAGTATGTCTCTATTATAAATAGAGATCATCACATGGCATGAAGGACACGACAGAAAACCCTAAACACTAAATACGATCGGTTCTTGATCTGTGCCTAGAACAAGAACATCACTTGGTTTTATCCCATAGAGATATTCGTGCAACCCAGGCATAGGGTCGAATAGTTTCTATTGGAAAGTGATAACACGACTTCAAATGAATATCCGGTACCTTGTTTGATTATCTTTACCCTGTTACTGGGAGCACGACGACACACTAAACCAACAGTAACTGGGAAAAAAGAGCAACATTGGTTGGGTCCAATAGCTTGTCCTGCGTCAATCAATCAATTCTTAATATATTACAACCTTATCGATATTTACGTACAAATTCACACAACTTAAAAACTTCTTCTGAGTAACAATGCAGACTGAGAGCGTGTTTGTTTTTGTTTTTTTTTTTGCGTCTGAATGGGCAAAATGTCTGAATCGGTCAGACATTTTGTCGTTCAGACCTTTTTTTTTTTTTTGCCGTTCAGACGCGTTCAGATGCAGTTAGATCTTAATGGTCAAGACTTGAGAGGGGTGTCTTAACGCGTCTGAATGCCTCTTGTTGACACAAAATAACCAAAAAAAATTTTTTTTTCCCGTTCAAACATGAGTTTTTTTTCCCGTTCAGATGCGTTCAGATTCAGACATTTACGCCTCAGATTCAGATTCGGATGTGCGATTCAGATTCAGATTCAGACCCTCTTAATAAACAAACACCACCTGAATCTTTACCTCTAACATACCAATTGACGTCACTCCAGCTGCTTTCACAGCTTTAAACGCATATTTTGTTTCAATCCATCAAATTAGGCACGTTAAGTGTTGACAATAAGCCTTAAAATTTATACAATCCAAATGAACTAAATCCTATTCTTTACTACTACTTGATAAACCCACAACTCAATAACCAAAAAAAAAACAAAAACCCTAAATCTATTGTATATTAGTTGCTGATATAAATTGAATTTTTAAATCAAAAACATACCTTTGATTAAAAAAAAAAAAAGAAAAAAAAAGAAGAGGATTATGGTGGTTGCTTCCCTGTAACTTACAATTTTAACACAAAGTTTTGGTTTTCTTTTTCACATTTTTCACACATATGTTTTTACGATGAATCATATCTTTATATATAATAAATGAAAACTTTTTTGAATGCCATTTGCCCCATTTCTGACGTCATATATTGACGTCATATTGCCACATGTAGTTTTTTTATAGCAACCTGCCTTCTAACCCATTTTTTCTCCTTCCTTCATGTTTCTTGATAAGGTTTTATTTTATTTATCTTTATATATAATAAATCAAAGTTTCTTTACTTTCAAATCTGTTATTCAAAAATCACGCTCCTTCTCAATTAAGTATTCAGCTTATTTGTATTATCATCATGAAACAACATTCTTCTGAAACTAAGGTAAATAATTTATTTGTTTATACTCGAATCATATTGGGAGTTTTTATTATCACGATTCCTATTAGGGATTTTGTTGTGATGATTCATGTTAATTGTGAATAAGAATCAATTTGTTGTTATTTTGCATCTTAGTTTTAATTTGTGTGATTATGTGTTATAATATGGGTGTTTAATTTGTATTAATTTTTTTATACCCGATTCATGTGGGGGTTTTATTATGATGATTCATATTAGGGGTTTTGTTATGGTGATTCATTTTAGGGGTTTTGTTAATGTGGATCTTAATTTTAATTTGTATGATTGTGAGATTTTAATTTGTGTGTTCAAATATATAAAAAAAAAAAGTGATTCAAATAACTATTATCCTCTTCTTAATTTTTGAAGTTTAGGCTAACTAATTGTGAACTCGAACTAATATTTATTGTTTGAACGTTTTCAATTAGTTTGTTAGTATGTTAATCGGTGAAGATCGAAACAGATTGTTACTATATGTTGAGTAGGTACTGTTTAAAATCGACTTTTGGTACCAGTGATAACTAAATTCAGTCGCCATGTAGGTTTCAGTGACTATGACTGACATAGTACTTTGGTGTGTTATGCGTAGTAATCCATAGTTTTGTCACTTTGTGCATTGTTTGATGTCAAATAAGCCATTTGTGGATAAACTGGAAAGAATATAGCACTATATTTGTCTCATACTGATGATGATAAGTTGTTTAGTTTGTTTGTCAATGTGCGTTGACGGTTTGCGATTAGGCAGATTGCGTTGAATGTATATACATTTTGTTTAGCTGATGGTCTTGAAGATTAGATGGCTTATAGTTCTATGTCTTAGTTAAATTTTAAGATAATAAACATTATACTTACGTCTTCATTTAATAACATATTAGGTGATGTCATGTGTCATTGTTGCCACGATCAAATGTGTTGAACGTGAGACCAAGTGGGGTGCTATTTAGGATGTTGTGCTTGCAACTTTGGGGTTGATACAAAGACAGAGGATTATAAGGATGAGGAGTCGGGTCTGGTTACTAAGAAGACAACTTATATTTGTAAGTCAAAAGCATCTTTTTCCATATCTTAAGAGTGTTTTTGGAAGGTTTATGGTGAGAGTGCAAAAGGTTAGTGATATGATTATGAGAGATGAAGGGATGAAGTTAATGAGAGGGGTAGGGTGCTTTATATAGTGACCCTTAAGAGCGCTTACTAATTAGTTGACCACCTCACGGGCTAGAGGGATTAAACAAATCGAGACTCGGGTTAGGAATCTTTACTGAGGGTTTATAAAGTACCATATGTTTTCTAATGCAAAGTTGACAAACTCTAGGAATATTTTTTTAACTTCAAGTAAGTAGTTGATCATTCACAAAGGCCTTGGATGATGTCCACTAATATGATTTTATAAAAGACCAATAGGGACCAAAGTTAGTAGTATCAGCAAGTTGTAAATATAGAGCAAAGATGGAATCTTTAGACAACCGTGTTAAAGTTTTACTAAACATGTGCTGCAGCTTTTGCATCTGAATATCCGTATTTGTGCTCTGGTGTTTGTTGACATATGTTGTGACTAAAGCCATCATAGATATCTAGCTTTTGTCACGTTTGCTTGCTTTCTGGTGTATTTAACTTTTGAGTTATCAGTTAAATGTTCTTTGAATTTGTTACACAAGGAGAATCTATTATTTGCTAAAGTTATTATCTTGATGAACAGGGGCTGATGTAAATTTGAAAAATGAAGGCGGACGCACTGCTCTCCACTATGTTGCCAGCAAGGGTTGGGTGGAAGTTGCTGAAATTCTGCTTTCAAAAGGTGCAAAGGTCAATTCGAAGGACAAGGTTTGTAACTTAATACTGTTATCTAACGTTTTCGACTTAAAAGACCTCATTGTTTATCTTTTCTTTTTGGCTGCTAACTGTTTGGTGTTCTACCAATACAGGTTGGCTGCACTCCCCTGCACCGTGCGGCAAGTACAGGGAAATCTGAGTTGTGTGTTTTGCTATTTGTAGGTTGTCTTGTGTGTTTTGGTCTGGTAGGTGTTTTGATGAGGAGGAGAAGATGACTGAAGGTGGTTCTGGAATACCCAAAAGTTGCTGGAACTCGATAGTTTGATTGTACAGACTCCTAATTGATGAAATCGATAAGGTATATTTAAAATTTTGAAGCTTATGGCGAGTCAGAGTTAAAACACGTTATGATATCTATATCAACATCACTTGGAAAATGTACTGTTAAATAAACCGGATCACAGTTGACATTTTTACCTGAAACCCGCGGGTCTATAGTCTAGTATATATATATATATATATATATATATATATATATATATATATATATATATATATATATATATATATATATATATATATATATATATATATATATATATATATATATATATATATTTTAAGAGCAAATGATGAATCTTTTTCTCTAAACGAAATTGACTGAATTGAATTCAATTTTGACTTTTATTTGTCGATTTGTTTAATTTTTTCACGTGTCAAAATCGAGCAACCGTATTGACCAAATTTATTTTTCAATAAGAATGTTTTGGCAAAAACACTCCGAAATAATGTAATTCTTTTGTTATATAAAAGATTTATATTCTTAGGTTGTCATAAATCTAAAAGTCACATTAGTAGCTTTTATGTATCGTGTGGTTTTTGTTTTAGAAGTTTAAAGAATATACATTATAAACATACAAGCAATTACTTTTTTAAGCAAAAGACATATGAAGTTTGAATAATTATACACTAGAAACACATTTTAATTTATATTATTTAAAAGTAAAAACATATATGCACATGAATTTTTAAAAAATATGCCTGAAAAAAATAAACTAAAAAAAAGACAAATATTAAAATAAATAGACAAATATCCGTAAAAAGGATAAAAAAAAGTTTTTTTTTTTCTTTAATTATTGAAAAATTTCAAAAAAAAATCTCAAAAATTGGGTATGTTGGTGCATAAAAAGTTGTGCCGCATAAAATATTTATCTTATATCTCAATCCTAGTTAGTTTAAAAAAACATGTCATTACATATAAAGCCGACCTCGATCTTCCTCATAAAGGCTCGTCGCGCTATCAAGCCAAGCTAAAACCGAACGTAATATTGTTGAGTCAAGTTGAGTTCCGTTAAAGTTCGACTAGATTCGACCCGTTTACACCTCTTGATGGCAACACTTACCATTTAATTATATTTATTTTGAGCATAAGAAGTAGGTCCGGATTTAAAGATCGTGGTGAATAGTGAGGCCCATCATTTAACTCATACGACCGCTCCATAAAAAAGAATCATTGTATTCATTTTAGCCATGTAATTGTTGGCCCCTACCTTCATTGAAGTCATACAACCACTCTCCATAAAAAGTAAGGGAAATCTGAAAGTACGGGACAGAAAATATAAAGTTTAATAAGTCAAATGCTTAAAACTGTCAGGAATACGGAGTAGAAACTGACAAAAACTGTGATATACTGTCAGTCAAAAGAAACAAAAAAAATAAAAAGACAAAAACCCCCTGATAAGACATGCTAGAGGGCTTGTATAGTAAGACCCAAAAAGGAAGCATTGTATTCATTTTAGCCATGTAATTGTTGGCCCTATCATTATCATTCACCACCTTTATATAACTAGGAGTACTATGCTATAACTATTTTTCATCAGAGATTAATGCATAGGCTACGGTGAGCAGAGGCCTGTTAACAAAGGGGTGTACTAACCGGACCCTCCCTACATATGGGACCCGTCTACTTTTGATGAAATGTATAATCTGACAAAGCAGACAGTACAAGCGGCGGCAGCGGTAAAGTCAACACACCCTCCCTACAGTGAGGGTCAGTATATCTTCTCCCATTCACAAATCACAACAAATTTATTCTTAACACGTGGATATATATAGGGACGTGATATCCAAACGGGATCTATTATACAAACCTCCTATTATGTCCCATCATGGGGGGTTTTGTACTTTTATTCTTTTTGTCCTCTTTTGACCGACAGTGTATCAGAGTTTTTGTCAGTTTCTGTTCCGTATTTCTGACAGTTTTAAGCGTTTGACTTATTAAACTTTATATTTTATGTTCCGTATTTTCAGGTTTATAGTTTTTTGATATAAACAAAATTATTAAAAAAAATAATAATAAAAATAAGAGTAAACTACATTTTTGGTCCTTGTGGTTGTACCAATATTTCACTTTTGGTCCAAAATTCAAAAAATGATTGATTTCAGTCCAAAAGTACACGTGGACTTCACTTTTGGTCCAATTTCTAACCTAGTTAATGGTCGTTAGTCCTTTCAGTTAAGTACGTTGCACCGTTAGTCCTTTAACCTAACGGTCGTTAGCAATGTTTGCACCGTTAGTCCTTTTAGCAATGTTTGTCCGTTTTTATCCGTTTTTCTTACGTTTTTGTCCGTTTTTCTTACGTTTTTTCCGTTTTTGTCCGTTTTTCTTACGTTTTTGTCCGTTTTTCTTACGTTTTTTTCGTTTTTGTCCGTTTTTGTCCGTTTTTCCTACGTTTTTGTCCGTTTTTCTTACGTTTTTTTCGTTTTTATCCGTTTTTGTCCGTTTTTCTTACGTTTTTGTCCGTTTTTCTTACGTTTTTGTCCGTTTTTCTTAGGTTTTTTCCGTTTTTGTCCGTTTTTATGCGTTTTTGTCCGTTTTTCTTACGTTTTTGTCCGTTTTTATCCGTTTTTGTCCGTTTTTCCTACGTTTTTGTCCGTTTTTCTTACGTTTTTTTCGTTTTTATCCGTTTTTGTCCGTTTTCTTACGTTTTTGTCCGTTTTTCTTACGTTTTTGTCCGTTTTTCTTAGGTTTTTTTCGTTTTTGTCCGTTTTTATGCGTTTTTTGTCCGTTTTTCTTACGTTTTTGTCCGTTTTCTTACATTTTTTTCGTTTTTGTCTGTTTTTTCCTACGTTTTTGTCCGTTTTTCTTACGTTTTTGTCCGTTTTTCTTACATTTTTTTCGTTTTTGTCCGTTTTTCCTACGTTTTTGTCCGTTTTTCTTACGTTTTTTTCGTTTTTATCCGCTTTTGTCCGTTTTCTTACGTTTTTGTCCGTTTTTCTTACGTTTTTTTCCATTTTTGTCCGTTTTTATCCGTTTTTCTTACGTTTTTGTCCGTTTTTGTTACGTTTTTTCCGTTTTTGTCCATTTTTGTCCGTTTTTTCTTACGTTTTTGTCCGTTTTTCTTACGTTTTGTCCGTTTTTCTTACGTTTTTATCCGTTTTTGTTTATTTTCCTTACGTTTTTGTACGAATTTTTTGTCCATTTTTTTTGACCAAATTTTATTAAAAAAATAAATAAAATTAATCAAAAACTAATTTTTTTTTTTTTTCTTTTTGCAATTAATCAAAAACTTACATCTAATGACTTTTATAAAAGCAACTTTTTATTTAAAAGCTTAAACAAGCTGTTTTAACAGCTTGTGATCCAACAGAAGGCTCTTTGAGAATCTTATGAAGCTTATGAGACTTAGAGAAACTTAGCAGCTTAGGAAATGGAATAAAAAGCTCAAGCTAAGGCACAAGCTATTTAAATGCTCAAACAAGCTCAACAACCTTAAAATCAACACACTACAAGCTGGGGACTTCAACTATGAACAATTAGCTTATGGCTCTATGATTCCTCCAAAAACAGTCCAAACAACAATCTTCAAGGCACTAAAAAGCTACTTCAATAAGCTCTAACAGGAAATCAAAGCTTAGATCTAATAAAACACCACTGTGAGCTACCTTTTACCCCAATTAACTCAGTTAAAGCTTATGAAACTATATGAAGCTGAAATTACGCTATTAATACTAGTTTTAAAGCTATTTGTGAAGATTTAGATCCTAATTATCTAGCAGACTAATGATTAAGGCAAATTTAAGATACTTTTGACTTTTTAGTGAACACTAACTAATTATTATGCTGTATTACTCTATATATATCCCTATATGACAGATTAACACCAGCAAAATAAAGTGAATCCAAGCCTAAGTTCTACAAAACCTTAATTCCAAACACCACTTTAATGACTGTCTATGATCAATTTCAAAGCAGTAGTGAGTATTAGGCCACAAATTCAAATCACTATCACTTAGTATGATCAAATAATGCTAATGAAACTCAGAAACACCAAACACAAACACACAAAAGCTCATATCTAAGATGCATAAATTTGAGTCAGAATAGAAGCACAAAGAGACAGATTCATATCAAACATGAATAAACTAACATGAGATGATGCAAACTACTAATATTAAGCAACAATAACTACTTTTAAACAGAAATAAACAAGCAAACACAGATCTATACTACTATAATTTTGAGAGGAATTTAAATGAAAAAAAACTCACAAAGTTCTTTCCCCTCAGCTCAAATAGAGGGGATTCACTATGCTTGCCTATCTTTAGATAGGCTAAACTCTTCCACATCTCAGTCTAGACTATCAAATTAAACCTTCTGAATAAGCTCAGCTTATTGGATAAAAGCTGAGTTTGACTTCTGTTGACTTTAGTAGTTTTGAGAGGTAATGAACTAAATAAGCTCACTACAAGCTATAGCAGCTTGTATAAGCTTATATTAACAACTAAAAAGGCTATTTGAAGCCGGATTTAAGTAATAAAGGAAAACATATTTTTGGTTTTTTTTATTTGATTTTCTGATTTTTTTTTTTTTTTTTTTATATGATATAAACAATAAACTATAACTAATAAAGGATTAAAAGTGATTACTAGATATGAAATGAAACAGTAACAAGAGTTTTAAACTAAGATTAAACAATTTAGAATTTAAAAGGAGATTAAAAAGACTTAAAATAAAAAGTAAACTAAGCTTTCATTAATTAAAACTGAATTACACTATTTGAAATATGAAATACAATTGAGAGTACAATTTAACAGCATAACTTTAACTAAAAAAAATTACATACGAAATGGGGAATAACCCTCTCCTATTTATAGGCTTTAGCCGAACCTTCTGGGTCTTGCCACCTTGGCAATCCGTGTGCTATCTTCAGCCTTAATCCACCCTTAGATCCTTTTGAACATCATCCCATCAATCTCGACCGTATGATCATCTTTGGTGCGTGTTCGGTCCAATCAACTGCTCCCACGTGTCATTCCCTTTGTCAGAGTCTTCTAGAAGAGCCAATGATTGTCCAATCTACCCTTAATTGCCGTAATTTTTGTACGGTAATTGTTAGGGTTCGGGGGAACAGTAAATCTGGGTTGAGTGAAGAAAAGGGGCGCGGGTATTTTTTTAGTGTGAGAGGGAGAGTGTGTTTATTTATTTTTATTATTTTTATTTTATTTTGACTGTGTGAGTTTTATGGTTTGACCGGGTGTAAAAAGGGTGTGGGTCGGGTAAATGGTGTTGGATCCGAGTTGTGGGCTGGGTTTGGTGGTTTTAAGGGGTAATGGGCTGGTTGGATTTGTATTGGATTTGGGTTTGTTTATAAATTCGGATTTTAAGGTTTTTAAGGTTTAAGGAGTTTCAATCTAAAGGACCATTTATGTAATTAATGGATTTGGAGGGACCTTTGCTGCCATTTTTCAAAAGGTGATCTAGGAGCTGAAATTAACAAACTTTGATAGTTGGAGGACCTCGGTTGACTTTTTGACCATTTTCTTTGTTCCCGGTTCCGGTTCTGAGCCTTTCCGTTTCTCGTGCTCGTTTTTCTGATTTTCTTGTCTTTTTGTCGGTTTTCACGATATCCATCCCTGCACATACAAAAACACAAAAACACAATATCTTTTGGCGTTTTGGTCGGGTTTTTGGTCATTTTGGGTCTGGTTTTGGTCTAGAAATGGTATGTGTTTAAGCACATACCACCTAAACTTTTATTATGGATAATGTAATTAGACGTTAGGACATGTATGTGTAAAGTATGTGTATTTTTCGTGCTGTAACATGTAGTTGTTTGTGATTCATTTATAAAGAATTATAATGATATCAGTTAGACAATTGAGTAGATATTAAGAGATTGTATTACAGTGAAAATTTCATACCTGGATCATTTCTTTTTATTCGTTCCGTGTGTAGTACGTCAATAGCCATTACCTCCCACGTTTTCTCGTAAACAAAATCTGGTCGAGACATGCAATCTGTCAGAATAAGTATGACATAAAATTTCCGTAGGTAGTTTCCGGTTCCCTATAGGCTGGCTTCTAACAACCCGTCAATGTATTCTTTATTGTCTTCCAGTAGACCTCGTGCCTGGCACGCCTCTTTGTATGTGCTGTACGTAACACCTTTAAATTTTTTAAAATCGATCCAATCTTGTGCGCCCGGGACCTTGTTAATCAGGACTCGCAGGTAGAACAGTTCACCGGTCTATGGTGATACGTGATGCACACGTCCAATGGACGTGCCTCTTTGTCTTTTTACCCAAACTCTATCCTCTTGTTTCCATACATAGTGTTGTGGAAATTCGTGGTAAAGTAAAGCCCTCGCTTCTACATCAATCTCGTTTGTTTTCATCCACTGTACGAATTTTGTGTCATTTATGGATGCCTTATCCAACGTACAGTCAATGCTTTCCGAAGCATCAAATACGACCGAATGTTCGCCTTCTAAATGAAACAGAAATCGTTCAACCGGAGGGAATCTGTAATGTATGTCAAATTTGTAAATCCTCCATGCTGCTTCACAAGCCGAAAGATATCGACAGTCGTAGTAATCACTGACTTCGTCTATCTCTTGGTCTTCTACCGCTGCTGTAGCCCTATCTGGACCCTTGTTTATATATTTGAAAAGGTATTTTATAGAACCCATTTGGTTGCACCACTCCACGTTAATATGCGATTGGTACCGCCTTAACAACCCCGGGTTGTAAGGGACCACGTATCCGTTGTGTAATTCTGAACCACTTTTTGTTACTGTACCACCGTCGTTCCTCCTCTTATAAAGTGCGTAACCATTCTCGTCTATGACTGTTGAATCGTTAAACTCTTTGGGGAATTTCTTTGTACATTTGTTTTTAACCGTGCATGGACAAGTAGGGCGCTGTGGCCCACATGGTCCATGCATCATATGATCGGTAACGATCTCGTATAGTTCAGGATCTTCATTTTTATCAGGTATTTCTGCTGAAATAAAACGATCAATTTGGCGGGTTGTCTTGATTTTATCACGTTCTTCCAGAAAAAGCATAATATGAGCATGTGGCAGGCCTCTTTTTTGAAACTCGACAGTATAAACAGCTGTAATAGGTTGATAGTGTTAAGCATTATATACAATTAATAATAACGGATTCAATTACTTTGTATTTGTTAAAAAATGTATAATGATTGTACCTGCTTTCAAATGTCCAAAATAATGCCGGTCTTTAAAATCCCTCATTAAAGAGTCCAGTTTTTGTTTAAAGACTCTTGTTATGGCGTCAGCTCTGTCTTTAGACTTCAGCCCCCTATTTGAGACAAAACGTGCAATTTCCGCCCAGTTTGGGTTGCACGTGAATGTTATAAACAGGTCAGGATATCCGTAAACCTTGCATATTGTCATGGCATCCAAATAATTTTGCATCATGTATCTTGGACTTCCAGTGAATGACGATGGTAAAATAACCTTTTTCCCTCGTAACATGACCCCAGAATCTTCCTGCTCCACCAATTTCGCAAGTTTAGAATATGTTTCACTTCTCAAATCCTTCTGTTGATTTTTAATAAACGACATTCTTTCAGATTCTACCATAGTGTATGCGTCAACAATAAATTGTTGACATAGTCTCCTTGCGTTGAGTATCATCGAGAAAACATCCGTCCTTTCCTGCAGCCGATACGCAAAATACTCCCTCATTGTTACCCTTGTTTTCTTGTTTGTTGGTGTATGATCAGTAACACCCACGTGGTATATATCTGTCCAGTAACCATCTTCTGCGTAAGGGAATAGCAATGGGTAGTGCAATGCTAGATACGATGGGTGCAATTCACTTATTCTTTTAAGACCGCCTTCCTGTGGGTGTAAAATGATGTCCCTTTTATTAGCTGTTGTGTCAAAATCACCAACTATTAGACCTCCAATTTCATCAGCCGTGGGTAGGTTATAGTTTTGACCATCTCGTTCTCTTGTACCGATAAGGCGTAATCTGAACCTCATTTCATCATGTCTCCTAACCAACTGTTCTCCAGCCATTCTGAACTGAGCAACCAATGGATTAATGGTATCGAGCATGTCGCGTAAGTCAACAGTCAGTTGATGGTCTACGATATAGGTACTTGATGTTGTTGCGCCATCGTTAGGGCTGTATAAAACAAATATAATTATACTAATATAGTGTTGTTTATCTAAGAATGAATGAACAACGTACATGTACTGATGTTATAATTATTGGTGGAATACCTGACCGAATTAATCCTGTTTTGTATTTCGTTCTGTGGGTCATAAATATATAGTTGCGCAAAAACAGGGGGTCTATCGCCCTCAGGCAAGAGGCTCCCCATCCTGTGGTAATTTTCTCCCTGAATCCTGTAACAATATGGTCCATATCCCTAGTTAACAGACGTATCCTGTTTTGCACCCATGGATGTGAATGAAAACATTGAATTGTATCGCCTAATGTTATCAACAAAATCCTTGCTCTTTGGATGTTCACCATTCATAAGTTGTGCTAACAATTGTGGTGGATTCTTAACTTCCGTTCCTAATTTCACCTTTCCTTTACCACAACATATAGAGTATGATCCAGTGCCTGAAGTTGTCGACCCCACTGTAGATTCAGCATGCCACAACAGTGCGTCGCAAGATTCACACGTGTAAATGGGATCTCCATGGTCAAGATAATCTGAGAATATCCAATTAATTAATTAAATTTTAAAGGAAAAAAGAAAAACCATCATTTTGTTTTGGGCACAAATGTTGTCTTTGGTAGGGAACTGTCTAATGACTGTACCATTAGATATTCCTTTAAACATGTTTATCTGTCCATCGTGATTGTGTGCTGAGGTGGCATTATTTAAACCTTCGCGCCTAGGGATTTTTTTCGTAGGTGTTATTATTTTGTCCTGCAGCCGCTGTGATTTGTGTTTTGAAGTGTGCACACCAGAGTGGATGGTTCCAAGGTACATGGGCTCTTTATCGATTGCTGCAGCAAAAGTGAATGAATAACAGGTAATGATTAAAATATTTATTAGCTACTTGTTCAAAAAATTAAAAATGTATTACGTGTTTTGGTCGGGTCTTTGGAAGGACGCCCTCTCGGTCTCTTTGTTGGTGTTGGATGTTCACAGCTTGTTTGTTGGTTGATTCCTTTTCCCGTGTTTGTTTTGGTCTGAGAAGGTGTGCGAGTTGGCCGGATACTTAAGCTTCCGACATCTGTTGCAAAATAAAGACACATTAATATAACTGATTGCTCGTTGTTGTAGGCAAACATAGCCTGTAATTATCATGATAGGTAGTTTCTATAAATGATATAACCTGTTTGGACTGGGTATATTGGTGGTCGTCCCCCAGGTCGTATTGGTTTCACAACTTGCATATACGATGTGTTACCCGTAATTTCATCCTTCCGTTGTGGTCTTCCACGTGGTCGTATTGCTAAATCATCTGATACAGCTGCCATGACAATAATACTATAAGTACATTGTAAATTTGCCAGGGTTGTATAGCATATTAAACTGTTGTACAAAAACTTTATGTGAAGTCAGTGTTTAATAACAGTGGCAATGTCTAATGATCTATAATGGCTATGCTTTTAAATTTAATCGAAATGAGGTATATTCAATCTACCTGCATAGTTGATTGTATCAACATATTTGAGAGTAAAGACTTGTCAAACTATAAGCTTCCTGTAGGCAAATCAAGTCTGTAAATATAACAATTTACTTACCTGTCTGGACTGGGTATATCGGTGGTTGACCCGTCGGTAGATTGTATCAACATATTTTAGAGTAAAGACTTGTCAAACTATAAGTTTCCTATAGGCAACTCTAGTCTGTAAACTAATTAACTGCTTTTAAATCACCCTTTATGGGTTAATCATAAGAAAAATCTAATTAATTGAACACTACAAATGATTACGGTTTGATTTGTGGCAATAAACCTGTGGACCTTTAAAGTATATTATATCCTCATTTTCAGAGGTAAGCATTCATATGCTATTTGTATTAACCGCTATTAAGCTTACTTGTGCTCCACATAGTATTTTCCTGCATTTGTATGAAGGTATTAAGGCATTTTACAAAAGAGTACGTTGGTGTTCGATTCACATGTATGCTCACGGATCTGATACATTTGCATTTCAGGTCATAACAACTTTCATGTCAGTGGGTGGGTATATAGCAAACCTGTTCAAGCTGAAACGGGCATTTAATCAGTACATGCTGCGTCACGTAAACTCTTAAATACTTATTTGTCCTATTTTTCTTTACAAATAACTAATGCTTTCATTTAGGAATACATCTGATATTATGACAGTAATAACCTTAATCTTTGTATTTGTATTTGTTAAAATTAGACTTTGGGCTACTTTCAACCCGTTTGACCTTACTCCCTTTTAGCCAATCTAACGCACCCCCCTGACCTGGCCAATATTAAACAGTATAATAGAATCTACCCACGTGTAAGTTTTTGTATTTTGTTGTAATGACCCATGCTCAATGCAACGTTATGGATATATTTTGTTGTAATGACCCATGATCAATGCAGTGTTGGCATACTGTAAATATCATGGTGCGTAGTTTCAAACAATGTAATTACCTGTTTGGACTGGGTCTATCGGTGGTTGACCCGTCGGTTGAATGGGTCCTACACTTTGTATATAGGATGTGCTACCTGTTATTCTATGTGGTTTTTGTGGTCTTCCTCTTGGTCGGATTGCCAAATCTTCTGATACAGCGGCCATGTTAATAACACAACCTGAATATTGTAAACTTGGCAGTGTTGTATAGTATATCAAAATGGTATGGAAAAAGTTTGTGGATGTTTAGTTGTTTTTTAAGTGAAATTAGTGTTTATTAATGGTTAAAAAGTAACATATTGCATAACCATACTTATCTACTACTATATAGTAGCATATATGTTAACAAAATATTTGTATTTTACATGTGACACACGATTTGTGGTATTTTAATTTAAATATTTGCTTATATTTGTTAGCAAAAGATTATCATTAGGAATTGTAACATCTGTATTTAAATATTGCTCCTATCACATACTTGAGAAATAAGATAATTACTGAGATTTCGTCTATAAATAGCATAACAAAAGGCAAAGGATAACCATTTTTTGGAAAATCATTTTCAATGGTGCCATTCTAGGTTTTAGAGGAGCTAAGCAACCTCTCTAGATCGTCCAAGCTGCATGACTGCATGCGTGTTTGGTTTGTGCAACAGGCATGTGAAGAGTCCATCTGTGCAGAATTGATTAACACTTGTTGCGAGCATCTAAGGAGAGGTATAGCAAAGAACCAATCAATGATAGTTGACATGGAAACATTAGGACCTCGTGGTGTCGCATTGGACTCACTTGACGCATTGAAGCAAACTCAAGAGAGGCATCGGGTACTGCTCGAATTGATGGGAGAATTGCTTGCCCAAACAAAAGATGCAGTGCGCGAGGAAGAATCCAACGCAATGAAGATGAATCTTTTTAATTAAGTTGTTTTATTAGTGTTTTCGTATACAATGTTCAACAGGTTCTCCATTAGGTTAATCTGTTTGATGAACAGTTTAAAATACACAAACCAACCACATCAATAAGTTAATTTATTAATTATCTGTAGTGTTGCCTTTGCCTCCTCGTGTATTTTTTTTGACATAATCATCAAATTCAACAACAATGACATATGAGCAGTACAAACTGCAATCCAAAACTTGTACCTTGTGTGTTTCTATTCATTAAACTGATCTTACATTCAGTACAAAGTCGTAACTTACATAACCACAAAGGAAAAATCCTTCAAGCATAGCAAACTGTGTGGGCATACAATTACAATTGATAGTTATTGTAACATGAAAACTTTTTAAAATACTAAATGCAAGCTTTATTATTCAAATAAGCAAAAGAACAATACAAATAACATCATGAATCTTAAAGGGGAAAAAAAACACTAAGGAATAACATGACTGTTTTCAATATCTTTGTAAATATCATAAACTTTCTGTTGTTCTTCTGCTATTTTTGTATTCCTAACATCAATTCTCTGTTGGCGTTCTCGTATGATTTCCTCATCCTTTCTGTTTTGTTCCTCGAGAAGCCTTATACGGTTGTTGTATAGATCAATCAATGTTCGTTCAGTTGCATACTTGCCCGATTCACACTTAGCCAATATATTCTTGGATATGTCGAAGGCTCTATATCTGTCAGGAATTGGACGATATCATCATCTCTTTGGCGTTTTCCTGTCCTTGTATCATTGTTTGATTTTGATGATGCCATGGAATTGTGAAAGTAGGAGATAATCTATAATTGTGAGAGGATAGTATTATTTTTTTTTAGATCTTTGTATTCTTAGACAATTTAAAAGCACAAAGATGACATTGGAAAGTCACAACATTTACTTAGAAAAGTGGTTAGTCTCCAAATACATGTTTCCTATAAACTTGCCCATGTACACGCATTTAAACTGTAAATATATAGTACACACAAATATCAAATATCATTATCATTTTAAAACTGAATTGTATCTAATTTTCATATTATGTTTGTAATCAAACAATAAAGGTACACAGCTATTTAACACAAATCAAATTGGTAATCAAAAAATAGAATCATGCAACCATCAAAGTAGATACGTAATTATTCAACGCTTGCATTGAACACCAAACAATAGAGTGTTAATAAATTCAAATCTATATGAAAATAATATAGGCACAATAAAAGAATTCACTACGAAAGTTCCATTTGTTTCATGATATTGTTTATCTTTTCTTTGTACTCCAATATTTTTCCTCGTCGGTGATCAATATCATCTTTACACTTTAATATTGTTTGTTCGTCAATTCTGATTTCTGCTTCCAACCATGCTACATGTCGTCTAAGCTGATCAACATAACGTATAGGTAGAAAATACCTTACAGCCCCTTGGTCACCTTTTGAATTCGATGATAGATGTTTTGGTGGGGAATTACTTCTTGAACGTTTTCCTGGTGACTTTGATGGGGGAATAAACGAACGCCCCATGGTTGCTCTGAGTTCGTTACTACATGAAAGTGGGAAAATCTTGTAGATGTTATATAGCTTGCGAGATTGAATTAATATTTGTTAAGAGATATATTCAATTTATAGAAGATATAATTTCGATGATAAGCATAGCATGTATATTTCAACCAATATGCTAAGAGATATATTAAATTTATAGAAAATATAATTTGGATGATAAGTATAGAATGTATATATTGTACCAATCTTTTGATGTTAGTTTCAAATAAATTGTTTAAAAGGCATAATTAATTTATAAAAGATAAGTATAGAATGTATATACTGTACAAATCTTTTGATTCTATGAGATATATTTAATTTACAGAAAATACTCAAGTATATACTATATTTCTGAATAAATATTTTATTCGTTTCTTTAACTTGAATGTTTCGAAGCTTTGTAGATTCAATATACATATTTTTATAAACGATATGAAATATTAATGTATAATAAGTAATAAAACAGGCGAAACACGTGAAAGCCAGAATCAAATGACAACATAAATTCAAATCAGATCAATTCATCAACTATTTAAACTGAAAGAAAAACAGTGTGTGAGCAACGACTTGTAAGACGATGTTGAAGTCTCAATCGTCATCGCTGAAAAAGTTTAGATCCACAAGGTAGTCATCGGTCACCTCATGACCCATCTTGCGCATTTCGTCAATCAAGGCTTCTGCTTTCACAAGTTTCGCTTGGACGCCATTGAGAACCTGTTGAGACTCTTGAGGATCTCCAACATTTAACTTTAGCCAGTTGAGGAAAATAGATTCGTCTGGCTCTTCTATTAAGTCAAAGATAAACGGGCTTATAAAGTTAACATGAAAAAAATAAATTTATTTTAAAAAAATTATAAAACTTATACACTATACCTTTACTACTTTGAGAAGTTCCACCTTCTTAAAAGACTGATGCAAGAAATCTCAATGCATCGTCGACCTTAGTGCTTGGCTCTCTACTGTCTTGATCATGCACCTCACCTTCTGTCTTAAGATCTGCAACAGGTTTTCGTGCATGAGCAACCTTTGGTTCTGTCACGGGGATTTGTTCAGGAATGGCTTGATCTTCGCACCGTGAATCAGTGTGTGGTGTGGGTGAGGCTGAACCTTGAAAGGTTTTAGGGCTTAATGATGCCATGGGAAGAGGATATGTTGATGGTTTACATGATTTAACCGATCATATATATATCCAGTTATTAAAATCTGGTTATCATTGGGCCTTCTCTTTTGGGCCAAATTTTGTTATATTTGTATTTAATGAAACAATACGATGTATATACGCGTAACATAATAAAAGCTTTAGAGGTAATTGAATTTATAACTCACCAACTTAAAAAATGTAACAATTATTCATAGTAATAAGGTATTATTCGCTGAATGACAATAAAGATGGACAAACAATATAGGATAAAACTCTTAAAACCCGAATCTATAGAAAATCTAGCTACGTGTCATCATATTTCATCCTCACTATCATCATCGTCACTTGTTTCATAATCAGTGGAGCTGTCGTTAATAAAGCTACTCATATCATCGGTATCATAATCATAGCTGACGGTATACGTGTTTGATCCAACTTCCCATGATTCTTCATCAAGATTTCTGTTGCAAATATTTTGATCATTCACAATTTCGTCGATATCAGGCATATCTTTCCACATGTCAGCGTCGACTATGTCAGCCTCATCCAGTTCTGTGCATTTGGAATCGCATGTTCAAGTACAAATTAAACATAAACAAACAAATACCAAAAAACTATGTACTCCTACATCTGTGTTGCTGTTATAAATAAGTATGTTGTGTTTTTTACCATTAACATCAGTATAAGCTTCATCGACGGATGTATACTTTGAATCACCTATTGAGAATTTTAGATAAAAAATGTCATAAGTAAAATATAACTTTTAATTTAACACATATTTAGTAATCTACAAATAAAAAAAACTATACAATTGGTTTCCAAGAAACAACCTGTAGAGGAGTCTTCAATGATAAGCTCATCGGGGATAGTATATCTAGGTTTATAATCTTTTAGAGGGTAAATTGGATTAGGAAGATCATCGATGTTCACCCAAACCCCATCCTCAGAATCGCCTTTATTTTTTTCAAAATCGTCATCTGTATCCTCATCAATCAACATATACTTTTTACGACCTGTGTTGCGTGTCGGATGCGCTTCCTTAGATCCTTCTCTTATAACATTGCCATCATCATCAGACTTGTGGGTTTAAGGTACACATCATAAAAAAATATGTTGTAAGTTTTAATATATTTATGTGTAAAAAAATACATAGGTGCCTCCTAGGATTAAAGCACACAATGTCAGAACATACTATACTGCATTATATAACAATACAAATAAACAATCTAAGATATAACCTTAACAAAAGTGGTGTCTACAGATGTGCTTGTTTTTACCAATCTACGCCGTTTAAGTGATTGTAAAACAGGCTGGGAAAAAAAACAACAACAAAATAAAACAAATGTTTAAGTGGTTAATTCCATTAAAAATACTTGCTAAGTAAGAACATGTCAAGCTGATAATAAAACTACTCGGACATATTATTAAAGATACCTTTTCATCGTCTGATATATTTATAATTGGCATGTCCTTGGTTGGAGATGGAGGCTCATGTTTTTTAACCATATCAGCATAGCTAGGCTATAATTATGAGGAACGTAATCAGATATTTTTCTTTCGTGTATAATTTGAACAAATACTTGAGTTATATATTATACCTCTTCATCGTCTGATAAAATAATAAATGGTACATCCTTATTCAGCGAAGTATTACTTGGATATGGAGAATCATAATCCTTTTTTTTAGTAACCTGTTAAAGTTCTATTAATCAAAATGATTTAAACTTACATAGTAACAGATAAAGCATAAGTAACTTATAAGTATATACCTTGTTTGATCATTTATATGACATTGTGTTTACTTCTCGTCACAAATAATTGAAATTATATGCTCAGCAGCTAACATGTGGTTTAATTTATAGAGTTTGAAGATGAATATTAATTGTTAAAGTTTTAATATAGATAAAGTCTGTGACTATATTTAAAACATATTATGTTTTAAATATACACGTTTTCTTTTTTTTTAAATCTTATTTTGGGTGCTTATCCTAAATATATACATATGATTTTATTATGAACTCTTAATAAGTGCAACTCGTTTGATTTTAGTAAGTAAAATAACTCTATGGTTTTGGGTTGGGCCATTTTTTTTTATTTTCTATTTTGTGTGTTTATACTAAATACATGTATGATTTCATGCCTATATTTTTATAAGTATAGTTTGGTTACTTTTCTAAATGAATATGGTTTTTACCATAGTTAAAGATTGTGATTATATTGTACAAAAACATGCTTTTATATTTTATACTATACAACTTAAACTGTACATAAAAAACTTGAATCATTATAAATTGCTTAATTTGTTACACAATGTATTTTAAATGTATTAATTTAACAGATGATTATTTTTGGCTTGAATACTTAGTGTCCGTTAGCCATTGATAATGATTACTAACAGCTTGAAGCAAATTAAAATGTAAAATTGCAAACAAATACTTAATAAAAGAAGCAACTGATAAGAATATTTCATATGTCGTGTATAGGCAAACGGGTCGGTTTGGGTTACAATTTACTTCAACCGGGTTGTTGGGTCTAAAATGCTGCTGATTCGAGAAACAAAACTCTGCTGGATAGTTATGTGACTCTGCTGATTAGCACAAGAACTCTGCTGTTTTGATAACTCTGCTGTTTTGGATAATAGGCATAGTGTAACTCTGTTGCTAGCTCACGAGGACTCTGTTGCTAGAAGAATTACTCTGCTGCTTATTAGTTTATGTATAGTATGTTAAGATAAGTATAGAAAAGATACGTATGAATATTTTTCTTGTATAGGAAGTCTTGTAAACCGACTAGGACTCCCTACACTATAAAAGGAGGTTCTAGGGTTAGAGTTAGATACCGATTGATTGATCATCTTAGCATACGTATTATTGTTTTCACTTCAAAGTTTCTTGTAACCCTATTGCTTTTGAGCAATCGTTATTAATATAATTGAAGTGTTGTTTGATAATTCGTTTGTGTTTATTCTTCTTAAGATCAAATATTAGTTTCCGCATAATATTTGATATACAACTCAAGATCAGTTTCTATACCGATTACTTTAGATTTACCTAAGGTAATTAATAAGATCGTGAAGCTCAACTGGGATCAACATGGGTCAAAAAGGGAAATATCGAAAGCTGTATAAACGTGTAACATAACATACTCATTCCATTAAATTAAATTTTTAAACAAACAGATCCAACATGAAATTAAACATCTTCTGATGAGAAAGCCAGATGAACTTGATCGTAAGAATAGACTTCCAACTTTTGTTTCTTCCTCCTCTGTTTCCTAAAAGGACCAAATTCTCTCAAAAACTGCTTATGTTTTCTCCTTTCTTCTCTTAGTCTTGCCTCTTCATCCTTCACTTGCTCCCACTTCCTCTGTTTAATCGTTTGTCTTTCTGAAACCATCCAATCATAAATAGACTCTATATTTTCTTCAACTTGTTCCTCACCTACATGGATATTCAAGCCATTTTTTAAGCATGCACGTAACATCTCAAAACTGCAGTTTAGAAAAACTAACATCTGTTTATTTACCTTTGTTTTCATGCGTTTCTTTCCCTTTGCTTGCTGCAACATCATTCGACCTGCTGTAAACATGATGTTAGCATTCATTATTTTGTGAAATACATGAAATCTTAACATAGATCAGTTATACAGTTAGTAGGTTTACCTTTGATTATTCACAGTTGTTATCTCTGCCATATCGTTATCCTTTTCTCTCTTAGTAATGGAAGCCATTTTCAGATTATTTCAAAACAGATGAGGCATGCAAAGAGCAACAGTTTTTTTTTTTTTTTTTTTTTTTTTTTTTTTTTTTACTTTGAGAATGTGTATGGAAGTTGGAATGGATGATTATCTAAACGCATTTAACCACAAAGTTGGGGAAGGTAAAAAGTCAATAATTAATTTGCATTTTCTCTTGGAACACACATATCTCTTTTAAAAATATATGGATATGTTTTTGCTTATATTTTGACTATGGAAAATATATTTTCTTTAAACGTTTTTAGAGTTAACAATTTTTTTAAAATATTCAGTTAAATTAGCATACAAAGTGGATACATATCTTTTCTTAGGCCTTATCACATTTGATTTAATTTTTCAACTGTTTAAAACTTATTTCGTGTATAAGTTGAATAATTTTTTGTTTATTATATGTATCCACAACTCTAAAAAAATAAATAATGACAATGATAGAGGGTTACACTACACTAATAATGACATTAGTTGCTTTATCACTTCAATGTCTACATATGTACTAAGAGTTAAGAAAAAGGATATTGATAAGAATATCCACAACAATAATAAATTGCAAACATTGTGTTGTAAAAAAATAATATGAGCATCCATAACAATCATAAAATGTAAAGGTTTTGGCGGGAAAAAACAATACGAATATTCATAACAATAATTACTTGTAAACCATAACTAAAGTGTTCACACATCTTTAAAAAATGAACCAAACATCAAACATCGTTATGCTTGTCCTGTCCATCGAGTCCATTTGCTGGTAATTTATCCTCACATGTTGCTGGAATACTGCTATTGTCATTTGGCATTCCATCATCTGCATCTTCCAATCGAGTTATAACATCGGCCGTGGCATCATCAGACAATGTTGCCATATCATCTAATGTGTCCGCGAACGGAGTTATAGGTTCGTTGCTTTGTTCCTGATATATTTTGTGGGAAGAATTAAAAATTTAGAATGTATTGTTCGTTAGAATTCAATGGTGTTTGTTGACACTAAATAAAACATTAAACAGTACCGCGTTTTTTCCAGGAGAATGTGCATCCGTTTCATCATCCGAGCACATAGAGTCATAGTCCAAACTCTGCACATCATCATCGTCGTCCTATTTTAAACAATGTAAAACGTTTAGTATATACGTAATTGTAAGCATACCTCATTGTTACGTATATTAAAGTAACAAATGGACCAAACCTCATCTTCTAGGAAGCCACTCTTGAAATAGTTGATTGTCTCAACATCTTCGGTAACTGTTATTCTCGTTGTTAAAGTCAGAAAAGAAAATCTTGAAAAGATACCTCCTCCCAACAATCTGATTAAGATCTTCCGGAAAGTACTCGTCTGTGTTCATTCCTTCCCTTTCCATGATCTCCCATGCGGTCACATTTGTCATCTCATGTACGCTCTTGTCAAAGATTACCACTTGCGCGGTTCCACTATCATCAAATATGCGCACAATGATTTTGAACCTACGAATATAAAATATACATCGTAAAGTATAAAACATGTAAACAGTTGCATTATTTATTATACAGTTATATATGGTTTCAAATACTTATATCCATGTAGATACGCTGTTGCACATACTTAGAAACAACTGCATATGTCTCCCCGTGGTTCTTACAATACCACAACTGCTTCGGATTCTTCAAGCCTGATTTGACTTTCGAAACAATGGGTATCACTCTGGTACTACATGTCTTACAACCTGTATAGACCCATCCATTTTCATATTGTATACTATGCACTCTTGCATAAACGACACAATGTGATTCCTGTATTTAAATACAAAATCGTTTGTCAGCAATACTAATGTGATTTAATCGGGTGAAGAATAAGATTTATATTATATTTGAATCAATTAATTGTATCTTACAGGTTCAATTGTCCTAATCGATCCAACTGTTCTCTTCACACAGCCGTGCATGAACTTTGCAGGCGTGACAACAGGCTTCTCAATTGAATACTCTTCAATTTTAAACTCCCCTGCACTATATCCGTCTTGCTCTTCGTACCTGTAATGTGTATAAATAAGTTTTCAAATAAATGCAACATATAGTTAATTCAAAGGAAAAACATATATAGCACAACATCAAAGTAATTACCTCTCCCGGAAAGCTAACAACTGTGGCACATCTCTATTTATGAATATTCTTGTGCCAAACAAAGCATTATGTATGGACGGTTTGTCTGTGTTGTGTAAAAGAGAAACGTAAATTTTAAAATTAACACTGCGAATAAAAAATATAAATATCATGTCCGAAATTTCACTATGCATTTGTAAAACTTACTATTCCAATATTTCACTTTTGCTAACATCATCAGTATGTCTATATGCCCAAGTTCATCACGCTTGTTTTCATAGTCATTCCACAATAATGCCCAATTGTTCCAAAAAGTACAGTCGATTCTTAAAGATCTGCAGAGCATAGTGTATAATCAATCCATGATCACAATTGAACATTATTCTACACACATTATTTCAAAGAAAATGTAAATGTGCACAATATACGTACTCGGCATCTTCAACAACAATTGTCCTTCGTATCATAGGAGTACCAGCACCGTTGATAGTAACTATTTTTCCAATAGCTACTACTGTACCAATAATATCTGAAAAAATATCTTATAAAGTAATGCAAGAAATCGTTTCAATAATGTCAAATTATGTGAACATTTTCTAAAAAAATACATACCAACACAATCGTGTTCGTGGTACTGATTATCTGTATCCAGAATACTTGATAATGGCTCATTAATGAAGCCAACAAAATTGTCATCAATTTGATCTATCCGCGTAACCTCGGTGCCTTTATAAAAAGATATTTTCCATTGATTTTGTAACAAAGGAAATCTGCCACTGTTTTCTGCTACTCCAAAATTAGATATTATGTAACATTGTCCCTCTTGTAAAAGAGGTTCAAATTTGTACATAAATTCCTTCTTGATATAAATCTGAACACGGTTTGACTGTATATACAATTCAAATATTAATATTATATGTAATGAAAATATATACAAACATAAATAGTTGGTAACCTAATTCATGTTACCTCCTCGTCCTGTAGAACACAGTCAAGTTTGTTAGGATCATGTTCTTCACCAAGTTTGTGTGAATGCCAAACGAAAACACACCTCCCTCTAATAGCCATGTTTAAATTCATTGGATTGATGTCTTTAATGAGAGTAATTTTTCGCTCTCTATTGGTTTTCATTGGCTGAGAATTCCCACCTATAATCACACAAATATACTACGACCATGTAATGTACATAAACCAATTATATTAAAGTAAGCATTACTAATAATCTCAGTACAAAACCTGTCGGAAGTTTTCCATGTGACGATGTATGCATCACATTTTTTTGCTTCTATGTGAAGGTACGGCTGAAGAGGTTGATT
Organism: Artemisia tridentata subsp. tridentata; assembly: GCA_021014915.2. Lineage (NCBI taxonomy): Eukaryota > Viridiplantae > Streptophyta > Magnoliopsida > Asterales > Asteraceae > Artemisia > Artemisia tridentata. The sequence continues at coordinate 398,015,656 of CP139505.1, read as the reverse complement.
GGTATCTCAAATCCCATTGTTTATTTTTAACATATGACAACCTCTTAGTCTCAGCATTTGAGTTTCCTGCCCCTGCGAAGAATTGTAAAACAGATTATTGTATACATATATGTATGCAATCTTGGGGGTTTCAAATTAATACCTAAAGGAGACTCAAAGGTGTAATGGGCCTCAAATGACTCAGTCTGAGTCTTGTTTCTTCTTTTCAATGCTTGTCCAGGGCCTGTTGTTTAATTGATATAGATTTAACATAATGTATCATAAGCAAGCATAGTTTATCAATATAGTACATTCAAAATTTAATACACGGTAACAAATAGTTTAAAAACATCACTGAATCGCCTACAAAAACATCAAATAAAACCTAAAACTAACAAAATTAGCAAACCTTATTCTTTGTAGCCGAACCATCAACTATATATCTAACTCATTACCAACTCAAACTCGATTCATAATCAAATCACTACCACTGCAAAAACCTCGAATAAAGCCTAACTCTAAGCCAAGTACACAATCATAGATCTTCTTTGCAACCAAAGTATTGGATATACGGTAACAAATAGTTTAGACACATACCACTCTCACGAAGTGACTGCCGCTCAGAAGATGATGAGGTGTTACTAAATTTTCTCTTTGGAGCTGGGTTAGATGCTGAAACAATTAAAAATATATAAACACAATATATTTTTGATACAAACAAATTTTTACTTACTATAATACCTGTGGATTGTGAAACAACATCAGGTGTATCACTCTCAAACAAAGTATTATCCAGCTCAGAAGATGAAGACTGCTGAGCTAAATGTGCCGATTTGCCCGTTCCCTTGCTTCCAACAATTGTCACCGTCTGTGAACGCTTACCTGTCGACAAAACATGAGCATAAACGTACCATCAATTCAATCAAAATTTTGTTGAATATACTACCTCTGGATTGTGAAATAACATTAGAAACAGCTGCCCTAGATAGGCTGCCAGGTGTGTCACTCTGGAACACGGAATTTTCCAACACAGAACATGAAGAATGCGTAACCAAAGTTGCTGATTTTCCTGTTCCTTTGCTTTCAACCATTGTCACCCTCTGTGGATGCTTGCCTGTTACAAAAACACGAACATATATTCTAATGGTGTCAAGACAATGAACACGTGTTAATACACAAGATATGTAAACACATACACCAATTTAATACAGACCCAGTAGTTATAAATTAAACCACACATTTGAAAAATGTATATAGTGCATACAATAAATAGGATGCATATTTGTTGATATACAATGAATGCAAACTTATACAACAACAAAGTACCTTGTTAAGTGCTCTTAGAGTTTCCAATATGCATATCAGTATCCTTGATTGTTGCATCTTCTATAACCAACCAAAAACCAAATACGTAGACAAACATTAGATTTCTAGTACATTCAACATTATTAAGCAGATAATAAAAGTATAAACAAATTGCTACTGCTACAACTAATTTGAAAACAATTGTGTAAATAACAGAAGTATTAAAAAAAACTACTGCTACAACAATTTAAAAAACAATCATGCAGAAGAATATTAGATTAACTGTACACATAAAATTAATAAGAACATAAAGTTACTGCTGCTATGACCAATTAAAAACCAGTTATGTAAAAACAATCACATACACAAACAATACATTAAAGCTACATACAACATTAATATATAACCAATTAAGAAACAGTCATGTAGACAACATTAGATTAATTATACACGCAACATTAGTAAGAACATAACAGCAGAACAAACAAATGGCTCATTAACAACATACGTTCTGAAGGGGCATGTGTGTTTTTATTCCTAGATACTTTTGCAAGTCGTTTAGAGTGTCTTTGAGGCTGCATATTGGAATCCAGATTTGTAGACACAGGTTTTTGATTTTCGATGGCAGATCAGTTGCACATTATGAAGTATATATATAATCCCAACCCAAGCCAATGACATTTAAAAGTTTTTGATATATACAGAACTTAATTATAGGCATAAAAGATGTAGGTAGAATATATTCTAAACTTATCTTACAAAATATATCTTCTACAAAATACATCTTCTATGCTTTAAATATATACTAAAAAAAACGTATATCTTCTAAAATTAAAAATATTTTCGGGTATATATATGTATAAGAAAGCATATACTAATCTATTCCATAATTATAGCTTATCAATATCAAATTTTTAAGCATGACATAAATATTTTCCGATGTAGATTACAAAAAAATGCTTGGTCCAATGGTTGAAGTATTCGTATGTGGATCAAATGGCCAGGGTTCAAATCTTGCAAAGGCCAATTGTAATTAAATTTTTAAATTCGAAATTTCCAGCAAAATCAATAATGCTTATGTGGCAAATCCGAAATTTTCAATAAAATCAAAAATGCTTATGTGGCATGAAAAATCGAAAATTTTAACCAATTGTGCGTATGTGGCATGAAAATTGAAAATTTTAACCAAAAAGTGCTTATGTGGAATTATGACATGGCATTACTGGGCATTACTGGGCAATTTAACAATTGATGACGTCATGCGCTTATTGTTATATATATTATGTATATATATATATATATATATATATATATATATATATATATATATATATATATATATATATATATATATATATATATATATATATATATATATTATGGGAGCTTTATTTTCAGAACCCTGTTAAGTGCGGGAACTGCGAGAACCCACTTATTTACTACTAATAAAGCATAATGTACAAAACATCAATGCAAGGTGGTTTTTTTGTAATTAAAAGGAACCTAAATTGCTGGAAACATTAATGAAAAGGGTACAATAGGTATTTTAGATTATCTCATTAACTGCATGGCTTGAAAATCGGGATTGCTTCTTATAACAAAATCGAAATTGATTTTTTTTAATTATAAAACACACACAGCGATTACACATACAACCCTAAACCCCCAAATTCTAAATAGCGGCTACAATCAAAATTAAAAAAATCCGCTTTGAAATAACAATAACATCAATGGAAGGTATGATCATGATTGTTCTTTGTTTGTTCATTTTTGTTTTTTTTTTTTTTTTTTTTGTTTTTTTTTTTTAATTTTTTATGTCGTAGATGGTTTATCGTACGTTTGGCATTTGTGAAGGCAGTCATGTTAATATTTTGTCTTGATTGTTTGATTGTTGGAATAAGGTTAGTTAATATTTGATTTTTTTTTTTTTGTTGTTCGATTAATATTTTGTTTCATTTAATTATTTTTTTTTATTAAAATTCATTTAGAATTTTTGGTAACAGTAATGTCAATGTTGAAATATGTGGATTAATTGTTATGATTTTTTTTTTTTTTTTTTTTTATTTTTAAATAATGAATGAATATCTGGTAGTTTTTTTTATAAGAGATAGTATGACATTGGTGTTTTGCTACATAAATGTTTCTAATATCTGGTAGTTGTTTAATAAGATATTGATGTATAGCTCACATTGTTGTGTTGAAGTAGTAACAGGGGTGTTTGGTTGTGGATGTTAAAATTTTTGTAACAAGGGTGTTTGTCATAAATGAAACAGGCGTGTTTGGATGTGAATAATCAAAATTTTGTAACAAGGGTGTTTGTCATAGATGAAACAGGCGTGTTTGGATGTGGTTAATATATCAAGTTTGGTATGTTGAATATGTAAGGGAATGTAGCAGTTTTGTTAGGTTGTGGATAATAAACAAGTTGTAACAGGGGTGTTTGGAAAAGGATGTAACAAGGGTGATTGGAATATGTGTAGCAGGGGTGTTTGGAAAGTAACTGTAATGTTTGTTTATGTGTATTGCTATTTAGTATTTTTTATGTTGGTATTGTTTGAGTGAGCAATGATTTTTTTTTTTTTTTTTTTTTTTTTTTTTTTTTTTTTTTTAATTTTTTTGGTTTGTGTATTTGATAGATATGTGTTGAATGTGATATGAATAGCGTGTTTGAATACAGGGTATGTGGTACAAATAGGGTGTTTGGATACATGGTATCTGATACAAATAACAGATATGAATAGGGTGTTTGTAACATGGATGTTTTTTTGTTAATTGCATATATGTTTTTTCAACATGCATGTTTTTCACATGTATTTGATATAAATAACAGATATGTTTTTCACAGGATATATGTTTTTCACATATATGTTTTTCACAGGATATATGCTTTTCACATGGTATCTGATATAAATAACAGATATGAATAGGGTGTTTCGATATAGGGTGTTTGGAACAGATGTGTATTTAATGTATTAATTTATAAGAAAATAAATTTTAAAGGATGTTAACAGATATGTGTTGAATGTGATATGAATAGCGTGTTTGGATACAGGGTATGTGGTACAAATAGCGTGTTTGGATACATGGTATCTGATATAAATAACAGATAATGAGTGTTCGGGTATGCAATTTAGGTTTACATGTATTAGTTTGTTTGAATAAGAATGATGCTTTAAATTTACAAGAACATGTGTATGCTTGCTGTTTTATTTGTGTTTGATATGATGCTTGCTGATTTTTTTAGGTGGGATTGTGGAATAGAAGATGAGGGTAGGAAGCATATAACTCAGCTGGGAAAATTGAGGAAGAAGTATGCTGCGCAACTACTGCTTTCGGAGTGCAACATTCATAGGGATAAGATTCGTGCAGAACTGGCCGATATTCAAGCTGCGAATGTTGTTGTCTAGACAAGCAAAGTCCCGATTAGTGGCATTTGAATGGAAACATTTAGGAAGCATATATGTTTTTTCAACATGCATGTTTTTCACATAGGTGTTTTATTTAACATGCATATTTTTCACATATATGTTTGTATTTATGCGCATATATGTTTGGTTGAATATATGTTTTTTGTAATTGTGAGCATATATGTTGTTTGTATGCATGTGCATATATGTTTGGTTGAATATGTATTTGTCTTTTAAGAAAAATGATAAGCACAAACATGTATCGAAACATACATGTTTCGAAACATATATGTTTCGAAACATGTATGTCTTTAGATAGAGTATTAGTATTTAAATGTTTCTATGTCTACTAGTTTAGTCCTCATAGACTTGGTCATGTGTTCTATGTTTTCTAGTCTATTAGTAGGACCGAATAACCCTCCAAAAAGTAAAGACCCGGGTCATTTCAATATCACATGTACGAATATCAAAAAGCCTTTGAATGAAAAGAAAATCAATCTTCAAGCGTATATTGAAAATTGAACAGATAAACGAATTTAAAAGTGCATGCTTGAACAAACTCTTCTTGAGCTGGTGGGAAATATAGGGAAGCCTGCCATTTAATTCTAGATGTCGTGTATGTTTCAAAACATGTATTTTTCAAAACAGGTATGTTTTTTAAACATGTATGTTTAAAATCATCTTCCTCAGTGTTATTTTCTTCATCAACTTTTTCCTTGCCCTTTGCCTCTGAAAATCCTCGTATATTTTGGCCTAATTGATGACAAATACTACACGTACGTTGTTTTAAAGGGACTGTTCTGTTTGTTCTCGCCTTTGTTTTGTCTTTCCCTTTTTCAGCTGCACTTTTAATTTTGCCAGAACCAGAACCCTTAGTGCTACAATTTCTGGGATTCTTAATGTCTATTACAGAAGGGGCCTTAACACCCAACATATCCTCATACAATGCGTCCTTGTTTTGAGGCTCGTCTTGTGGTGGGACGTCAACTTCTATTTCATTCTTCAAATCTTTAACCTTTGTAAGGAACATTCTCGTATAACTAACAAATAGAAACATATTTTTTATTCAGTTTTTGAAGAACGATTATGGTAAAGTAACGACAGGAAAAATTATAAAAATAGAATACAAAAAAAAAAAAAACATTGTTGTCGTGTTTATCATGCTGCGCATTATCCATATCGAGTTCATGTTCCGATACAAAAGTGTTTGATTATTCGGTTCTTGAACAACGATGTCATCTGGAAAACATTCAGTATGTTCGTCTTGAACCATATCAACAATATCTTTAAATCTGGGTTAGGGTTTGATAATGAATTGTTAAATTAGAGAAGATGATCTGAAAAATAAAACTATAAAATAGAAAACCGTATCTTTCCATAATTATAGCACAAATTTGAATTATCAGTTTAAATGTGGTATATGTTAATTCCCCTTAATGCCCCTACGAATTAATTATATTAATTTAAAAAAAAGACCTTTTATTAAATTGTGATTGGTCAATTGGAGTTCTCGCAGTTCCCGCACTTAACAGGGTTCTGAAAATAAAGATACACTATATATATATATATATATATATATATATATATATATATATATATATATATATATATATATATATATATATACTAGACTATAGACCCGTAAAATTTACGGGCGGCTAGATTAAATAATTAATCTAAAAAACTTTCTTGTAATTGAAAAAGATAATAGTATACAAAGCTTACATGAATCAACTATAAATGCACAAGTTGTTTATGATGGTGATACGAAATCAAAACAACTTAATAATCATAGATTTATAACTTCAAACAGTCATTAATCACAGTCCATAACCATCGGATTGTAACCACACAGTAGCAACATATGTCAACTCAAAACTCACAAAAAAATAAAAAAATAATAACAAATAAAAAAATCATATTTATTTTGTATATTAAGTCATGCTAACGAACATGTGCCTGAACAAATACATTTAGAGCGGTAACCAAAATATAGATATCCAAAGGCTGAGACCATATTATTGCAGATTTCTGGTAGAGAATTGTCAACAATGCCTTTATTGGATTCAGTTGACTGCTGAGATTGTAACAATATATATGCCTGATCAAAGAAAAAGAAAGAACAAATTCCCATTCATGTTACTTTTAATTTATGCAACCAAACAAAATAAAGACATCATGAAACTCGCCGAAATTCACCTGAAAGGCATGTGCTAAAAGCAGCTGCGCTGCTTCATTAGTAATCTTCTGTATGATGCTTTTTGTGCTGTTTCCATCTGAAAAACACTTCAAAATCCCACCAAATGTTGAATCAACTTCACAACCGTTTGACCTCCTTGTGCGAAAATATGTCTGCAATGTTGGTTGTTACGAGGGTAATTCAAGATTATAATAATAATGAAGTTTGCTTCAAGAAAAGGAGTTTAAGTTTTGAGGTCTAAAACGTAATTATCCATTTGATAATTATGCACTACTGAATTTAGAATTTAGAAACTACATCGAACTACAGAACAAACACAAAAGTAGTACAAAGATATGGTGCATTTGAATCTAAAAAGCATTCGATCTAACACAATATTTCCAATGTACTAAATTACCTTGGGAATGTACTTCTGGAAATATTGAACATTCATATCCAGTTTCAGTTTCGGTTTATCCAAGGCCTGGAAGTTGTCAAAGCAGTCCAAATTATATATTGTACAGTAACCTAATCGACCCATTCTTAAGTCCATGGGTAGCAAGTGCCTCCACCGGAAGTTTTCAGATCCTTATTTTATAGTTAAAAATAAGCAATTTTATCAAATGTCTTATAATTTAACTATCGAACAGAAATCAAAACACCATTGACATTACAAATATCTCTGCATAAAACCAAGGGTGTGAGTATTACAGAATAAGACCATAGTCTGCGACTTAAATTAAGTGTATGCGTTTTTAGAACAATAACTACAAAATTTTTAATACGCGTGCTCTATTAGGGTCTTTAAAAGCAAACCTATGAATACTTAATGGATACTCAAATATTGCAAAAGAACTTGGAAATTTACCTCATTGCCAAGCCGAGTCACATCAACAACCTCTCTTGCAATAGCCATCGTAACCTAAAAGTCAAATGTAACAACATTATATGCTAATAACAGCCAACGTACTAATATTTCAACTAACCAAGATAATGATGTACATTTCGTACCTTTGGGTCGATATTTTGTTCACGGTCACCCGCAAGTGCTTCACCACTTACTTTAGGAAGCATCCTTTGCCACTTAACAGGACCTCTTGATGTCCCATTTTCATTCATTCTAAAACACCAAAACAACCCAATCAACCAGTTTTTTTACGTCTAACCGAGAAAACCAATAAACTAATCCACCTAAATGGTAAATCAGATTCCCTTAATACACAGTAGCATTCTCAAGAACATAATGTCATAAAAATTGCATTTTAAAACGACCCATTATTTATTGATACTAAATCCATATAATTAGCTTATAAATAATAAGACCCACCTCAAATCATCAAACTTTACGCACTAAAAAAACTCAACCTTTATTCTTAGGGTACTAATTGACATATATAAGTTTTAGGCAAAACCCCCAATTTCAAATAATCAAAACAATCAAAACAAAGATTCAAGCAAAATCAGCCATATCAAGCTTCTTAGGCAAAACCCCCAATTTGATTAGGGTTTATAAAACCCCCATTGTAACACCTTTTATACAAAGATTCAAGCATTAAAGCGAACACGATGAGAGGGATGACAGAGTACCTGGTAATGAGATAAACACTATGCATTAATGTGATATTTAGGGATAAACACGAGTACCCTATAAGCAAAATAGATCGAACTCGAGTTTATCATACCAATTAAACTGATTTAAAGTTAAATAATCAAAAATGAGGAAGTAGTATATTTAGGGACTTTGATTTTTAAGATCAATAATCATAAAACAGAAGAATATGAGTCAGATTAGAAAGAAAAAAAAAAGTGCAAGGAGTTAGTTAGAAAAAGTCTTGAAAGCTAAATGGTATCAGAAGGTGACGCGTGTGTTTATGACATCATATTATGACGTCAAATAATTGTACCCATGTAATAAAGGCAATAATGCAATGTCTGGCGCTGTGAAGGGTCACTTCATGCAGAAAGTTAGCTCCAATTTAACAAGTTATCTCTCTCATTATTTTATCTTTAAAAAAAAAAAAAAAAATCTCAATCTCTCATTATTTACTCCCCTTAATCTACCACACTCAATGCTTGCTTCATTTCACACTCCTGCAATTTTCAACCAACTTGTCATTGTTCAGTAACAAGTCATCTCTTTCTCATTATTTACTCTCCTTAATCTACCACACTCAATAATTTCAAAAAAAAAATTAAAAAAATCTACCATACTCAATCCATTTCACACTCCTGAAATTTTCAACCAACTTGTTTTTGTTCAGTAAACATTATTTGATCCTTGAGAGCTAGCTGCTGAATCTCTGAAATCTGTATAAGGTATTTTTAACATATATTTTCTATAAGTCACTAATTGCAGACCCCATATTTTTACTTTTCTTCGAGTTATGTAACTTTCTTAAGTAGAATACTAGAATGCATCACTACTTTGATATGTACTAATCTAAGGAGAAATAAATCTGTTTATTTATAGTGTTATAGATTAAGTTGGTGTTTGGTATTGCTTATTTATTTTTAGTTAAAATAAACAAGTTTTTGATATGCATGCTTATTTATTTGAGGTAAAATTAATATTAGCCAGGTTTTTTACTTTCATATTTGACCTTATTATATGTAATTGATAAATTGATTTGAATGAAATTTTGAAACAAATTGTTATTTTCATAACCCGCGTGCTTATTTTTAAGTAGCTTAATTATAAGTACTTGTTTATAAGCAGAAAATAATAAGATTCTCATCCCTTTTGTTGGTAGTTCAGTCGTGTTTTGATCACAACAATCCTACCATGTGAACTAACCCTGTTTTTAGACCCAAGCTTAACTTGTTTATTTTCCTATTGTTTCTGGAATTGCCACCCCTAATTTTGTTTATATAATTTCTATGTCTCAGGAAAATGGAAGTTGTATCTGCAATCGTTGGTTCTGTTGTGAATCTTTTGACGGTTCCTATTACGCAAAAGCTGAGATACCTCACTTCCTCCGCAGAACATGTTAAGCACATGAAAACCAGAATGAAGGTTTTGGAGGGTCAAAGTGCGGATATGGAAGAGCACATGAAAGAAAACAATGTAAGCAATCGAAAGATACCTGCTCGTGTACCAGGGTGGTTGGAAGATGTTAAAAAGATCAAGGAAGAGGTCGACAAAATCTCAAGTAATGACATTGGATGCTTTAATGTCAAAAAGAAGTATCGAGCAGGAAGAAACGCATTGACGCATATCAAGGATATCGACCATCTTATTGAAGAAAGTACTAACCACATCAACTGGAGTGATGCCCAAATCCCTTTGGGAAGAGTCGATCCCAAACGCCCGGCGTCAACATCAACATCAGGTGGAAATACCCAAATTATGTTCAAGTCAAGAGATAAGATATTCGATGATGCATTGAAGTTCCTTCAACACGATGATGATAAGACTCGAGTGATAGCCTTGTGTGGAATGGGTGGTGTGGGGAAAACCACGCTGATGAAACAACTGAAAAAGGCTGCACATGATAACAAGATGTTTAATTGGATCGTGGTTGTAGCTGTTGGAAAAGTTCCAAGTTGTTTGAAATTCAGAATGTCATAGCAGCACACACAGGTGAATCGCTAACCGAAACTAATGAAACACTAAGGGCAACTCTTCTTTCCAAAAGATTTCAAACATTTTCAGAGCGTGAAGAAAAGAGTCTGGTTATATTGGACGACGTGTGGGAGAAGATTAAACTCAAAGATATCGGGTTAGAGGGTCCTTTGCCAAAAGGGGTCAAGTTGTTGCTCACATCACGAGATGAAAATATTTGCCAACAGATTGCAGTTGATGCTGATTCTGTTCTTCAAGCAGTTAGAGTTGGTGTCTTGGAGGAAGAGGAAGCACGGGATTTCTTTTGTCAAATCGCAAAGATTTCAGCCGAAGATGATGGTGATCTCTATAAAAAAGGATGTAAAATTGTAAAAAAATGTGGTTATTTGCCGCTTGCCATCAATCTCATTGCTGCTACTCTCAGAGGTAAAAGTAAAAACGTATGGAAGCGTACACTCAAGTGTTTGAAGAAAAATAAGGAAGTGCTAGAATTTGTAGATATAAGCTACAAGAATTTAGAACGAGAAGAGGATAAAGCAATTTTTCTGCTTTGTGGCATGTTTCCCGAGGACTCTAATATTCCCATAGAAGATCTGACAAGATATGCATGGGGATTAAAACTTTTAAAACAAGTTTATACCATCAAAGATGCTAGAGAATGCACACAAACAAGTGTGAGCAATCTCAAAAATGCATTTTTGTTGATGGATGGTGATAGTGATGACCATGAGTGTGTGAAAATGCATGATCTTGTGCTTGCATTTGTGGTAGATACTGTTTCTAAAGGTGGTGAGGACGGATGTTGGATCATTCACCATGAAAATTTCTCAAAGTGGAGTGAAGCTGATAATATGAGCCAGTCTTGCAAGCAACTTTCGTTAACATGCAAGGGCATGTCTGAGTTTCCTAGTGAATTTCAGTTTCCAAACCTTTTACTTTTGAAACTTATGCACGGAAATGAGTCGCTAAGGTTTCCTCATGAGGACTTTTATGTAGGAATGAAAAAGCTTCAAGTTATAGCATTTGAGAAGTTGGAGTATCCACCAGTTCCAGCATCATTTCAGTGCTCCACCAGACTTCGAACTCTTCGAACTCTTTGTCTCCATGAATGCTCATTGATGTTTGATCTAAATTGTATAGGAAATCTTTCGAATCTGGAAGTCCTTAGCTTTGCTAACTCTCACATTACAATCCTACCTTCCACGTTCGGGAATTTGAAGGAGCTAAGGCTACTGGATGTAACAGGTTGTTACAATCTTGCTATAGATGACGGTGTCTTAGGAAGCTTAGTGAAGCTTGAAGAGCTTTATATGATTCCTTATGATGAAAAAGCATGCTGCTTCACAGACAACAACAATAGTGAACTTGCAGAACGTTCAAAGAACCTTTGTGCATTAGAATTTGAATTTATTGGTAACAATGCGCATATGAAGAACGTGTCTTGTGAGAAACTTAAAAGATTCAAGCTCTCAGTGGGATGTTCTTTTACAGAAGTTAGAAACGAGCTGGGCACAAGGCAAGTTGACACGCACTCATATGAAAACAGCTTGAAGCTGGTCACCAACAAAGAAGAACTACTGAAATCTAAAATCAACGAGCTGTTTAAGAAAACAAATGCACTTTATCTACAAGTGAATGATATAAATACTCTTGAAGATGTTGATGTTGAATTCCCACGTCCCCTGCATCCTTCTCGAAACTTTTCGTTTTACAACTTGAGAATCCTTGTAGTTTCAAAATGTGCCGAGTTGAAATACCTTTTCACGCTGAGTGTTGCAACAAGTTTGTCAAAGCTCGAGTATCTGGAAATTTCCGGATGCCTTAAAATGGAAGCAGTCATACATACTGAGAATGACGTTGATGTCTTTTCCAACTTAAAGTATCTAAGGTTGGCTAAGCTACCAGAGTTATTGCATTTCTGTAATAAAGTTAATGTAATTGAGCTCCCACGTCTCATGGAGTTGCAACTTAAAGGCCTTCCAAAAATTACAAGCGTTTATTGGTCGAGTGATATTTCCCGCATGCAATCTCTCTTTAACAAAGAGGTAAGTATATACTTTATGTAAATAAAATAATTTCAACAAGCTTTTCAACTAAAAGTATTTAATGGATGACAGATCATAATTAATTTGCAGGATGCGACTCCTAAACTGGAGAAATTGGTTCTTGTTGATATGGAGAATTTGAAAGAGATATGGCCTCCTCAGTTTAGTATTAGTAATCTTTGCTCATTGAGAGAGCTTGCAGTCGTGGGTTGTGGTTCCATTGAAGTCTTGTTCAACATGGATTTTGGTGAAATCGAGCAACTTAGCAGCAGCTTGAGAAGCATTAAAGTGAAGAGATGTGATAGTCTTGTGAAGCTTTTTTCATGCAATCCATTTCCATTCCTGAATAATCTACAAGAGCTTAATGTCAAAGATTGTGGTTCCATTCAAGTGTTATTTAACACTGACTTGGGACGTGTTGGTAAAAGTAACGAACAAGTTTGTAGCAGCAGCTTGAGAAGCATTAAAGTGGAGAGATGTGATAGTCTTGTGAAGCTTTTTTCATGCAATCCATTTCCATTCCTGAATAATCTATTAGTCGATATATGTATATGTACTCATGTCTCATTGTATTTTCCATGTATATTTTATAGTTCTCAGCCCATAGGCCTTGTAGCCCAATATAGTTTGTAGTAGGGCAACACCGTGTGTATTATTCTATATATTGGCATGAATGATCAGTTGAGAGGCAAGGGGAATACCTGCCTAATTTCATGGTATCAGAGCCTATTCTCTCCTAAAATACCTCTCATCTTCTCTCTCCAATCAAAAATACACGACTTTTTTTTTTTTTTTTTTTTTTTTTTTTTTCCAATCAAAATACACGATTTTTTTCTCTCTAACCCTAATCAGCCGCCTCTCCCATGGCTATTGACGGCAACCCTCCTCCAACAACTGTTAACATGGAGAAGCCCTTCGGGGTCACCAACATCAAGTCTCACGTTCCCCTCGTGCTAGATCTTGATCAACTCAATTATGATGCATGGTGTGAACTCTTCACATCTCATTGTCACAGCTTTGGGGTTCATGGCTTATTGGATGGCTCGCTCACATCCACCAGTGACACCGCTAGCGAATGGAAGAAACTTGACTCGCTGGTTAAAGTGTGGATCTATGGCACTATCTCCACCTCTCTATTGCAAACCGTTCTCAAAAGAAACGTCACAGCCAAGGACGTCTGGAAGAGTCTAGCTGATCTTTTTCACGATAACAAAGAGGCTCGCTCCATGGAACTTCATGAAGAGCTCCGGTCTTTGGAGATCGGATCTCTTTCCATCGCTGAATACTTTAAGAAGATAAAGGTTATCTCTGATCTCCTCTCCAACATTGATTCTCCAGTTTCTGAGAAGAACTTACTCATGTACGCTGCTAATGGCTTGACTGATAAATATGAGCATGTGGCTAGTATCATACGCCACACTAAAACCCCTTTAACACTCCTGGAGGCTCGTTCTATGCTCCTTCTTGAAGAGTCTCGTCTCAGCCGCAAACAAGGACGTGACTCAGCCCGCGACACCCCTTCCTCCTCCACTGTTTTGTTGGCCTCTGGATCTGGCACAAACAAAGGACGTAATAACAAAGAGTTCTGTAGGAATTTTCAGCGAGGTTTTTGCAGGTTTGGTGAGACCTGTCGGTTTGTTCATGCACATAGGTCTCAAAATGGTAAATCTCCACAGTTGGGTTCCCAGTCCCGCTCTACTGCTTCTCAGCCTCATGCTCGTGGGCCACAGCCTACCTTTCGGCCCAACAACAGACCCTTGTGGCCTGGACAACCCACTTTACCACAGGCCCATGTCACTAATTCAACCAGTGGTCTTCTAGGTCCAGCCCCATACTCCTACTCGCCATATGGTACTGTGGATCAACCAACAGCTATCCCGCGTGCCTTCAATGCTACCACCCTTCGCTACGCGGACAACAACGATGATTCGGGGTGGTATATGGACACCGGTGCAACCTCACATCTCTCGGCGGACGCAGGTAATCTCACATCTATTTTTAATAAACGCATTAACACATCTATCATTGTTGGTAATGGGGCAACTATCCCGGTTACCACCTCTGGCCATTGCATTTTGCCATCTTTACATCGTCCTTTATACCTTCAAAATGTCCTTGTTACACCTCATATAATCAAGAACTTAATTTCTGTCCAGCAATTTACCCGTGATAACTTATGTAGCATTGAATTTGATCCTTTTGGCTTTTCTGTGAAGGATTACCGGACGCGTCGTCTACTCCTCCGATGTGATAGCACCGGGGACCTTTACCCATTCCACACATCCACTACCACCCCTACAGCTTTATTATCTTGCACTCAATCAACGTGGCATCAAAGACTCGGGCATCCTAGCAATGATGTTCTACGTTTTTTAGTTTCAAATAAATTTATTTCCTGTAATAAAACAAAGTCTTCTACTTTGTGCCATGCCTGCCAACTTGGTAAGCATGTAAGACATCCTTTTATGCATTCTACTTCTATTGTCGCAAACACTTTTGATATTGTACACTCGGATGTGTGGACTTCACCCATTCCAAGTGTTAGTGGTTTCAAATATTATGTTATTTTTCTTGATCATTTCTCTCATTTTCTATGGGTTTACCCACTTCATAAGAAGAGTGATGCATTTAGTAAGTTTCTACAGTTTCGTGCCTATGTGAAAACGCAATTTAACAAAGAAATAAAATCATTCCAATGTGACCACGGGGGTGAGTTCGATAACACACCACAACACGATCTCTTTAAAGCCAACGGGATCCAATTCCGTTTCTCATGCCCCAAAACATCCCAACAAAACGGAAAGTCGGAACGCATGATTAGAACCATTAACAACTTTATACGCACACTCCTCTTCCAAGCTCACTTACCACCACAATATTGGACCGAAGCACTCTTCATGGCCACGCATCTCCTTAACATCCTTCCCTCCACTGCTATCAAAAATGAAATCCCATATACTAAACTTTTCAACAAACAACCCTCATACACTCACCTTCGTGTCTTTGGTTGCCTATGCTATCCTTATATACACACCACCCATAAGCTTCAAGCTCGCTCTACACCATGTGTATTCCTTGGCTATCCAACCAACCACCGTGGCTTCCGTTGCCTAAACCTCGCCACCAATAAAATTATCTTATCGCGCCATGCAAACTTTGAAGAATCCGTCTTTCCGTTTGGTTCCGTCACCCCAACAAACCCCCCATCCTATGATTTTCTAAACGCACAAGACATACCCTCCACCCTACAACTTAAACTCCTCACCTCACCAACTATAACACCCACGCCTCCCCACAATCCAATCCAAGTCCAACAAACACATGACACCCCTCACACTACTCCTATTGCTCGGCCTCACACCACACCTAACACCTCGACCCAACAACCTATTCCATTTCCACCAGAGGCACAACCAGCCCACCAACCCAACAGCCCACCCCATCAACCTGACACAAATAACACTTCCACCGCCCACCAACCCACTCTAGATCCTCAGTCTCACTCACAACAGCCCATTAACACCATTCCAAACCACAACACAACCCCTCGTCACCCCATGGTCACACGCTCACAAGTTGGCATAACAAAACCTACTAATCGCTTCACTCTTCACACGTCCACTTTGTCTCCCATTCCTAAATCTCATATTCATGCTATTTAACACTGACTTGGGACGTGCTGGTAAAAGTGAAGAAAAGGTTTGTAGCAGCAGTTTGAGAAGCATTGAAGTGTCGGGATGTAAAAGTCTTGTGAATCTTCTCCCAAGAAATCCAATGCCATTATTCAATCATCTAGAAGAGCTTGAAGTTAAATGGTGTGCTTCCATTGAAGTGATATTCGACATCGACATGGGATGTGTCGGTGAAATGGATAAAGTTAGCAGCAGCAGCAGGTTGAGAAGCATTCGGTTGAGGCGATTAGGGAAGCTTAGAGAGGTGTGGAGGATAAAAGAGTGCTGAAAATAACTTGATTCATGGCTTTGAAGCTATTGAAAGAATAAGTATTGAAAAATGTGAGAGGTTTGAAAATTTAATCAAACCTGCCACAGCCACTTTTGATATGAAAGCACTTAAAGAAGTTAAATTGGTTAAGTGTAACCAAGATCAAGAGGTACAACTCTTAACTTGAATTTTTTAAAATTTACATAAATGATTTCCATCATTAATTTTACCCATAGATTTTATTTTGTTGTAATATGTAAGGAACGAGTGGGACGTTGCGATGGGATAAGAAATTAATCAACAATAAGTATTCAATTTTTTTTAATTAATCTATATATTGTTACTTGCTAAAATCTTTTCCCAACGCATTTTTTTAATAATTAAACCTTATAACTCTAGATGCTTTTTTTTAAAAGTGAGATAATTATATAAACTATTTATATTATATTTTATAACACAAACAATCTAAAAATATAATTCAGTGGCCGTTTCTAAACATAACTAAAGAGACTACTTATGTAAACTTTTGTTACACAAACAATATACTCCCTCGGTCCAATAATTATTGTCCAGTGTTGACTTTTTAAGTCTTTAGTTTTTAACTTTGACCTTAAATTTTTTTTATTTGTGTTATATATTACTTGATGAAAAACATATGAATTGGTTGAATTTTAAATGTATTTTTATTGGTATTATTTTCATCAAGTATTATATAACGCAAATAAAAATATGTAAAGTAAAGTTGCAAAATAAAGACTTTAGAAGTCAACACTGTACAATAATTATGGGGCGGATGTAGTATCACATATTTAACATAAGGAGTATTTGTATAATTGCATATAACAGCAGCGATGAATTTTGCAATTTGCTAAGGACCGTTTCTAAAATGTAACTAAACCAGAAGGACAATTTTTGTCATTTATGAAAGTGAGATAGAAGCTATTTTGTGTTATTATTAAAGTTAAAGGCGGTATTTTTCGATATTATGAGGGTTAAACTATAAATGTGATTGAATATAGGACATATTTAGCAACATAAGCAAAGTTTGAGAGGTGTTTTTGACGTTTATCAAATGCTAAATCATTGTTCATTTACAGTGATCAACATTTGATAAAGGTTAATATAGTAATATACTACTGTAATAGCAACCTACTTTCATTACTTAAGTGTTTACTTTTATATCTTAAATACATAAAAATACTGATAATAGGAATCAAAGTTAACATCTTGAATAAACCACTAGTGGATGTGGCTTTTTTTAAGTATTTTTTTCAACTTAAAAAAATCATTAATAAAAAAAATGAAGCCAAAAACATCCAAATATTTCTAATTTGTTTTTTGAGTTAGTTACAAAAGTTTTCCCAGTGGTTTCCCAAAAATTACAAATTTTGTCTAATTTTTAACAAAAGGCAACTATAGACTTTATTTTTTGAAACAATTAAGCTTTTAGTCCCTACTCTATCATGCCTTAAAATATGCCGTTAAGAGGGTGCACTTGCAATCTATGTAAGGGCAAAATAAGAATGTTTTTTTTTATTTCCTTTTTTTTTCTTTTTAATTTGGATTTCTTTTCAAAAATTATATATTTGACTTAGGATTTGGTGCAATTTTAACTCTATTCGATTTTTATCCATGGAAAATTATTACTAAAATTATTATACAAAATTTGTGGTTGTGGTATGCAGATTAAGGTTCACTACAAAAAAAGGAACGAAATGGCACGATCTTCTCGTACCAAATTATGAAGAAAAGTCGAGACTAACCGTTTGGGTCGACATTTTTGACCCTTTTGGGTCATGCCAAATTTTATGTCCCAAATTATTTTGTCTCGACATAAATACATTAATATGGGTCGACAATAAAAATGGGCCCCACAAAGCAGTCAACACTGGGGTTACCATATGGGTCGACAAGATATGAATATTTGGTACGATTTTATCGTGCCAAATATTTTTAATCTTTTTTTATTTTATTAAATCGTTTATTTAATTAAATAATTGTTTTTTTTGTAATTCCCTTTGGCACGACAATGTCGTGCCATATAATTATTTATTTTTTTAATTCTCTAAGCCTACGCACTGTTCATGTGCACTTTTCACCTATTGTCTCGACATTTTCTGTGTGATTTGGGTCGACAATGTCGACCCAAAGTGTGAAGTATGCAAAAAAAAAATGCAGCAGCAGCCTGTAAATCCAGGTTTTTTCCGGAATTTTTTCCGGAAAAAACCTACCATTACACCTGTAAATCAACCAATATCCGCAATACCAAATCGACAATATGATACAATGCCAAACACGATACTAATTAAACTAACAAATACGAACTTTATACAAAAATAAACCAAAATTCGGCATTAGGTTCTAGTATTACATAACAAATACGATACAAATTAAACTACGCCTACTAATACCTACTCCGACTCCTCTTGATCCTCCTCATCTCCCTCCTCCCCCTCCTCCTCCTCCTCATCATCGGCACCACTACTAGCATTTGTATTATTGGGAGTTTGGCTCAAATGAGGATTCATTTGTGTTACAAATTGGTTCAAGACTTCCTCATTATTAAGACTAGGACCCGGGTTTGAACTAGAACCGGGACATTTGGTAGAGCCAGGAAAGACGGGCCGATAACAATTATCAAAGGAATTAGGGCCGGGATTAAAGTTGGGAATTGGGGGCATTTCGGGAAATGTTGGAAAGTTAACGGGACACGGATTACCTGGGTTAATGTTGTTGAAGTAGCTCATAAACTGCCCTAGGAAAGATTCGACGCCCGTTTGTCGAGACTGCTGCTGTTGGAGCTGCTGTTGGAACTGCTGTTGGAACTGAAATTGCTGTTGTTGCATCTGAAGTTGGAGCATTTCATTTTGCTTCCTCAACAACTCATTCTCGAGTTGCGTTTGCCTTAACACCGCCGAAACAGCCTCCTCAGTAGCATAGTTTAGTGCAAGCGGCCGATGTGCCGACCTCGAAGAAGCTTTGCCGCAGCCCGGCATTTGCCTGCCAACGCCCATAAAATTTTGTCGGTTATCACTATGGGCTGTCAAATCAAGTACTTGCTTCTCAGTCATCGGCGGGGCCGTACCGGCTTTAACTTTACCCCACATATCCTTCATCCTCAACTGTGTAAGTCAAAAAAAAAAAAAAAAAAAAAAAAAAAAAAAAAAACAATTATGTTAAAAAAGAGGTAAGTTAAAAAAAACAAGTAACTAAATATTAATGACGCATGTTAAGAAATAAATTACTTACATAATTCTCCTTGTTTGCTTTACTTTTAAAGACCCCCGATTTTGGCGCATGGTTTTTCCTATAAGTCTCCACCAGTTCTTCATTACGCCCGTTATTCCTAAGTCGCTATACATACAACATAAGTGAATTAATTAACGAGTTATATATAAACATTATATACACATTTGAAAATCAAAAAATTATAATGAGTCTTACGTGCTCGTTTCGTCCTTGGACGAACGACTTCCTCCCTTGGTAGGTTGTATGCTTGTTCTTTGCCCTGTTTGCTGCATTTTTAGCAGATCTCGCCATTCGTTCAGGAGTCGACCACCAATTGACTAATGACTCCCACTCCTCTCGGCTTCTGCTACCCCAATCTCTACATCTTGACGGCGGCGGATTTAGCCTTGCAATCTCGGGTGCCGGCTGTTTGTCAAAGTAATTTCTCTTCAACTGGTATTTATGTTTGCGCCATAATAACCGCAGCTGAAGTTGCACACCAAGAGATACTCGTTCCCCCACCCTGTACTCATTCTCCCCCTCCCTCACTATTTCCTGGCTGTCTAACCATTCCCTGATTTGGAAATAATTCTGCAAATAAATATACGCATTTAAATAAACAAACAATTTAAATATAATTAACACGCATATCTAAACGGTCGATAACGATAAGAATACAAATAAAATAAACAATTAATACCTCGAGAACAGGAAGTATGTGAGCCTTAAGAGGCGCAGGAATCTGGCTCCACTCGCAGTCAAAGGGAAGTACACTAACTACTTCCCCCAGAAGACTACTGAACTGCTTGGCATACGTGCCAATAGCCGAAAAGGTGCATAGATCATTATGGTCAAAGCCGATCGGCAAAGGACGACTACCGTTATCTTTATACGCCTTCCTTAACGACCGATTTGAAGTATTAATCGACATCGAACCTACAAACATAAGTTAGTCGTGAAAATAAAAGTAAAAAAATTTAGTTTTATTAATAAAAAACTTAAAATAAACATCACAATTTCTTACCTGCGCAGTAGCCCGGCGTCATAAAATAGGGCCGGCGTGGTGGATCACCACCGGCATCCCCGCCGTGTGATTGGGGAGCTACACACGCCATCTGTAAAATTACAAGTACAAGAACACACAATTTCGTGGACCAATTAATACTAATACACACATTCATATAAATATACACATTTAAACATAACATAACATGCAATTTCATTCAAATAAAAGGAACACGTTTAAACATATAGTAACAATTTCATTCAAATTACAAATTAAGAAGAATTGTCATCATCCGAATCATCGCTAGATAAAACTTCTTCAACAACAATCGTTGGGTTCACTTCATCATCATCAGACACGTAAACATCATCATCATCAAGGACATGAGCAACGAAATCATCTTCATTATTAACAAAATCAGCATCTTCTTCAGCATCATTTGGTGGGGCGTCCACTTCTGTTGATTCATGATTTACACTCAAATTCGTAGACTCCAAACCAGGCAAACCAACAGACAATGCAACATCTGATGAACTGCTACCATGTATAACATCTTGATTAGAATCTACTACATCCCGATCCCAGATCTTTCGATGATGAACATCTTCGACGACCTTCCAATTAGGTGGTCGTCTAGCAGGGTCTTCAAGGTAGAAGACTTGTGTTGTTTGTGTCGCAAGAATGTATTGTTGATTTCTAAAAGCATCCTTATCAGTCAAAATATGGCGTATGCCATGTTCAATGTAAGAACGCCTAGAGCGTGCCGTAGGGTTATTATTAGGGTTACGGGTGTCGAACCATAAAACCCGAAACAACACAACCTTTCGGTCGCCCAAATAATCGAGCTCCAGAATTTCCTCCAGTTGACCATAATAGATTTCTCCATCAGGCCCGGGTGTTGAAACTCCACTGCATTGAGTGGTATGAAGTTTATCGCGCTCATGCACCAAAAACTTCACACCGTTAACTACGCAAGCAGGGTATGAAAATGCACACGATGAAGGTCCACATGCCAAAGAGAATAACTCGGGACTACAGCTTGGGTCTTTTGCCACGCTCTTTTCACGGATCTACGAAAGAGATACAAACAGATTCAGATGAGCAAAAACTCTGGACTACAAGGTAATATATCTAATGTGTTTACCTTGTGATTGAACCAGGGAGGAAAACTTGTTTCCACGCTCTTGTTAGGAAATTCACTGCAAAAGTTCATGATATTATAAGTCATCGAAAACATATAACTTAGCAAAAAAAGGGTTATTCAAAATATAAAAAAGAAGAAACATACTCTTTGTACGCCTGGATGTCTGCGTCGATTTCAGGACTGTTGTTAAGTATAAACCATACAACTGCCTGCATAACATCTGGCTTCATCCGAGTATCTACACATCTACCCATCGGTTTGCATACTGACTGGAACACCTGGAATTTATCTGGTTGTTCAGGTGCACCGTCGTCATTTCTATCAGGACGATTAAATCTCGTCTCGACATCCTTAAGATAACGCGAGCAGAAAGTTAATGCTTCTTCTGCAACATAACCCTCCGCTATGGAACCTTCAGGCCTGGCTTTATTTCGGACATAATTTTTCAGCTTCTTCATGTATCTTTCAAATGGATACATCCACCTGTAGTAAACAGGGCCACCCAGAATAGCCTCATCGGGTAAATGCATAACCAAATGAATCATTATGTCAAAAAATGCCGGGGGAAATATTTGCTCTAATTTAATCATAACATCGAGCATTTGTATCTTAGCTTTCTCCATGTCCTGTTGCGTCAAATTTCGAGCACAAATCTGCTTAAAGAATAAGCAGAGCTGGATTAATGGGGGTGAAATGTCTTTGGGTAAGTATTGGTGAACTCCATAAGGAAGTAACCGCTGCATCATAATATGACAGTCATGAGATTTTAGGCCCGTTATGTTGTTATCGTCAGCGGTCACTTTTTTCTTGAAGTTGGATCCAAACCCATCGGGTAGTCTAACTCCTTTGATGAATTGACAAAACCGTTTTCTGTTTTCTGGTGTGAAAGAGTACTTTGGATGAGGCTTATCGAACTTCCCGTTTCCTTTATCAACGAGCCACAACTCTTTTCGAACTCCCAGAGTTTTCAAGTCTTGCCTTGCCTTTACCGTGTCTTTGGATTTGTCGTTCATTAACAAGGTATTAAGCACACTCTCAAACACGTTCTTTTCGATATGCATGACATCGAGATTGTGCTTTAGTTGAAGAATGGGCCAATAATCCAGTTCGTAGAAGATAGAACGCTTACTCCAATTCAATTCAATTTCTCGATTAGGCTTAGGGTTATCTTTAACAATACGTGGATGTTTACCCGAGATACGTTTAAAGACTTTACTAATTTGAATCATGATTTCTTCATTGGTAAAGTTTCTAGGAGGATGCCCATTTTCAGGTTTACCATGGAATTCTTTAAATTTCCTCCTCATTGGATGGTTTACGCGTAAGAATCTTCTATAACCAACATAAGCTATTTTATTCTTCACAGGAAGGGATGGAGTGTCCTGATTACATGTTGGGCATGCATAGTAGCCTTGTCCAGTCCACCCAGACAAACTACTTCGAGCTGGAAAGTCATTTATGGTCCATAAAACCGCCGCTTTCATGTTGAAATGAGTACCCGTAGCAGCATCTAAAGTAGGCACACCTTTCCATAATTCTTGGAGTTCTTTGATCAAAGGCTGCAAGAAAACATCAATGTCCTTTGCAGGTGATTTAGGGCCGGGAATTAACATCGTCAACATTAAAGAAGTCTCTTTCATACACACCCACGGGGGTGTGTTGTATGTTGTCAATATGACCGGCCACATGCTGTAACCTTGACTCATGTTGCCAAACGGATTGAAACCGTCGGCAGCCAACCCTAATCGGACGTTTCTAGGGTCACAAGAAAACTCGGGTTTCTTTATATCAAAATCTTTCCACGCTTTACCATCACACGGGTTACACACGAGATGTTTAACGAACGAGCCGAGATGTTATGGTTACACATGAGATGTTTAACGAACGAGCCGAGATGTTATGGTTACACACGAGATGTTTAACGAACGAGCCGAGATGTTATGGTTACACACGAGATGTTTAACGAACGAGCCGAGATGTTATGGTTACGCACGAGATGTTTAACGAACGAGCCGAGATGTTATGGTTATACACGAGATGATTAACGAACGAGCCGAGATGTTATGGTTACATACGAGATGTTTAACGAACGAGCCGAGATGTTATGGTTACACACGAGATGTTTAACGAACGAGCCGAGATGTTATGGTTATACACGAGATGTTTAACGAACGAGCCGAGATGTTATGGTTACACATGAGATGTTTAACAAACGAGCCGAGATGTTATGGTTACACACGAGATGTTTAACGAACGAGCCGAGATGTTATGGTTACACACGAGATGTTTAACGAACGACCCGAGATGTTATGGTTATACACGAGATGTTTAACGAACGAGCCGAGATGTTATGGTTACACATGAGATGTTTAACGAACGAGCCGAGATGTTATGGTTACACACGAGATGTTTAACGAACGAGCCGAGATGTTATGGTTATACACGAGATGATTAACGAACGAGCCGAGATGTTATGGTTACACACGAGATGTTTAACGAACGAGCCGAGATGTTATGGTTACACACGAGATGTTTAACGAACGAGCCGAGATGTTATGGTTACACACGAGATGTTTAACGAACGAGCCGAGATGTTATGGTTACACACGAGATGTTTAACGAACGAGCCGCCAAAATTTTACCACCAAAACTTCCCACCAAAACTTCCCACCAAAACTTTCCCACCAAAACTTCCCACCAAAAACTTCCCACCAAAACTTTCCCACCAAAACTTCCCACCAAACCCGCCAAAATTTTACCATATATAACAGTTAGCAGATCTGCTCTTAACCACACAAACACATTATACACTCTCAAATCCTCACAACCACAAACACACACTGTTATCATGGTGAAGATGGCGGAATTTGAAGCTTTTGCTTGTCCTTGTGGACGAGGAGACGTAATTTTGCGACAATCGCATCGACCTCACTCCCGTGGTCAACAATACTATGCGTATCCTTTATCCAAGGTGAACAATTACATACTTTTTTGTGTGTTATTTAAATAATTTGGTTAGTTGTTAAAAATAATAGTTTTTACTCTTTAACAGGGTGGGACAAAGGAGTATGGATGCGATTTTTTTTATGGAAGGAGGAACGACTAGCCAAAATGACCGCTTCTGTTGGAGCTTCAACGCCTCCAACTCATTCTGCAAGATCATCCATAACTCCAACTCATTACACTGCAGGACCTTCAACATCAAGTCCTGGAAATACAGAGTGCTCAAACTGCATCAAACTGAAACACCAGATAATGGTACTCAATAAAATGTTAGAAGTGTATATGCATCCAAACAAACACACAACTGATTCAGCTACCTTATTTCACGACCTATATGATGACATGGTAGGTGGTATGGGAAATCTTCGTATGTAGGTTGTTGTTGTTGTTGTTGTTGTTGTTGTTGTTGTTGTTGTTGTTGTTGTTGTTGTTGTTGTTTTTTGTTGTTGTTGTTTGTTGTGTTATTGTTGTTGTTTAATAAAATGTTGTTGTTGTTGTTGTTGTGAAAACTGATGTCGAACGTACTTTATACTGTTTGGTTTATGCTGTTTGGTAAATTACTTCCAATGATGTTGTTGTTGTTGTGAAAACTTAAGTATCCATCAAGATTCAACCATAAGGGGCCGTTTGGTTTATGTTGTCCTAACCATGGGCCAAGTGTTAACCACAATGTCTCACCGGGCGTAAAGCAGTTTATTTTTTTTACACGAATAAGCCGAGATGACTAAAGAGCTCTATACAATGCTTTGAATGTGTATTTTTTTAAATAAAAGTACTTAAATTAAATATTTTTTTTTTAAATTTTATAAAAGTATTTAATTGTAAATATAAAGCTTTAAATTTTAATTATATAGTAGAAATTTTTTTAATTTTATAAAAGTATTTAATTGTAAATATAAAGTTTTTAATTTTAATTATATAGTAGAAATTTTTTTAATTTTATAAAAGTTTTTAATTGTATATATAAAGTTTTTAGTTTTAATAATATATAGAAAAGTGTTAATATATCTTTTAAAATAAAATCTGAATTAAAAAAAATTAAGAAAAAAGATTTGGCACGATTTTGTCGTGCCTTTTGTTTTTTAAAAAATGTTTTAGCATTTGTTTTTGGCGGGTTCTTTTAATTTTCCGGAAAAAAATTTGGGGGTAATATATGGCACGACATTGTCGTGCCATATTGCATGATATATATTAATTTTATATTAAAAAGTAATACAAAAAGCTTTTGAATTAAAAAAATAAGGTTTATTATATTTGGCACGACATTGTCGTGCCATATAGGTAAACTCATTGACTGAATTTTTTGTTGAAAATCATGTGGGCCATTGTCGACATATGGGTCGACAATGTCGACCCAATTTTTTTCCTGGTGCCAAAATACATGCTTTTGTTGTAGTGGTTATATCTAAAGTTGCACTCCCATCCTATCTATTACACACTTTCCATCACCTTCATAAACTTTCATTGAGAAACTCTAAAGCCGCGGAGGTGGTGTTTGAGATAACGACTCCAAGTAGTAGAGAATCACCTCACAATACTCAACAACCACCAATACTCTCCTATCTTGAAGAATTAGAGTTAAAGGATATGGGGAGGATGAGTCATGTGTGGAAGTGCGATTGGAATGAATTCTTAATTCTTCAAAAACCATTCCATAACCTCACAACCATAACAATGTACCAGTGCAACAGCATCAAGTACTTGTTTTCACCTCTCATGGCGAAACTTCTTTTCAACCTAAAGAAAGTTGATATATCGTGGTGTGCTGGTATTGAAGAGGTTGTTTCAAACAACAGAGATGATGAAGATGCGTCTATATATTCCCACACAACTACCACTTTCTTCCCTCATTTAGACCTTCTTTACTTTTATAACCTCGAAAATTTCAAGTGTATTGGTGGTACTGGTGCCAATGGTATATCTAGTGACATTCATGACCAGCTTAAGGTATTTTTCCTATATATTGAGCAACTAACATAAAGTTTGGTTAATTTTGTTAATATTATTAGCTGTTAATTATTTAATTAAGTTTTTTTTTTTTTTTTTTTTTTTTTTTTTTTTTTTTTTTTTTAATTATATATATATATTTTTTCCAGTTATCTCAAGCTTCTTGGTCCTTATGCCAATACGCTAGAGAGATAAGCATAAAATCGTGTCCTGTATTGTCAAGTGTGATTCCATGGTATGCTGTAGGACAAATGCAAAAGCTTCAGGTGCTGGAAATAAGAAATTGCAAATCGATGACAGAGGTGTTTGAAACTAAAGAGATCAACAAGAGTGGTACTAATACTGGAAAGTCACTTCCAAGGCTAGAATATATTACGATGCTTACAAAACTAAAGATCTTGAAAATTCAAGGGTGCAACCTTTTGAAACATATATTCACATTTTCCACTCTTGAAAGCCTCATGCAACTCGAAGAGTTAGAGGTGAAGGATTGCAAGGCAATGGAAGTCATTGTTACGGAAGAAAATGGAGAGCAGACAACGGCATCGGCATCTGTTGTGGTGGACTTTTCTCATTTGAAGTCCCTTATACTAGTCAATCTACCAAACTTTGTGGGTTTCTTCTTGGGGAAGAATGAATTCACATGGCCAGCATTGGAAAAGGTTGTGATCAGTGAATGCCCACAAATAACGGTGTTCACTTATGGTCGGTCAACATCTCAAAAGCTTACCTTCATAAATTCAAGCTTAGGCAAACATAGTGTTGAATGTGGCCTTAACTTTCATGTGACCACCACCTCGCATCAGGTATTATTTTTATCTCAAATAAAAAAATAAAAAACCTTCCCATGTCATGTTCTTTTCTAGACTCAGGCCTTGTGTGTATAACTTAATATTTGAAACAATGCATAAACTTCTAGTATTAGAGTCAATTAACCTTATTAATAATTGTATTCTTCATCAAAATTACAGTGTAATTATTGGATCGAAAGTAATATGATTAGAAAATATCAACGGTTGTACAATCATGTAGAGCCTTTTGGCTTATTTTACTCGCATATGAAGTTTTTTTAATCATTGAACAAACTTATATGTTCAATTATCTCTGACATAAGCTTTTTTTTTTTTCTGACATAAGCCTTTTTTTTTGACCTTGTAGGCCCAATTACTGAGTTATGAAAGTACAAGCTCATACCGCCCGACTACTATGGAACGGTTGCCTTGGTCTTATAATAATTTGATCGAAGTGGTAGTGGATATGGGTTTTAAACCCAGTGGTGGACAGACTCTTTTCTCACCGGATAAGCTGCTACAACTGCAAAAGCTTGAAACTGTCCATTATAGTAGATGTAAGAACATTGAGGAGATATTTGATTCACAAAGTGTTGCTGAAATTCCAAACTTGAGACAAGTGGAATTAGAGTGGTTGAGAAGTCTCAAGTATATATGGAAGAGCAAGCAGGGGACAGTATTAAAGTTTCCAAACCTAACACGACTGTCTATTTGGGAATGTGATAGTTTAGAATATTTATTTACATGTCCCATGATTGGTAGTCTATTGCAACTCCAGGAACTAGATATAAGTAACTGCAGAAGTATGAAGGTAATTGTGAAGGGAGAAGAAGAAGAATGTGATGCCATAACGAATGCTATTGTGGTGTTCCCTTGTCTAAAGTCATTAAAACTTGTTGGACTTGATAGTCTGGAGGGATTTTGGTTAGGAAAGAAAGCTTTTGAATTTCCATCATTGGATACCTTGGAAATTAGAAGTTGTCAAAAAATGATGGTTTTCACCAAGGGAGATTTGTCTGCTCCAAAGCTATATGCAATTAGTAGTTGGCGGGGTAGGAAGTATAATATACACAACATGCTGAACTCGGTTAT
This sequence comes from Artemisia tridentata subsp. tridentata, assembly GCA_021014915.2. Taxonomy (NCBI): domain Eukaryota; kingdom Viridiplantae; phylum Streptophyta; class Magnoliopsida; order Asterales; family Asteraceae; genus Artemisia; species Artemisia tridentata. Next base: position 397,987,026 of record CP139505.1, on the reverse strand, counting down.
AAAAAACTTTGCCAAAGAGTAAAAGGTGAAAATATGTCTTACCATAAGAAAGAGGGACTAAATCTGTAAAAGTTCTTGTTCTTATGCTTCACAACTCCTTCATTTGTTGAAACGCTGTTTCAGAACCAAACAGGAAATCTGTTTTCAGGCAAGTTGTTGGGTTTATGTTTGTATCTGCGTAATGATTACCTTTATATAGGATTAAAGGTAATTAGGAATTTTGAATTTTAAGTTATTAATTTAGGGTTTATGTTATAGCCTGCTTGAATTGTGTGTGTGTGTTTGTGTATTAGATTAATTGGTGTTACCTGAATGTTTTTATTAAAGGTAGCAAAATAGGTGGGTCGGGTCGGGTTGGGTTTGGGTCTCGGGTCTGGATGGGTTTTGGTCTCGGGTCTGGATGGTTTTGGGTCTATATAGGTACGGGTCTAGATGCGGTAATTGCTAATTGCGATGTTTTTAGTTGATTGGAGCACTTTTGGTGTTGTTCACAAACAGGGGAGGAGGGGACTTAACGAATTAGGTGGACTAACTGCAAAGAAAACGTGTAGTTAGCACCTGCTTTAGCGTCCTATATTCGCAGGTTGCAACTGGTGGTCTTCATAATGCTATGCCTAAATTCTTGGGAAGTATGGGCATAAAAGTTGGTTTTAGACAAGCAAATTCTGCCATTCTGTTATTCCAAAGGAGCTTGAGAGAGGTATGAAAGGGCCCAAACAGCAGTTATCGTCCACATTTGTCACAATAACCAATTCAAACGTAGCAAGAAAATGGGGGCATCTGCTGAACATATATGTTGGAAGAGTTGCTAAAAGTTTGGGATATGTGTGGTGTTTTCATTTTGTGTTGGTGCAAAATGGTTGTTTAGGTAGTGCAATCATGGGGCTGCTTGATGTTGCTATGTTTTCTGCATTATTTGTAGCTATATACGTTTGTGTTCTTTTGGATACTCGTAGATGCACGAATTTTCAACTTTTTGTCGAACGGGTCGTTGAATTGAATAAACTTTTGCTATGTACTTTGCTTGATTGCTTTTACACGTGTCTGCTTAATCACACAAGTTATGTGTGATATTTTCAGTGAGCTTATTCTGGGCTTCTGGCTGAAAAACGAATCATCCAGGCTCGAATAATGGCTTGTTACAAATATCTAAACTATCAAAATAGAGCTTGAACAATGACAGAAACGACACTAAGGGATAGATGTCTTGTAAACCAATGTTTTTAAACTGATGGCTATTATGGTATACACACATTTTTTTATAACATCCTAAAACAGGATACAACTATTTTGATAGAAATCCCACCAAAATATTCAAGCCGAGTGCTGAAAGGTATGAATTCCAAAATATTCAAACCGAGTCCTGAAAACCATAGAACAAATGATCAACCACTGAAGATCAGCACCAGGATTCCATACAATCATCTTGTCTTGAGTGAGCAACCTCCTTTGAATGGCAAGCCATAGAACAAATGAATGACTAGGTGCACATTGGGAATACCATACCACAGAACACCATGGAACAGTTGCCAATTGTTCCATATAATCTTGCCAAACTTGCTTAGTAACAAAATGTTTAGTTCTCCCATCATTGCATTTCCACACAGTATAATTGAAGATTGTAGATGGCAAGATGAGCGGGTTTGGTAATAGGTTAACATGGGTTCAGGTGGACACGGGTCATATTTTGGTCTACGTCTGGACATAATGGGTTGACATGAAAACACTTTTTGCCCAGTTTCTAAATTTTCACACACAATTCATGCGTTAGCAATGAATTACAACAATAGTCTAAATCTTCAATTAATATTATTAGAAGGTAATATGCATTAAAAACAGACTTTGGCCACCTTTAAACTGAGTTACCCGTTCGACCCGTTTCCATTTAGGGAATACTGATTTGACCCATTGTACACGTTTGAGATATTGTCATTCCAAAACCTATTCCTAGTAAATTGGTCAAAATTGCCACCTATAACAAGATGACCATATAGAAATAGATGAATGGACAGGATTACATTGGATCATAACCATCAGGTTGGAAGAATGGGTCCCATCCAAAGTCGTTTGGTCCACTTGCAGGAACAATTTTCCCCTGAAAGTTTAAGTATTGTGTTAAATAGTTTGTAATACCATTTGATGTGTGATTAGCACATGCAGAATATGTCACATGTGTAAAAAACAAAGTGGATAAGTTAACGCATACCGGGGTCTTTCCCCAAATGTAATGGGTTCAAGATCTGGCCCTATAGCAAAAGAAAATATACACATAGCATTGACAGATTTATCCTCATACGCCATCAACATATTGTTCAGACCTACAAAAGCAATATAAGTACTCAACAAACATTATATTTTTAGGTTGTACATCAAAGTAAGTTTGTAACAAAAAGTAATTTAAGTGTCTTTATGACCAAGCTTCTGAAGAAACCACTTGCTATCCATCAGCAGTTGTCATCCCGTCACAAACATTAGAAAGTAAAATCAGTAATGTCAGAACAGACCAAATTTGAACCATGACAAAATTTGAGTTTATTCATTACTATTTACCAAGATGCAAAGAATGTGACACCCAAACTAGCAATCACATAAAGAGATGTCTTAATTTAAGCAACTAGAGTCTTGCTAACAACGTAAACAGGTTTCATATAATGTGCTGCAAACCTCAAGTCCCAACAATCAGCATTGATGTCAGCTATCCGATTTTGAAAAAAACTTTTAAGATTAGTAGTTGTAATTGAACTAAAGAAGATTGATATAACCAACATTTGAATAGAAATATGAATGATTTTAATTTGTGACACAATGCTTTTATGCGAGACAAATTGACAGGAAGCCATTAAACATCACCTTCTTGAGAAAATGAAAGTGCAGCTAGGGATACTTACATGTGTATTTGTGAAATCTTAAGGTTATGTTTATCGATTTCAATATGCAGCTTTTGCTTTTGTATCAAGCTTTGTTAGATAACATATGCCAACGATAATGTGCAAATAATATTATTGGTAAGAATAATGGCCTCTATACGAAAGGTCTCGAGTTCAATTCCCAATACATTGTCGTCATTCATTTTTATACAATTTAATGCTTGCTCACTAATTAGATTTTTATCATTCTATTTTGGTTTCAATTAAAACAAGTATTTACTAGTGAATTACAATTTATACAATTTAATGCTTGCTCACTAATTTAGATTTTTATCATTGTATTTTGGTTTCATTCAAAACAAGTACTACTAGTGAGTTTTTTGGGTAAAAGGTCAAAACAAGTACTACTAGTGAGTTACAACTAACTATATTAGCTTTGAAAGTAAACATGATGTTTTATTAACGAATTGTGTTTTTATATGCGTGCATTTTGAACGTAGACATCATTATTTGCAATTTGAGTATAAAATGCATAATTCACATTTTGACACCCTTCGTGTTTTCTTCTTCTGTTCCTCGTAAACAATAACTCGGATCTATTTCTATGCCAACGAACAAACTCAAAGCAACATAACTAAGCTAAAAATTAGTCTAGAATATTTGCTAGAGTACAAGTTGGAACGTGCAGAAAAATTGTCCACAACCCTCACGTTGCCACCATTTCTTCGATCGTGGAGGGTTACAAACTTACAGTTGTTGACAGTCCTCCTCATTGTTTTTGCCTATAATTGATATACTTATGTAACCCCCAACCGTAGGTACAATGCCATTTTGATTTCGCAGTGACATGTTGTAGCCCTCAAAGTTCTTTTGGATTCTGGGACCCAATGATCCTTAAATTAGCATTAATCCAAATACAAAGTGTCATACACCCTAACCCTAACGTACAACTTTTTTGTATCTTACGTGTCGGGTACATGCCCAGCCTTGGTAAAGCGGGATGTTCCCACAGGCCAACTCGAACAATCACACAAGAATGGCCAACAATTTAACTTTTTTATTTTTCTTATAAAAGCGGGATTTTTTATTTTACTTTTTTTATCTTATTTTTGTTGGCTAACACAAATGTTAATCATCGTGTGAAGACGGCAAAAGAAGCTAAACCAAGTTGTGCCATACAACCTTAGGACTCTATTGAACACATATGACTCATGCATAAGGTGCAATTCAAACTGATCCAGATGTCATCCATGTGACTAAGAAATGAGGCGAATCGGGTGCAATACAGATGATTCGAGCCCCTCTTAGTTGCCTACATTTCTAAGGAAGATATCAAGAGACAGAGGGACAGCTTCGTCCTATACTTCTATCAATGTAAAAGTCAATCAATCACAAGGTACTAACGAACCTATGTCACCAGAATTATCCAGAACGGATAGATGCGTCACCCTCAGGAGCCCAACCAAAAGATTCACCACACCCACAGAGTTTTGACTTTTGAGTACCGTTCACCTACATTTCTAGATGTAAAGATTTACAAATGTTCTCCTAGATGCTATATGAACGCTTATATTAAGCAACAACAAAGGAAGTACACTTATACAATATCATAAAGATGAGGACTATGGGTCTTGCTGGACTATGCAGGAGCCACGGTATATTCACTCATACGATGATACATTAAACCAATTTGATTAACGAAGAGGACAACGTAAATTACACTTTTTTATGGTCATCACATTGTCATTTTCTATCGATCGTGGTTGGTTTATCATGTAGACTCACATTTAAAGTACTACCATTGTCAAAGTGGTCAAAGATCAGTTGCAAACTTTAGCTTTTGTATCCTTTAACAAAATGATATCAGATTTGCATTAATCAGTTTTTTAAAACAAAATACAAAGTGGATACCTCCCATCTAAGATACCTTGTCTAGAAGTACATTATGAATTTAAAGTGGTATACACCAATAGAATTAATATTCTATCTAATGTGTCGAATACATAACCAGCCTCAGAAAAGTGAGATTTTACCAGTGCAAGAGCTATTCCACAATGACTGATGAGTGGCCTTTTACTCATCATTTTATACCCGAAAAACCCCACAAAAATGACCAAAAACACCCAAATGGACCATATAATGTTACAAATATCCTTGGATTGTGTTTTATGTGTTTCAGGTACAAAATGATTGAAAACGGGGCAAATATGGACAAAACCGAGCTTGGAATGGAAAAGAGCTCAAAAAGCCGAAGCCGGGAAATATATTTTTCATGTGGATTTAATTCGAGCTCAAAAATCCCAAAACGGCCCTTGGATAATTCTTACTTGACAACATTGGTCCCTAGAAGAACTTTGCTATGTTGGCAGATTTGGTCCTTGAAGTTTACATGATTTACATTTTTGGTCCTTTAATAATCCATTTTATCCCTAACCTATCCATCCTATTACCTACCGGATCTAAACAAATAAAACCCAACCACCTTTATCCCACCAGCCCATTTCCCTAAACTAATCAAATCAAACACGGGTCAAAACTCACAAAAGATGGTCAAACCCAGAGTTAAGATACTGTTTATCTTCTTAACCCATCATTCCCGCCTAATCCACCCTAATCCCAAACCAGTCACTATCACCACTCCACTACCATCCAAAACCAACCACATGATCATGCTCCCCCCCTCCTTGACACCTCATCGATCCCAAGGACAAAGAAAATCATCTACGCCCAAGATTGGAAGTTGTGGGCACCAAGTAACCATCCAAGGGATGTGAAGAAAGCAAGAGTAGCACAGAAGGATTCCACTCACAAAGAAGCACAAGGACTGAGAAGAAAACCCTAGTTCACATAGTATAAATAGATAGTTATAGCTACAGTAGTGGGTAGGTTTTATTTAGCTTATTTTTTAGGTATTGTTAACTTTTAAGCTTATTGTTATTTATGTTTTTCAGTCTTTAAATCTTGTAATCTAAATTTGTTAATGAAATTTAAGTTTTTTCCATTTTAGTTCCTTGGTCAACAAAAGTCAGACTGCTTATTTCTCCCTTATTAATGCTTATTCCTTGTTTTTTTTATGCTTATTAATAGTTGTTACTGTTTTTTAGAATGCCTTGCAGCTTAAAATCAGTTAGGAGTTCATATGTTAAATTTTTACTCAAAAAAAAGTTAGATAAACCAAAAATAGTCACATTAGAATACAGCTTATTTAGTGTTTATTTGTTATTAAAATTAGTTCATTAGGTTAAAATTAAGTTAGTTTATCACTAGTGCATCAGAAACATAGCTTATATAGGTCTGCCTTAGTTTAAAATAGCAAAAGTCTGTCCTTCTAGGAGTGTTTGGTTTAAGCTTATTTAGGGGTTAAAATCAGTCTACTGTTCATGTGCAAGTTGTGGGATTTTAAACTAGCTTAATTTAGCCCATATAAGCTGTTGTTAGAAGTTCTTTGGCTATTTTGAAGCATTTGAATGAGTTGAGAGGGATAGTGCAATTCTAGGACATGAAACTGAGCTTATGAGCTTCTGATAAGCATAAGCTTATTTTGCCCTTAACCTTGGTGATTTTAGGTTCATATCAGTGCACTCAGTTGAATTACAAGAGTTGAATTCCTTTCATTAAGTAGTTTGGTAATTTGCTCATCTGTCACAAAATTACCACATAGCAGACTGCATTTTTTTCTTTTTCTATTTTCAGCTTTTTTTTGTTGATTTTTAATTTCTTTAATTTAAGTTGTTATAAGCTGAGAATAGGAATAGATAATCTTTGGTTGCCCATCTAGTGAATCCCATTTTTTTTAGATTTTTATAATTAGCTTATGACAGCTTTTGGATGGCTTGAAAAAGCCAATTTTCGCGCTGTTCCTAAGTAGATCAGTAGACATCAGTGGTTTTTTTGGCTCATTGAGATTTTTTTTAGTGCTTATTAGCCGTTAATTTAAGCTCATTTTGAGTTGGTTGGATTATTTAGAGTAGGTTTTGGTAGAATTAGCTTAATCAAGTTTCCTTTTAGCTTATTTACCCTCTTTTAAAAGTTCCTTTTTCTTCTTTCTTTAAACAAAGCTGCTGTATTGTTTTAATAAGCTGTATCTCAGCTTATCAATAGATTTTAAAAATAGTGTCTTCATTAAACTTGCTTACATTAAAGTGCTTATTAGGGATTTAAAATAAAAACAAAAAATAAAATAAAAAGAATAGTGCCAAAACTGGGGATCAAACCCCAGTCACCCATCTCACCACACACACTCCTTACCAACGTGCCCTTGGGTCTTTTCCATTCACCTCTTGCAACATTAATTTCTTAACCCATGTTTCCATTTTGCTTAATCCGAACCATTTTGCTTATTCCCAGCTTATTTAAATAAGCTGGGACCTTTTTACTATTTTTCTTAGCTTCAGTTCATCTTAAAGTTATTTCACAAAAATTTTCAGATTTTTCTAATCAGTTTTTAGTATTTTTAATAATTTAATTAGTTTAAAATAGTTTTTAAATCATATTAAATTAAATATTAATCAAAAAAATACAATTCTTTTTTCTAAAATTTTCTTTTATCATTTAGGACTTAGGAAAATTAAATTTGCATCAGTAGGGTTAATTTTTAAAGATTTTTACGTTTAGGCTTGTTTCCCGTTCGTTTTTTAATTCGCGTTTCCTTTAATTTGATTTTTGTTTTCCTAGACTCATAACCAAAATTGAAAATCCGTATTTCAAGCATTTTAATGCCAAACCTCAAATGATATCCTCAATTGCAAGCCTTGTTGGGACATGACCCGGGTAATCACTTATCCGGTTTATTATCTCGATTTGCGTTGTGATTTGCACGTTGACCTTTTTTCGTAAAAGGTTGACTACTAGTGTATATTCACCAATCAATCAATGACAAATCTTGTTCTGTTCTTCTTTGGCCATTTCAGCATAACTATAACAACATAAATGATAATTAGTTTGATTTTATTGCAAGCATGCGATGATATGAAAGGTGCAGGGAAGACGGGAAGATGGCAAGATGGCGAGTCAAAATGGGTCGGGTTGAAATGAATCAAAATGGGTTTGGGTCATAACAATGTCAAATCTGATTCAGGTTCAAATCCAAACGATTTCTCGTCTTTTCTTAAGAGATTTCTAGTTAGGACTTGATCGAGGGATCAATTTGGTTCATAACAATGTCAAATGGGTTCTTAAAAGATAGACTTGACGTGACTTTCAACCTGTTTGACCCATTTGATGTTTTTCTCTTTTAGCTAAACTTGCTTTGAACCATAGGACCAGGTTAAAATATGAAAATTGCAAGACCCGTTTGATCATAAACATCAGGTTGGAAGACTGGATCCCCCGTAGTCATTCGGTCCTCTTGCAGGAACAACCTTCCCCTGAAAGGGTACATTGTGTATAAATTATTTGAAATGCCAATCAATCAAAACCTAGTATGACCATTCATAGGTACATGCAAATCACATCTCAGACTTCAAAAGATCAGTTAAACCGTTTGATATCTTACGAAACAAAGTGAAAAATGTAGAGCATACCGGGGTCTTTCCCACAAACGTAATTGGGTTCATGATTTGGCCAAATAGCAAGAGAAAATACACACACAGCATAGGCAGATTTATCCTCATAAGCCATCAACATATTGTTTAGACCTGCATAATGCACTCAAAGTGGTTAATTAGCATTACTTTATTTTTCTTATAGTTTAACATCAACGTAAATATCACATTAGATTATTATATGTACCTTCATGACCAAGCTTATGAAGAAACCACTTGCTATAGATCAGCATTTGCCGTTCAGTAACAGCCATGCCGAAATAAAATCAATAATGTCAGAACATGCCAAATATCACTCGTGAAAAATGTAATAGTCCTGTTTTATGTACTTCAAGATCGAGGAATAAAATTCACAAACAATAATTAGTAAAATAAAAAACACGCAAAATAACCATTTGTAATTAGTTTCTCAAGTACATTTTTCTATCTTCATTAATCAGGCATATGTCAATCTGAAACAACTTTTGAATAATATAATGTTTACTTGACTTGGGGAATCAGGAATTGAATGATATGGTTCCTCTCCATTGGTTAAATTCACTGCCCGTGATTAGAGATTTAGCTAATCTAATAATAGATGCCAGAAAGCCAAAAATTGGTGTATTTCTTGTCCAAGAATGTGTCTACAATACTAACTCTTTCATTGTCGAACCTTATAAACACATGATGCTTCCATTACGTTAGCTAAGAAGCAGATAAAGTCGGTGTGGCATCCAAATTCCTAATCTCAAAAAAAGGTGTCTAAAATCATGATAATGTAGTTTGCTAACAATGTAAACAGATTGCACAAGCATACTAAGGGATGTTCGAATGTTCTGCAAACCTAACGTCCCAATACAGAATCAGTACTTTAGAAGTTCCAGGGGTTATATAATCAGATTTTTACTTAATTTTTAGCCAAATATTATAAGTCTATAAGAACAAATACAGATAACCAAGATATGAAAGAAAGTGCCCGTGATTCAAGTTGTGACCCAATGCTTTTATGAAAGACAATTTGACAGGAAGTGATAAAACATCAGCTTCACGAGGAAAAAAGATAGTGCAACAACGGAAACTTACATGTAAGACCCTGCAAACAACAAAAATAAGTACATAAAATGTTACTTTTAAAAAAGATAACGAACTTATACAAAAAGTAGGGCAGGTAAATGAACTGAACAAACACCCACAAGCCACAAGACTTGTCATGTTGCCATTAATCGAACCTATGATATTGGAGCCAGAACATTACATGGCCTTTATGTAAGCTTTATAACTATATATTAAGACCTTACGATATAAAACGAATAAGAATGTAGACAGTAAAATACTAACCGGGTAAAACTTTCAGAGCATTGAAACAAAGACAAGTGATAACGCTCAAAATGAACATGTTTTTAGTCACGTTATTTTTAGATTTGTGCATCATATTTGGTTATATTTGTGTATATTTGTTACTAAATCATGAAAAAGTGTATATGCAAGTAAATATAGCCAAGTACAGGAAAAGATGATAAAAAGATGAAGAGATTATGCACATTTGAAGAATCACGAGAAAGAAACCACACAAGAATTCAAGGATTTGATAAAGTCAAAGATTTCTATGCTTACATATCAAGAAAAGATCAAGTTCTATGGAGGAAATTAGTGGCACAACAAAGGATCAAGCACGTAACGAGAAAAGGAAGAAGAAAAATGATGTTTGCATGGCAGAATGGCCCATCCGATCGGATGGTGCCCGCATCTAATTTGGATGGGGAAACTTGGATTTACCGAGAGCTCCAACCGATCGGATGGACCTCAATACCGATCGGTTGGAGGAAGCTGAAGTTACAAAAATGCATTTAATGACGAATTTAAGCCCCATAATCATGGTGGCTTATCATTTCTCGGCTAGTAACTGATTTGAGACGTTTTTGCTTGAGGGATAAGGGTTCCTTCACTTATTTAAAGGACCCTTAGCTAATTTACAATGTGTGACAAAACAAAAACCTAGTAAGGCTTACACCAAGTCTTGCTAAACTTCTTATCATTGCCCGAAAGCTTGTAGTTGCTGTGAAAACGTCCAGGGAACCTTGAGTTCAAGTCTCAAGAGTTGTGTCCAAGTGTGGAGTTGTTTACGTGTGATCATAGGCGATTGGAGGAGAGTGGTTGCTATAGTTCCACAATTTTAGTTCTTGTAATTTCACAAATAGGTATTTCTTGTTTGAGTTATTATGAACTACTTTTACTTTAAGATGAATGAAAGTATGGTTGATTACTTGTGTTTGATTATGATTGTTATGGAGTGATTTTGGTTATACTTGTGTGTATGATGTGATAAGTGTTGGAGTATTCTTATTTCATAGTGATGCATGAAATCATATCTTGTTTTATGAGTTTGTTGAAATAAAATCTAATCTTGCTTAATTAGTTGGTAAAAACAGTTTTAAAGATTAACAAAGGCCGAAAGGATTTTCTTTATGTTTTTATGCCAAAAAGTTAGTGCACGAATTAGTATGGATTATGGTGTGTGACAAGCATCATATTAACTCATTAAAATGGATTTGGAAACGATTTCATCACGAGAAAAGGCCGAAAGGATTCGTAGGAATTCTTAAAATAAGAAATGCTTTTCAAACAACAAAGAGTGTTGGGAATGCTTCTCGCACTAAAATGCGACAACATATTTGGGATTATATTAGTTATTATGTTTGGCTCAAACACATGGACTAAAATCGTCAATATTGTAAAGTTATGTGTTTGATGCCCTATTTAAGCCCTCCTTGCCTTCACAAGGAGGTTGAAGCTTGTGTGTGTAATTTTCACCTTTCACTTATCAATAAAACAACCAGGTTTTCCATCTCTCTCTCTCTACACTTTCTCTCTCTAACCCTAACCATGAAGATGATGTTCTTTCATCATCCAAGGCCTCCCGATTCACAATATGTCAACCAAAACACGATCCGACAATTGGTATCAAGAGCCATGGTATTAGTTTTGGTTGATTTGTGTGATGTTATCTTGTCAAAATCGTATTTTTTGTGTGGATCTAAACTGTTTTTTATGAATCTGTTTCACTACTTTGTCTGGTCCTTATTTTTCTTATCAAATAAGTACTAAACAGTTTCTACATAGTAATATCATATCAAAATATGGTCCTTTCATCAGTCCGATAAAAACTCAGATTGCAGTCGAACGAGGTTTGTCATCGAAGGAGCATTCATCGAACGAGACAAGGGTAGTCAAGTCAGACTTACTCTTTCAAATTGATCGAAAGACATAGTCGAACGACATAGTCGAACGACATAGTCGAACGACTTAGTCGAATGACATAGTCGAACGACTTAGTCGAACGAGCAGTATGATCGAAGGAGATGAAGGACTGTTTGACCAATACCAGATATACCAAACTCTAGTTGACCACAACTCTAGTTATTTGACTCGAACTGAAAATTATAATATCATACTACGAAAACAAAAATCAACAGCCAACAACACTAACCTCGACTAATTCAACACGATCAATAACCTCACATCACTTCCCAACTCACAATCCATCATGATTAAATCTCAAACAACGACTGAAAAATAAATTACAAGTGAAGATCTCAGTTTTGTTTTCTTTGTAAATCTCTCATGAGATTACAAGACCCTTCAAGATCTTTAACAAGAAAACTAATCTCATCACTGATCTCCTTTTGAAGCCTAGCTTCCATTAATATACGAATATAAAAGACAAGAAAGATAACATTAACGTTAACCTCTTCTCTTTAATTCGTTCAACAAACTCAAAATAACATGAACGAGAACATAAGTCGAACCTACCTTGACCCTTCAAAGGATCTTGAAGCCATAAACACGCTCTCTTGACTCGGATTGAACCTCAAATGTTATTAAGGTCATGGTACGGTGGTTTTGTGACTAATGATTCGAGTTCTTGATGTGATGGAGTTCTGATTGAAATGGATAAAAATGGTTGTTGGGTGTTCGATTATGGTGATGAGCTGTGATCACAGTTGTGATGGGGAGTTGATAATATAGTATGGGAGATGGTGACTGTCTTTAGGAAGTTATCAAAAGGGACGGATTTCTACTTTTCATTCCCAGATCTATTTTATGTGGGGGCGGAGTGTTTTATATGTGTAATTAGGGTTAATACTTGAGTAATATTAGAGTATTCTCTCTTATATACCAAAAGGTTTAGGCAGTGTATTTGATGGGCTGAAACCAAGACCCAGGCTTCATTCTTGTTTTGGACCAAATATACATCCTTCGACTATTGTTTGGGCTGAACAAAATTATTACTAGACTATTAAAAGTGCCATACGAAAATTTATAGTCTTTCGTTGAAATTTGTTATTTTTTTTTTTTGGACAAAATGGTAGAATATTGGGTTAATGGTTATTTTTGAGGTTCGTAATGACAAAATGATTAATTTTCACGGGGATACGTTTTTTTGACAAGATCGGGATAAAACCATTATCATAGTTCACTTAAACCGTCAAAAGGCTAGTGTTGGGTATTGAACCGCAAGATGTGACTACGGGGTTAATTCTTTATTATTTATTTGAGGTTGAAGTGGAATATCACGGGTGCGTGTACTTAGTATCTTGAAGATATCGGGGTTGGTTGGATGCATGATTCTTCGAGATCCTTGTTCGAGCTTATAACCTTCTAAATGATTAAGACTTGAGTTATCTAGTTATACCTGATGTAAGGAGTTACGTTGTTGTGCTCACAGAGTATAGCTATCACTTTAAAGGAGTTACGTTGTAGTGCTCAAGTGTCACACAAAGATGTGGATATCCAAGATGAGTTCATATACAGTAAAGGAAGGTTGGATGGGTATATGAAACGACCTATGCTTAAAGGAGTTACATTGTAGTGCTCAGTATAGGTTCTTAGTCAGACAATAGTGCAAGTTTAAGTCACAAGTTCGGGTTATTTTACTTCGGTCTCAAGTTCGTAATACTGGGTTTTCTCCATCAGTGGTCACTACAAAAAGCCGTCGGAATGATAATGGGGTCGGTAAAGAGTTAGATGAGAAGAGTATAGAAGAGTAGAGATTTTATCAGCAGTTGATTCTCACGGGCTATTTATGGTACTTCACACATCTTCGCTTAATTGGACATACAGGGTGTACGCTGCCTCCGTTTCCATCGTAACCATAGTGTGTATGCTTCCGATTCCGCGAAGACATCGTGGGGGAAGAGAGAGTAGATGTGCTTTGACTTTCTTTGACTTTTCTTGCATTTTTTTGTGAAAACACTCTTTTTCCAGATGGATCTGCATTCAGGGGGAAGAAATGTGCACGTCAGGGACGCATAACAGACTCACGTGATCGAACTTACAATTTTATTACTACCGGAAGACGTCCGCAGAGATGATCAGTGGTTCAGTTTTGTAATTTTGGTGTACTCATTTCAACTTTCGCAGGTTGTGAAGTGCGAAGTAGCCTACTTATATGAGAAGATCTTGCTAATTTCTTGCATGTTACCCCCGAACGGGACTTCCACATTGAGCATAATCATTACTGAGTACTAGTCAGATTTCCTTGGTGTGGTTTACGATGTCATCTACAAATTCCGCTGCGTACTTACAACCTTCAAAAGTTAGAAGACATGTTAACTGCATCAAAGTTTCGAATCTGCTGAAGACGGTTGTCAGTTTGGGGGGAAGCTGATTCAGAAACTTCGCTTAAAGGAAGTATATGAAGAAGCCGTTAAAGACATGCAGCATGAATTGGGGGGACGTTAATCCAATTCATGTATATTACATCATTTGGCTACAAGTAAAGAAAAGTTCTCAAGCCGAGGTACAAGATGAAGACAAAGAGCGTCAACTGTAGTCATCCTCAGCACATGAAGAGCTTATGAAGACCTTTCTTTATTTGTATTTGTACTTGTAGGAAATGATGTAACTAATCCCATATGTTGCCACATTGGGGGAAGATTGTTGGGAATGCTTCTCGCACTAAAATGTGACAACGTATTTGGGATTATATTAGTTATTATGTTTGGCTCAAACACATGGACTGAAACCGTCAATATTGTAAAGTTATGTGTTTGATGCCCTATTTAAGCCCTCCTTGCCTTCACAAGGAGGTTGAAGCTTGTGTATGTAATTTTCACCTTTCACTTATCAATAAAACAACCAGGTTTTCCATCTCTCTCTCTCTACACTTTCTCTCTCTAACCCTAACCATGAAGATGATGTTCTTTCATCATCCAAGGCCTCCCGATTCACAATATGTCAACCAAAACACGATCCGACAAAGAGTTTAATAGAATTATCGCACAAGTTAACAAAGGCCGAAAGGAATTAACTAGGAGATTGAATTCTTAGAGATGATTTCTCATGAAAAAAACCATTGATTGTGAATCACTCAATTTTAAGTTGTGCATCATTACAAGTCACACCCAACTTGTTAGATTACTCTATACAATTATCATGGAACTACACACAAGTATATTTGTTTTTGATTGATTGATTTTTGTTTACCTTAGCATTTACACCAAAAAGGATTGACAATATTTTTTGACAAAACTTATTTTGCAAACCCAAACCACAATTCCCTTGGGACGATCTCAACTTACCCACCTTTACTACTACGGACGAGTATACTTGCTCGTATGTGTTGATTAAAGAATTGGATAAATTGATTTTATAAAAATTTAAAACTTGCACTACACACGACACATCAACAAGTATCTTCCACCCAACACTGGTCCTTTCACCTACACACACTCCAACAAAAAACATAAAAAAAGTACTTGAATTAATTGATACGTACATACATTCCGACAATGGGTCTTGGCCGGATATAACTGGGTCTAACCGGGTCTTGGCTGGATATAGCCGGGTCTAACCGGGTCTTGGCCCGATATAACCGGGTATATCCGGGTCTTATCCGGATATGACTGGGTCTAACCGGGTCAAGGGCGGATTTATCCGGGTCTTGACCGGATATGATCGGGTATAGCCGGGTCTAACCGGATATTGCCGGGTCTTTACCGGATATAGCCGGGTCTAACCGGGTTATGGCCGTATTTATCCGGGTCTTGACCGGATATGCCGGGTATAGCCGGGTCTAACCGGGTCTTGACCGGATATAGCCGGGTCTAACTGGATATTGCTGGGTCTTTACCGGATATGATCGGGTATAGCCGGGTCTAACCGGATATTGCCGGGTCTTTACCGGATATAGCCGGGTCTAACTGGTTTATGGCCGTATTTATCCGGGTGTTGACTGGATATGCCGGGTATAGCCGGGTCTAACCGGGTCATGGCCGGATTTATCTGGGTCTTGACCGGATATGATCGGGTATAGCCGGTTATACCCGGATATTGCCGGGTCTAACCGGGTTATGGCCGTATTTATCCGGGTCTTGACCAGATAGCCGGGTCTAACCGGATATTTTCGGGTATTGACCGGATATAGCCGGGTCTTACTGGTCATGGCCGGATACAACCTTAAAAAACACAAAAAGAAAAATGTTTGTACCTGAAATGACCTTGCAATTCTGGAACTATTAAAAATAAACTAATCAAATTTGTATTGTAACTTCTTTGTATTCCCAGTCACCGGAACTAACTTTTTTTAAACTCGCTGCTGCCATTTTGGTTGACTTTTTATTTATTTATTTGTTGGTCTTCCTTTGCTATGGGCCTCTTGTCTTGTTATAAAATGTGTATTGTAAGTTTAACAAAGTGTGAACTGTCTCAAGAGAGTTGCACTACACTCTTTTATTTTTCATTTTCGATAAATGTACAACACTGTTTTCAGTTGTATCTTCCATTTTTTCATCATTGTATGTTTCAATCAATGTTGCAAAAAAAGGTCTACAAGGCCGATTAATCGCCGATTAGGTGCTACAAGGCCACCGACCTTGCCGATTTATGTAACTGGGTCAAACAAATAGGTCAACCGTGGTCAACGGCGGTCAATGATGGTCAAACTTTCCAGAAACCTATAAATCTTGCTGGAAGTACCCAAAACTCACTGTAAACTTATTTTGATCACTTATAGTAACTCTTTAAGTCTATTACAAGTTTTTTTTTAGAAAATACCTTGCCGGAAATACCTAAAACCCACCGGAAATACACAAAACTTTCCGGAAATAACTAAAATTTGTCAGTAATGCCAATCCGATTAATCACCGACTAATCCCGCCTAGACCGATTACAAGCTACAAGGTGGTTGACCGCCCGACTACCGATTCGCGATTTTTGCAACCTTGGTTTCAATAAAACAAAAGTCAAAAATGAAATTATCTTAATGTTAGATAATAATATTTGCATAATTTGCGAGGGTGGATAGGGGTGTAAACGAGATGTCGCGAGCTGTTCGAGTATATTTTGTAGTCGAGTTCGAACTCCAAAATATTCGGCTCGTGAAACTCACCAGCCTTATCAAGTTTTGATTAAATTACAGTTTTACCCTTTTATATACATATATTTACTTATTGTTCATACAAATCGAGTCGAGCCGAGCTTGATATGCCAAGCATTTATCGAGTTCAAGCCTTAAATGTGGAAATAATTGAACTCGATTTTATATGACGAGTCGTGCTCAAGCTTGAAATCTGAAGCTCGTCCGAGCTTAAGTCAAGTTTCGAGCTCGAGTTTTAGTATTCGAGTCGAGCTCGAGCTTTGCAGTATTCGGCTCGTTTACACCTATAAGGAAGGACCGAGAGTGTTACACCCCGTGCCCACTTAGACCGAAAATTAAAACTTTTTACGCGGAAACGCTTCACTTTTACAGACATCCTGTTGCTCTTTTGACCATTTATAAAAATCCATAGACATTCAAACCTTGAAACTATTTTTAGATGAAACTAGACTCAATTACCTTTAAAACGACGGGTGGTGTGACCCGTAACAACTTACGGTTTAAAAGATATAATTTTACAAAAATTGCCAAAAACTGAAAAACATTCCCAACCGCCGGTTGGAAGACCCAACCGCCGGTTGGCGTCCTCAGAAAGGTCCCAGCCGCCCGGCTGGAGTACCAACCGCCGGCTGGCCCTCCTCAGAAAGTCTCAGCCGCCACGGCTGGGATCCCAACCGCCGGCTGGACCTTCACAGAAGATCTCAGCCGCCGCGGCTGGGATCCCAGCTGCCGGCTGGATGTCTTCAGGTCTCAAAATTATTTTTGTTTCGTTCCATTTTCACGACATTCAACTCATACCACATCCGTATTACACCAAACTTAACCAACAACAATACTTTAACATACTAAACATGTTCCGAAGACACTTGACCCGTTTACAACCCAAAACTAGTACATTCATACTTAATCCAAACGCCCCTTTTTCTTTGACTATAAACACATATAACATACTTTGACACAACGGTTGACCACCAAATCGTTAGGACAACCTTAACATACAACTTGTCACTCGGCTACACTTTACCAACCAATAAAAGACCAACGGGGGTACAAACTTTACACTTGAGCTCGGTATTCTACCTAAGCTCCTAAACACATACTACCTTTGATCTTGCCTATCCAAATCCTTAATCCCTATATCCAAGCCATCCATAAAAGCATGCCAGCCTACAAAAACTGTTAGACAACTAAACCGTAAGTACAAAGGCTTAGTAAGTAAAACGATCATAACATACCATTATGCTTCAATCAACACATAAGCATCATATACATTAAACACTTACTTTACGGGCTTACTACTCCACAACTCATCTAACACATAACATCAACTTATACAATAACATCAACTCATCACATAGGCCATATTCATCACTTCACTTAGACATATCTCAAGTACGTATTGATTGACATAAATCATACGTAACACATATATGTAGACATATCTCAAGTACATATTGCTTGACATAAATCATACATAACACATATATGTTAGAAATCCATATAACACATGTCATCATCATTATACTTACCTTAGCTTCCAAAGCTAAGCATAGAATCATTATCACCATCCTCATCCACCATTAATCATCATCATCAATAATCTTCATACTTAACCAAAACCTAACAACATAACAATCAATACCAACATTTAAGGGTTAACATAACCCATCAAATATACTAACCTTCCATCTTATATCATCATATGATCATACCTTGATCATATGATGATTTCCCACTTTTAATCATAATCTTAACCTTATTAATCATCAAATAGAAATACTTACTTGTGTGAAAGATCATTGCTTGGAAAGACTATGGCATTTGATCTTCATCTTCTTCATCCTTATCACCAACTAACTTTTTTTTCTTCTCTTTCTCTTCTCTCTAAAAACCGGACCATAAACACCCTATCTAAACTAATGGAGGGAATTCTAGAATTCCCTGGATAAGGTTAGTTAGGTAGCAAGTTTGGACCTTTGGCACATTAAGCCCCTCAAGTCTCATTCCTTCTATATTGGCCACATCACATGTCTTAACACTTTAGCATATGACAAGTCAACCCCTTGAAGTCTATTTTCTTTCTATTCTTGCCACATAATACTTTTCATAACTATACAATACATTCTTTGACTATCACATGACTAACGGGTTTGACTATAACTTTACATTCATTGACTAGCCAATCACATAAGGCCTTGGTCCATTTTCATCTACGGTGGGGTACAAGTACCCGGGAAACGGGTCTAACAATTCTACCCCTTTTTATTTAGATTTCGTCCCCGAAATCTCTCGTCTAATGCTATCCAAAACTAAATCACAACATATACGTGTCCTTGTACTTTCAAATCCTTAGTCATTTCATTGCAACGATCTAGATGATCTTGCAATTCTAAACTTCTATACCGTAATCTCAACTCCTAATCTACTATAAGCAACACTTCTTTCCACAAACTTATCCAAAATTTCCAACAATGACGACTTGTCATCCGAAAACATTTACAATTTTGACTTTATATAAGTCAAACTTCGGCACTATTTCCACGTCATATGCCCATGTACTAACATGACATAAAATCATATACCGGCCAATTTCGCATTTTACATAATATCAACACTTATCTACTTCAAAAACCGGTAACTTAATTCAATTTTATACCAAGTACCATCTAAATGGCACTTTCAAAATCTTTACCACGCATCACTTAAGCAATCTTTCTTATTAAATTTCGGGAATGCTCACCAATTAACCTATCAACTTAATGCACAACTCACACTAGGCGTCTATCTTAAGGTTTCACAGATTACCTTAACGCCGCTATAAGTTTTATTCATGTATAGCCTCTTCTTATGACGTCTAATCCTGTTTTAGTTTTCACTTTCTCATATCACTATCCGTACTCATGTCATATCGGCTACACATAAGTCCACTCATTTATAACTCTTTATTTACATAAAAAGGTGTCCCAATCTATGTAAGTAAGGAATTATAAACTTATGGTTCGGCAATTTACAATTTCTTCATTTAAATGAAAAGGCGTCCCAATCCATTTAAATCAAGAAACCATAAACCATCCTACTTATACGCTTCCGACATAACATTCGTACTTGCTTTACTTTCCATCTTTTCTAGCCTTGGATCCAATCTCACTAACTTTCCATCCATGCCATAAAGGCAAGCTAACCACCATGCCATAAAGGCAAGCTAAACATCCATGCTGATGAGTGTCTAAATACTCATCATTTTATTCCTATTTAAACTGCAAAAACAACCAAAAACACTTTGAAAAGTCACATAATGCTACAAATATCCATAGAATGTGTTTTTATATGATTCAGGTACAAAAGGATTGAAAACAGGTGAAAAACGAGCTAAGTTTACAAAATTGACAGTTTCAGTCCCTGAAGTTTCATAAATTGGCAGAATTAGTCCCTGAAGGTTTAATTTGGAAGATAAGTCAACATGAGTCCTTGGGAAATCAAATATGTTCACTATTAGTCCCTGGATGAAAGTTTTCAAGAATTGGCAAGTTCAACCCCTCAAAACTTCATAAATTACAAAAATGGTCCTTGTGTTTAATTAACAAACCAAACCGGACCCTATCCTAAAACTAAACCCAGCTACAAACTCTTAACCCAAATATTTTCCCAAGCCCAACAAACCAAGGCCCAATCAATAACCCGACCCAACCCTTAGCTTATACAAGGTTTGACTTCGGTCAAACCTTTCTCCTTCAATACCACCCGCCAAAACCATACCAGGATACCACCACAATCTCCACCACCCTTATCCTGACACCATCCACCCCCTACTCCTCAACACTCCACCTAACATGCCAAAAGGCATTTAATGCTTCTTCCTCAGTACACTCAACCAGAGATAGTGGATTTTTCCACTATCTCAATTTTGGCGCCAAATTTAGTTTTGAAGGCTGAGATCATCTCAAGGCAATCCAAGGGTGCATAATGGTTCAGAGAAGAAGATTAGACATATCCCATCTTAGTTTTGTATATATAGGTCCCTTTGTAAGCCTTTAAAGGCAAGTAGTTAATTTTATTAATCGTTTTTACTTATCAGTCTTTTACTTATTGTAATTTTCAATTCCAGTTATTAATGCAAGTTCAATTCAGTCAAGATAAGTTTATTTCAATCACTTTTGTTTTAAATTCCAGTATTTCTAAGATTTCAAGTTAACTGTTAAGCTAAATAATCTCGTAACCTGTTTAAAAATAATCACAAGCATCCACACCCTTGCTATAAGCTTATACAAGCTAATAATAGCTTTCTGTAAGCTTATATAGTGATTAATAGCTTTAAAATTCAAAAGATGAAGAAAGTCAATGAAAGTCAAAGAAGATCACCATAAGCTCTTCTGGTGGAATAAGCTGTTTCAGGAAGGCTTTTCTTGGGTTTTCTAGCTTGTGTGAACAAGCTAGGAGTGGTTCTGTCCTTGTTTCTTTGTTTCATAGCCATATCACTTGTAAGTCAGTTTTTAATATTTTGCATTAATTTTCAATATTACTGTTGAACAGCTTATTTATAGCTTATTGTCATAATTTTATGCTTATTGCTAGTTTCTAGTTATATTTCATCAATTATATCAGTATTAAATAGTTATTAAATAGTTATTTCTTAATTTTGCTTAATAATCACTAAAAAAGCCAAAAATAGCCTTATTATAGAGACTGCTTATTAATTGCTTATTCAAGTTTTGAAATTATTAATCAGTATTTAAATAAGTTATTGAAACCATTCTGAATCAGAAACCTATCTTATTTGGTCCATTTCTCTTGATAATCAGAAAATTGCCCTTGTAAAGGGGTGTTTGGATTAAGCCTGTTCTGTGTAATAAGTTACTGATTACTGTTCATTTGCATCCACATGAGTTTTGTCTAAGCTTATTAGGAGTTGTATAAGCTATAGACAGTAGATTTTAAGCAGATTGTACTCAGTTGAGGTTTTTGAATCCATTAGTGCAAAAATAGAATAGTTGTACTGCCATAATAAGCTTTGTATAAGCTATGGCTTATTTGATCATACTTTTTGCAAATATAGGTGTAATATAGTGGTTAAGGCAAGAATCCAAGAGTTGGATTTGTTTCATGCAGAATTAAACAAGTTAGGGCAAAATCTGTCACAGACTCAGTATATACTAAGCAGACTAGCAGCTTTTAGCTGCTATTCTCAGCTTATTATTGGCTTATCCAGTTGAGCTGAGACCTTGATTTCTGGGTTACAGATAGTTCACATAGCTAGCTTTTAGTTCATTATCTTGGATCCCACTTTTTAGCTTATTTCATGGCTTAAATCTGGTCTGCACTTTACCCATTTCACTGATCCAAGCCTGCAATCAGATTTTTGGTTTCTAGACCATCTGATCTTGTGCTCAATTAGAGTTCAATTGGTTGTTGTAAATTGGGGCTTTTAGTATTTTTGTGTAGCCTGTATTGCTAGGAAGCTTTTGCCCCCATATTATTCCACTTATCAGCTTATTTAAGTGCTTAAAATCTGTCTGCAAGTTGGGGCTTTATCTGTCATTTCTGCACAATTAGTGATACTGCATAACTGCTTATCAGCTTATTTTCTTGTGCTTATTTATGCTTATTCTGTTGTTTTAAGCTTCTATTAGTATATTAAATCTATTTCCTAGCCTGTGGTAATTTTTAGAGCTTTTTAGCTTATTTTTGGGCTTATTCCCAAACTGCTTATTAGCCCAACTGCTTATTAGGGTTTATATAACTTGTAATTTTATTTTTCCTAGACTTAGAATATTAATTTACACTTAACTTGAATTTTTCAGATTTTTTCTAAGTCATTTACTATTTTTAATAATTTAATTAGTTTTTAATAGTTTTTAATTCATAATAAAAAATATAAAAATAAGAAAAATATAAATCTTTTTTCTACAATTTTCTTTTATTATTTAGGATTTAAGAAAAATAATTTTGCACTTGTAGGACTTATTTTTAGAGATTTCACTTTTTAATCGCGTTTTTAGAATTCCAGTTTCGCGTTTTTAATATAATTTGTGTTAATCTTAATTTTCTTTTGAGAATTTGTTTCTCATTTGTTAATTAGAATTTAAAAAATCAAAAATTCCATATCATCAGTCACTTTAATCCCGAACCTTACACAATCGTCCATTCACACCTCGTTGAGAAACGACCTGGGTAATCACTTACCTGGTTTCACACTACACACACAAACGTGAGTTTTTGCAAGATAGCCTTTTTCTTAAAGGGTTAATTTGTCTTTATTTCACGTGTATCCGTCTGCATAATATTTATATACACTATTTAGCACGGATCAAAATTTTGGCGCCGCTGCCGGGGAGGTTGTGTTGCGACAATATTGTTTAGAGTTTAAACGATTAGTGACTTGAGATCCTTCTTTCAGAAGTTTCCACTTTCATAAACCATATAAAATACAAAAATATTTTTCTTTTCTTTTATATATATAATATCATATAGAAATAAAAAAAAAAACCAAAAACATTTTCCGTTTTATTGTAAAATAAAAAAAGATAAAAGCAAAATTAATATAATATTCCTCAACTTGGGTATTATCATAATAAGTTCCCAAACCAAAGATTAAAACTTGCCTTTGTGTCGCTTGCGAATTCGGCTCACCTTTGATTGATAAACAAACTATAACGGAGGTTTAAGGATAGTTTGACATTAAATTGTCGAACCGAAAGAAGCGGGTTTTTAAGGAGCATTTATTGCCCACCTTTGCTTCTCCACCACTATGTGCGTTTTTCAGTCAGAGAGCTACCGTACGCTGGTTGATTTAAGGATTTAAGTTCCTTGTGTTTTGCTTCGATCTTGATTTAATTGAAATATTTAGTGCATGCGCACTCGTTCTTCTAGGTCATCAAGCCCTTTTCGTGAGCTTGTAAACATACCTCGAAGACGTCGTAGACGTTCTGCCCCATCAGTCGTACCTGAGGTACGTGTTGTTCCCAAAACCCCTGTCATCATGGCAGAAGACCGTCCTATGAATGAGCTTCTCCAAGCTCCCACCGAGGGCTATGGAGATGCCATTATTGTTCCAGCCATCGTGGCTGAGAATTTTGAGCTTAAAACCGGGTTGATAAACCTTGTAACATCGCGTCAATTCTATGGTTTTGAAAGGGACGATCCTCAAGATCACATTCGATGGTTCAATAAAATCACATCCACCATCAAATGCAAAAATGTCCCTGAAGAGGCAATCAAACTTCTTCTTTTCCCGTTTTCCATCGATGGGGCTGCCAAGAATTGGCTTGACAAACAACCCCCTCGATCAATTGGAACATGGGAAGATTTGGTTCAAAAGTTCGTAAATGAATTCTTTCCTCCTTCTAAAACCACGCATCTTAAAAATGAAATCATGAAATTCACACAACAATTTGATGAATCATTTGGTGAGGCATGGGATCGTTTCAAAGGATTGCTTCGCAAATGTCCTCATCATGGTTTCACCGAGTTGATGCAAATGGACATTTTCTACAATGGTTTAAACCCATCTGACCAAGATTCTCTAAATGCCTCAGCTGGAGGTAATTTTCTGAGCAAATCCACAAAAGAAGCTTTAGCACTCATTGAAAATAAGTCTAAGGTCCGCACTGCACGAACCAGGCCATATAATTCTCAGGCTAGTGATGGTCCTTCCACTTCATCTCCCGTGAGTTCTTCTAGTACTGATACTCAGCTTTCTGAACTCACGAAGGCTATTCAAACTTTGGTTTTCTCCTCACAAAAGAAAGATTCTGCTCCACAAACTTCTCACACTGCTGAAGTAAAAAAGATAGAAGTTTGTGTTACTTGTGGTGGTCCTCACGCTTACTACAATTGTACTGCCACCGATGGCACTTCATTTGATGTAAATGCTATAGCCAGAATTTCCAATCAAGGAGGTAATCAGTACCGTCCTCAAGTGGAACCAAACTACCGTGCTAGCAACCAAATTGGACCACCCGGATTTCCTCTACCCAACAATCCAAATAGGATTAATCCTAATCAACAAAAAAGGCAAAACATGCAAAATCAATTTCATACCCCGAACAATCAATACCCACCCCAAAGGGGTAATCAAGGGTATTCAGCTCCTAATTACCAAGGACCTCTCTCAAATGAACTTGATAACTACGTCAAGGTTAATGAGACCAAAATGAGAGCAATGCAAAATCAAATCTCTAATTTGAAGAATGAATTTCAATCTTCAATACACAAGCAAGTAACTGAGCTAAAGAATGAGCTTTCAAACAAGATTGATCATTCTCAAAGCGAAGTTAAAAATATGCTTGCCAGTCTCATGAACCATCTCAATCCACCTTCTTCCTCGGGAGGTCTCCCTGGTAACACTGTTGTCAACCCAAAGGGTGAACTCAAAGCTGTCACCACACGCAGTGGTAAAGCTTATGATAGACCCACTATTCCTACTACCTCTTCTTCTTCCCCCCCCCCCCCAAGGTAGTGGAAAGTGAACCTGAGGTGACTAAGGACAAGATACTTCCTACTAATAAAGGAGGTACCGACGACGTCCAACCTCAAGTTGTCCCGAAACCCAAGACTAAACCTGGAGTTGTCTTTGAACCGCATGAAATCCCTGTTGAAAACCCTAAATCTAAACCTTCTATTCCTTACCCATCACGTTTAAATGAGCAAAAGCTCCGCGAAAAGGGTAGTCAACAAATGGATAAATTCTTTCAAATCTTTAAAGAATTACATTTTGACATAAGCTTTGCGGATGCTATCATTCTGATGCCCAAGTTTGCATCCACAATCAAACACTTGTTAAGCAACAAGGAAAAACTGTTTGAAATGGCAAGAACTCCATTAAATGAGAACTGCTCAGCAGTTACCTTGAAAAAGCTTCCCGAGAAGCTTGGAGATCCTGGAAAGTTTCTAATACCCTGTGTATTTCCGGGAATGGTTGAATGCTATGCCTTAGGCGATCTTGGTGCAAGCATCAACCTGATGCCTCATTCAGTGTGGAAGAAACTTTCTCTTCCGGATCTTATTCCTACATGCATGACTCTTGAGCTTGCAGATCATTCAATATCTCATCCACGTGGCATTACTGAGGACTTATTTGTGAAAGTAGGAAAGTTCCATTTTCCAGCTGACTTTGTGGTTGTTGATTTCGATGCTGATCCTAGGGTTCCTCTCATTCTTGGAAGAGGATTCCTAAGAACGGGCCATGCTCTCATTGATGTATTTGAGCATGAAATCACATTACGTGTGGGTAATGAAGCTGTTACCTTTAACCTCGATCAAACTTTGAGGTACTCCTCAAATTATGATTCTGAATCGGTTAACCGAATCGATGTCATTGATATGGCTTCAGAGGAGTACTCTCAAGAGTTTCTTGGTTATTCTCATAATTCTGTGAGTGGGGATCCCACCACATCTTCTCTGCCTATCATTTCTGACTCTTCCCCTTCTCTCACTCCGTTTGAGGGAAGTGATTTCATTTTGGAAGAGATTGAGGCTTTTCTCAAGTGTGATTCATTTCTAGAAGGAATTGATAACGCTGAGATTGATCTGGAGGGAGATATTCTTCTTCTTGAGAAATTGTTGAATCAGGACAATTCTCCTCCTCTCCCTCCCGTTGAACTTCATTATGAGGAAATCAAATCAGTTGAGAAAACCGATGAATTTCCTAAGGTCGAACTCAAAGACTTACCACCTCATCTTGAGTACGCATTTTTGGAGGGTGATGATAAATTACCCGTCATTATTGCTAAAGATTTAAGTGATGAGTAAAAGACTGCTCTAATAAAGGTCTTGAAGTCACACAAGCAAGCCATTGCTTGGAAACTCTCCGACATAAAGGGTATCAACCCTGAATTTTGTACTCACAAAATTTTAATGGAGGATGACTTTAAACCAGCAGTCCAACATCAAAGAAGGGTGAATCCTAAAATCCACGATGTTATAAAACAAGAGGTTCTCAAACTTCTTGATGCAGGATTGATTTATCCCATCTCTGATAGTCCTTGGGTTAGTCCCATTCACTGTGTTCCAAAAAAGGGTGGCATAACTGTTGTCACAAATGATGAGAATGAGTTGATCCCAACTCGATTGGTTACGGGGTGGCGTGTGTGCATTGACTATCGTAAGTTAAATGATGCTACCCGAAAAGACCACTTTCCTCTACCCTTTATGGACCAAATGCTTGAGAGATTAGCAGGGAACGAGTACTATTGTTTCCTTGATGGTTTCTCGGGTTACTTTCAAATTCCCATTGATCCACAAGATCAAGAAAAGACCACCTTCACATGCCCCTATGGAACCTTTGCTTATAAACGTATGCCTTTTGGCTTATGCAATGCTCCAGGCACATTCCAAAGGTACATGATGTCCATATTCTCCGACATGATCGGGAAAACTATGGAGGTCTTTATGGATGACTTCTCGGTCATTGGGGATTCATTCAAAACATGTCTCTCCCATTTAGAAAACATGTTGAAACGGTGTGAAGACACCAATCTTTGTCTAAATTGGGAGAAGAGTCATTTTATGGTCAAAGAGGGCATTGTCCTCGGCCATAAGATATCAAAGAACGGGATTGAGGTTGACAGAGCTAAAGTTGATGTCATTGCTAAATTACCTCATCCCACTACCGTCAAAGGTATTAGGAGTTTTCTGGGTCATGCCGGTTTCTATCGTAGATTCATACAAGATGTTTCTAAAATCGCCCGGCCTATGACTCATCTTCTTGAAAAGGATGCTCTTTTTATCTTCTCACCCGAGTGCATCAAAGCTTTTGAAACATTAAAGAAAAAGCTTACTGAAGCACCCATTCTGGTTGCCCCCGACTGGGATTTACCCTTTGAGCTCATGTGCGATGCAAGTGATTTTGCTATCGATGCAGTCCTGGGGCAACGAAAAGCCAAACACTTTCAGCCTATCCACTACGCAAGTAAAACCATGACTGAAGCTCAAACTCATTACACCACTACAGAAAAAGAATCATTAGCTGTGGTGTATGCCTTTGAGAAGTTTCGGCCATATTTGATCTTGACAAAATGTGTAGTGTATACGGATCACTCGGCTCTCAAATATCTCTTTGCAAAACAAGATGCAAAGCCGAGATTGCTCCGTTGGGTTCTCCTCCTGCAAGAATTTGATATCATTATACGTGATAAAAAAGGAGCTGAGAACCTAGCTGCTGATCATCTATCCCGATTAGAGAACCCACACCAAGATGTTTTTGAGAAAAAGGAAATAAATGAAACATTTCCTCTCGAGACTCTCAATGCGGTTGCTTTTTGTGGAGATTCTACTACCCCATGGTTTGCTGACTTCGCAAATTACCATGCGGGTAACTTCATAGTGAAAGGGATGTCGACCCAACAGAAGAAAAAATTCTTCAAGGATGTTAAACGTTACTTCTGGGACGACCCCTACTTGTTCAAAATCTGTGCGGATCAAGTCATCCGACGGTGTGTTTATGGACAGGAAGCTATTGACATTCTCAAAGCTTGCCATGCTAGACCCACTGGGGGCCATCATAGTCCAAACTACACCGCCAAAAAGGTGTTTGATTCCGGGTTTTATTGGCCCACAATCTATAAGGATGCCCATGATCTCATCAAAACCTGTGACGCTTGTCAGCGTCACGGAAATATTTCACAACGAAATGAAATGCCACAAAATGCTATTCAAGTTTGTGAAATCTTTGATGTCTGGGGCATTGACTTTATGGGGCCATTTCCATCATCTCGAGGAAATAAATACATTCTCGTGGCTGTTGACTATTTGTCAAAATGGGTAGAAGCGAAAGCTTTACCCACCAATGATGTCCGAGTTGTTGTAAAATTCCTGAAAGCTCTTTTTGCCCGTTTTGGAACTCCACGTGCTATAATCAGTGATCGTGGTACACATTTCTGCAATGACAAGTTTGATAAAGTCATGCAAAAGTATGGTGTAACTCACCGACTTTCTACTACTTATCACCCACAAACAAGTGGACAAGTGGAAGTTTCAAATCGGGGTATTAAAAGAATCCTGGAAAGGACTGTAGGAGAAAACCGTGCATCCTGGTCGGATAAGTTGGATGATGCACTATGGGCCTTCCGTACAGCTTACAAAACACCCATTGGGTGTATGCCTTACAAGCTTGTGTACGGAAAGGCATGTCATCTTCCGATCGAATTAGAGCACAAAGCCTACTGGGCCTTGAAACATGCTAACTTTGACATCCAAACTGCGGGTGATCACCGTAAAGTTCAAATGAATGAATTAAATGAACTGCGTGATCAGGCCTACGAGAACTTTTTGATCTACAAAGAAAAGACAAAGAAGATTCATGACTCTAAAATCAAGAACCGCGTTTTCAACGTTGGTGATCGAGTCCTTCTTTTCAATTCAAGATTAAAGATCTTCTCAGGCAAACTCAAATCCCGTTGGTCTGGTCCATTCACTATTACAAAGGTTTATCCATATGGTACCGTTGAGTTATCTCAAAATGACGGTCCAAATTTTAAAGTGAATGGCCATCGGTTAAAACACTACTTTGGAGAGGACATACCACCCATGGTTGTCCCGGATCTTCAAACTTTCCCCATGAACCAATGAATGCGGGGTCGAGTCAAGCTAAGTGACTCGGTGAACAAAAATATTAGCACACCATATGGGTCTTCACCCATATTTCTGTCTTCTTTCTCTTTTCTAACACCTAAGTGTGGGGGAGTTGCCCCTGCTGTTGTATATCATATATATAATAATAATAATAATAATAATAAATAATAATAATAATAATAATAATAATAATAATAATAATAATAATAATAATAATAATAATAATAATAATAATAATAATAATAATAATAATAATAATAATAATAAAATTGTTGTGTTTCCACTTTTGGCTAGTAGTATTTCCTTTTTACGTTCTAAGTGTCGGCATAATAGCCGGTGCTTTGAATATTGAGGGCAATATTCAATTCTAAGTGTGGGGGGGAATTCTGGCGAATTTGATCAAATTTGTACCTTCTAGTGCCCTAGTTCCCCCATTTTGGCCAAAATTTTAATTTTTTTTCATTTGGTGGAAGTGCTTTGCACTAACACAACAAATGGTTATCAGTCCACCATGTCTAACCCACATAAGGACTGGCTAATCCGAGAGCAAACGGCTCTTGGTAAAGATATCTCAAATCCGTTTATGGCTTACAATTTGCCAAAAATTGTATGGTATTCAACTCCCCATATCTTTATAAGTGAAGAGTTGGCTAGCCCGCAAGGTTATGGCTTGTGGTAAAGGCATTGGAAAACCATAATTGGTAATCAGCTCACCAAGATAATAACTGTATTTTATCTAAGAGTTGGCTAGTCCAGAAGCAAACGGCTTTTGGTAAAGACAAATCAAATCCGTTGACAGCTGATGGTTTGCTCAAAATCATTTGGTTATTAATGTACCAAAGTATCATACTAAAACATTGGCTACTCCAGAAGTAATGGCTTTTGGTAAAGAGACATAAAATCCATTAAATTTTCATAAATGATTGCTAGGGACTAGCAATAGTTTAGTGTGGGGGATTGATGAGTGTCTAAATACTCATCATTTTATTCCCATTTAAACTGCAAAAACAGCCAAAAACACTTTGAAAAGTCACATAATGCTACAAATATCCATAGAATGTGTTTTTATATGATTCAGGTACAAAAGGATTGAAAACAGGTGAAAAACGAGCTAAGTTTACAAAATTGATAGTTTCAGTCCCTGAAGTTTCATAAATTGGCAGAATTAGTCCCTGAAGGTTTAATTTGGAAGATAAGTCAACATGAGTCCTTGGGAAATCAAATATGTTCACTATTAGTCCCTGGATGAAAGTTTTCAAGAATTGGCAAGTTCAACCCCTCAAAACTTCATAAATTACAAAAATGGTCCTTGTGTTTAATAAACAAACCAAACCGGACCCTATCCTAAAACTAAACCCAGCTACAAACTCTTAATCGAAATATTTTCCCAAGCCCAACAAACCAAGGCCCAATCAATAACCCGACCCAACCCTTAGCTTATACAAGGTTTGACTTCGGTCAAACCTTTCTCCTTCAATACCACCCGCCAAAACCATACCAGGATACCACCACAATCTCCACCGCCCTTATCCTGACACCATCCACCCCCTCCTCCTCAACACTCCACCTAACATGCCAAAAGGAATTTAATGCTTTTTCCTCAGTACACTCAACCAGAGATAGTGGATTTTTCCACTATCTCAATTTTGGTGCCAAATTTAGTTTTGAAGGCTGAGATCATCTCAAGGCAATCCAAGGGTGCATAATGGTTCAGAGAAGAAGATTAGACATATCCCATCTTAGTTTTGTATATATAGGTCACTTTGTAAGCCTTTAAAGGCAAGTAGTTAATTTATTAATCGTTTTTACTTATCAGTCTTTTACTTATTGTAATTTTCAATTCCAGTTATTAATGCAAGTTCAATTCAGTCAAGATAAGCTTATTTCAATCACTTTTGTTCTAAATTCCAGTATTTCTAAGATTTCAAGTTAACTGTTAAGCTAAATAATCTCGTAACCTGTTTAAAAATAATCATAAGCATCCACACCCTTGCTATAAGCTTATACAAGCTCATAATAGCTTTCTGTAAGCTTATATAGTGATTAATAGCTTTAAAATTCAAAAGATGAAGAAAGTCAATGAAAGTCAAAGAAGCTCACCATAAGCTCTTCTGGTGGAATAAGCTGTTTCAGGAAGGCTTTTCTTGGGTTTTCTAGCTTGTGTGAACAAGCTAGGAGTGGTTCTGTCCTTGTTTCTTTGTTTCATAGCCATATCACTTGTAAGCCAGTTTTTAATATTTTGCATTAATTTTCAATATTACTGTTGAACAGCTTATTTATAGCTTATTGTCATAATTTTATGCTTATTGCTAGTTTCTAGTTATATTTCATCAATTATATCAGTATTAAATAGTCATTTCTTACTTTTGCTTAATAATCACTAAAAAAGCCAAAAATAGCCTTATTATAGAGACTGCTTATTAATTGCTTATTCAAGTTTTGAAATTATTAATCAGTATTTAAATAAGTTATTGAAACCATTCTGAATCAGAAACCTAGCTTATTTGGTCCATTTCTCTTGATAATCAGAAAATTGCCCTTGTAAAAGGGTGTTTGGATTAAGCCTGTTCTGTGTAATAAGTTACTGATTACTTGTAACGCCCCATGACCACTTATACCAAAAAATTTGAACTTTATACGCGGAAACGATTGACTAAAACGGACTCATACAAATTCTTCATCTAATGACTAGAATCTATAACATTTAACCTTCTAAACATACTTGCAAGAACATATACTCGAAGACCCTTCAAAACATTTCATACAATTTTTCTAACACGACCAAACAACCCTTCTGAGACCAAGATACGCCGTATCCTTTTTAGGGATACGCCGTATCAAAGTTGAGAGACAATACGCCGTATCAATCTAAAGTGATACGCCGTATTATCCTAAACTTCTGATACGCCGCATCTATTAAATTAGATACGCCGCATCGACCCACTGAGACAGAAAATTTCAAGAAAATAGCTACGATGCGCCATATCCCAAAAGGAGATGCGCCGTATCTCAAAGGAGATGCGCCGTATCTACCCTGCACCACAGAAATTCTGGACTACTGTCCCAATTTTGCACTTTCAAAATCCTCGGCTGGAAACCCGACCTCCCGGACTCGAAACTTGACGAAACTTTCCAGAATCCTTTAGTATGTCCGTAAGATTAATTTCATGCAAAAACATCACCCGTTTGACCACCCGTAATAGTACCTCAAAATTGGACGGGTTATGCATTAATACCCAAAATGACCCATTTACACTACAAGACCATTTATACTACTACCAATTCACAAATAACTTGACCATAACCATTAACTTAACATATCAAAAGCGTTCCATGCATACATGACCCGTTAACATCTCAAAATGGGTAGAAACATGCTTATACCAAACACCCCTTAATGAGTACTATAACCATACAAGTTCTAACTTAGACACCATATGAACATCATAACTTATACACAAACTTGACCCTTGGCCACATGAACAAAGACCATATATGACCACGAGACCGTGAACTAACAAAATGACCATATAAAAAGAAGTGTACCCACGACACAAAAGAACACTTGGGGGCTTCCAACTTCAATATGCTTGGTCCAAAAGAGAACGGTCTTCTACTACATAACCACTTACGCCTTTTCCTTACCTTTGCTCGATCCTTGGGTACCTATCAAGAAAACATCACAACTAAACATGTAAGCGATACGCTTAGTAAGTACATGGCATAACAAGCTAAACATCATACATAACCATAACTAGTCTAACCACTAGTTAAGCTAGCGATATAGGGGCACTTACCTCACATCGACATAGTTGATGAGGCGAAAAGTGTACCGCTTTTAAGGGGTCATTTAAGCCCGAAATCGTATTTATTTGATCAAATATTGCCCTAAATCGTTCCTTTTGTCATTTTAGGTACTTTTGAGGAGAAATCTGGAAAAGGAGGCATTTTGGACGTTTTTGGAGCATAAAAGTGAAGAAAACGGCAAAGTCTCAAAATTGTGCTGAAAGTCACCTTTGACGGCGTCAACATTAACTCCAGACGGCGTCATGCCTTGGCAAGAAAAGTTGGATGTGAAATTTACTCATGACGGGCCAGTGAGTTTGCATGAGAATTCTGACGGCGTCACGCTTTAACTAAATCAAGGGCGTCACGGCTTAAATCATAAGGGGACGGCGTCACGTTCAGGATCCGACGGCGTCAAGACTTGATAAGCCAGAATGGATTTTTGAAGAGCTAAAGAGGGACGGCGTCAAGATGGTCATCCGGGAACCCTAAAAGCGGCGAGGTGACGGCGTCACAATGCATAAGGTGACGCCGTCAGATGTCAAAGTCTATATATAGTTTTCTAATTTTTTGTCATTAAAGAGAGCTTAGTGTGTGGAATTTTGGGATAAAACCCTAAGACGATTTTAGCTACTTTTTCAGGGCTTCTTGCCTTGAGATCTTCCATGTTTCATTGAAAGATAAGTTATCAATTAATCATTCAATATGTCTATGTGTTGTTTGATTCTATCTTATGCTTGTCTTTTGTTTAACATGTTAGGCTAAATTTATCTTGTGTTTGCTTAGATCTAATGAAACCTAGCTATTGATTATTGGTTGTTAGTGTGTTATTAGTTGTATTGGATGATTGTTTATCTATGTTAGGCTTAAGAAAACTGGCTAACTTCCTATTCGGTAACTTGCTTGAACGTCGTAAGAAACATGAACCAAACGCGTACTAAAGGTTTTTATGGTTGTATTTAATGCACAAGCGAATTCTAGTGATCCCATGTTAGGAGCTTCCTAGCCGGCTCGACATAGGAGTGAAGTAGGAGCTTGTAGAGTTTGGGGAAGTAAGTACGCCACCCCACGAATGGTATTAAGGAATACACCCGTCATCCACGCGACTAATACACACTAATTAACCGGTAAAAGATAGTTAGGGAGTAAGGAAATCTAAGTAAACACATTTCTCTACACATAAGTTTCTCACCACTTTTCATTTTTGTTATTTTATTTTATTTGCATTTGTAGTAATTTGGGTTAGTTGACTAGCAACTAATTCCGCCCACTCCTTCAAAACCCGAGATTTTACTTGCTTTCATAAAATATAAAAACATAAAAAGAATCTTCCTCAACCCTTAGACCTATTAGAGTAGCTTTTCATACCTAACGAACACTATTCCCTGTGGAGAACGATCAATCCCCCGTACTTACCACTACACTATACTACATCGGTCAGGTACACTGCCTGGTGGGGTTGTAAGCCTCTTGAGATCCCTCGAGAGGTAAAACCTGTTGTAAGGTTG
The DNA here is from genome assembly GCA_021014915.2 of Artemisia tridentata subsp. tridentata. Classification (NCBI taxonomy): domain Eukaryota; kingdom Viridiplantae; phylum Streptophyta; class Magnoliopsida; order Asterales; family Asteraceae; genus Artemisia; species Artemisia tridentata. The sequence continues at coordinate 397,952,399 of CP139505.1, read as the reverse complement.
CAAAAACCACGCATCAAGTTTTTGGCGCCGCTGCCGGGGAATAGTTATTGTTTAGGTTGAATTTTTATTTCTATTAGGTCTACTCACTAGATTCCTTTCTAGTGAGATTTTTATTTTATTTTTCTAGGTTTTCTTTAGTCTATCTATTTTCTTCGTGTCTTTGTTCGTAACCATTACCGTCCGACATCATGGAAGATGGTAATATCTTTAACCTCCACAACCCACCACCACCTCCTAGAACCCGCACTTTAGGAGGATATTCCCTAAGTTTGGATGATGACCCCCCTAATCTTAGAATCACTAGGAGCCGAAGCTCGATAAAGACTCTTGCCACACCCTATGCTGAACCCGAAAGGGAAATGCATAAATTAAGGCGACTCCACCAAGCGGCTGAACCATCCACGATCGATTTTGATGATGCCCTCTCCGAGGAAGAATCCAATCATCATTCTACACCTCCTAGCCCTCAACCCAATTACGATATGGAAGTTCCCGAAATCCCAATCCCCAAATGTCTCAAGGACTACTCTTCTCCCACCCCGCGTGGTTTTTCCAATGCTATCGTTTTTCCAAATGAACACACGGATGGGGTCTTGCGTGCAACTGATATTTGGCTGGTCCAAAGTGTATGCAAGTTTCACGGATTGAAAACTGAAGATCCAATCCAACACATCAAGGACTTCCTGAAAATAGTGGATACCCTCCACACGGACGGAGCCACTAGAGATACCTCCCGGTTGCGATTCTTTCCCCTTACCCTTCATGAAAGAGCCGGAGACTGGTATAACCAACTTCCTTCCGAATCCATCTTCACATGGGAACAGCTTATCTCAAAATTCTATGAGAAATTCTTTCCCATAGGAAGAACTTCAAAGTTGAGAGACGAAATCCTCCGCTTCCATGTTGGACCAGCAGAACCTATTCACAAGTCTTGGGTTAGATTCAAGGATCTAATTAGACAGGTCCCTCATCATGGCATTGAACTCTGGCTTCTTGTCCAAATCTTTTATGACAGTGTCTCCAAAAATGACCAATTGGGCATTAATAATTCATCAAAAGGAAAAATAGCCAAATTAAGCGTTGAGGAAGGATGGAATAGAATTGAGGAATACGCGAATGATCAAGACGATACCTGGGATGAACCCGATTCGATCATGAGCGTTTCCAAGATCATGAAAGAGCCTCCTTTTGCTAGCCGGGTGAGTAGATTGAATGATCAGGTATCTTATCTAGACAAATCGCAACCAACTAAGCGGTTATCAAACCCATACTTGATCTGTGATCAATGTGGTGGCCCGCATGAAGTAGAGGAATGCGAGGATGGTACCACCACCGAACAAGCATGCTTGTCAAGCCACGACATCTTCGATGATCCTTCGCTCTTAACTTTCTACCAAAACAATGATTTCACCCCCTGGGGAAATCTTGTGAGAGAAGGGGGAGGAGGAGAATATCCTGACTACAAGGTTAGGAGCACTTTTGAGGATGATCTTGGGCACTTCACGTTTGAGAAGAATCTGCAGCTAAGTGGTCTCGACAACCTCGTCACTAGCCAACAAAACGACGTGAAGGCCAAATTCGCAGAACTCAACGCCATTCTCGACGGCCTTGGCGAACCACAAAGAGATCCTTTACTCGCCATCACCACTCGTGCTGGAACAACTACTAAGGATCCACCCTACCCAGCTCAACCATCTAACGCCATGGAACCCAACACCCCTCATGAGGAGAACGATAATGTGAACGACGAAAATCCCGAGCAAACCCCTCCGGTAACTCCATCCTCACCTACTCCTGCCAAACAGCCCCTTAAAGTCCCATACCCATCTCGCCTCAAGAATCAAAAGGTCGAAAGTGATAATAAAAGATTCTTGTCATATTTAAAGAATTCGGTTGTCACCATACCCCTTCTTGATGCATGTTATCATATGCCCAAATATAGTACATACTTCAAGAGGCTGCTCACCAACAGGAAAGGGCTCGAGGGTCTTGTAACCTTAGGAGAAGAATGTTCTGTGGTGACTCAACGAGGGCTACCAAAGAAGGTGGACGACCCAGGTAGTTTCACCTTGCCCTGTTCAATTGGATCTCTTTCAGTCAAAAATGCCTTAGCCGACTTAGGAGCAAGCATCAATCTTATGCCGCATTCCCTGTTCCGCAAGCTAGGGTATTCTGGGTTGAAACCAACCCGTATGAGCATCCAACTGGCCGATAGATCAGTCAAATACCCCTTAGGAATATGCGAGAATGTGCTGGTTAAGGTAGGGAAGTTTAAATTTCCAGTTGACTTCGTCATCCTAGAAATGGAAGAAGATGATCTTGTGCCCATCATTCTAGGAAGACCCTTCCTTGCAACTTCTCGTGCTGTTATTGATGTTCATGACGGCAAACTAACCTTACGAGTGGGGGCCGATAGCTTAACCTTCGACATCAAGGACACAATGAATCTTTCTCTCGAAGCAGATAATCAACTGTATTTCATTGAAGAAATCGATGAACTATCCGACGAGATTGATAATTGTGTAGATGAACAGGTGGAAGCTGGTTGGTTGCGAGATGAAGCTTTCTTACCCATCTTAGAGGAGGAGAAGGCTATGGATGTGAATGCAGTCTCCTTCTATCCCAGACAAGAAATCGAACAGCTTGAGCTTCGTAAACCCGAGAACAAACTTAAACCTTCCATCATCGAGCCACCCACGTTAGAACTCAAGGAACTCCCGAACAACCTTGAATATGCCTTCCTTCATGGAGAAGATCAACTTCCGGTAATCATAAGCTCCTCCTTGAAAAGTGAACAAAAAGATAAACTCTTAGGAGTTCTAAAAAAATATAAAGGGGTTATAGCATGGAGTGTAGCCGACATCAAGGGGATTGACTCTACTTTCTGCACACATAAAATCCTCATGGAGGAAGATTATAAACCCTCCGTGCAGCCTCAAAGGCGAGTAAATCCCAACATAAAGGAAGTTGTAAAGAAGGAAGTCATTAAGCTCCTAGATGCAGGACTAATTTACCCGATTTCAGACAGTCCATGGGTAAGTCCTGTACAGGTTGTACCAAAAAAGGGAGGAATGACGGTGGTGAAGAACGATAAGGATGAGTTAGTACCTCAACGAACAGTAACTGGATGGCGTGTGTGCATCGATTATAGGAAGTTGAATGATGCAACCCGAAAAGATCATTTCCCTCTCCCATTTATCGACCAAATGTTGGAAAGGTTAGCAGGTCATGAGTACTACTGCTTCCTAGATGGGTTCTCAGGGTATTTCCAAATCCCTATCGCTCCTGAGGACCAAGAAAAGACCACGTTTACATGCCCTTATGGCACCTTCGCCTACAAACGAATGCCCTTTGGACTATGTAACGCCCCCGCCACTTTCCAGCGCTGCATGACGGCAATCTTCCATGAGTTAATGGAAGACAGCATGGAGGTCTTTATGGATGATTTTTCAGTCTTTGGGAACTCTTTTGATCGCTGTCTTGCTAACCTAGAGAAAATGCTCAAACGTTGTGAGGAGACCAACTTAGTACTAAACTGGGAAAAGTGCCACTTTATGGTAAAAGAAGGGATTGTGCTGGGGCACAAAATTTCAGGAAGTGGAATCGAAGTAGACCGGGCAAAAATTGAAGCTATATCTAAACTTCCCTATCCAACAACTGTCAAGGCAATCCGTAGTTTTTTGGGTCATGCTGGCTTCTATAGGAGATTCATTAAGGATTTCTCAAAGGTAGCCAAACCGATGACTCAGTTACTCATGAAGGATGCCCCGTTCGACTTCTCTCAAGAGTGCAAGGACGCATTCGATCTATTGAAGCAGGAACTTACCCAAGCTCCAATTATGGTTACCCCTAACTGGGAGTTACCCTTTGAAATCATGTGCGATGCTAGTGATTATGCTGTTGGAGCAGTATTAGGCCAAAGGCTTAACAAACACTTTCAGCCAATATACTACGCTAGCAAAACCATGAATCCTGCTCAAGAAAACTACACTACCACTGAAAAGGAATTACTAGCCGTGGTATTCGCTTTTGATAAATTTCGCCAGTATCTTGTCCTTTCTAAAACGGTTGTTTTTACGGATCATTCAGCTATTCGATATCTTTTCGCTAAACAGGATGCTAAACCACGGTTACTTCGTTGGATCCTATTATTGCAAGAGTTCGATGTTGAAATTCGTGATAAGAAAGGAGCAGAGAATCTTGCGGCTGATCATCTCTCTCGTCTCGAAAACCCCAGCCTCGCTGAATCTGACAAGAGTGAGATTCGGGAAACATTTCCTGAAGAGCAGCTCATGTTAATAAATGATTCTGAACCTTGGTATGCGGATTATGCTAACTACCTGGCAAGTAGAGTAATCCCTGAGCATATGAGCAGGCATGAAAAAAAGAGGTTCTTTAATCAATTAAAGTACTACTTTTGGGATGAACCCTTCTTATTTCGAAGATGTCCAGATCAGGTAATCAGGCGTTGTGTTTCGGAAAGAGAGGCTGTCAGAATTATGAAAGAATGTCATGCGGGTCCATCAGGAGGACATCACGGAATAAGCACTACTGCACGAAAGGTCTTCGACGCGGGATTCTATTGGCCTACAATATTTCGTGATGTGAAGGGAATGATACAAACGTGTGACGCATGTCAAAGAGCTGGGAATATCTCTAGGAGGGATGAAGCCCCACAGAATTATATACAAGTTTGTGAGGTTTTTGATGTCTGGGGAATTGATTTCATGGGACCATTCCCATCTTCTGGAGGGAATGAATACATCTTGGTGGCCATTGATTATGTTTCGAAATGGGTGGAAGCACAAGCCCTTAGGACTAACGACGCTAGGGTAGTCATTCATTTCTTAAAGAAATTGTTCGCTAGGTTCGGAATTCCGAAGGCTCTTATTAGTGACAGGGGAACCCATTTTTGCAATTCACAAATGGAGAAAGTCATGAAAAGATATGGAGTCTCTCACCGATTCTCCACCGCTTACCATCCTCAAACCAACGGTCAAGTCGAAAACACTAATAGAGCCATAAAAAGAATATTAGAGAAAACAGTTAATCAAAACAGAAAGGATTGGTCTTTTAAGCTCGATGAGGCTTTGTGGGCATTTCGAACCGCCTATAAGACGCCAATCGGGACAACCCCGTTCCGTATGGTATATGGCAAGGCATGCCACCTCCCAGTAGAACTGGAACACAAAGCATATTGGGCACTTAAGGCTTGTAATTTGGATTATACAGTTGCGGGAACAAATAGATTCTTACAGCTCCAAGAGCTTGATGAGTTGAGATTAGAGGCTTATGAATCTTCCATCACATACAAAGAGAGGGCGAAAAGATGGCATGACCAACGGATTAAGAGACCCAAGGAGTTTTCAGAAGGAGACAAGGTCTTATTATATAATTCTCGCTTAAGGCTATTTCCTGGGAAACTTAAATCTAGATGGTATGGACCTTTTACCGTAAGGAGCTCCTCTAAAACCGGAGCCGTTGTATTAATTGACGACGAGGATAGAGAATTCACTGTGAATATTCAACGAGTCAAGCATTATCAAGAGAATGGTAATGAAATGATCAATGAGGAAGACATAACTTTCGATGAAGAAGTCACGTAATGTACGTGACTTTGAGTCTAGCTACAAGACTCGTTAATAAAGAAAAGCGCTTCTTGGGAGGCAACCCAAGCTTTATTTGTTTTATTTGCTTTGTGTGTTTATTTGTTTGTTTGTTTGTTTTTATTTGTTTCCGTATGTGTGTTTAATTTTTATTCTTATTGATTCATGTTCAAAACTAATTTGTGAAAATGCTTTATTTTGTTTTTAACTTCGTCTTAACTACATATAAAGGTATTTTGCAAAAGATAAGTGTAAGGGAAATCTAAATCGGTTTATTAGAACACAAATGAACATGAATCGTAATAATAATAAATTAACATACATATTCGTATTTGTTTGAGTCAAATGCTTGTATCGAGTCATAATGATGTTTTGCAGGATTTCCAGGAAGTAAGGTAAAGGTTTTTCCAGAAATTTTCCGGAAACTTAAAACGAAAATTTTTGTCAGGTCATTTCTGACGGCGTCAGGGGTTATAACCTGACGGCGTCAGATTTAATTTCCAGAAATTTTTGAAAGTTTTGTTTTTAGAAAAGTTTTTATTAAAATCTCCAACTTATAATCTCCAGGAATCTGCAAAGTTATCATTCCACAAGCATTATATCCTTATATATAGATTTTATCCCGCCGATGTTATGCAGGTTTTCGTGTTTGTTTTCTCAGGTTCAACAGGTTATTTTGGACAAGGAAATGTTTTGAATCAAGCTTATGGCGATGCATTAGTCATGGAGCTTCAACATTCTCTTTGGAGGAAGATTTAACCGTGTAATTTCACTATCCAACGAGCGAATCAGGGGAGTATTTGATTTCATTCTTTTACTTTTTGCTTTTACATCTTGTTACTTGAACATTGGGGACAATGTTCATCTTAAGTGTAAGGGAGGGTAAAAGTACGATGTTAGAAAATACAATTGCGCTTGATTTTTGTTTGTTTAATAGTAGATGTGTAATAAAACTGAGAGAAATACTTGTTAGGGTAATTTTAGTGCCAAATTTAAAATTTTTTACAACATATAGGAGTGAAACTTTGATCTTAATGAGCGTCTCACGGATAGGAGTTATATGACTAGCACAAAAACCGTACCACTAAAAAAATTTTCCACCCCCAAATATGTGAGGTTCGCCCCTAGAATTGGTAGGAAAAGCATTTATGCTATGATGTGTGTACCGGTAGCACTTAGATTCTAGAACTTGCGTTAGGACCATTCCGAGGCCACAAGTGAGACTACATTTGTAGTTAGATTTACTACATGATAAGAGGCATTAGGATTAACCCATTGTTTTACACCTGTGTTTTTGTTATAATTACTTTGGCTACATTGGTCAAGTAATTCTCCCACACCCTTTGCGTTGTACTCATTTTTAGTACACGATACCCCTAGTACACCCCTCAGAGCCTATCTTTTCGTTTCGACCTTTAAGCATTTTACTTAAAGGAAGAATTTGTTACACCCCACTAAAATGTACACCCAAATCGCCTTAGCCTACCTTGTATGCACTCATCTTTAGTGCATTATTGTTACAACATTTGTTTAAACCCAAGTTAATTATCTAGTTGATTACATGGTTGCTAAGTCGAGTCATATCCTTGTACATATTGTTTTGGGACGATTGGGACTCATGGGTAAAGTACTAGTGTAATGGAGTAATGGGGAAGAACATCATTTATTACCCCCATATGTGCTAAATATTTTAAAAGTACTCCAAGTTTTTCGATTATCTTAATTCGAGTCATTAGAATAGTTATTTGTAAAGTTATGTAAAAGTTCAAGTGTAAGGGGATGCAACGCCCCTTTGATGTATTATTTTGGATGGTAGGGTAAAAGTGTATGCAAAAAAAAAAAAAAAAAAAAAAAAAAAAAAAAAAAAAATCGAAAAAATCAAGAAAAATACAAAAAAATGAGAAAAAGAAAAATAGAAAAAACATACGGACTACCATCCCGTTTTATTTTATGTTTATTTTATGTTTATGTTATTTTGTTTCTAGCTTAGATCGAGTCTAGTCTTGGCTTAGCAACATTGTATAGTACATGTAATTGATCAAGATCTTTAACTAGCCACCAGTAAAATATCCCGTATCCAACAAAACCGTGTTTTCCTTTTCCCTACACCTAACATTATAACCCATTTAAAAGCCCTCTTTGATAGTTTATCTTAGGTGCTTACGCCTAGTGGAGGAGGTTTTCGATCCTTTCCCAAGCCTATGGTAATCTAGTTGCTATGACAGGTAGTGAGAGATATTATCCGTTTTCATTTATGAGATTTATTTTGATGACACTTGAGAGATGTGAGTATCTAAACACTACTTGTGAGGTGCTAGTATATAATCTCCGTGCTTATTATGATTGAAGTGGAACGATTATTTGTTGTAATTACTTTTATGTTTGCATTAAATGACCCCTAACTTGTATTTTGATTAGAATAAAAGCGCATTTGCTTGAGGACAAGCAAATCTCAAGTGTAAGGGTATTTGATGAGGCGAAAAGTGTACCGCTTTTAAGGGGTCATTTAAGCCCGAAATCGTATTTATTTGATCAAATATTGCCCTAAATCGTTCCTTTTGTCATTTTAGGTACTTTTGAGGAGAAATCTGGAAAAGGAGGCATTTTGGACGTTTTTGGAGCATAAAAGTGAAGAAAACGGCAAAGTCTCAAAATTGTGCTGAAAGTCACCTTTGACGGCGTCAACATTAACTCCAGACGGCGTCATGCCTTGGCAAGAAAAGTTGGATGTGAAATTTACTCATGACGGGCCAGTGAGTTTGCATGAGAATTCTGACGGCGTCACGCTTTAACTAAATCAAGGGCGTCACGGCTTAAATCATAAGGGGACGGCGTCACGTTCAGGATCCGACGGCGTCAAGACTTGATAAGCCAGAATGGATTTTTGAAGAGCTAAAGAGGGACGGCGTCAAGATGGTCATCCGGGAACCCTAAAAGCGGCGAGGTGACGGCGTCACAATGCATAAGGTGACGCCGTCAGATGTCAAAGTCTATATATAGTTTTCTAATTTTTTGTCATTAAAGAGAGCTTAGTGTGTGGAATTTTGGGATAAAACCCTAAGACGATTTTAGCTACTTTTTCAGGGCTTCTTGCCTTGAGATCTTCCATGTTTCATTGAAAGATAAGTTATCAATTAATCATTCAATATGTCTATGTGTTGTTTGATTCTATCTTATGCTTGTCTTTTGTTTAACATGTTAGGCTAAATTTATCTTGTGTTTGCTTAGATCTAATGAAACCTAGCTATTGATTATTGGTTGTTAGTGTGTTATTAGTTGTATTGGATGATTGTTTATCTATGTTAGGCTTAAGAAAACTGGCTAACTTCCTATTCGGTAACTTGCTTGAACGTCGTAAGAAACATGAACCAAACGCGTACTAAAGGTTTTTATGGTTGTATTTAATGCACAAGCGAATTCTAGTGATCCCATGTTAGGAGCTTCCTAGCCGGCTCGACATAGGAGTGAAGTAGGAGCTTGTAGAGTTTGGGGAAGTAAGTACGCCACCCCACGAATGGTATTAAGGAATACACCCGTCATCCACGCGACTAATACACACTAATTAACCGGTAAAAGATAGTTAGGGAGTAAGGAAATCTAAGTAAACACATTTCTCTACACACAAGTTTCTCACCACTTTTCATTTTTGTTATTTTATTTTATTTGCATTTGTAGTAATTTGGGTTAGTTGACTAGCAACTAATTCCGCCCACTCCTTCAAAACCCGAGATTTTACTTGCTTTCATAAAATATAAAAACATAAAAAGAATCTTCCTCAACCCTTAGACCTATTAGAGTAGCCTTTCATACCTAACGAACACTATTCCCTGTGGAGAACGATCAATCCCCCGTACTTACCACTACACTATACTACATCGGTCAGGTACACTGCCTGGTGGGGTTGTAAGCCTCTTGAGATCCCTCGAGAGGTAAAACCTGTTGTAAGGTTGCAAAACCCACGCATCAATAGTCGACCTAAACACGATCAACCCGAAGGTCGAACCTCATCCCATAGTTAGCCCGACGACTAACTAAGCTATACCTAGTGATGGATCCATACTAGCTAACGCACCCTATACCCTATCCTTCACCATTATCATGTAAACAAACATGATAAAGCTAACACATAAACCATTATCATACCAAGATATGATAAAGCTAACAAAGACATGTTATAATTAATGTACTTACCTTGATTCTTAAGCACAATCACACTAACAATAGCTTCCCCACTTCTTACTTGCTTCCTATAACACAATCATCTCGAATTAGAGACTAATTAACTAACTAGTCATGAATTATCAACCTTTGATCAATATGATCAAATACTAAACATGAACCCTAATTAACAAATTTAGGGATAACACTTACTTGAGATGGGAATTGTAAATTAAAGCTTCTTAGATGTTTGGCAAAACTAAAAGATGATTGGAATGGCTTGGGTAATAACAATTGAGCTTCCCTCCTCTTTTTCTCTAATTGTCGACACACCAAGAGAGACCAAGAAAAACCTGGACTTTTCTAAAATCATCTAGCCATGGATATTTAATTAATGAACTTTGCCCAAATGGCAATCTTAGCCCTTCTAGTTCTATTCTTTCTAACTTACCACTCACATTTATTTATTTGGCTAACTCATATCACAAGACTTATAATATACAATACATATTATTTACATAACTAGTACCTTATCGGGATATGGGTGTAACAATTCTCCCCTCCTTAAAATAAGATATCGTCCTCGAAATCTACTATTGAAATAAATGAGGATACTCATTCCTCATCTTCTCCTCTAGCTCCCATCTAATGCTTGTACCTTTACGATGTCTCCATTGCACCTTCACTAACGGAATTTCTTTGTTTTGAAGTTTCCTCACTTTCCTTCCTAAGATCGCTTCCGGTTCATCCTTTTGTGAAATCAATTCTGGATCAATTTCTATATCGTCTAACGTGACCACACTAGCCTCGTCCGCTAAACATTTACTCAAGTATGACACATGGAAGGTATTATGAATACCTTTCATTTCTTCGGGCAATTCTAACACATACGCTACCTCGCCAACACGTTTCAAGATTTTAAACGGCCCTATAAACCGCGGACTTAATTTCCCTTTGTTTTTAAACCTAAAAACGCCCTTCCACGGAGAAACTTTTAGCATAACCATATCACCTACCTCGAATTCTATTGGCCTTCTTCGATTATCGGCATAACTTTTCCACCTATCTTGTGCCGCCTTAAGTCTTGCTCGAATCATCTCAACCTTTTCCGTCGTTGCCAACACTATATCCGTGCTAGCCAATTCCCTCCTTCCCACTTCTTCCCAACATACGGGCGTCCTACACTTTCTTCCATAGAGCATTTCATAGGGTGGCATGCCTATACTAGCATGATAACTATTATTGTAGGCGAATTCAACTAGGGGTAAATGGTCGTCCCAATTACCTCCAAAGTCGATCATGCAAGCTCGAAGCATGTCTTCTAAAGTTTGAATCGTCCTCTCGCTTTGCCCGTCGGTTTGGGGATGGAAAGCCATGCTCATATGAAGTTTAGTACCTAACTCTTCTTGGAAATCTTGCCAAAAATTTGTAGTGAAACGCCCGTCTCTATCGGAGACTATAGATATAGGTACCCCATGACGCGCGACTATCTCATTAACATAAACCTTCGCTAACTTATGAACAGGCATGTTCTCCCTAATCAGAATAAAATGTGCACTCTTAGTCAAACGATCGACTACTACCCAAATGGTATCATTCTTCTTTTTCGTCTTTGGCAATTTCGTGATGAAGTCCATAGTAATCTTCTCCCACTTCCAAACTAGAATGTCTAAGGGTTGCACTTTTCCATACGGCTTTTGGTGTTCGGCTTTCACCTTCAAACAAGTTAAGCATCTTTCTACGTACTTCACACAATCTCTTTTCATACCCGGCCACCAATAGTTTCTTTTCAAATCAAGGTACATTTTCGTAGCTCCCGGATGAATAGAATACTTCGACTTATGGGCTTCTTCCATGAATAATTCTTTAATGTTGCTTTGAAAAGGAATGTAAACCCTTCCATATCGTGTCTTAATCCCTCGACTGTCTTCTTCGAGATGAGGAATGTGAGAAGTGATACGTTCTTTCTCTTGATTCTCTTCTTTTAATGCTTCCTCCCGAGCTAATTTAATTCTGTCGAAAAGATCAGATGTGATAATCATTCTCAAGGAGTGAATTCGAGTAACATCACTTCAGCCCTGACGACTTAGCGCATCCGCTACAACATTCGCCTTACCCGGATGGTAGCGAATTTCACAATCATAATCTTTTAGCAAATCTAACCACCTACGTTGCCTCATATTCGGATCTTTCTTATCAAGGAAATACTGAAGACTTCTATGGTCAGTGTAAATTATGAACTTCACACCATATAGATAATGCCTCCAAATCTTCAAGGCAAAGACTACGGCCGCAAATTCAAGATCATGAGTAGGATATTTCTCTTCGTGCTTCTTTAGTTGTCTTGAAGTGTAAGCAATCACTTTACCCCTTTGCATAAGAAAACCTCCAAGACCGGAATAAGATGCATCACTATAGACCACCATGTCTTCGGTTCCCTCCGGTAACACTAAGATCGGTGCTTCACACAACCTCTTTCGTAAAGTACGGAAGGCTTCTTCTTGCTTCTCTCCCCACACAAAAGGAACATTCTTCTTGGTGAGTTCGGTTAACGAAGATGAAATTTTGGAGAAGTCTTGAATAAACCGTCGATAATAACCTGCTAGTCCTAGAAAACTTCAAATTTCACCAACGTTCTTCGGCGCTTGCCAATTCATCACGGCCTCAACCTTTGACGGATCAACTTTAATACCATCGGGATTAATAACATGACCAAGGAACTGAACTTCTTGCAACCAGAATTCGCACTTTGAGAACTTAGCATACAATCTTTCTTTTCTCAACGTTTCAAGTATTTCTCGAAGATGAAGTTCATGCTCTTCCTTACTCTTAGAATAGATAAGGATATCATCGATGAACACTATAACGAATTTATCCAACATCGGTCTACATACACGGTTCATGAGATCCATGAAAACCGCAGGCGCGTTCGTGAGACCAAAAGGCATAACCGTAAACTCGTAATGTCCATATCGGGTCCTAAAGGCCGTCTTGGGAATGTCTTCTTCCCGAACCTTCAATTGATGATAACCCGAACGGAGATCGATCTTTGAAAACCATCGTGCACCTTGAAGTTGATCAAAGAGGTCATCAATTCTTGGTAATGGGTATACATTTTTCACCGTGACTTTGTTTAATTCACGGTAATCAATGCACATCCGCATACTACCGTCTTTCTTTTTAACGAATAGAATCGGAGCTCCCCATGGTGAGCTACTTGGGCGAATAAAACCCTTGTCAAGTAACTCTTGGAGTTGACTCATTAACTCCTTCATTTCGGATGGAGCAAGACGATAAGGAGTTTTGGCAATAGGAGTAGCACCCGGAACAAGATCAATACGGAACTCAACTTGTCTGTCAGGTGGAATACCCGGTAAATCTTCCGAAAATACATCACAGAATTCATTAACAATCGGAACATCGTCGATACTTCTCTTCTCAAAACTCTTATCTACCATGTGTGCCATAAAGGCTAGACAACCACGTGATAGATATTTTCTAGCCTTCATCACGGAACAAAGTTTTAACTCGCCTTCCCTCTTATCACCATAAATCATCATTTCTCGACCACTAGGATTCACAACTCTAACGATCTTTTGTTTGCATAGAATGGCGGCATTGTGTTTGCTAAGCCAATCCATGCCAACAATAATATCAAACTCTCCAAGCATTATGGGGATTAAATCGATCCTAAAAACATTCTCATCGATCTCTATTTCTACATCACGATACACATTTGACACTACCACAACTTTACTATCGGCGATTTCAACTTCTACAGGTATTGGAAGCTTATCTAACGGGGTGGACAATTCTTTACTAAAGTTATAAGATACAAAGGACAAGCTTGCACCAGAGTCATAAAAAACACGAGCGGGTTTAGAATTAACGAGAATTATACCTGTGACAACATCTGAACCCGACTTCGCTTCTTCGGCACTCATCTGATAAACACGAGTTGTGGGCCTCGGAACCTCAACCTTTTCTCCTTTAATCGGTTTAAACGACTTCGCTTGCTTAGGATTGGCCTTAGGACATTCACTTACCTTATGTCCTTCTTCGTTGCACCCATAACATATTACCAAAGGCTTGGTGCAATCCTTGCTAATATGGCCAGTATCCCCACATTTATAACATCCCTTCATCCCAGATTTACATTCTCCCATATGGTTCTTACCGTATCTATTACACCTAGGAGGTAACTTCCCTGTGTTGTCCTTCTTTGTGAAATCGAACCTGCCTCGCTTACCAAATGTTGATGGTTGATCTTGCTTCCTTTTTAAGTCCTTCTTCTCTTTGCTTTTCATTCTATCCAAGTCTGCTTCACGAGTACGTGCCCTGCTTAGAAGATCCTCCATGTTGGCGCACTTGAAAGGTGACACTATCGTACGAATTTCATCCTTGAGCATCCTTTGAAATTTGTCAACTTTAAGCCTCTCGTTGTTAAGATACTCCGGGCAATATTGTACCATGTCACAAAACTTTCCCCACAACTCATTCACCGATTCATCAGTTTGCACAAGGGAATGGAAAGCTTCTCTTATCTTATCAATTTCCTCCGCGGGAGCATACTCTTTCATGAACACTTCCTTAAATTGATCCCACGTGCACGATTCTCTCCAAGCACTACCTTTCTCGTTTGCCTTGCCTTCCCACCATACTTTAGCCCGTTCACGAAGGTAATTAGTAGCAAAGTTCACCTTATCCTCTTCCACACAACGACTCGTACGAAAAGCCCCTTCTATATCAGTAATCCATCTAGAACTCTTTAACGGATCGAGAGTCCCCGTAAATGTGGGTGGAGCACAAGCAGTGAAGTCACGATAAGTGGATTTCTCCTTCCCTACACCGGGTCTAGCATTCGAGTCATTCACTAATTCCCCACTCTTCTTAAGCTTCTCAATCTCCTCTTGAAATATCTTTTGTAAATTCTCGGTTGTTTTGTCGACATAATAGGGCATAACTTTCTCAATAGCCCTTCCCACTCTATCAGTCACCAAGATATCCAATTCTTTCAATTCAGCTCTAGTAAAACTTTTAGGGTTAAGATTTTCCGGTAGTGGCATTGACTTGACACTACTAGAATTTCCCTCATCATTTGAATCATCATCATCATGGCGGGAGGAGGTCGTCCTTAACACCTCCTTATTTCGGATATTCGCCATCTTTTCTACTAACTGAAATTTAACAATTCACATTATTAAGCAAAGTCACAATCATAGTCGATGCATGAATGACATATCTATCATTATACTAAACACCCTAGAGTTTATCATCCATGTATAGCCTAAATGATTTCAATCTCACATATGTGTCATATTTTTATCACTACGGTGGCCAGGCGTAGTCATAAAAATACTTAACATATGTGTTCCCGAAATCACCCAAACAATACACAAATAACAAACACCGATACTAAACGCGTCTACACAAGGCCTAAGTCTAGGAAATCCTAAATCTCTTAGACCGAAGCTCTGATACCAAGTTGTAACGCCCCGTGACCACTTATACCAAAAATTTTGAACTTTATACGCGGAAACGATTGACTAAAACGGACTCATACAAATTCTTCATTTAATGACCAGAACCTATAACATTTAACCTTTTAAACATACTTGCAAGAACATATACTCGAAGACCCTTCAAAACATTTCACACAATTTTCTAACACGACCAAACAACCCTTCTGAGACCAAGATACGCCGTATCCTTTTTAGGGATACGCCGTATCAAAGTTGAGAAACAATACGCCGTATCAATCTAAAGTGATACGCCGTATTATCCTAAACTTCTGATACGCCGCATCTATTAAATTAGATACGCCGCATCGACCCACTGAGACAGAAAATTTCAAGAAAATAGCTACGATGCGCCATATCCCAAAAGGAGATGCGCCGCATCACCTGATACGCCGTATCTCAAAGGAGATGCGCCGTATCTACCCTGCGCCACAGAAATTCTGGACAGACCTACTGTCCCAATTTTGCACTTTCAAAATCCTCGGCTGGAAACCCGACCTCCCGGACTCGAAACTTGACAAAACTTTCCAGAAACCTTTAGTATGTCCGTAAGATTAATTTCATGCAAAAACATCACCCGTTTGACCACCCGTAATAGTACCTCAATATTGGACGGGTTATGCATTAATACCCAAAATGACCCATTTACACTACAAGACCATTTATACTACTACCAATTCACAAATAACTTGACCATAACCATTAACTTAACATATCAAAAGCGTTTCATTCATACATGACCCGTTAACATCTCAAAATAGGTAGAAACATGCTTATACCAAACACCCCTTAATGAGTACTATAACCATACAAGTTCTAATTTAGACACCATATGAACATCATAACTTATACACAAACTTGACCCTTGGCCTAAACATGAACAAAGACCATATATGACCACAAGACCGTGAACTAACAAAATGACCATATAAAAAGAAGTGAACCCACGACCCAAAAGAACACTTGGGGGCTTCCAACTTCAATATGCTTGGTCCAAAAGAGAACGGTCTTCTACTACATAATCACTTACGCCTTTTCCTTACCTTTGCTCGATCCTTCGGTACCTATCAAGAAAACATCACAACTAAACATGTAAGCGAAACGCTTAGTAAGTACATGGCATAACAAGCTAAACATCATACATAACCATAACTAGTCTAACCACTAGTTAAGCTAGCGATATAGGGGCACTTACCTCACATCGACATAGTCGACCTAAACACGATCAACCCGAAAGGTCGAACCTCATCCCATAGTTAGCCCGACGACTAACTAAGCTATACCTAGTGATGGATCCATACTAGCTAACGCACCCTATACCCTATCCTTCACCATTATCATGTAAACAAACATGATAAAGCTAACACATAAACCATTATCATACCAAGATATGATAAAGCTAACAAAGACATGTTATAACCAATGTACTTACCTTGATTCTTAAGCATAATCACACTAACAATAGCTTCCCCACTTCTTACTTGCTTCCTATAACACAATCATCTCGAATTAGAGACTAATTAACTAACTAGTCATGAATTATCAACCTTTGATCAATATGATCAAATACTAAACATGAACCCTAATTAACAAATTTAGGGATAACACTTACTTGAGATGGGAATTGTAAATTAAAGCTTCTTAGATGTTTGGCAACACTAAAAGATGATTGGAATGGCTTGAGTAATAACAATTGAGCTTCCCTCCTCTTTTTCTCTAATTGTCGACACACCAAGAGAGACCAAGAAAAACCTGGACTTTTCTAAAATCATCTAGCCATGGATATTTAATTAATGAACTTTGCCCAAATGGAAATCTTAGCCCTTCTAGTTCTATTCTTTCTAACTTACCACTCACATTTATTTATTTGGCTAACTCATATCACAAGACTTATAATATACAATACATATTATTTACATAACTAGTGCCTTATCGGGATATGGGTGTAACATTACTGTTCATTTGCATCCACATGAGTTTTGTCTAAGCTTATTAGGAGTTGTATAAGCTATAGTCAGTAGATTTTAAGCAGATTGTATTCAGTTGAGGTTTTTGAATCCATTAGTGCAAAAATAGAATAGTTGTACTGCCATAATAAGCTTTATATAAGCTATGGCTTATTTGATCATACTTTTTGCAAATATAGGTGTAATATAGTGGTTAAGGCAAGAATCCAAGAGTTGGATTTGTTTCATGCAGAATTAAACAAGTTAGGGCAAAAATCTGTCACAGACTCAGTATATACTGAGCAGACTAGCAGCTTTTAGCTGCTATTCTCAGCTTATTATTGGCTTATCCAGTTGAGCTGAGACCTTGATTTCTGGGTTACAGATAGTTCACATAGCTAGCTTTTAGTTCATTATCTTGGATCCCACTTTTTAGCTTATTTCATGGCTTAAATCTGGTCTGCACTTTACCCATTTCACTGATCCAAGCCTGCAATCAGATTTTTGGTTTCTAGACCATCTGATCTTGTGCTCAATTAGAGTTCAATTGGTTGTTGTAAATTGGGGCTTTTAGTATTTTTGTGTAGCCTGTATTGCTAGGAAGCTTTTGCCCCCATATTATTCCACTTATCAGCTTATTTAAGTGCTTAAAATATGTCTGCAAGTTGGGGCTTTATCTGTCATTTCTGCACAATTAGTGATACTGCATAACTGCTTATCAGCTTATTGTCTTGTGCTTATTTATGCTTATTCTGTTGTTTTAAGCTTCTATTAGTATATTAAATCTATTTCCTAGCCTGTGGTAATTTTTAGAGCTTTTTAGCTTATTTTTGGGCTTATTCCCAAACTGCTTATTAGCCCAACTGCTTATTAGGGTTTAGATAACTTGTAATTTTATTTTTCCTAGACTTAGAATATTAATTTAGACTTAACTTGAATTTTTCAGATTTTTCCTAAGTCATTTACTATTTTTAATAATTTAATTAGTTTTTAATAGTTTTTAATTCATAATAAAAAATATAAAAATCAGAAAAATATAAATCTTTTTTCTAAAATTTTATTTTATTATTTAGGATTTAAGAAAAATAATTTTGCACTTGTAGGACTTATTTTTAGAGATTTCACTTTTTAATCGCGTTTTTAGAATTCCAGTTTCGCGTTTTTAATATAATTTGTGTTAATCTTAATTTTCTTTTGAGAATTTGTTTCTCATTTGTTAATTAGAATTTAAAAGATCAAAAATTCCATATCATCAGTCACTTTAATCCCGAACCTTACACAATCGTCCATTCACACCTCGTTGGGAAACGACCTGGGTAATCACTTACCTGGTTTCACACTACACACACAAACGTGAGTTTTTGCAAGATAGCCTTTTTCCTAAAGGGTTAATTTGTCTTTATTTCACGCGTATCCATCTGCATAATATTTATATACACTATTTAGCACGGATCACATGCCATAAAATGGCAAGCTATCATCCATGCCATAAAGGCAAGCTAGGTCATCTCAAAGGATGCCAAACCCATGCCATAAAGGCTAGCTAACAACCATGCCATGAAGGCAAGCTAACATCCATGCCATGAAGGCAAGCTGGGCTATCCCGAAGGATACCATAACACATGCCATAAAGGCAAGCTGGGCTATTCCGAAGGATACCATAACTAGAGCATTGGATCCAAGCTATATCTACTTTATCATCTTTACTCATTTTATCTTTCATGTACTTTTATCATTAAGTACAAACTATCATTTCCTCAATTCTCATTGCCTTAAGTAATTTCAACATTCACTGCCATGTTTATTATCATCTAGACAAGTTTCTATATAACACTTGCCCATTTATTACATTTGCATTCTCACAATGCAACTTATCATTCATACGTCAACCCCAAGTTGACTCACACACTCACTACTTGTCATCTTTATTTTAGACAAGTTCTATATGATGCTTGTCCATTACAATTTACACATTTTCTATGTGTTCTTACAACACACTTTTACTATTACTCGTCAACCCCATGTTGACCATATTCTCAACTTATACTATCACTTCATTTAGTCTATTCAACTTTTACGCATATAAACCTTACATAGGTTTATTCTATAACACTTTCATTAATCTCATCATACACATTTCAAATATTTTAACATGATTATATTCATGTTTTACAATTCTTTCTAGCGTACTTCATATCACTTATGACTTTTAGCGCAACCTGTATCTCATTCATCACTTCTACTCATCACGCTTAACCATTTATTACTAACACATTTAACTTATCATGTTTTATATGAAACATGATCTCATCATGTCTTAACTATACACTTTAACTTTTTCATTTTAGTTACTCATATAAGAATTCATGCCTTCAAGCATCTAATCGTTATTATATCAATCGTGTCTTTCTAATCATCAAACTACAAACATACTTCATTATTCATTTCTTACTTTATCTGAAGCTTTCAAAGCATCTATGCTTTATCAAACACTTACCATACTTATCTTTTCACATGTCAATGTGTTCTTTCAACTTTCTTTCATCACTAGATCATCACATATAATGTCATTTATACATACATTGGAGCTAATCTGTGCTTTCTAAACAACTTTTGTTATCAATCATACAATAAATATTATCCGCACATAACGATCAAATCTCACATAATATGCCTTCCAATGTATCTATCTCAACTCATACACTTCTATGCAATCGTGCTCTCAAGCATACCACATAAAACTTAGACATATAATAAACTACCATAGACTTAACATCACATAAACAATCATATAATAACACTTAACACTTATCCAACAAGTGTTAAAACATTCATAATCATAATCAATTCACATAGTCTATGGTTCATACATCACACTGCACAATCCATCTATGTCTAAGCATCAACCTTCTAATTAGCCGCAAGCAATAGCCTACCATATAACTAAGGTATCATACAACTTTTACTTCACTTACTAGCCCGTCTCTAATACCGCTTAGCATTCCTACTCGCATTCCATTACCATAACTTTATCATGCCTTCACATAATCACAATATAATCACCGGCACCAACCAAGGTGCAAGGCTAACCAATTATTCAAACACTTCAAGTCCCCTATGGGCTAACATCTCATACACATCAATACGTTCATCACATATCATCATTAGGCTCATCTAAACAAAAGGCATATCCACCTCATACTTAACAACTACTTCCCGCATGACTAACACTTACGTCCAATGCTTCTACGAGTGGTTTAAGACTCGGCAACCTAAAGGAAACCTAATTCACTTAAACCGAAGCTCTGATACCAAGTTGTTACACCCCGTGCCCGCTTAGACCAAAAATTAAAACTTTTTACGTGGAAACGCTTGACTTTTACGGACATCCTGTTGCTCTTTTGACCATTTATAAAAATCTATAGACATTCAAACCTTGAAACTATTTTTAGATGAAACTAGACTCAATTACCTTCAAAATAACGGGTGGTGCGACCCGAAATTGCCAAAAACTGAAAAACATTCCCAACCGCCGGTTGGAAGGCCGAACCGCCGGTTGGCCTCCTCAGAAAGGTCCCAGCTGCCCGGCTGGAGTACCAACCGCTGGCTAGTCCTCCTCAGAAAGTCTCAGCCGCCACGGCTGGGATCCCAGCCGTCGGCTGGACCTTCACAGAAGATCTCAGCCGTCGCGGCTGGGATCCCAGCCGCCGGCTGGATGTCTGCAGGTCTCAAAATTATTTTTGTTTCGTTCCATTTTCGCGACATTCAACTCATACCACATCCGTATTACACCAAACTTAACCAACATCAATACTTTAACATACTAAACATGTTCCGAAGACACTTGACCCATTTACAACCCAAAATGGGTACATTCATACTTAATCCAAACGCCCCTTTTTCTTTGACTATAAACACATATAACATACTTCGACACAACGTGTTGATCCCAGTTGAGCTAACGATCTTGTTAATTATCCTAGATGTAGATCTAAGACAATAGGTATAGAGACTGTTCTTGAACGATCTATTAAGTATTATGCGGAAACTAACACTTAATCTTAAGAAGAATTAAGAATCGAACACACAATAATTCTCTCAACTATCACCTCAATATATTGAATACGGTTACTCAAAAGTAACAGGGTTACAAATAACCTTGAAGTGAATACAAAACAATAATATGTATAATCGTGTACTAAACCCTAACCCTAGATCCTCCTTTTATAGACTTAAGGAGTCCTAGTCGGTTACAATGCTTTCTATACAAGATAATATCTATTTGTATCATTACCATAATTATCTTAACAAACTATACGCGTTTATCTAATAAGCAGCAGAATGATTACTCTAGCAGTAGAATCTTCGTAGGCTAGCAGTAGAATCACACTTAGCTTATTTCTTCAATCTTCTCAGAAACCCAGCAGTAGAATAAATATACTAGCAGCAGAATCATTTAGTCCAGCAGCAGAATGATACTTAGTATATTTTTCTTTAGAACCATGAGCAGCATAATCAAACCTTAAGCAGCAGCATCTTCAAACCCAACAATCCTCCCCTAAACTTGATATTTTCTCCCAAAATATTCAAGTTTCTTCTAAGCCCAGATCAACACCAGGAGGATGCTTCCAAACATATTTAATTCTGCTTTGAAGTCTTAGATTGCAGCACTTTTTCATACTTCTTTAACAGTTCATAGGCTTGATTATCTGAAGAGAACCCTCTCTGTAACTTTAACATACCAGGTTGTAACATATGAGTAATAACTGTTGTGTTGTTGTTCAAGGGATAATCCTTTTTCACAAGCATGTATACTACCACACCTTGACCAACCAATTCATGAATTCCACAAGATTGATACAAATACCATCTATGAATTTTGGTGTTTAACAATTCCTTCCATTCAAGATCTCCAATATGTGGCTCAAACATGTTCTTCAAGGAATAATAGTTTATCCTCTCATATATGACATCTGGTCTCTGATCACCATAATTTCCCTTATACATCTTCCAGAGTTGTACCACATCATCTCTATCTATATAATGTAACATCTGTGAAAACCTAACAAATCCATAATATAGGCCATTTGATCTCTTGAATTCCCAATATGCTTCACTTCCATCTCTGACTGTGTGTGAATAAGAGATGATTGGATATTTAGTTGTGAGGGGAACTGCATTAGTCAACTCAGGTTCCTTTTATGGAGCTAGAACTGTGAGAGACATCATTCTTTCTCTATCCTCCTTAGTTTCCTCCCCATCAACATCTTTTTCACCAGACTTGGTACACTCTTTTTCAGATTCAGAACTGCTCTTGTCAACAGCTTTTGACATATCAGCCTTTTTCTTCTTCCTTGCTGACATTTTCAACCTTCTCCTAGACCTCTTTACACCAGTGGTAGATTCAGTCTTTACCTCTTTCTCCTCATTTTTCTCATCATTCATTACTTCTTTTTCTTTCTCAGCTGCTACTACCTTCTCACTATCCACCTTTTCTTTGACACTTTCAGATACTTTCTTAGGCTTTGCAACTTTAGTTTCTGGATTCATATAAGCCCTTGGTGCGATTTGTCTTGTAAGTTTTGCAATATCAGCATCTGATATAGGTTCAACAGGTCTGTTTATCCTTGCATAAGCCTCAAAATATGCTTTTTCAATAGCTGCATGAGTCATCCTGTGAAAGTAGTTATTCTTCCAGTATGCTTGATTCTTCAGATAACTCTTCATATAGCTTATTTGTTCCTTTCTTGTAGGCTTCTTCTTTTGATAAACCTTTTTCTGACCCTGTTTCTTTCTAAACTCTCCCAACAGATCATCTATAGCACATTGTCTCTCTTCAGGAGTGTATCTCAATCTCTCCTCTTCTTGAGCCTTCATAGCTACTTCCCAATCAGCTTGTTCTTGCATCTTTTTCTTATTTTCTTCTTCTGCATCAAGTTGTGCTTGCACCTGTCTAGCAAATTCTTCATCTGTTTGACTTTGTTGTTCTTGTTCAATTGGTGATTGAAACTTAAACTTCTGCTTGGGTTCTTCAATCAGAATTCCTTTTCCTTTGTCTTTTGATGAAATAGTTGGTTATGCAGCTTTTGGGATTTCTACAGGCTCTCTCATAACAACTCCTTTAACTGGTTTTCTTGGAAGTGGAAGTGGTTTTGTTTGAGTTGATTGTTGTTTTGGTTTAGACTGTTTTGTTGGTGTGGAAACTTTGTTTCTAAGATTAATGATGCGTGGTTTTACGACCTTACAACAGGTTTTACCTCTCGAGGGATCTCAAGAGGCTTGCAATCCCCACCAGGCAGTGTACCTGACCGATGTAGTATAGTGAAGTGGCAAGTACCGGGGGATTGATCGTTCTCTAGAGGAATAGTGTCGTTAGGATTGAAAAACTAATTTAATAGGTCTAAGGGTGAGGGAAGATTCTTTTTGTATTTTTATATTTTTATGAAAGCAAGTAAAATCTCGGGTTTGAAGGAGTGGGCGGAATTAGTTGCTAGTCAACTAACCCAAATAACTACAATTGCAAATAAAATAAAAGAACTGAAAATGAAAAGGTTGTGGAACTTATACGGAGAGAAATGTGTTTACTTAGATTTCCTTACTCCCTAACTATCTTTTACCGGTTGATTAGTGTGTATTAATTGCGTGGATGACGGGTGTATTCCTTAATACCAATCGTGGGGTGGCGTACGTACTTCCCCAACTCTACAAGCTCCTACTTCACTCCTATGTCGAGCCGGCTAAGAAGCTCCTAACATGGGATCACTAGAATTCGCTCATGCATTAAATACAACCATAAAAACCTTAGTACGCATTGGTTCATCTTTCTTAAGACGTTCAAGCAAGTTACCGTATAGGAGGTTAGCCAGTTTTCTTAAGCCTAACATCGATAAACAATCATCCAATACAATTAATAACACACCAATAACTAATAACCAATAGCTAGGTTTCATTAGATCTAAGCAAACACAAGATAAATCTAGCCTAGCATGTTAATTAAAAGACAAGAACAAGATATAACCAAACAACACATAGACATATTGAATGATTAATTGATTACTTATCTTCAATTAAACATGGGAGATTCAAGGGTATAAAACCCTTTAAAATGGCAGAAAATTCGTCTTAGGGTTTCTCCTCACAAAGTTGCACACTAATGACTAAAAATTGCAAAACTATATATAGAATTTAGGGGCTGACGGCGTCACGTTGTAGGAGGTGACGCCGTCACCTCGCCGCGACTAGGGTTCCCGGATGGTCTTCCTGACGCCGTCCCTCTTTAATCCTCAAAAATCCACTCTGGCGCGTCAAGGGTTGACGCCGTCACAATTGTGCTTGACGCCGTCTCTCTTTAACTTAAACCGTGATGGCCTTGATCACCTTAAAGGGTGACGCCGTCAGATTTCCTTTGTAAAACTTTCTGGCGCGTCACGTGTATTTGTCATATCCACCTCTCTTGCCAAGCCGTGACACCGTCAGGAGCAATCCTTGACGCCGTCACGTGTACTTTTCCAGCAGCTTTGGAGACTTTGTCGTTTTCTTCACTTTTATGCTCCGAAAACGTCCAAAATGCTTCCTTTTCCAGATATCCTCTCCAAAGTACCTAAAATGACAAAAGGAACGATTTAGGGCAATATTTGATCAAATAAATATGATTTAGGGCTTAAATGACCCCCTAAAAGCGGTACACTTTTCGCTTCATCAAATACCCTTACACTTGAGATTTGCTTGTCCTCAAGCAAATGCGCTTTTATTCTAATCAAATTACAAGTTAGGGGTCATTTAACGCTAATATAAAAGTAATTACAACAAATAGTCATTCCACTTTAATCATAATAAGCACGGAGATTACATACTAGCACCTCACAAGTAGTGTTTAGATACTCACATCTCTCAGGTGTCATAAAAGTATATCTCATAAATGAAAATGAATAATATCTTTCACTACCTGTCATAGCAAATAGATTACCATAGGCTTAGGAAAGGATCAAAAACCTCCTCCACTAGGCGTAAGCACCTAAGATAAACTATCAAAGAGGGCTTTTAAACGGGTTATAACGTTAGGTGTAGGGATATGATAAACACGGTTTTGTTGGATAAGGGATATTTTACTGGTGGCGAGTTAAAGATCTTGATTAATTACATGTACAATATGGCATTGCTAAGCCAAGACTAGACTCGACTTAAGCTAAAAACAAAATAACAAAAACATAAAATAAACATAAAATGAAGCGGGATGGTAGTCCGTATGTTTTTTCTACTTTTCTTTTTCTCGTTTTTTTGTATTTTTCGAATTTTTTTTTTCATACACTCTTGCCCTACCATCCAAAATAATACATCATAGGGGCGTTGCAATCCCCTTACACTTGAACTTTTACATAACTTTACAAATAACTATTCTAATGACTCGAATTAAGATAATCGACACACTTGGAGTACTTTTAAAATATTTAGCACATATGGGGGTAATAATGTTGTTCTTCCCCATTACTCCATTACACTAGTACTTTACCCATGAGTCCCAATCGTCCCAAAACAATATGTACAAGGATATGACTCGACTTAGCAACCATGTAATCAATTAGATAATTAACTTGGGGTTTAAACAAATGTTGTCACAATAATGCACTAAAAATGAGTGCATACAAGGTAGGCTAAGGCGATTTGGGTGTACATTTAAGTGGGGTGTAAACAAATTCTTACTTTAAGTAAAATGCTTAAAGTTAGAAACGAAAAGATAGGCTCTGAGGGGTGTACTAGGGGTATCGTGTACTAAAAATGAGTACAACGCAAAGGGTGTGGGAGAATTACTTGACCAATGTAGCCAATATAATTATAACAAAAACACAGGTGTAAAACAATGGGTTAATCCTAATGCCTCTTATCATGTAGTAAATCTAACTATACGAATGTAGTCTCACTTGTGGCCTCGGAATGGTCCTAACGCAAGTTCTAGAATCTAAGTGCTACCGGTACACACATCATAGCATAAATGCTTTTCCTACCAATTCTAGGGGCGATCCTCACATATTTGGGGGTGGAAAAATTTTTAGTGGTACGGTTTTATGCTAGTCATATAACTTCCTATCCATGAGACGCTCATTAAGATCAAAGTTTCACTCCTATATGTTGTAAAAAATTTTAAATTTGGCACTAAAATTGCCTTAACAGGTATTTCTCTCAGTTTTATTACACATCTACCATTAAACAAACAAAAATCAAGCGTAATAGCATTCTCTAAAGTATCGTACTTTACCCCCCCCCCCCCTTACACTTAAGATGAACATTGTCCCCAATGTTCAAATAACAAGATGTAAAAGTAAATAAGGTAAAAGAATGAAATCAAATACTCCCCTGATTCGCTCGGTGGATATGAGGTAACATGGTTAGATCTTCTTCCAAGAGAATGTAGAAGCTCCAAGACTAAAGCATCGCCAAAAGCTTGATTCCACATACATCTCCTTGTCCAAAATAACCTGTTAAACCTGAGAAAACAAACACGAAAACCTGCATAACAACGGCGGGATAAATCTATATAAGGATATAATGCTTGTGGAATGATGATTTTGCAGATTCCTGGAGTTTATAAGTTAGAGATTTAATAAAAACTTTTTATGATTCCGGTAGAAAAACAAAACTTTCAAATTTTTCAGAAAATTAAAACCTGACACCGTCAGGTTGTAATGCCTGACGCCGTCAGAAATGATCTGACAGAATTCTCATGTTAAGTTTCCGAAAAATTTCTGGAAAAACCTATACCTTACTTCCTGGAAATCCTGTAAAACATCATTATGACTCGATACAAGCATTTGACTCAAACAATTACTAATATGTATGTTAATTTAATATTGTTATGATTCATGTTCATTCTTGTTCTTGTAAACAAATTTGGATTCCCTTACACTTATCTTTTGCAAAATACCTTTATATGTAGTTAAGACGAAGTTAAAAACAAGATAAAGCATTTTCACAATTTAGTTTTGAACATGAATCAATAATAATAAAAATTAAACATACATACGGAAGCAAATAAAATCAAACAAACAAATAAATAAACACACAAAGCAAATAAAGCTTGGGTTGCCTCCCAAGAAGCGCTTTTCTTTATTAACGAGTCTTGTAGCTAGACTCAAAGTCACGTACATTACGTGATTCCATCATTGGTCACGGTTCCTAGGCCATTCTCATTTCCGGTTTTATATTCCGGTCCTAACTTCAAACAATCCTTGTAGAAACCGGATATCCTTTCCATAACATAGTCTACTCCTTTATTTCTATCCTCATCATTCCTATAGTAGACCGCTTGCTTAAGCTCCTTCTCAACATTTGACAAGTGTTGGAATTGCTCTATCTTATATGGCATTTGGTAGTTTACCTCATCGGTCTCATCCTTAAATCTAACTATCCCTAAGGAAGGTTCATAAGTCATTCTAGAGACCTCAACAAATGGTTTTCCAAAAACTACTTGAGTTAAGCATGCATCGACTATTGGGCGGATATCTTCTACAATTACAAAGTCGGTGACATAGGTGAAGTTTCCTACATAAACCGGTAATCCCTTAACTCTTCCCGTGAAGTTACTCATCCAACCCTTATCAGGGAACATCCTATACCCAAGTTGATTTTTCATTATCAAGTTGTAGTGGGCTCTAGTCATGATGTTTATGGGCGATCTAAGGTCGATGTAAGCTTTCCACACATGCAAATGTCCGATGTTGCATGGTATGTTGAGATTAGAAGGGTCGCCTATTTTTATAATTGGTCTACCTAGGAAGTATGGTGTCTCGGGGTCATCGAATAAGTCTGTATGATATGCGCGCTCTTCCTTAGTGGGTAGCCTATTGAAGTAGTCCTCATCATCATCTACTTCTTCAATCTCACTTTTCCTAACTTCTTTATCAACCTCGACTTTCTTAACCTCATCCTCAGGTTCACTATTATCCTCATTCCTATCAATTGGTTTAATAGTGACAATGTTGACGAAGTGGACATGTTTGGATGAATAGGGGTCTTTTACTTGGGGTCCGCTATTTGTGTTCCTAGCGTCCTTATGTGGAGGTGATAGCACTTGGTTATTGAGGGCTTTCAATAAGTTGTATATTTTATTGGTCATCTCCGTTTGTTGTTGATTGAATTCGGCTTCAAACTTGGCCAAACGAGCTTCTTGAGATGCCATAAATTGGGACATCAATCCTTTAAAGTTATTGGTACTACCATTGCTGGAAGGATTGTTGTCGAAAGTACGGTTCGAGTGGGAACTGCTTGATTGGAAACGATTAGGTGGGTTGGAAGAATTGGTTTGTTGTGCGTTTTGGTTTTGTTTCCACCTAAGGTTTGGGTGATTTTTCCATGAGGGGTTGTATGAATCACCGTAGGGGTTTGGCTCGGGTTTGAAAGTGTACCACTTGTCTCCCGCTCCGTCGGTACGCAAGGATGCGTAGTCCGCAAAAGCTTGTTTGGGGAGTTCCACGCAATCACGAGTGTCGTGGGGACCACTACATAATTCACATGAAGAAGTGATTTTGTTCACTTGGCCTGAAGATTTAGGAGCCTCGTAGGATTTCATAAGAAACTTGACTTGGTCTTCAAGTTCTATGATCCTACGGTCGGAAGTGCTTGAATTGTTCGAAGGCAAAGATATTGCCTTGACCGTTTTATTCAAATCACGGGGATCATTCCAACTTTCGTTGTCATAAAGAGCAAGATCTTCCAGGAGAGCCCATGATTGTTCCGCACTTAGATCACGTAGCTTACCACTGGCCGATTGGTCAATGGTTTGCCTCGTGGAGAGATTGATATGGTCATAGAAGATTTGGACTTGGAGCCAAAGTTCTATGTCATGGTGAGGGACTTTTTGGAGTAAGTCCTTAAATCGAGTCCATGCCTCGTAGAGGGTTTCGCCTTGACGTTGTTGGAACATCAAGATATCATTCCTTAGCTTGGTAGTTCTTCCTGGTGGGAAAAACTGAGCAAGGAAACGAGTGGTGAGATCATCCCAAGAGGTGATGGATCCTGCGGGTAGACGCTCTAGCCATTGACTAGCTTGGTCCCGCAGAGAGAATTGAAAGAGACGCAGTCGGGTCGTCTCTCTAGTGGCAACATCAAGGTCTATGGAGTCTACAATTTTGAGAAAGTCCTTGAGATGTTGATTAGGATCTTCGGAACGAAGTCCATGGAATGCGCATCCGCTTTGCACCAACCGGATGGTGTCGGATCGCAAGGGAGTGACATTGGCTCATTGAGTGAGCTCAATGGTATTTCGATAGCCATGGTGGCTAGGACGAGAGTAGTCTCCTAAGGTACGGGCTCTAGGAGGTGGGTGTTGTTGTGGTGGTGGGTTGTTGGGATCGAGGATATTACCACCTTCCATGATGTCGGATGGTAATGGTTACGAACAAAGAAACGAAGAAAAAAGATAGACTAAAGAAAACCTAGAAAAATAAAAATAAAAATCTCACTAGAAAGGAATCTAGTGAGTAGACCTAATAAAATAAAAATTCAACCTAAACAATAACTATTCCCCGGCAGCGGCGCCAAAAACTTGATGCGTGGTTTTGCGACCTTACAACAGGTTTTACCTCTCGAGGGATCTCAAGAGGCTTGCAATCCCCACCAGGCAGTGTACCTGACCGATGTAGTATAGTGAAGTGGCAAGTACCGGGGGATTGATCGTTCTCTAGAGGAATAGTGTCGCTAGGATTGAAAAACTAATTTAATAGGTCTAAGGGTGAGGGAAGATTCTTTTTGTATTTTAATATTTTTATGAAAGTGATGCGTGGTTTTGCAACCTTACAGCAGGTTTTACCTCTCGAGGGATCTCAAGAGGCTTACAACCCCACCAGGCAGTGTACCTGACCGATGTAGTATAGTGTAGTGGTAAGTACGGGGGATTGATCGTTCTCCACAGGGAATAGTGTTCGTTAGGTATGAAAGGCTACTCTAATTAGGTCTAAGGGTTGAGGAAGATTCTTTTTTTACGTTTTTATAATTTTTATGAAAGCAAGTAAAATCTCGGGTTTGAAAGAGTGGGCGGAATTAGTTGCTAGTTAACTAACCCAAATTACTACGAATGCAAATAAAATAAAATAACTGAAAATAAAATGTTGGAGAAAACTTAAGTGTAGAGAAATGTGTTTACTTAGATTTCCTTACTCCCTAACTATCTTTTACCGGTTGATTAGTGTGTATTAGTCGCGTGGATGACGGGTGTATTCCTTAATACCAATCGTGGGGTGGCGTACGTACTTCCCCAACTCTACAAGCTCCTACTTCACTCCTATGTCGAGCCGGCTAGGAAGCTCCTAACATGGGATCACTAGAATTCGCTTGTGCATTAAATACAACCATAAAAACCTTTAGTACGCATTTGGTTCATGTTTCTTAAGACGTTCAAGCAAGTTACCGAATAGGAAGTTAGCCAGTTTTCTTAAGCCTAACATAGATAAACAATCATCCAATACAACTAATAACACACTAATAACCAATAATCAATAGCTAGGTTTCATTAGATCTAAGCAAACACAAGATAAATCTAGCCTAACATGTTAAACAAAAGACAAGAACAAGATAAAATCAAACAACACATAGACATATTGAATGATTAATTGATAACTTATCTTTCAATGTAACATGGAAGATCTCAAGGCAAAAAGCCTTGAAAAAGATGCTAAAATCGTCTTAGGGTTTTCTCCCAAAAATTCCACACTAAGCTCTCTCCTAATGACAAAAAATTAGAAAACTATATATAGATTTTTGGATCTGACGGCGTCACCTTATGGAGTGTGACGCCGTCACCTCGCCGCTTTTAGGGTTCCCGGATGACCTTCTTGACGCCGTCCCTCTTTAGCTCTCCAAAATCCGTTCTGGCTTATCAAGGCTTGACGCCGTCAGCTCTTGAACGTGACGCCGTCCCTCTTTGATTTAAGCCGTGACGCCCTTGATCAGGTTAAAGCGTGACGCCGTCAGAATTTACATGCAATTTTCACTGGCTTATCATGAGTAAATTTCACATCCACCTTTTCTTGCCAAGCCATGACGCCGTCCAGAGTAAAATCTGACGCCGTCAAAGGTAACTTTTAGCCGATTTTTGAGACTTTGTCGTTTTCTTCACTTTTATGCTCCAAAAATGTCCAAAATGCCTCCTTTTCCAGATTTCTCCTCAAAAGTACCTAAAATGACAAAAGGAACGATTTAGGGCAATATTTGATCAAATAAATACGATTTAGGGCTTAAATGACCCCTTAAAAGCGGTACACTTTTCGCTTCATCAAATACCCTTACACTTGAGATTTGCTTGTCCTCAAGCAAATGCGCTTTTATTCTAATCAAAATACAAGTTAGGGGTCATTTAATGCTAACATAAAAGTAATTACAACAAATATTCGTTCCACTTTAATCATAATAAGCACGGAGATTATAAACTAGCACCTCACAAGTAGTGTTTAGATACTCACATCTCTCAAGTGTCATCAAAATAAATCTCATAAATGAAAACGGATAATATCTCTCACTACCTGTCATAACAAATAGATTACCATAGGCTTGGGAAAGGATCGAAAACCTCCTCCACTAGGCGTAAGCACCTAAGATAAACTATCAAAGAGGGCTTTTAAATGGGTTATAACGTTAGGTGTAGGGAAAAGGAAAACACGGTTTTGTTGGATAAAGGATATTTTACTGGTGGCGAGTTAAAGATCTTGATCAATTACATGTACTATACAATGTTGCTAAGCCAAGACTCGACTCGATCTTAAGCTAAAAATAAAATAACAAAAACATAAAATAAACATAAAATAAAACGGGATGGTAGTCCGTATGTTTTTTTCAATTTTTCTTTTTCTCATTTTTTTTTGTATTTTTTCTTGATTTTTTTTTTTTTTTTTTTTTTTTTTTTTTTTTTTTTTTTTTTTTTTTTACATACACTTTTGCCCTACCATCCAAAATAATACATCATAGGGGCATTGCATTCCCTTACACTTGAACTTTTACATAACTTTACAATTAACTAATCTTAATGACTCGAATTAAGATAATTGAAAAACTTGGAGTACTTTTTAAAATATTTAGCACATATGGGGGTAATAAATGATGTTCCTCCCCATTACTCTATTACACTAGTACTTTACCCATGAGTCCCAATCGTCCCAAAATAATATGTACAAAGATATGACTCGACTTAGCAACCATGTAATCAACTAGATAATTAACTTGGGTTTAAACAAATGTTGTAACAATAATGCACTAAAAATGAGTGCATACAAGGTAGGCTAAGGCGATTTGGGTGTACATTTAAGTGGGGTGTAACAACTTCTTCCTTTAAGTAAAATGCTTAAAGGTCGAAACGAAAAGATAGGCTCTGAGGGGTGTACTAGGGGTATCGTGTACTAAAAATGAGTACAACGCAAAGGGTGTGGGAGAATTACTTGACCAATGTAGCCAAAGTAATTATAACAAAAACACAGGTGTAAAACAATGGGTTAATCCTAATGCCTCTTATCATGTAGTAAATCTAACTACACGAATGTAGTCTCACTTGTGGCCTCGGAATGGTCCTAACGCAAGTTCTAGAATCTAAGTGATACCGGTACACACATCATAGCATAAATGCTTTTCCTACCAATTCTAGGGGCGAACCTCACATATTTGGGGGTGAAAAATTTTTTAGTGGTACGGTTTTTGTGCTAGTCATATAACTCCTATCCGTGAGACGCTCATTAAGATCAAAGTTTCACTCCTATATGTTGTAAAAAATTTTAAATTTGGCACTAAAATTGCCCTAACAGGTATTTATCTCAGTTTTATTACACATCTACTATTAAACAGACAAAAATCAAGCGCAATTGTATTCTCTAAAATCGTACTTTTACCCCCCCCCCTTACACTTAAGATGAACATTGTCCCCAATGTTCAAATAACAAGATGTAAAAGCATAAAGTAAAAGAATGAAATCAAATACTCCCCTGATTCGCTCGGTGGATAATGAAGTTACACGGTTAGATCTTCTTCCAAGGTAATGTAGAAGCTCCATGACTAATGCATCGCCATAAGCTTGATTCAAAACATTTCCTTGTCCAAAATAACCTGTTAAACCTGAGAAAACAAACACGAAAACCTGCATAACATCGGCGGGAAAAATCTATATATAAGGATATAATGCTTGTGGAATGATAATTTTGCAGATTCCTGGAGATTATAAGTTGGAGATTTTAATAAAAACTTTTTATGAAAACAAAACTTTCAAAAATTTCTGAAAATTAAATCTGACGCCGTCAGGTTATAAACCCTGACGCCGTCAGAAATGACCTGACAAAAATTCTCATTTTAAGTTTCCGGAAAATTTCTGGAAAAACCTTTACCTTACTTCCTGGAAATCCTGCAAAACATCATTATGACTCGATACAAGCATTTGACTCAAACAAACACTAATATGTATGCTAATCTATTGTTATTACGATTCATGTTCATTTGTGTTCTAATAAACCGATTTAGATTTCCCTTACACTTATCTTTTTGCAAAATACCTTTATATGTAGTTAAGACGAAGTTAAAAACAAAATAAAGCATTTTCACAAATTACTTTTGAATATGAATCAATAAGAATAAAAATTAAACACACATACGGAAACAAATAAAATCAAACAATCAAATAAATAAACACACAAAGCAAATAAAACTTGGGTTGCCTCCCAAGAAGCGCTTTTCTTTATTAACGAGTCTTGTAGCTAGACTCAAAGTCACGTACATTACGTCACTTCTTCATCAAAAGTTATATCTTCCTCATTGATCATCTCATTACCATTCTCTTGATAATGCTTGACTCGTTGTATATTTACAGTGAATTCTCTATCTTCGTCGTCAATCAACACGACGGCTCCGGTTTTAGAGGAGCTCCTTACGGTAAAGGGTCCATACCATCTAGATTTAAGTTTTCCAGGAAATAGTCTTAAGCGAGAATTATATAATAAGACCTTGTCTCCTTCTGAAAACTCCTTTGGTCTCTTAATTCGTTTGTCATGCCATCTTTTTGCCCTTTCTTTGTATGTAATGGAAGATTCATAAGCCTCTAATCTCAATTCATCGAGCTCTAGGAGCTGTAAGAATCTATTTGTTCCCGCGACCGTATAATCCAAATTACAAGCCTTAAGTGCCCAATATGCCTTGTGTTCCAGTTCTACTGAAAGGTGGCATGCCTTGCCATATACCATACGGAACGGGGTTGTCCCGATTGGCGTCTTATAAGCGGTTCGAAATGCCCACAAAGCTTCATCGAGCTTAAAAGACCAATCTTTTCGGTTTTGATTAACCGTTTTCTCCAATATTCTCTTTATGGCTCTATTAGTGTTTTCGACTTGAACGTTGGTTTGAGGATGGTAAGCGGTGGAGAATCGGTGAGAGACTCCATATCTTTTCATAACTTTCTCCATTTGCGAATTGCAAAAATGGGTTCCCCTGTCACTAATAAGAGCCTTCGGAATTCCGAACCTAGCGAACAATTTTTTTAAGAAATGAATTACTACCCTTGCATCGTTAGTCCTAAGGGCTTGTGCTTCCACCCATTTCGAAACATAATCGATGGCCACTAAGATGTATTCACTCCCACCTGAAGATGGGAAGGGTCCCATGAAATCAATTCCCCAAACATCGAAAACCTCACAAACTTGTATATAATTCTGTGGGGCTTCATCCCTCCTAGAGATATTCCCAGCTCTTTGACATGCGTCACAGGTTTGTATCATTCCCTTCACATCACGAAATATTGTAGGCCAATAGAATCCTGCGTCGAAGACCTTTCGTGCAGTAGTGTTCATTCCGTGATGTCCTCCCGATGGACCGGCATGACACTCTTTCTTAATTCTGACAGCCTCTCTTTCCGAAACACAACGCCTGATTACCTGATCCGGACATCTTCGGAATAAGAAGGGTTCATCCCAAAAGTAGTACTTTAATTGATTAAAGAACCTCCTTTTTTCATGTCTGCTCATATGCTCAGGAATGACTCTACTCGCCAGGTAGTTAGCATAATCCGCATACCAAGGTTCAGAATCATTTATTGACATGAGCTGCTCTTCAGGAAATGTTTCCCGAATCTCACTCTTGTCAGATTCAGCGAGGCTGGGGTTTTCGAGACGAGAGAGATGATCAGCCGCAAGATTCTCTGCTCCTTTCTTATCACGAATTTCAACATCGAACTCTTGCAATAGTAGGATCCAACGAAGTAACCGTGGTTTAGCATCCTGTTTAGCGAAAAGATATCGAATGGCTGAATGATCCGTAAAAACAACCGTTTTAGAAAGGACCAGATACTGGCGAAATTTATCAAAAGCGAATACCACGGCTAGTAATTCCTTTTCAGTGGTAGTGTAGTTTTCTTGAGCAGGATTCATGGTTTTGCTAGCGTAGTATATTGGCTGAAAGTGTTTGTTAAGCCTTTGGCCTAATACTGCTCCAACAGCATAATCACTAGCATCGCACATGATTTCAAAGGGTAACTCCCAGTTAGGGGTAACCATAATTGGAGCTTGGGTAAGTTCCTGCTTCAATAGATCGAATGCGTCCTTGCACTCTTGAGAGAAGTCGAACGGGGCATCCTTCATGAGCAACTGAGTCATTGGTTTAGCTACCTTTGAGAAATCTTTAATGAATCTCCTATAGAAGCCAGCATGACCTAAAAAGCTACGGATTGCTTTGACAGTCGTCGGATAGGGAAGTTTGGATATAGCTTCAATTTTTGCCCGATCTACTTCAATTCCACTTCCTGAAATTTTGTGCCCTAGCACAATCCCCTCTTTTACCATAAAGTGGCACTTTTCCCAGTTTAGAACCAAGTTGGTTTCCTCACAACGTTTGAGCATTTTCTCAAGGTTAGCAAGACAGCGATCAAAAGAGTTTCCAAAGACCGAAAAATCATCCATGAAGACCTCCATGCTGTCTTCCATTAACTCATGGAAGATTGCCGTCATGCAGCGCTGGAAAGTGGCGGGGGCGTTACATAGTCCAAAGGGCATTCGCTTGTAGGCGAAGGTGCCATAAGGGCATGTAAACGTAGTCTTTTCTTGGTCCTCAGGAGCGATAGGGATTTGGAAATACCCTGAGAACCCATCTAGGAAGCAGTAGTACTCATGCCCTGCTAGCCTTTCCAACATTTGGTCGATAAATGGGAGAGGGAAATGATCCTTTCGGGTTGCATCATTTAACTTCCTATAATCAATGCATACGCGCCATCCAGTTACCGTTCGTTGAGGCACTAACTCATCCTTATCGTTCTTCACCACCGTCATTCCTCCCTTTTTTGGTACAACCTGTACAGGACTTACCCATGGACTGTCCGAAATTGGGTAAATTAGCCCTGCATCTAGGAGCTTAATGACTTCCTTCTTTACGACTTCCTTTATGTTGGGATTTACTCACCTTTGAGGTTGCACGGTGGGTTTATAATCCTCCTCCATGAGGATTTTATGCGTGCAAAAGGTAGAGTCAATCCCCTTGATATCGGCTACACTCCATGCTATAACTCCTTTATATTTTTTTAAAACTCCTAAGAGTTTATCCTTTTGTTCACTTTTCAAAGAAGAGCTTACGATTACCGGAAGTTGATCTTTTCCTTGAAGGAAGGCATATTCAAGGTTGTTCGGGAGTTCCTTGAGTTCTAACGTGGGTGGCTCGATGATGGAAGGTTTAAGTTTGTTCTCGGGTTTACGAAGCTCAAGCTGTTCGATTTCTTGTCTGGGATAGAAGGAGACTGCATTCACATCCATAGTCTTCTCCTCCTCTAAGATGGGTAAGAAAGCTTCATCTCGCAACCAACCAGCTTCCACCTGTTCATCTACACAATTGTCAATCTCGTCGGATAGTTCATTGATTTCTCCGATGAAATATAACTGATTATCTGCCTCGAGAGAAAGATTCATTGTGTCTTTGATGTCGAAGGTTAAGCTATCGG
The DNA here is from genome assembly GCA_021014915.2 of Artemisia tridentata subsp. tridentata. NCBI lineage: Eukaryota > Viridiplantae > Streptophyta > Magnoliopsida > Asterales > Asteraceae > Artemisia > Artemisia tridentata. The sequence continues at coordinate 397,915,234 of CP139505.1, read as the reverse complement.
CCCCCACTCGTAAGGTTAGTTTGCCGTCATGAACATCAATAACAGCACGAGCAGTTGCAAGGAATGGTCTTCCTAGAATGATGGGCACAAGATCGTCTTCTTCCATTTCTAGGATGACGAAGTCAACTGGAAATTTGAACTTCCCTACCTTAACCAGCACATTCTCGCATATTCCTAAGGGGTATTTGACTGATCTATCGGCAAGTTGGATGCTCATACGGGTTGGTTTCAACCCAGAATACCCTAGCTTGAGGAACATGGAATACGGCATAAGATTGATGCTTGCTCCTAAGTCGGCTAAAGCATTTTTGACTGAAAGAGATCCAATTGAACATGGCAAGGTGAAACTACCTGGATCGTCCACCTTCTTTGGTAGCCCTCGTTGAGTCACCACAGAACATTCCTCTCCTAAGGTTACAAGACCCTCGAGCCCTTTTCTGTTGGTTAGCAACTTCTTGAAGTATGTACTATATTTGGGCATATGGTAACATGCATCAAGAAGGGGTATTGTGACGACCGAATTCCTCAAATATGACAAGAATCTTTTATTATCGTTTTCGACCTTTTGATTCTTGAGACGGGACGGGTATGGGACTTTAATGGGCTGTTTGGTTGGAGTAGGTGGAGAGGGGGTTACCGGAGGGGTTTGTTCGGGATTCTCATCGTTCACATTATCTTCCTCCTCATGAGGGGTGTTGGGCTCCATGACGTTAGATGGTTGAGCTGGGTAGGGTGGATCCTTAGTAGTTGTTCCAGCACGAGTGGTGATGGCGAGTAAGGGATCTCTTTGAGGTTCGCCAAGGCTGTCGAGAGTGGCGTTGAGCTCTGCGAAATTGGCCCTCACGTCGTTTTGTTGGCTAATGATAAGGTTGTCGAGACCATTTAGTTGCAGATTCTTTTCAAACGTGAAATGCCCGAGATCATCCTCAAAGGTGCTCCTGACCTTATAGTCAGGATATTCTCCTCCTCCCTCTTCTCTCACAAGATTTCCCCAAGGGGTGAAATCATTGTTTTGGTAGAAAGTTAAGAGTGAAGGATCATCGAAGATATCGTGGCTTGACAAGCATGCTTGTTCGGTGGTGGTATCATCCTCGCATTCCTCCACTTCATGCGGGCCACCACATTGATCACAGATCAAGTATGGGTTTGATAACCGCTTAGTTGGTTGCGACTTGTCTAGATAAGATACCTGATCATTCAATCTACTCACCCGGCTAGCAAAAGGAGGCTTTTTCATGATCTTGGAAACGCTCATGATCGAATCGGGTTCATCCCAGGTATCGTCTTGATCATTCGCGTATTCCTCAATTCTATTCCATCCTTCCTCAACGCTTAGTTTGGCTATTTTTCCTTTTGATGAATCATTAATGCCCAATTGGTCGTTTTTGGAGACACTGTCATAAAAGATTTGGACAAGAAGCCAGAGTTCAATGCCATGATGAGGGACTTGTCTAATTAGATCCTTGAATCTAACCCAAGATTTGTGAATAGGTTCTGCTGGTCCAACATGAAAGCGGAGGATTTCGTCTCTCAACGTTGAAGTTCTTCCTATGGGAAAGAATTTCTCATAGAATTTTGTGATAAGCTGTTCCCATGTGAAGATGGATTCGGAGGGAAGTTGGTTATACCAGTTTCCGGCTTTTTCATAAAGGGTGAAGGGAAAGAATCGAAGCCGGGAGGTATCTCTAGTAGCCCCATCCGTATGGAGGGTATCCACTATTTTCAGGAAGTCCTTGATGTGTTGGATCGGATCTTCAGTTTTCAATCCGTGGAATTTGCATACACTTTGGACAAGCCAGATATCGGTTGCACGCAAGACCCCATCCGTGCGCTCATTTGGAAAAACGATAGCATTGGAAAAACCACGAGGGGTGGGAGAAGAGTAGTCCTTGAGACATTTAGGGATTGGGATTTCGGGAACTTCCATTTCGTGATTGGGTTGAGGGCTAGGAGGTGTAGAATGATGATTGGATTCTTCCTCGGAGAGGGCATCATCAAAATTGATCGTGGATGGTTCAGCCACTTGGCGGAGTCGCCTTAATTTATGCATTTCCCTTTCGGGTTCAGCATAGGGTGTGGCAAGAGTCTTTATCGAGCTTCGGCTCCTAGTGATTCTAAGATTAGGGGGGTCATCATCCAAAATTAGGGAATATCCTCCTAAAGTGCGGGCTCTAGGAGGTGGTGGTTGTTGTGGTGGTGGGTTGTTGGGATTAAGGATATTACCATCTTCCATGATGTCGGATGGTATGGTTACGAACAAAGAAACAAAGAAAATAGATAGACTAAAGAAAACCTAGAAAAATAAAACAAAAATCTCACTAGAAAGGAATCTAGTGAGTAGACCTATAAAATAAAAATTCAACCTAAACAATAACTATTCCCCGGCAGCGGCGCGAAAAACTTGATGCGTGGTTTTGCAACCTTACAGCAGGTTTTACCTCTCGAGGGATCTCAAGAGGCTTACAACCCCACCAGGTAGTGTACCTGACCGATGTAGTATAGTGTAGTGGTAAGTACGGGGGATTGATCGTTCTCCACAGGGAATAGTGTTCGTTAGGTATGAAAGGCTACTCTAATTAGGTCTAAGGGTTGAGGAAGATTCTTTTTTTACGTTTTTATAATTTTTATGAAAGCAAGTAAAATCTCGGGTTTGAAAGAGTGGGCGGAATTAGTTGCTAGTCAACTAAACCAAATTACTACGAATGCAAATAAAATAAAATAACTGAAAATAAAATGTTGGAGAAAACTTAAGTGTAGAGAAATGTGTTTACTTAGATTTCCTTACTCCCTAACTATCTTTTACCGGTTGATTAGTGTGTATTAGTCGCATGGATGACGGGTGTATTCCTTAATACCAATCGTGGGGTGGCGTACGTACTTCCCCAACTCTACAAGCTCCTACTTCACTCCTATGTCGAGCCGGCTAGGAAGCTCCTAACATGGGATCACTAGAATTCGCTTGTGCATTAAATACAACCATAAAAACCTTTAGTACGCATTTGGTTCATGTTTCTTAAGACGTTCAAGCAAGTTATCGAATAGGAAGTTAGCTAGTTTTCTTAAGCCTAACATAGATAAACAATCATCCAATACAACTAATAACACACTAATAACCAATAATCAATAGCTAGGTTTCATTAGATCTAAGCAAATACAAGATAAATCTAGCCTAACATGTTAAACAAAAGACAAGAACAAGATAAAATCAAACAACACATAGACATATTGAATGATTAATTGATAACTTATCTTTCAATGTAACATGGAAGATCTCAAGGCAAAAAGCCTTGAAAAAGATGCTAAAATCGTCTTAGGGTTTTCTCCCAAAAATTCCACACTAAGCTCTCTCCTAATGACAAAAAATTAGAAAACTATATATAGATTTTTGGATCTGACGGCATCACCTTATGGAGTGTGACGCCGTCACCTCGCCGCTTTTAGGGTTCCCGGATGACCTTCTTGACGCCGTCCCTCTTTAGCTCTCCAAAATCCGTTCTGGCTTATCAAGGCTTGACGCCGTCAGCTCTTGAACGTGACGCCGTCCCTCTTTGATTTAAGCCGTGACGCCCTTGATCAGGTTAAAGCGTGACGCCGTCAGAATTTACATGCAATTTTCACTGGCTTATCATGAGTAAATTTCACATCCACCTTTTCTTGCCAAGCCATGACGCCGTCTAGAGTAAAGTCTGACGCCGTCAAGAGTAATTTTTAGCCGATTTTTGAGACTTTGCCGTTTTCTTCACTTTAATGCTCCAAAAACGTCCAAAATGCCTCCTTTTCCAGATTTCTCCTCAAAAGTACCTAAAATGACAAAAGGAACGATTTAGGGCAATATTTGATCAAATAAATACGATTTAGGGCTTAAATGACCCCTTAAAAGCGGTACACTTTTCGCTTCATCAGAAAGCAAGTAAAATCTCAGGTTTGAAAGAGTGGGCGGAATTAGTTGCTAGTCAACTAACCCAAATAACTACGAATGCAAATAAAAAAAAATAACTGAAAATGAAAAGGTGGTAAAACTTATGTGGTGAGAAATGTGTTTACTTAGATTTCCTTACTCCCTAACTATCTTTTACCGGTTGATTAGTGTGTATTAATTGCGTGGATGACGGGTGTATTCCTTAATACCAATCGTGGGGTGGCGTACGTACTTCCCCAACTCTACAAGCTCCTACTTCACTCCTATGTCGAGCCGGCTAGGAAACTCCTAACATGGGATCACTAGAATTCGCTTGTGCATTAAATACAACCATAAAAACCTTAGTACGCATTGGTTCATGTTTCTTAAGACGTTCAAGCAAGTTACCGTATAGGAGGTTAGCCAGTTTTTTTAAGCCTAACATCGATAAACAATCATCCAATACAATTAATAACACACCAACAACTAATAATCAATAGCTAGGTTTCATTAGATCTAAGCAAACACAAGATAAATCTAGCCTAGCATGTTAATTAAAAGACAAGAACAAGATATAATCAAACAACACATAGACATATTGAATGATTAATTGATTACTTATCTTCAATTAAACATGGGAGATCCAAGGGTATAAAACCCTTAAAAATGGCAGAAAATTCGTCTTAGGGTTTCTCCTCACAAAGTTGCACACTAATGACTAAAAATTGCAAAACTATATATAGAATTTAGGGGCTGACGGCGTCACGTTGTAGGAGGTGACGCCGTCACCTCGCCGCGGCTAGGGTTCCCGGATGGTCTTCCTGACGCCGTCCCTCTTTAATCCTCAAAAATCCACTCTGGCGCGTCAAGGGTTGACGCCGTCACAATTGTGCTTGACGCCGTCTCTCTTTAACTTAAACCGTGATGGCCTTGATCACCTTAAAGGGTGACGCCGTCAGATTTCCTTTGTAAAACTTTCTGGCACGTCACGTGTATTTTTCATATCCACCTCTCTTGCCAAGCCGTGACACCGTCAGGAGCAATCCTTGACGCCGTCACGTGTACTTTTCCAGCAGCTTTGGAGACTTTGTCGTTTTCTTCACTTTTATGCTCCAAAAACGTCCAAAATGCTTCCTTTTCCAGATTTCTTCTCCAAAGTACCTAAAATGACAAAAGGAACGATTTAGGGCAATATTTGATCAAATAAATACGATTTAGGGCTTAAATGACCCCCTAAAAGCGGTACACTTTTCGCTTCATCAATTTAGCATAACTTGAGCCAAACTAAGAGTATCATCATCTGACTCTTCATCTCCTTGCTCAGCAGCAGGATCGGGAACACTAGCAGCAGCATGCCCTGTACCAGCAGCAGAATGTTCTTCATCCAACTTTTTCTCACCATCAGCAGCATTATCAACTAAAATCTGCTCCTTCTTCCCTGATTCCAAAGCCACCTCATTCCCAGACTTGTCCTTGACCACAAACTCTTTATTCTCTCCTGAATCCATGTCCACATCAACATTTCCCTCATTCTCAGCAACATCTTTCTCAACCTCCCCTGAATTCTTGCCTTCTTCATTCCTCCCCTGTTTGGGAGCATCCTCCCCCAAACTTGGTTTGGAATTAACCTTCTTGGACTTTCTGTGCACCTTTGTTCTTGACCTTTTCTGTCCTTCCAAAAGTCTGATCCTCATCTTCAACTTTTTGACTGTTGTTGTGAGGTCTAGAACTTGACTTTCCAACTTGGTACATCTGGCCAACAATTCAGTGAGTTGTTTCATTCTATCTTCACCACTTCGGTCTGTGTTACCTGACCCGAGAGGTGGATCATCAGATTTAACATTTTGTACATGTGTTTCCATCAATTCAGCAGTATCAGTTTCAAGTCTAGCCTTATCACTTCGACCTGTGTTACCTGGTCCGAGAGGTGAATCATTGGCATTGTCATTGTGTACATAAGTATCCATCAATTCATTTGTCTCATCTCTGTCCTCATCACTTCGAGATGTGTTACCTTCCCTGAGAGGTGAATCAATGGACTTAAACTCAGTATCAACCCTAGGTTGATTAGCTGAGCCCCCCTTTTTAGCCATGTGACTGGGGTTTCCATCACCTGCTTCAAGTTCAAAAGAACCCTCAGCATTAGATGTTGTCATGGTTGAGGTCTTAGGTATGTTAGCACTGTCCTGTTCAGCTACTAAGCTAGAAACAGTAGTGTCAGCCTCTCCCATCATGCCACCTACATCACCTGTGGCAGCCTCATCTGCTTCCATACCAACATTGGCCTGAGGTTGCACAATGTCCTCATTTTGTGAAATCCTAAGGGATTGGTTCTTTTGGGTTGATTCATGTGATTGTTCTGGAGTGGGTGTATGATGGGAAGTTGTTGGGATTTCAGCTCCTTCACCCTGAGTGGCAGCCACTTGCAAAATATGTTGGGACAAAGGAGTTACTGTCCCAGAAAATCCATTTCCATTTTTCCTTAAATATGTAAACATTTTGCTTATAAGTTCAGGACTGTCATGTATCCCTTGATGTTCCAAAGGTTCTTCTAATTGATTATCTATGATTAGTTGCAAAAACCTTGGGTAAACATAAACTTTTCCAGAAATATGCTTTTTCAACCCTTCAAAAATCATAGCCGAAAAATTAAATGGTTGGTCTGTGGCCAGACAAATCAAGGCTGATGCTTGAGTTGTACTGAACTCATTCCACCCAGTAGTTTTAGGACTAAGACAGTGTAAAAGGGTGTGAAGAAGAAATTTCCATTGTGGGCAGAGAAGACCTTTGAAAAACTTTAAATTATTATTTTTCTTCTCATACCCAATTTTTTCAAGTTCTTGAAAAATGGTAGCATTATCAAGGCAAACTATTGCTTCATCAGTTGTAAAATGAAGTACTTCTCTTACAACTGATTCAGTAATAATTATCCTTTGATTGTCTACCATAGCCTTCAAATATTCTCCCCCATTTTTATTAGTTTTGACCCTGACAGTGGACCAAAACTGTTTCATGTGGGATTTATATATTGTGGGATTTACTATTAATGCATACCTTATATGGGAAGCATTAAGAAAGTCAATAACCTCAGTAAAACCCTCAGCTTCAGGGACTTTTTGAAGAAATGCCACTTGATTGTGATTGGCGGAGTACTCTCTTTTCGTCATTGTGAAATTAGGGTTTTGATTTTGGGGGTTTTTAATCAGATGATTAAAAGATGTTTTAGGGTTTGAATTAAAGTTGATTTTGGGCGCACAAGTTTAATTTTGAGATCGAATTGAGTTTTTAAGCCATTTGGATCTTATTAGGGTTTTATTCGCGCCAATTTGCAAAATAGTCCCTTTACTTTCAAACCAAGCAGCAGAATCCCAATAGTTTCAAGTTGAGCAGCAGAACCGTCAGCAGTAGAACGTTTTGCCTAGCAGCAGAAACTTTTGGAACAAGCAGCAGAATGTACACTGAGCATTCCAAACATCTTTTTCTCATCAAATCAGCATTCCTCATTTACTTATCCTGTAAAAGATTAGTCCAAAACCACAAAAACACAAGCAAGTATATTCCACAATAATCACAAGCAATTTTTATACTTAGCAACAGAATAACCAACTAGCAGCAGACAACATACAAACAAAGCAAGCAATAGAAACAACTTATTTGATCAATAACAGTACAAATCCTTTACAAACTAACACAAAAACACACAGAGATAAGATTTTTCAAAGATTAATCATTCCTATACTAGCAATTAAAAATTGAAATCTACTCACATCAAAACCTTTTGTGAGCAAATCTGCAACATTGTTGTCAGTATGGATTTTAACTATTTGAATTAGCTTTTTCTCATAAGAATTTCTGATACAATGATGTCTTATCTCAATATGTTTAGTTTTTGAATGAAAAACAGGATTTTTAATGATACACATTGTACTGTTATTATCAATGTAAATTTTGGTGTTCATAAAGTTATACCCATAATCCAGCAGCTGATTCTGAATCCAGAGTACTTGTCCACAGCAACTAGAAGCAGCCACATACTCAGCTTCAGTTGTTGAATTAGCCACCACAGTCTGTTTCTTGCATTGCCAAGAGATCAACCTATGTCCAAGAAATTGACAGCCTCCAGAAGTTGACTTTCTGTCCAAAATTGCTCCAACATAGCCACTATCTGAGTATGCCACCAGATCAAAAGGTGAATCCTTAGGATACCAAAGGCCCAACCTAGGTTGACTCCTCAAGTACCTAAAAATCCTTTTGACAGCATTCAAGTGAGAAACTTTGGGAGTCACTTGAAATCTGGCACAAGCACACACAGCAAACATGATGTCTGGTCTTGAAGCAGTTAGATACATCAAAGATCCAATCATAGATCTGTACAAATGTACATCAACCTCTTCCCCATCTTCATCCTTGGGCAAAGGTTTGTTGGTCTCCATTGTTGTCTTTGCTGGTCTCACATCAGAAAAACCAAATTTCTTCAAAATATCAGCCACATACTTGTCTTGACTGATGAAAATCCCATCTGACTTCTACTTAACTTGAAGCCCAAGAAAGAAAGTGAGTTCCCCCATAGAACTCATCTAAAATCTACTATGCATGAGTTTCTCAAATTCCTCACATAACACCTTGTTTGTAGACCCAAAAATGATATCATCTACATAAACTTGAACAAGTAGGATATCCTTTTTGTCTTTCTTAATGAACAGTGTCTTATCAATGGTTCCTCTACTAAAACCATTGATTAACAGATATTTAGACAAGGTGTCATACCAAGCTCTAGGAGCTTGATGTAGACCATAGAGTGCTTTATCCACCTTATAAACCCTATCAGGATAATCAGGGTCTTCAAAACTAGGTGGTTGCATCACATAAACTTCTTCATCAATCTTTCCATACAAGAAAGCACTCTTCACATCCATCTGATACACAATGAAGTTCTTGAATGAAGCAAATGCTAAGAATAATCTGATTGCCTCTACTCTTGCTACAGGAGCAAATACTTCAACATAGTCAATGCCCTTTTCCTGTGTGTATCCCTGAGCCACCAATCTTGCCTTGTTTCTGATAACAATTCCTCTTTCATCTCTTTTGCATCTGAACACCCATTTAGTACCAATTGCCCTTTTTCCTGAAGGCAAATCTACCAATGTCCAGACTTCTTGAAGCTTGAACTGCAATAACTCCTCTTGCATAGCTTCAACCCAACTTTCATCTTGTAAAGCTTTGTAGGCATTTTTTTGTTCCACTTTAGATAGAAAACAGGCAAACATACAATTCTGTAAATCCTTGTGGCTCTTTCTTTGATGAAGAGACTGAGCAAATAAGCCTTGATCAAACAAATTACTGAAACCTTTTGCTTTACTTCTTGTTTGAACAGTAGAATGAACATCTCCAATAATTTGCATCTTTAGATGATCCTTGTGTATTCTGGTGGTTGGAATAGGACTGACTGGAATGGCATTCTCCATGTTTTTTAAGTCAGCCTCTGCACCAAACCCTTCAACAACTTCATCATCAGTGTCAGCATAGACATTAACTAATCCAGGCATATTTGGGTCATTTTGGATAGTTAACAGCATCAAAGGATCTTCCATCTTCATCAGCAGTAGAACAACTTGGTGCAGCAGTAGAACTACTAGGCTGAGCAGCAGAAACTTTTTGCCTAGCAGCATAATCAGGAATACTACTGCTTGTATAATTTCCTCTGTTTTCACCAAGATTCACTTTATCAGCAACATGTGGTTCTTCATTAACCACCTTATCAGCATTAGAAGGTTCAGCCCCACCTTCTACATCCTTTTGAACAACATCAACTTGTGAACTCTTGCCCTCATTCTCTTTGGGTGTGAAAAGTTGATCAAGCTTCCACTTCTCAAGAATGACAAATTCCTGTGCAGATTCAGCAGCCTTTGCTTCTGTTCCTGCATTAGAATTTTCTTGTGTTCCTGCAGACGTGTTAGTTGTACCTGCATTTGCTGGCACATAATTCATACTTTTGGTTAATGAATCTATGTCAAACAGCCATTCAGTTCCACTTCCAGCAACACTAGGTGTGGTTTCACTAAACCTAACATGGAAGTTTTCTTCCACATGCCTAGTTCTTTGGTTAAATACTCTAAAAGCTTTACTATTAGTGGAGTATCCAACAAAGAAACCTTGGTCTGCTTTCTCATCAAATTTGCCTAGGTTATCAATTGTATTTAAGATAGTAACAGGACACCCGAATGGTTTCAAGAAATCTATCATAGGTTTTCTACCATGAAATAGTTCATAAGGGGTCTTGTTATGAGGCTTCACTACCTTACTCCTATTTTGTACAAAACAAGCAGTGTTGACTGCTTCAGCCCAAAAAGTAGTGGGTAATTTTGACTCTGACAACATTGTCCTAGCAGCCTCAATTAATGTCCTATTCCTCCTCTCAGCAACACCATTTTTCTGAGGAGTTCTACCCACACTAAACTGTCTTAAGATACCATTTTCAACACAGAAATGGTTCATCACATTATTCTTAAATTCAGTTCCATTGTCACATCTGATTATCTTAATTTTGTGATTAACTAGGTTTTCTACTCTTGTTATGAAAGCCTTAAGAATGCTAGATGTCTCATCCTTAGTTCCTAAGAAGAAAACCCAAGTAAACCTACTGAAGTCATCAGTGACAACTAGGCAATACATTTTCTTATTCAAACTTTTCACATAAGTTGGCCCAAAAAGATCCATATGCAACATGTATAGGGGCTCAGAAATAGAGTTCACCACTTTGGTCTTACAAGAAGCTCTGTGTTGCTTTCCCATCTGACAAGCAACACAGGTTTCAGGTTTTTCAAAAATCTTTGAAGGTAAACCTCTAACAAGGTTTCCCTTAACCAATTTGTTTATTGTTTTGAAATTTAAGTGTCCAAGCCTTCTATGCCAAAGTTTGGATTCATCAATTGTGGCTTTGGCAAACAGACAAGTTAAATCTCTTTTAGGAATTATGTTCTTTATGTCCACACTGTATATATTGTATGTTCTAGGGACTCTAAGTAGCACAGATTTATCATCAGGCAACTTATAGTCAGGAGATAAGACAAGACACTCAGTGTCTGTAAAAAGAACAAAATTCTTTTTGTCACACATTTGTGAGACACTAAAAAGATTGAACTTAAGTCCATTTACCAAATACACTTTTTCAAAATCCAGGGTTCCTGTTCTAATAGTACCTTTACCAACAATCTTCCCACCTTTGGGATCATTACCAAAAGCAACATAGCCACCATCCATAGCTTCAAAATCATCCAAGTTGCTTTGGTCTCCAGTTATATGTCCAGAGCATCCACTATCAAAAATGCATTTATCCTTTAGCTCATCCTGTAGATTGCCCTGCACATAAAGTAAGAGAATTAGTTTCTCTTTGGGACCCAAGCCATTACTGACTTGGATCTGCCTTGTGCATCAAAGTAATCAAATTTCTTGAAGTCCATTGATGCATTGCTGTGTCTGAGAACATGATCTAAAACCATAGTTTTAGGTTTCCAGACCCAGCAAGCTGAGGCCTTAACAGCATAGAAATGGTTGCCCACAACAGTGTCTGTAACCACTTTTGGCTCAGCAGCAGAAACTGCTTTTGCCTTAGCAGTAGAAAACTCTGTTTTCTTTGGAATGGGCCTTGATGGTGCAGCAGCAGAAATTGTCCTAGAAGCACCATCTCTTACCAAAATTTCCCTAGGAACCATGTTTCTTTTGGGGTGTGGGTGAGTCTTTCTAGCAAAATTCCTGTGGTTCACCCTAGTATATTGGTTCCAAACAGGTTTTTTAGTACTAGATCTAACAGGTTTTGAGTAGTAAGAATCCTCTTGCAAGTGCTCAAAACTACCACAGCTATAACATGCCTTTTTAACCAGTTCAAAATCACTACCTAACTTGTGTGAAATCAGGTTGTTCGTGTTTCTCTGGTTTTCTCTAGACAAGTTATTAGTTTTCTTAGGATAATCTCTAGGTTTTTCATCATATTCAGCCATTTTCCTAGAGATTCTGCTTCCTAACACAGGTTTTACAAATTCAACATGTTTAGCTTTATTTTCAACTGTTTTAACCTGTGATACTTTAGACTCAACAACTTTAGGAATTTCTTTCTTTTTAGCCTTAGATGTTGTTTCAGTCTGTTCATCCTCTTCACTGTCTGACACCCAATCTTCAATGATTGGTGCATCAGAAAACTTTTGTTCAACCTTAGGTGTTTCTAAATTTACTTTACTGGACTCACCTACAGGTTTTACATCAGTTTCAGTAAGGAAAGACAATTGCTTCATTGGAGGGGCAAAGGCACTTTTCAAAGGAGGAGCAACTTCATTGTACCCTAAGCCACTTCCTTTTCTCATTAACTGACAAGCAATAGTTTTATTCACAGAGTCTGATGCAAATTGTTGTTTTTCTACTCTAACAACATGTTTTTCCTTATCAGCTAGAGCTACATCCCTAGCTTTTTCAGCTTCTTCTACTCTTTTATTAAGAACACTAATTTCAGCATCTTTCTTAATAATTTCTACTTCTAGACCATTTATCTTATCAACATATTCTACTTCATTCTGTCTAAGAAAGGCAAGTTTTTCTTCTATTGATTTTAGGCCATGTACATAACCTAAATTATCAAGTTTTAACTTTTCTACTTCCATTCTTAAACTTTCATTCCTAGATTTTAATTCTTCCATAGTATCTAGGCATGATTTAAATGAACAAGTAGTGTCATTTGATACCTCAGAGTCAGAACCAGAGGATGAAGAAGCATAGGCCATTAGAGCAAAATTGTGTCCCTTCTTTTCTTCTTCAGCCATGAAAGCAGCATTTGGTTCTTCCTCTGCTTGGTCACTCCAGTCATATTCACCCAGGCCATCACAGGACACAAGAGCAGCAGTAGTCTTGGTTTCCTCAATAGGAATAATCCTTGCAGCCTCTCTGTTCTTCTTTGGTGCTCTACACTCCCTAGCAAAGTGTCCCTTTCTCTGACAATTATAGCACTCAACCTTGGCCTTGTCAAACCCCACATTGGTTTGTCTGTACTTGAGTGCCCTACCAGTCTTCTTTAAAAATCTTCTTGCCCTCATAGTTAGCATGGCCATCTGCCACTTTAATTCTATCTCTTCAAGATCATCAGGATCTATCTGCTCCAAATCCTGATCAGTAACAGTTGTGCTTGTAGTGAGATCAGCCAAAAATGCACATATAGCTGCATCACTGATGTTATCAGTATTTGAACTAGCAGCAGAAACAGGTGCACCAACAGCAGAAACAACATGAGCAGCAGCAGAATGGTTGTCATGAGAACTTCCAGATCCCTTGTTGTTAGAAGACATAAAAGCAAGATTGTTTGTACCAGAAGATGAGCTGGATGTACCGTTGACTTCAGATTCATACACCTTTAAATTATTGTACAAATCATCCAAAGTCATCGTTTCAAAATCAGTCTTATTCCTCTAGACCACTGTATGACTATTCCATTCAGATGGTAAGCTCCTCAGAAACTTGAGATTGATGTCTTCTTGTGGCACTGAGACCTTCATAAGCTGTAATTGACTCACCAACCTCTGAAGCCTATCATAGGTAGCATCAATGTTTTCTGAGCTTGAAGCAGTAAATGTTTCAAATTGATGCTTGAGCAGATTCTTTCTAGACTTTTTGGTGGCTTCATTCTCACCAAATCTGAGTTCAACAGCATCCATCAACTCCTTAGCAGACTTAGTGTTACCAAAACTCAGTTGATATTCATTTGGTATACCCATCAACAGCATATTGTGAGTTTTGATTTCCAGCTTCCTTTGTGCCTTCTCCTCATTAGTTTTAATGGGTAAATCTTTCCCATCAGCAGTCTTAGCAGGCAGAGTATCTCCATTCTGAATGACTTCCCACATGGAGAAATCAAGCATCTTCATGTATTGCTCAATCCTCATCTTCCAGAGTTCGTACTCACCAGCCTTGAGCATTGGCACCTTTGAAGCAGTCACCATATGAGTAGTATCGAAATCCATTGCTTATGCAGATGATGAACATATCTGAGTATACAATATTCTTCTTGATAGCAGTCTCTAGATCACAAGCTCTGATATCACTTGTTGATCCCAGTTGAGCTAACGATCTTGTTAATTATCCTAGATGTAGATCTAAGACAATAGGTATAGAGACTGTTCTTGAACGATCTATTAAGTATTATACGGAAACTAACACTTAATCTTAAGAAGAATTAAGAATCGAACACACAATAATTCTCTTAACTATCACCTCAATATATTGAATATGGTTACTCAAAAGTAACAGGGTTACAAATAACCTTGAAGTGAATACAAAACAATAATCCATATAATCGTGTGCTAACCCTAACTCTAGATCCTCCTTTTATAGACTTAAGGAGTCCTAGTCGGTTACAATGCTTTCTATACAAGATAATATATATTCGTATCATTACCATAATTATCTTAACAAACTATACACGTTTATCTAATAAGCAGCAGAATGATTACTCTAGCAGTAGAATCTTCGTAGGCTAGCAGTAGAATCACACTTAGCTTATTTCTTCAATCATCTCAGAAACCCAGCAGTAGAATAAATATACTAGCAACAGAATCATTTAGTCCAGCAGCAGAATGATACTTAGTATATTTTTCTTTAGAACCATGAGCAGCATAATCAAACCTTAAGCAGCAGCATCTTCAAACGCAACACAGCGGTTGACCACCAAATCGTTAGGACAACCTTAACATACAACTTGCCACTCGGCTACACTTTACCAACCAATAAAAGACCAACGGGGGTACAAACTTTACACTTGAGCTCGGTATTCTACCTAAGCTCCTAAACACATACTACCTTTGATCTTGCCTATCCAAATCCTTAATCCCTATATCCAAGCCATCCATAAAAGCATGCCAGCCTACAAAAACGGTTAGACAACTAAACCGTAAGCACAAAGGCTTAGTAAGTAAAACGATCATAACATACCATTATACTTCAATCGACATATAAGCATCATATACATTAAACACTTACTTTACGGGCTTACTACTCCACATCTCATCTAACACATAACATCAACTTATACAATAACAGCAACTCATCACATAGGCCATATTCATCACTTCACTTAGACATATCTCAAGTACATATTGCTTGACATAAATCATACATAACACATATATGTTAGAAATCCATATAGCAAATGTCATCATCATTTTACTTACCTTAGCTTCCAAAGCTAAACATAGAATCAATATCACCATCCTCATCCACCTTTAATCATCATCATCAATAATCTTCATACTTAACCAAAACCTAACAACATAACAATCAATACCAACATTTAAGGGTTAACATAACCCATCAAATATACTAACCTTCCATCTTATATCATCATATGATCATACCTTGATCATATGATGATTTCCCACTTTTAATCATAACTCTTAACCTTATTAATCATCAAATAGAAATACTTACTTGTGGGAAAGATCATTGCTAGGAAAGACTATGGCATTTGATCTTCATCTTCTTCATCCTTATCACCAACTAACTTTTTTTTCTTCTCTTTCTCTTCTCTCTAAAAACCGGACCATAAACACCCTATCTAAACTAATGGAGGGAATTCTAGAATTCCCTGGATAAGGTTAGTTAGGTAGCAAGTTTGGACCTTTGGCACATTAAGCCCCTCAAGTCTCATTCCTTCTATATTGGCCACATCACATGTCTTAACACTTTAGAATATGACGAGTCAAGCCCTTGAAGTCTATTTTCTTTCTATTCTTGTCACATAATACTTTCCATAACTATAAAATACATACTTTGACTATCACTTGACTAACGGGTTTGACTATAACTTTACATTCATTGACTAGCCAATCACATAAGGCCTTGGTCCACTTTCATCTAGGGTGGGGTACAAGTACCCGGGAAACGGGTCTAACAGAGAGGGTATTACCATGTACTACAACGAAACATGAAAAAAAAACTCCGATACGAGTATTACCTTGTTGATATGTGGAATCATTTGAAGCCAACAATGGGTCTTGGCCAGATGTAGCTGGGTCTAATCGGGTCTTGGCCGTATATGATCGGGTCTAACCGGGTCAAGGCCGGATATAGCCGGGTAAACGTGTGAAAAATTATCTAAAAACAAATATGAAGATTTGTAAATAAAAAGTGTTTTTGACCCGCCACCATCCAAACAATTATAAAACAAATATGTTACATAATCAAAATATTTTTAGGATAAACTTTTAAGCTATAATAATAATAATCATATAATACAATTATGAAACATATACTATTAGTGGGAAGGGATTCGATGAAAAGAAAAACTAAAATGAGAAGAATAATAATAAATTATAGCCACACATTTTAAATACGATAAAGAATTTTAAGGGGAGATGCATCTATTTTTGTATGTGCATCTGAAATGTGTAGTTGTGGCTTCTTATTACCCTTCTCATTTTAATTTTTCTTCTCTTTTGATCCTAACTCTACTATTAGTATGTCTAAATATGGGTTATTTTAACCGATTATTACATTATCAAGTTTTAGAATAAGATAATGAGTCGGATAACATGTTAGAGTTGGTTATCCTACATTTATTTTCTAAAGCTTTGTTAAGTTTGTTTTAGTGACTCAAATGGAACTGATTGCTCTGAAATAACTTTTACTTTCTCAAGCTTGCAAATATCGATGGTTTTTCGGTTTTTCCCTTCGTGCTTGTTTGTTATTAAAACTTATGAATGTTTAAGCCCACAAAAAACTAAGATGGGCCAATGGTCTTTTTAACATTATCATTTGTCGTGTGAACATTTCTAAAACCCAAATAAGTAAAAGATGCAGGAGATTAATTCAAAAGTGGAATCAAGATCATAATGGACATGGTAGAGTGAAGTAACGTGTGGCTTATTCTCAAGGTCATTGGTTCAATTCCCCTGTGGATGGTGTTCTCTATTTTTTATGTGTTGAGAAAATCACATTCACATTTCTACATGTTCGGTGTTTTCTCTTTCTTTAATTAGTAAGCACTTTGTTGTATCGGATTGTTTATATATTTACATAGTCAGTTTTTTTTTTCTTTTATTTTACAAATATCTTTTGACTTTGTTTGCTTTTAGATATACAACACTAATTATTATTATTGTTAGTAATTTTAACATAGCTAATAAATGTGAACTCATGGACATTTTGTATGTTAAAACAGACTTAAAGGATATATGAAAGAGATAAGTACTAATCTAGTACAAAATCTTTTTTTTGGTCCCCATCATGGTCAGTTTTTGAGTAAATTCCCTAAATGGTCATGCGCATCTGCGCAACTCCGCAACCTATCTCAGAACGTGACACGTGTACATATTCTGGGGCCCACACCAACTACTAGAATTACTCAACCGCCGGCTACTCAACCGGCGGCTACTCAACCCAACAACTAAAATTTTTGCATCGTTAGTCCTTTGTTACGTTTTCGTCTGTTTTTTTACGTTTTAGTCTGATTTTTTACGTTTTCGTCCGATTTTTTACTTTTTCGTCCGATTTTTTACGTTTTCACCTGTTTTTTTACGTTTTCGTCTGATTTTTTTCGTTTTCGTCCGATTTTTTACGTTTTCATCTGTTTTTTTACGTTTTCGTTTGTTTTTTTACGTTTTCGTCTGACTTTTTACGTTTTCGTCTGTCTTTTTATGTTTTCATCCATTTTTATACGTTTTCGTCCACTTTTTTACGTTTTCGTCTGATTTTTTACGTTTTCGTCTGATTTTTTATGTTTTCGTCCGATTTTTTACGTTTTCGTCTGTTTTTTTATGTTTTCGTCCGATTTTTTTTCGTTTTCGTTCTATTTTTTTTCGTTTTTGTCTATTTTTTTACGTTTTCGTCCGATTTTTTACGTTTTCGTCCAATTTTTTACATTTTCGTCTGTTTTTTTACGTTTTCGTCTGATTTTTATATTTTCCTATGTTTTTTTACGTTTTCATCTATTTTTTTACGTTTTCGTCCGCTTTTTTACGTAAAAAAAACAGACGAAAACGTAAAAAAAACAGATGAAAACGTAAAAAATCGGACGAAAACGTAAAAAATCAGACGAAAACGTAAAAAATCGGACGAAAATGTAAAAAATCGGACGAAATCGTAAAAAAAACAGACGAAAACGTAAAAAACATATGAAAACGTAAAAAATCGGACGAAAACGTAAAAAAGTGGACGAAAACGTATAAAAATGGATGAAAACATAAAAAGACAGACGAAAATGTAAAAATTCGGACGAAAACGTAAAAAAAACAAACGAAAACGTAAAAAAACAGATGAAAACGTAAAAAATCGGACGAAAACGAAAAAAATCAGACGAAAACGTAAAAAATCGGACGAAAACGTAAAAAAACAGACGAAAACGTAAAAAATCGGACGAAAACGTAAAAAATCGGACGAAAACGTAAAAAAACAGATGAAAACGTAAAAAATCGGACTAAAACGTAAAAAAACAGACGAAAACGTAACAAAGGACTAACGATGCAAAAATTTTAGCTATTGGGTTGAGTAGCCGCCGGTTGAGTAATTCTAGTAGTTGGTGTGGGCCCCAAAATATGTACACGTGTCACGTTTTGAGATAGGTTGCGGAGTTGCGCAGATGCGCATGACCATTTAGAGAATTTACTCAAAAACTGACCATGGTGGGGAACAAAAAAAAGATTTTGTCCTAAATTAGTACTTATCTCTATATGAAAAGGTTTCATCTTACTTAGAAAAACATATGATCTGACTCAACCTTAACAAATTTTATCTTTAAGACTTCGTCTATAAATCTGTTTGCAATGCACGAACAGACTGTCCAAAAACATACATGAAAGTTTCATGCGCGAGTAAAAAAATTTGACTCGTTGCATCGCGAAAATATGCCTCATCTTTAAATATACATCATGAAGTTATTTACATATTGTTCACAGTTAACGATTTCGTTTTCGTTTGTTTGATATTTTTGATTGAAAGTTAAAAGGTTGTTTTACTTAGCTGGGCTAAACTCTCGTTAATTGGGATGATTTGTTTTTTTTGTTTTTTCTTTTTCCGGTTATAAAACAACATATGCAGGACATGGTAACTAAGTGGTAAGTGGGATGGTTGGTAGGTGATTCTTTGATTATTCGGATGGTCTTCGGTTCAATTCTTAGCTAATTCCTCTACCATTTTTTATTAGTTAAAACGGCCATTTATACATATAATAAATTGCATAAACACATACTGTAATTCATATTTCTCTTTGTTTTTTTTCATAAAATTTTTTGTTAGATCTCGTCATATTACACATTACATAATCAGAATGTAAATTATGTATTGTTAGAAAGTACTAGCCTGCGATTAAAAAAGTGATGAAATTAGAGAAATCTCTAAAACATTTTCTACAAAATCCCTTGAAATGTGCGGTAAATATGTATAGTTTTTTACCAGCGCCATGCTAAGTGTTTTACCACTTAGTTAATACACTTTCTACTTTTCTAGGTATGAAATCTTTTATCCAAACAAAGAATACAAAATATGTTACAAAATTCAACTATTTATGGGATAAAGTCTTTGGCAATGACAATGATCATATAACTGGTTTTTAGTGACTTAAATTGAACTTAATTGTCTTAATATAACTTTAACTTCGTTTAGCTTATTTGCATTTCCGTTCACGAATGTTACTCGAGGTAACTTTCCTCCGGTTGGCTTTTATTTTCGTCGTGCATATTCAGTCATTAGGAAATTTCAATTTTAGTCATAAAACTCCAAGTTGTTCCACTTTCTAGTCCCAAACAAAATAATTTTCCAAATTTAGTCTTGTGCGATTGATAGACCGTGCGACTCCATAAAAAAGTTGACAAATTTCTAAAAAGTTTGCGAGGTTTTTTCTAGACCGAAGTGACATTTTATACAACAAATGTGACGTTTTTGTTAAACTAGTTTATCTTATTCAACAATTCAACCGTGGGTTCCACTATTTTATTCGAAAAATAAATAAATGAATAAAAAACTGAACTGATTGTTAACTTTTTGAATAAGACAAACTAGTCTAGCAAAAACATCACCCTGTTCGCACAAAATGTCACTTCGGTTTAGCAAAAATCCTCACAAACTTTTGGATCACTTGTCAACTTTTCATTGGAGTCGCACAGTATGATTGTCGCAAAAGACTAAATTTAAAAATAGTCTTTTTTTTTTTTACTCGAAAGTTGATCAATTTGATGTATTAGGACTAAAATTAAAATTTTCTCTTCAGTTATTCACATACGATTTGTTTGTTGGTTATGTTGATTAAAGTAATGGACTTAAAAGTATATTAATACTTAAACAATGATACCAGCCCAACAAGATAAAATGGGCCAACATTTGTTTCGCATATTTTTGTCTTGTTATAGAAACTTAAATACCGTATAAAATTAAAAACAGATTTAGCTAAATATGAAATAGGTAGCGGAGCAAGAGTCTCTTGGTAAGTGAAGTGTTATCGTAACTTCGCAAGGTCTATGGTTCAATTCCTAAAAGATTTCAGTTCCTCTACCTTTTTAATTTC
This sequence comes from Artemisia tridentata subsp. tridentata, assembly GCA_021014915.2. Classification (NCBI taxonomy): domain Eukaryota; kingdom Viridiplantae; phylum Streptophyta; class Magnoliopsida; order Asterales; family Asteraceae; genus Artemisia; species Artemisia tridentata. The sequence continues at coordinate 397,894,805 of CP139505.1, read as the reverse complement.
GTAAACATCATTTTTGATGTCTTATTATTTTATCTGAAAATTTTAAAGCTGTACTTCTTAAGTTTGGAAATTATTGTCAACTTAATAAAAAAAAAAAGTTTAGTAAGTGATGATGATATTTGATTAGTTGAGTAGCGTAATGACCATGGGCGGAGCTATGTGTAAGCCAGGGGTAGCGGTCGCTACCCCTGAACTTTTACCCGGTAGTGGAATTTTTAGCGATTTTTGGCGATTTTTGGCCATTTTTTGGCGATTTCGCTACCCCTGAAACAAATTTTCGCTACCCCTAAACAAATTTTCGTATTTCGCTACCCCTGAATTTGTCTCCTGGCTCCGCCACTGGTAATGACCTCACTTTTTATAAACTGTGTGTTTTTTATATGGTGTCAATAATTTTAGGATGGAGGGCGTGATTGTTAAATGATGTGCATCTTTTTTTTTTAGTGCTTTAGTTAAACAAAATAAAATGATTTACGTTATTTTATGATCAAAGACCAAGTAATCTACAATTGTTGAAAATTTTATATCATCAAAAAAATGAGGTTAAGGCTAAACACAATAAGGGGAGGGATTGACTCTTATTTTATCTGCCAAGTCAGCTTTCTCTCTTCGATGATTGGTTGCCACAGTAAGGCGACTTGCACTACAAAAAACATACCCCACAAAAATACCATTTATATTTAATAACTAAACATACAAAACAAAAAAAAAAAAAAAAAAAAAAAAAAAAAAAAAAAAAAACCAATCGAGGTCATCCAGGCGACCCCAATCTCCCAACATTTGCAATCGATCGATTAGCCACACTAAGAATCAATCGATCGTGTCCATTATCCAACCAAATAATACTATATGGGACAAGTTGACAAACATCAACAATCACACGAAACGTACTAAAAGGTTTGTTTCAAGTTTTAGAGTTTTTTAAAATCTTATTATTTTATCTTTAAAGAAACAATCAAAATGTGTATCTTATATTTTGATTTTTGTTTAACAACTTTCACAAATTTGGATTTTAAGTTTTACCAGTTTAAAGAGACTTATAATTTCAGATTATTGCATAATTTTTCATGTTAACATTTTTGGCCATGAAATTAAAACCAATAGTGATTCCTTTATAAATAAGAGTTGAACCAAATATAAAAAAGCTTTAATGACCCATTCTAGTATTGATAGAGTGAAGTGACTAGTGGTGGAATTAGCGTATTTTGTTGTGTCAAGAGACAACGATGAAATTTTGTTTTGTTTTACTAGTTGTTGTAAATCATTATTAGAATAATAAAATGCATCAGTTAAAAATAATTATGTTTCTATCGACTTTCTTATTTTGTTCATTTATTAGTTAGGAGGAAATTGAAAGTTTTTTTTTTTTTTTTTTTTTTGAACGGCGGTTGTTTATAAAAAGACTAGCAAGGAGCTAGGAACTTACAAGATAACAAGATGAGGGTTTTTAAACCAATATATCCAACTAAAGGAAGCTTTACATCTATATCTACACCAATGAAAGGAACGGGACACAATTTCTTCAAAGAGAGACGCATTCGAAGGAAGAGTCGAACCAAAGATGCTCTTATTGCGGAAATTCCATATAGCCCACCACATAATATAGCAAATGTAACGTCCCGTGCCCGCTTAGACCAAAAATTTTAAACTTTATACACAAAATGGTTAGCTTTTTCGGACATACTGACACACTTTTGACAACTGACAAAAATGTATAAACATCCAGCCCGTGAGGCTATTTTTAAATGAAAGTACACTCAATTACCTTCAAAACGACGGGTGGCACGACCCGTGACGACTTACGGATTAAAATATATGAATTTTTGAAAATCGCCAAAATTTGAACAACAGTCCAAACCGCCGGCTGGACCCCAAAAACAGGGCTGAACCGCCGGTTTGGATCCCGACCGTGGCGGTTCAGAACCCGCTGTTCACCAAAATCAATTTCCAAAATCCCCGGCCGGAAACCCGACCTCCCGAACTCGAAACTTAACCAAACTTTCCAGATTCATTTGGTATATCAATGGGCTCATTTTCATACAAAAACATTTACCGAACGACTCCCCGAAGGGGTACTTTACAAATTAGACGGGTTATGCAAATAACCCGTTTTGACCCATTCTCACTACAAACAACCCATACGACTCCCGTTTCACATCAAACTTGACCAACTACGTTAACTTATCAATTCAAACTTGTTCCACAACAATTCAACCCATATATACATCAAAATGGGTAGTAACGGCTTCGTGCCAAACACCCCTTTAGAGTTAAATTCGTCCATAACTACATACCACTATGACCACATAACGCTTACACATTTGACCCAAGAACTTTACATGAACAAAAGACATTGTTTGACGACAAGACCATAATTTAACAAAACGACCACACAAGTTAAATATACCAAGGCACAAAAGGGCACTTCGGCTTCCAACTTCCAAAATACTTGGTCCAAGAGTTATGGTCTTCTAAGCTAGCTTCTAACTACGCTATGCTTCGTTCCACGACTACAACTAAGCAAGATCCTTACCCTTGCTTCCTCCGCTAGAACCTACAAAACCATTAACATCTAAACCGTAAGCGAAAACGCTTAGTAAGTATACAAGATATAATCAACATCACATTCACATGAGATTGGTGATTAACACCAATCATAACATTAACAAGGAGCATCAAATGGGATTATTACTCACCTTGACCAAGCAAGTAATTAAATAGCATTTACACAACTAGCATTGGATCCAAGCTAACATACATTCACAAGCTCCATAATAATCACATTAACATAAACATAACATTAACATCATAACATTAACAAGGATTATACTCATATACTTACCTCCAATCCTACTAGCTTCCTACTTGACTTGATTGGGCCTCTACAATTGCTCCTTAGCACAAGATGAAAAGACCACAATTAAGGCTTCTTGATCACTTCAAGATGGCTAGAATGAGTTAGATGATAATTTTGGCTTTCCCTCTCTTTTCTTCTTGCTAATGTCGACCCACCTAGAACCCTCCAACAATTTCCAGATTTTTCCAAGTCTTGGCTTATTTAACCATGTGATGATATGAGTTTGGTCAATTGGCAAGGCTAGTCCTCCTAGTTTCATTCTTTCTAACTTGGCCACATATTCTTTATTTAACTAACTCATAAAATATAACACATAACATATTATATACTCATATTGTACCTCATCGGGGTACGGGTGTGATGCGCGTGATGTAACAGCAAACTCCTTCGAACAAATTTTTGTACTTAGAATGAAGACGAAGATTCAAAAGCCACTCCAACCATTCCTCATATCAAGAAAGCTCCGTAAAAATAATGTCCCACAAGTTATGAAAAACCACTCTAGCAATTTGGCAGATGAATAAAATATGACTAATCGATTCCACCGCCAAACCACAAATGGGACATGAAATAGATACGATATCAATACCTCGTTTAGAAATGTTCAACCTAGTAGGTAAGCAATCGAGTCTTACTTTCCAGGCGTGAACATTAACTTTGATGGGCACGTCTTTAATCCATCTAGTCTTGGTCGAGACTTCCTGCAGCCATGTATCATCAATTCTACTTCGAACAGAAGCGACAGAAAATCACCAGTACCCTCTAAAGACCATATCCACGTGTCCCGCATGTCGACGAGATTAATACCTTCCAAACTTAATGAAAGATCAATGAACTGAGCCTGTTCCATACCACCTCTTGGGCTTCGACGAAGAGAAAATCCCATATGAACATGAGACATTTTCTCAACTTATTATTAGGGGTGGAAATGAGCCGAGCCGCTTGTGAAAAGTTCGAGATCGGATCGGTAAAAAAACTTGAACGAGTTGAGCATAAACGAGCTCGAGTCTAATTTGAAGCTCGTTTATTAACCGAGCTCGAGCCGGAGCTTTACATACAAAGCTCGATTAGGCTCGCTAGCCTAACCAACCCTAAACGAGACTAGGATACTTTTAGTATTAAACATTTATAAAACGTTATATGCATTTGTCTTAATGAGCTCAAAATAGATATATTACAAGTCGAGCTCGAGCTAAGCTTTATATTTTCATTGACAAATTATATAAACGAGCTGAGCCCGAGTCAGTATAACATACCACAAGTCGAGCTTCAGCTCTGGCAGGCTCGGTCTCGGCTCATTTCCTCTCTTACTTACTATTAAATGGGCTAAGTATATGAAAGGTTTATACAAGTTTATGTTAAATAGAAGGGACAAATCTTTGAAAAAGCATATATTTGTCGCAAAAATCTGTTTCACATTGCGAACAAAAATTGTGTAGGTTGTGAGTAAAAAAGATACATAAATAGACTCTTTTTAGGTACTTAAGACAACAAAAAAAAAATAAATAAATAAATAAATAAAAAATGTAATGACTATTTTACCATAAATTATTTGAAAATTGCATCCACCGTCCTTACACTAAATTACATAAATGGTCTCTGAAATTATTTTTTTTAGAATTTTTTTTTGTGAAATCATTTCTTTTTCTTAAATATTTTTTCGAAATTAATTTTCTTAGAAAAATTAATTTTTTTTTCGAATATTTTTCCATTTATTTTTTCTGAAATAATTTTTTTAGAAACTTTTTACCAAAAAAAAAATTTTCAGAAAATTTTTTCCTGAAATTTTTTTTAGAAAAATAATTTTTTTTCCATTAAATTTTTCTGAAAATTTTTTTTAGAAATTCTTTTCGAATAAAAAATTTTCAAAAAAAATTTCTAAAAAAAAAAAATTTCGAAAAAACATTTCTGAAAAAAAAAAAATTCGAAAAAACATTTATGAAAAAAAATATTTTCGAGAAAAAAATGTTGGAAAAAAATAATTCGAAAAAAATAAGGACGTTGGACGCAATTTAGCGTAGGGACAGGGACCATTTATGTAATTTAGCGTAAGGACGGTGGATGCAATTTTCGCAAATCCACAGGTACCATTTATGTAACTTGGAAGGGTAAAATGGTTATAATGCCTAAAAGAGTCCTTTTATGTAAACTTTTTTACTCACAACCTACACAATTTTTGTTCGCAACACGAAACAGATTTTTGCAACAAGTATAATGCATTTTCAAATATTTGTCCATTTTATTTAACATAAACTTGTATAAACATATAGTGGGGGGAAATTAATGTCTTGTGTATGTGATCGGCTGGTAAGGAATGTCCATGGTTGAATGTCCATGGTTCAATTCTCAGTTGTTTCATGCATTTGGTCTTTTTAAATTACTAGACGATTACTCGTGCATAGTAACGAGATTTTATAGCGGCATATAGTTTTAGTGATAAAAAAAATTTATGGGTTATAAACGAAAAATAATAAAAGTTTGAAGATTTAGGGATTAAACATAATGTTTTGAAACCCGGTTCGACCCGGGTGGTTTAATCGGTCGAACCATTCCGGTTGAAAAACAGGTCAATTTAAACTAGGTCAACCCGACGGGTTGGGTCGAAAAAACGGGTCAAATTAAACTGGAGCAACCCGTCGGGTTTGAAGCGTCCCGGGTCAACCTGGTTTTCAATGTGTATTAATAGTTTCATTTTGAAACATATGTTTTCAACATTTCCTTTTTTAGTTTCAACTTTTCACTTTTTGGTTTTTCCTTTATATATAGTACTAGACGAGTACCCGTGCATAGCAACGGAATTTTATAGCGACAGATAGTTTTAGTGATAAAAAATAGTTTATGGGTTAAAAACGAAAAATAATAAAAGTTTGAGGATTCGGGGATTAAACATAATGTTTGAAACCCGGTTCGACCCGTGTGGTTCAACCGGTTGAACCGTTCCGGTCGAAAAACGGGTCAACCCGACGGGTTGGGTCGAAAAAATGGTCAATTAAACCGAGTCAACCCGCCGGGTTTGAAGCGTTCCGGGTCAACCCGCCGGGTTTGAAGCGTCCCGGGTCAACCCGATTTTCGATGTGTATTAATAGTTTCCTTTTGAAACATATGTTTACATTTCCTTTTTTAGTTCAACATTTCCGTTATTGTGATGTTTTAAGTTTTTCTTACCTAATACGGAGTATATTTTTTTCAACATTTCACATATTGACTTTTTTCACTTTTTCACATTGTCCATTTTGCTTTTATATGTAGTATAGATAGATATATCCTGTTACATGTCATTTCACTTTCAGGACACATCATTCTCGGTATCAGTTTTTTTCTTCTTTTTTCTAAATAGATGAGATTTTAATAACAACGGCTTCGAAGAGCATACCAAACTAAATACAAAAAGCTATGTGTTCTACGTATGAGTTTCATCAGCGAGACAAAGAAATATTCAATTTAACTTCAGCGTGTTCAACATAATCTAACTATAAAACAACGGGCTAGCAAATTTAATCTTTGAAATATTTGCTAGAATATAATTAACTTGTAAACGCGTGAAAAACAAACCAGGAACACATATAAAAATTTTGTGAGTAAGAAGTGTTTTTTATCCGCCACAATCTGAGTGTTTACCTCATCGTTACTATACAATTTATGTTTGAGAATGCTTTATCCAAACTAATAACAAAGAGCATGTTACATAACTAAAATATTTATAGGATAAATTTTTAAGCCGTAACAATAATCAAACGATATGAGACATCTACAAATAGTATGTCTAAATTGGGGTTATAAAACCGATTATTATGATATATCTTTAAATTAAGATAATGAGTCAGATAACCATATAATTTTTCGTGTAATCGAGCTTTTTACATCTTTGGAGTTTTCACTTTCTTTGACTCGTAAACACCTTGTTAAATCTTGTTGTTTACATATTTACATAGTCAGTTTTCTTAATTCCATAAATAGCATTTGAATTTGTTTGCTTTTAGATATGCAACACTAGTTATTATTATTGGTGTTAGTAATTTTAGCATTACTAATAGATATGAACTGACATTTTGTATGTTAAAACAAACCTAACGAATACAACAAAAGGGTTTTCTCTAACTTAGAAAAACATATGATTTGACTCCACGTTAACAAATTTTATTTTTAAGACTTCGGTTTGTTTGTTTAAATTTTGTGTTAAGTCATGTTTAAATAAGAGATGTCTTAAAATAGAGACTCTTCAATTTATCGCTTTTAATTTTCAGTCATATTTCTTCATTAAGTCATAAACAAACAAACCTTATTGACTTTTTGAATTTTATTTTTTCAAGTGTAAATTACAAAGATGGTCCCTGTTGTTTGCGTTGACTTTTACTCTTGGTCTTTTGACTTTTTTTTTTTGCACTTACAGCCATCAATTCGAAAACTCTTAACACTAGTAGTCCCTTGACCAAACGACGTGATCAGGGTTGACTGTTAAACACCCTTCAAGTGACTTGCACATGAGGGTATTATAGTCATTATGTCTTTCATATTACAGTAGTAGTTATTTATTTGGTCCTACACACTAAGAGCAGTGGGTGTGGAACATGTCGTCGCTCGCCGTGGGCTGACATGGCGGTTCGCCGTTCGTCGCCGCCACACCGGCGATTTCCGCCGTGGCTCGCCATGGAAGAGAAATCGTGCAGATGACGAGCTTATATTCTGACGAAAGTGAGCCAAGGTTTGCGTTTTAAGGTTTTTTTTCTTTTTTTTTCAATTGTAAAGAAAATAATATGTGTTATGCGTGTTTTTTTTTTTTTCTTCTTTTGCAGGTTGTAGCAGCAGATCGAAGAGAAAGAAGCAAGAAGATGGCCAAATGTTTGAAGTGGGCAAAAAAAATGGAAGTGGGCCAAATTTTTTTTTCTTTAGTTTTCCTTATTTTTTTTCACAACCTTTTTTATTATTATTATTATTATTATTATTATTATTATTTGTTGTAATGTATTTTTATTTTTATGAAATGAATTTAGTATATTTGGGTATTTGAAAAAAAAAAAAAAAAAAGTGTTGAGGCCCGAATGAGTAAGTTGTGGTGTGTTGTGATAAGGGGGTTGTTAGTTGTGTTGTGTTGTGGTGATATGGCACCCGTGAGGCCCGAATGAAGAGGCTTGGTTTAGCCATCACACCCACTGCTCTAAACCTCACAAACACACTGCTCACACTTTGTCTTTCTCTCTCTACCAAGACACACTCTCTCTCTCATTATAACCATCATCCCACCACCACTTCAACACCATAATAACCATTATTTGACCTGCCACTCACTAACCTCTAATCACACCAGCAACCATCATTCGACCAACCACCTCCATAACAACTCCAAAGATTTGAACAAAACCATCACTCATTTCCATCATCATGACAAAACCATTCTTTTTCCTACACCCACACCCACACCCACACCCACACCCACGACCACCAACTGTAACAACCACCATCAGCAATCCGCCATCATCCACCCCCACCACCACCACCATCAATCTGCCGACAAACCCCTAACATCACTATCATCGTTCAACCAATAAAACACCATCATAACCATTAGTCCAGTACCGAACCTCCCGTCGCCGCCACCCCATCTTCGTTCACCTCCACTAACCACTTCCACTTCTGGTAGCCTTCACTCCTCTCGTGTGTGTGTGTGTGATGATGTTGATAGCCCATGGAAGTTTTAGATCTATATGATATTATTAGTCATCATATAAACCTACGCCACAAAAACCAGTGTTTCACTCTCACTTGGATTTGTATCAAAATTGATTTGTTTTTTTGTTTTTTTTTGTTTTTTGTTTTTTTTTTTACTCTATTTAAGGGAAGATTTATGATTTCTTTTAGGAAAGAAGACTTATGCTTTTTTGTTTTTTCAAATGGGTTTTAATCGGATTTGTTTAATTTTCTATACTTGAAGGTTTTATGTGTGTTTTCTGGTAAATTGTAGTTTCGTATCTGGGTTATGTTTATTTTTTTGTTTTTCCAGAATCTTTTTTAACTGGATTTGCTTAATTTTATCTCAACCAAAAGTTGCAGTAATGTGAAAAGAAAGCCCATTTTTTGATAAAATATATTGTTGGAGAAAATGGATGATGGTGACGGGATTGTTGAGGTTTTATATGTTTTTTATTTTGGCAAAATAGATGATAGCAGTTGGGTTTAACTTGTTTGTAGATTTAAAAGTCTTCCATTTTTAAATACAAATAGATGATAGCAGTTGGGTTTTATATGTTTTTTCATTTTTAAATACAAATGGATATTGTGTTGGAAACTTGGAATTTAAGTCGAAGGTGTGCTATGTTATGAATCAATAAAAGAAAGCATATAAAACATAAAATCTTCGATCTCAATTCTTGAGTTTGTTTCGGAACTTTAATTGGCCTTTGATGACTTTGATCATGTGTTTTGACTACTTTTAGAAAGTTTGCATTTTGTAGAGCAGGAAAGAGAGATTTTGAGGATTTAGATCTAAAAAAATGTTCATTTGTCAAGATGAAACTGAACTTAGTAAGATTTGAGGATTTAACTCAAACAACCCTCATAACAATAAAAGGATGAATCTTGTGGTGGAAGGATGTTTGATAAACTTGCCACTAAATGACACAAAATGCACTGAGCGATGTTGCTTCCTATGATACGCTAAACGATGTGGCTGCATATTTACTAAAATGCCTTAAAACATATCATGTCTCCCTCCACGTGAACTCTTCTACCAGTTATTCAACATAAAATATAGCCACGTGGATCACTTTTATCCTTTATATATTTAAATAACATTTGATTTGGGCTAGGTATTTGATTATAGAGTAAACTACACCAATGGTCCTTGTGGTTTGCGTTGACTGGCGGATTCAGTCCTTTGACCAAAAAACTTGCGCCGGTGGTCCTTAAGTCAGAAACGTTATGCACCGTTGGTCCCTCCACTAACTGGGCCCACTAACTCCCAGTAACGCTCGTTAAATATTAGATTTAAAGGGGTAATTTGGTCAATTCACATCTTCATTCATCCACACCATAAAAATAAAAATATATCCTTTATTTGTCCAAACAATCAAAAATAAAAATACATATCCTCTCAATTAATCATCACCCCACCACAATCAAATCTTATCCTATCCCACAATCTGCTATTACACAAACACAAATCTGAAACAAACACAAACACAAATGTGAGAAATAGAAAAAGAAGGATCTGTGTTGGATCTGGAAGTGTTTGATTATATAGAAACCACGATCTGCTATTACACAAACACCACTCTTATCCATCATCTGCTATTACACAAACACCTCTCTTATCCATCATCATAAAGAAACCACGATCCAGATCTATTTATAAACACAAACAAAACCCACTCTCATCCACCATCACCCCATCACACCGATCAAAAAAAAAAAAAAAAAAAAAAACAAAAAACAAACAAAAAACAAGACGGCAGAAATGGTTGTCAGAACCCATAAACCCAAATGGTTGGCAGAAATGATAGTGATATGGGATTATTGTTGTTGAAGGCTGAGATAAAAAAAAAATGTGTTGATCAATATTCTTTTTAGGATCTGGTAAAAAAAAAGATAAGAAGGTGTAGTTTAGATCTGGTAAAAAAAAGGGTGTAGTTTAGGTGGGGGTTGGTCATCATGGTGAGTGGGTCACATTCATTTCGATTTGCTATGTCTTGTGTAAATAACAGAGTGTGGTTTTGCTGGGTTTCATTTTGGTTTCCGGATTTATGTTGGTTGCCGGATTTATGGTGGCCTGATTTATGGTGGCCGGATTTATGGTGGCCTGATTTATGGTGGCCTGATGGAAAAGATGTTACACTGAATGGCAATGGGGCAGATGGGGATATGGAAATTGATGGTGAAAAAGAGGAAGTGATTAAATTGGGGGAATTTAAGGATGTTAGTTTATTTGATGATTACGTGAGCCGTGTTAAGCGATTTGAGAATGTTTATACAAGGAAATGAAAGAGGAATGTAGTGACGGATTCGAGTTTGAAAAGTAGTAGTTTTGATGAAAATTGCGTTTCTGATAAGAAGTATGTGAAGTATTATAGGAAGAAGAAGAAGGTTAGAGTTAGTTTAGACACAGGTTTGATTTTGGATGTTTGATTTGGCTTGCCGGAATCTGCTGGTGTTGCCGGAATCTGCTGGTGTTGCCGGAATCTGTTGGTGTTGCCGGAATCTGCTGGTGTTATTTGTTCATCAATAATGGTTTAGGTTGTATTCGTTACTGTTATTGTTGCGCATGTGTATCAATGTTGGCTTTGATTTTATATATGTTTGTGCACTATTGTTAATAGTATGTTTCTTCAAAATTGTTTGAAACTTTTATATATGTTTGTGTGTTAATTTTTTCGGATCTTTGATGGTTTTTTTATTGATAGTGATGGTTTGTTTGTTAGATTCAGAGTAGCAATTGAGGTTTGGATATGGAGAATCCGGTGTGATGGATTTTAAGAGCAGATTTTATGCTCTAGGGTGTGGGTGATGGTTAATTTTCAGATCCGTTTTTTGAGTATGAATCTGTTAGGATTTGGGTGATGGTGGTTGCTGGGTTTATTGATGGTGATGGATGAAGGTGGTGATGATGGTGGTTTAGGATTGCATTTATTTATTGATGGTGATGGATGAAGGTGGTGATGGATGAAGGTAGCATGAAATGACCATTTTGCCCCTTTAGTTATCAAAGAAAACGGGCGTTATCTAATATTTGTGGGGCCCATGGGACTGAGGGACTAACGACGCATAACGTTTCTGACTTAAGGACCACCGGCGCATGTTTTTTGGTCAAAGGACTGAATCCGCCAGTCAACGCAAACCACAAGGACCATTGGTGTAGTTTACTCTTGATTATATATATTCTTTGGTAAAATATTATATGAAGCTATTTACGTTAGCTTATTTTGTTCATATCCACATTATATATTATGAATTTTATAAATAAACATTATTTATAAATCAATATATTTTGATTAGTACGTAATTATATTGGAGGTTAAAATGTTCATTTTCTTTTATTTAAAAAGCACACTCAAATATTTATCAAACAATAATTTTCATTTAGACCACTCCCATTGCCCACGTTAATTGCACGTTAAAGGACCAAATTTGCAGCGTTAACTTGCGTTAAGGGGCGTTAAGCGATAATTCGGTTGGGCGTTAACGCTGCGTTAGGGGCTGTGTTAACACCCTAACGCAGCGTTAAGGGTAATATTTGCCACAAAAAAATTTTTTTTTTTTTTTACACCTTTGCCCCCTAAAACTATCCGTTGCAGTTTGAATTAATTGCACTTTGGCCCCTAAATTTTGTAGCCGTTAGTTTGGAGCGGGGTTCATTAAAAAATAAATAAATAAATAAATAATAAAAAATAAATAAATTCAAAACCATTTTCAATCCCCTATAAATAACCATTTCACACCATTTTTTTTCTTCACACTTTCACAACTCAATACACTACATATTTACACTATCTTTTCAACCTTCAACCCAAAAAAAAATGTCTTGATTCAACCTAAACGATGACGGGAACGAATCGTTCTTAGATCTCTTAGGATCCGGGTTGAATAACCCCAATGTCGGCTCATCTTCTAACCCGAACGCCGGTTCATCTTCCATCCCGAACCCACTTGGCTTGTCGGAGCAACAACTTTACCAACAGCATCAACAAATGCTCTATTTCGAACAACAAACCAACCTAAACACCCAAAATTTCTCCAACCTCAACTTCACCCAACATTCACAACAATCTCAAACCGCAACCAATGAAGTTCCCGAGACTCCAACGTCTCCACCAAAGAAAAACAAGTTCGGGCGTATCAAACGAAAGTCGAGAAAATCAAAAAACCCCGAACCTTTGTCGGATGATGATGAAGAGCCCGTTGCCAACAAGTGCAAACGTTGGAACGCACAAGAGGAAAAAGTGTTTGCTCAGTGCTATGTTGCAGCGTCGGAAGACGCACATGTGGGGAAAAATCAAAGCCGGGATACGTTTTGGCAACAGGTCCAGAATGAGTTTAACCGAGTCAATTACCAACCAAGGAACAAGGATATGCTCCAAAGTAAGTGGAGAACTTTGAACCGTGACTGTTCAAAGTTCAACGCGTACTACAAACGTTCCCAACACCAAGAAAGAAGTGGCGAAAGTAAGCTTGATATCCTGAAACGTGTCCGAGAAATGTACCGGGACGAGCACAAAACCGCTCCTTTTAGCAACGAGGAGGCTTGGGAGGTTCTACGGGGTCATGTGAAGTGGGACGCGCCAGAGGCAGTTGATTTAACCGGCGATGAACCACCAAGCCAAACAAATGAGGCGTTGTTTGGTCATGATGAAATACCAAGGTCAATGGGGAGGCGTGCTGCAAAGAAAGCTCGATTCGAGAGCACGGGAGGAACGAGCACGGGAGCGAGTACGGGAGGGAGCTCATCAATGCAATTCGTGGAGCAAATGACACTCGAGTATCGTCACAAACGGGAAATGGCAGAAGTCGCGTATCGGGCTACAAAAGAAAAGGAGGAGGCGATAACAAGGCTGGAAGAAACAAAGTTTCTGAAGGAGAAGACCGACGGGCAGCCTCCAGAGGTGGTGTGGTGGATCAACCAAGAAAAGGCTCGTATTGTGGCAAAATACAAGCTCGGGGATTATATTCCACAGTAGATTTAGGATTGTCTTTATTTTTATTATGTAACTTTTAATTTCGTCGTTATTTTTATGTATTTCTTTAATTTCGTTTGTAAGTTTTTTTTTTTTTTTTTTTTTTTAAGTGTGTTATGTTTGAATGAATGTAATGTTATGTTTTAATAAATGTGTTGTTTTTTAAAAAATGAAGTAATGTATAAGTTAGGGGTTGAATTTGAAAATTTATGTGTAAAGTTGAGTTAAGGTGTGTTAAAGCTGAGTTATTGATGTGTGGGTTAAAGCTGAGTTAAGTTAAAGGGTGAAAAAGCTGACGTGGCATGCCTTAAAATTTAAAGCTGAGTTAACTGATGTGAGTGACCTTAGAAGCATTTTTACTCAACATCTTTGAATTATTCTGCATCTTTGATTCACTTAGTGCTAAACAATACAGTTTTATCAAACAACCCCATATAAATAGGGGATATGATGCCTGCTTCTGGAGGTAGGCAAATTGCTTGCTTCCTCTTTGTAAAAAGTTTAAAAAATGTACAATTTAGCCCCTTCGGTAAGTCACTGTTACATGTTTTCCTCCTGTCTCCACCATTTTTTTCAAAGGGAAGCAGGCAATTGCCTACCTCCAGAAGCAGACATCATTTTCCCATATAAATAATTGTTACTCGTACATTTCTTTAAGGGGTGGGACCAAATGCAAAAGAACAATGAAAAAGACTAACTTACCCTCATGTAACAATCACATGAGGGATGTTTAACGGTCAAAACTAACGCCGTTTGGTCAAAGGATCATGAGTGTTAAGTGTTTCAGAGTTAGTGACTGTTAGTGCAAAAAAAAAAAAAAAAAAAAAAAAAAAAATTAAAGGACCAAGAGTGTGAGTCAACGCAAACTATAGACACCATCTTTATAATTTGCTATTTTTGCTATATTAAGACAATTAAGTCGATTTCAAACGCAGTCATAGAAGTCATCTATAAATGTGTTTTGCAATGCATGGACAAACAGTAAAAAACACATGAACATTTCATACGCATGTAAAGATAGAAGACCACATTAATATACGGGTTAAGCCCATTTCAAAAGTTTTTGTCTTGCTGTAAACGTGTTATTGTTAAATGGAGATAGAAACATAAATATCTTTAGGATGGAGTGTGTAGATCATTTGGTAAGTGCACCATACAATAACCCAAAGGTATGCGGTTCAATTCTTAAACGATCTACAATTTTTTTTATTTTTTTTTTAATTTAATTTAACTTTGAGTTATTTTTACTAAATATAAAAAAACTAACAAACAACTGGCTGTCTTATGTCATTCACCGCTTTTTTATATGTTGGTGTATTCAAAATAAATAAAATTAAAGAAAAGACTCTTGATGTTGCTAGAAAGTCAAGTGAACATATTCTCAAAGACTGGAACTTCTTGAAAATCAACGTAAAATTGATATTGTTTCTAAAGAGTTTAACTTCATCAAGCTTCTTTGCATTTCCTGTCATGAATGTCCATCAAGCTACTATTAAACAATGCACTCATGCAAAATGTGCCTTTCAAACTCATCCAGATGTTCAACGACATCCATGTGACCATAAATTGAGGGCTATGAGGCGACTCGAGTCCCTCTTGGTTGCCTTCATTTCAAGCAATGTTTAATTCTAACAAGGACAGAGTGACAACTTTGTTCAACCAATGTTCATTTTTATATTACAAGTACCAACAGATGCGAGGTACTAAAAAATACTTTTCAATTAATTATTTTTTTTAACATGAGTTTTCAACTCTACATTGTGAGCCGACTAATCCCACAGCGACTACCTTTTTAGATAGCCCGGAATCGGCGCATGTTACTCCAAACTTTTTATTTACAAAGATTGTCCATATATTTATGCAACTAAATATTTAGTAATATTCTATGTATATCCAATAGTAGTTTGGTGTTCATTTCAATCTCTAAATGTTTGACCGATTCACCGAACTTACCTAGCCATATTGATTCTGCTGTACGTAACATGTTACAAAATTTATCCATGTAACATCTGTTAGAGTTTGTGGATATAAATTAATATTCGTATGTCCAGTTTCGAACACGAGACTTCGGGATTGCACACATTACGTATGAGTCTCAATGTATTAATAATTAATATAATGATTTATGATTAATTATTAAATCACAAATATTTATATGGTCGAACAAGGAAAATGAAAGGGGGTTGAGTGTCGATTTTTGAAACTTGAAGAGGTGTTAGACTCAAACTTAAAAAACAAGTTTAAAGTGTATATAAACCCTCACAAGCTTCATACAATAGGAGATATAATATACACATATCCCTAAACCGATTATTATTCAATCGGTTCCTTTTTCTTCCTTCTACCTACTGACAAACAATCACAACAAAGTAAAAAGAATGATAAGATATACTATGCATGCATGTGCATTTATTATTGACGTGTATGCATATGTATATGCTTGGAATAAGATTTAGGGGCCGTTTGGTTGGGGGTTATGAGCACTGTGCGGTTGGATTTGTTATAATAACATTTGTTTGGTTGCCATAAATGGTTGTCAAGGAAAGTAATCATACCCAAAAAGTGAATCCCTACCCCACTTGGTGGTTTCGATATTTGTTTCAGATTTTCTTGTTTTGAAATTTGTGCAGTGCATTTACAACCACATATACTTTTAATTATACTTTATACTCAATTTAATTAACCACATTTATTTTTCTTTTTAGTCATAAAAAATATTATAAAATTCTCAATCCAACTATTATTCTCTTTCCTACTTTTTTCTTAAATCTTTCCCACATCTTTCAAACCTTTCCCAAATCCGAATCCAATTCCAATCCCACTTACGAACCAAACGCACCCTTACTTCTTTATATTCTTGTTGACGTGATATGTGTCCCTTGGGATTCGACTATGTATTATATAGAACATCAAACCCTAGTTGTTGTGATGTTTTATTTGTGATACATGAACCTAGCTTTTCACATTGAGACGCTACTAATACGTGTGTACAAGAATGGAGTACAAGCTTCTTTTAGCTTGTTGTTACTTTGCCCTATTCGACTACATAGTGGTCAATCTATACTTAACCCATATTAGGGTTTATATTGTTCTTGGTGATGACATGATTCCTTGTTCTTGCTAGGAATCAAAAGGTACGCATTCTTTTATTTAGTTAATTAATTATATGTTATGTAGATCTATTCCGTTGCGTATGCTTTGATGTTATATGTTATATGTTTATGTGTCTATAGTTTTATGATTCACATATTCCAACAGTGGCATCATGAGCCCATTTTTAACATGTAATTAATTACTAAAAACCTTAAAATTGAATCTTGTTGTATAGATACATGCAATTTTTTGTTCTAGGGTTTTTGTTGTATAAACCTTAATTTTTTTAATTTGGGTCGACACCCATATTTAATTTTTTAGGGTTTTAGTTTTTGTAGAAAACTTGTAGAAACCCTAGGATTGCATGAAATTTTAAGGGTTAATTAATGAGTACCTATGTGATGTCATTAATTAGATGCGTATGTTATTGGCTTTGAATATGTGTTACATGATTTTAAGTGCCAATATGGGGATCCATGACAAAATCTTGCATGTTTTGTCATGGAATATTTTGTGTTTAAATGCTACATGTTTTTTAAGATAAATCTTAAATTAGGGAAGACCCTAATATATATTAATAAATTGGTTATGTGAAATGTGGTATCTAATTAATCAAAACTTACGCGGCATTATTTGGCGTCTGTGGTCCATTGGGCACAATGAGCTCGAAAACCAATGGGAGTTTTATTAATTACATACATTAAATTTCACATAGAATTATTAATAGGATTTATTGAAAAGGTTTGCATGTGGCTATATGATATTGTTAATGATCATATATGTGTTATTGAGTGTTTATTTTTTTTAATTACTTGTTCTTTGTGTTTAATTATGATGGATTGTAACATCAAAGAGGGTAATTTTTGAATAAAAAATAAATGAACCTAATAACTATGAAACCTTTGTAGTAAACTATTCAATTGCCAAGTCTTATGTGCCGATAGTGGTTCGCTTCACACGGTAATTTGCTCCCAGGTGAGACTAGCAATTAATAATTTACTACATAAAATAGTTTTAAGCAAGAAAATCATAAGTATTTAGTTGACTGATTGCGACTGTACTAAGTGGTCGAAGCGGCGGACTTAATATTGACAAACTATAAAGTGGGTATAAGGAGGCTTGACATTAAATTGTCATCCGAAAGAGGCGCGTTTTTAATTGCCTTCGGGCGGATGTTTGCCTCTCCGCTCGCCTGTGCGTCAATATTAGACTTACCAAGTACACCATGATACATACGAAGCATCTTAAGGCAAAGTTGTAAGTTTCTCAACGCCTCAATTAAAAACTTTGATGATTTGAGCTTATAAATGTAACGAATGAGTAAACTGTTTTGAAAACATATGATACAAAGATGAATGCATGACATCTTTGTACATATTTTGATTACACATCAAAAACTTATACCCTTTAAATTTAAGTAATATGCCATCCAACTACAAAAAGGAACACCTAAGGTTACATCCTACATTACTAGCAGCCAAAGCTGAATGTTAATGTTCAAAGGGTGGGAGTCTAAGGGTAAATTGAGTACTTTCATTGCTAGCAGCCAAAGCTGAATGTGATGAAACGACGTCAATTTACAGTTTCTTAAGTTGGTTAACTTAATTGAGCACTTTCATTACTAGCAGCCAAAGCTGAATGTAATGGAACGACGTCAAGGCATAAAGATTTGGGGATGAAACATGCTTACATTTGCAACTGAGGTTGGCAAGATATGTAAGTCCCATGATTTTAGGAATTGCAATCGGATATTGGCAATTGAGTGCAGCTCTACCTTATTGAGTACTTTCATTGCTAGCAGCCAAAGCTGATGTGATGAAACGACGTCAATTTGGATCCTAGTTTTCAATGAAAATTAAATGGTTATTTTTACCATGGGTGTTTAATTTTCTTGAAAAGTTATTATCGAAAATACTAAAATTGAATTTTGAAAATTCTTTTAATGTATTTAATGCAACGTTAAAACCGTAAATGTGGGGAAAATTCCTTTAGTGGAAAGTTGATCTGCACCCGAAGGGGTCTTTGGATAGAGTCAACTTAAAGGATAAACCAAGTCTACTTTCCATGTGAAGAGTGAGACTTGATCCTATTCCTTTTCATGAATGAGAAAGGTATAATAGGAAAATTAGAATCGTCTAAATTCTAAGAAATAACTCATGGCGATTTCTTTTTAAGAAATTGCATGGTTAGGAGTTATTGAAATTAGAAGCTAGACTAATTACCGCGAAATTGGTAAAAGGCATAACTAGCATACTTGGTCTAGTTTTTATGCTTTAACCATTTAAAAGTGCTACATATCACTTTAGGTGATGGTAGACCTAATTGAGGAAGAAATTGCATACCCAATTTTTCTCAAGTTAATTGTATTGATGGATATTCCATCATTGACAAAGTAGAATACATTCCTTGAGTACCTTAGTATGTATTACGTAAGGGATTACTCAAAGGTGTAGGAAAGTAAGCAGCACACTATTTGCTTTTACTAGTTTTGAAGCATTTATAATGTTGTCAAATCCAGTGGGAGCATAGTGCTGAAATTACTGAATAATGAGTTCATGTAGTGATCTTTAATTCAGTGGGAGCTACAAGTTTTGTTATCTTTTTAGTAACCTAGATTGTCTCTAAAATATCTTGAGATAATTACTTTCCAACTATAGACACTTGTGGTATTAAGGATAGTCGTGTACGTTTCCTTATTAGACGAGGTGATTCTATAACTACTTATATCTATGACACAAAATCATATTGATCAAATAAGCAAACCATTGATGTGTTGTTTATCTGATACATGGTGTTGTTCCATGCACAAGTGGGAGAAATATTTAAAGTGTGCAAGCAACAACACAATAGAAATATGATTTAAAGGTTCTCTTGACTGCAAGGTAAGAGACTAATGTTCTAATGTGTTTTATACACATTCTAATATTAGAACACTTGGAGTTAATATCTACTTTCATTACTAGATATTAATGACAAGGTAAATTACATACTTTTATTATTGCAGCTGATGCGTGGTTTTGCGACCTTACAACAGGTTTTACCTCTCAAGGGATCTCAAGAGGCTTGCAATCCCCACCAGGCAGTGTACCTGACCGATGTAGTATAGTGTAGTGGCAAGTACCGGGGGATTGATCGTTCTCTAGGGGAATAGTGTCGTTAGGATTGAAAAACTACTCTAATAGGTCTAAGGGTGAGGGAAGATTCTTTTTGTATTTTTATATTTTTTATGAAAGCAAGTAAAATCTCGGGTTTGAAGGAGTGGGCGGAATTAGTTGCTAGTCAACTAACCCAAATGACTACAAATGCAAATAAAATAAAATAACTGAAAATGAAAAGGTCGTGTAACTTATATGGGGAGAAATGTGTTTACTTAGATTTCCTTACTCCCTAACTATCTTTTACCGGTTGATTAGTGCGTATTAATTGCGTGGATGACGGGTGTATTCCTTAATACCAATCGTGGGGTGGCGTACGTACTTCCCCAACTCTACAAGCTCCTACTTCACTCCTATGTCGAGCCGGCTAAGAAGCTCCTAACATGGGATCACTAGAATTCGCTCATGCATTAAATACAACCATAAAAACCTAGTACGCATTGGTTCATGTTTCTTAAGACGTTCAAGAAAATTACCGTATAGGAGGTTAGCCAGTTTTCTTAAGCCTAACATCGATAAACAATCATCCAATACAATTAATAACACACTAACAACTAATAATCAATAGTTAGGTTTCATTAGATCTAAGCAAACACAAGATAAATCTAGCCTAGCATGTTAATCAAAAGACAAGAACAAGATATAATCAAACAACACATAGACATATTGATTGATTAAGTGATTACTTATCTTCAATTAAATATGGGAGATCCAAGGGTATGAAAACCCTTAAAAATGGCAGAAATTCGTCTTAGGGTTTCTCCTCACAAAGTTGCACACTAATGACAAAAAATTGCAAAACTATATATAGAACTTAGTAGCTGACGGCGTCACGTTATAGTTGACGCCGTCACCTCGCCGTGGCTAGGGTTCCCGGATGGTCTTCCTGACGCCGTCCCTTTGTAGCCCTCCAAAATCCGCTCTGGCTTATCAAGGGTTGACGCCGTCAGAATAGAGCTTGACGCCGTCCCTCTTTAACTTAAACCGTGATGGCCTTGATCACCTTAAAGGGTGACGCCGTCAGACTTTCCATTGCAAAACTCTCTGGCGCGTCACGTGTATTTTGTCATATCCACCTCTTTTGCCAAGCCATGACGCCGTCAGGAGCAATCCTTGACGCCGTCAAGTGTACTTTTCCAGCAGCTTTGGAGACTTTGTCGTTTTCTTCACTTTTATGCTCAAAAAATGTCCAAAATGCTTCATTTTCCAGATTTCTTCTCCAAAGTACCTAAAATGACAAAAGGAACGATTTAGGGCAATATTTGATCAAATAAATACGATTTAGGGCTTAAATGACCCTCTAAAAGCGGTACACTTTTCGCTTCATCAGCAGCCTCGACTGATGTAATGAAAATATGTTAATTTACAAGTTCCTAAATTAGATAATATAATTAGAACAAGTGTCAATATGATAATAAGAATAATTCAATGACATAAATAAAGGAAGTAATCTTATACTACTTCATATTTAGATATTTATGTATTCTTGGAATGACATAAATATATGAAGTAATAAATTAACTTGAAATTATTATTGAAACCGAATTGTGGTGTTCATGATTACCGATCCACGCAAAATGTACGTATAAATGTTATGCAACGATGGATACGCGTGAATAAACACAAATCACCCCTTTGTGAAAAAGGATACTTGCAAAAACTCACGTTTGTGTGTGTAGTGTGAAACCAGGTAAGTGATTACCCGGATCGTTTCCCAACGAGGTGCGAATGGGCAAACTGTGGAAAGTTTTGGATTAGAGTGACTGATGAATTAGATATTTTGGATTTTGCTTTTTTATATCTAATTAACAAATTAGAAACAAAATATACAAAAGAAAATTAAACGCGAATTAATAAACTAAAAAACGCGTAACGGGAAATCTAAAATGGGACTAAAAAGTGAATTCTATAAAATTAAAACCTAAAAGTTTAAAATTACTTAAAACTTATTTTAAAACTAAAATTATATTTTTTACACTTTATATCTAATTATTATTAATCAATTACTATTTAATAATTATTTAAAACTAATTTAAATTATAATAAATACTAAATAAACAAAGAAAAATCTAAAATTTTTTCTATAAATATTATGAGGTAAAAAGAAGCTAATAAAATTATAAAAATAAAAAGTGCTTAATTAAAAATTTAAAAAGATAAAATCTATTAAATAGAAGCTATCACTTATTTTCTATTTTATTTTTATTAAGGTCTACAAAGATGTTTATATTTTTCCTAGATTCTAATTAATAAAAGAAAATTTTAAAAATTAAAATTATATTTTTCTGATTAATATTCTATTTATTATGATTTAATTACTATTATAAACTAATTAAAAAGATTAAAAATATCAAATGACTTAGGAAAAATCTGAAAAATTCAGGATAAGTCTAAATTAATATTCTTAATATAGGAAAATTAAAATCAAAAGTCTACTAAACCCTAATAAGCAGTTTGGGCAGATAAGCAGTTGGGCAAATAAGCTAAAAATAAGCTAATAAGCTCAAAACTTTACCAAAGGCTCAGAACAAGTTTAATATACTATAAGAAGCTTAAAACAACTTAAAAACACAAATAAGCACAATGAAATAAGCTGATAAGCAGATTGGCAGTTGCAAAACTTAAGCAGAAATAGCAGGAAAATAGCCAAATTGCAGAGCAGATTAAGCACTTAAATTAAGCTGATAAGTTGAATAATATGGGGGCAAAAGTTAGCTAGCACTACTGGCTATCCTAAAAACCAAAAAGCCCTATCTCAAACAGGCCAATTGAAGTCCAATTGAACCCTAGAACAGGTGATGAAACACTGATTAAGCTAAGTGCAGGCTCAGGGCAAGAAAAAGGGGAAATTTGCAGGCTTGATTTAAGCTATGAAATAAGCTAGGAAATGGAATCCAAGCACAGAATCTTAAAGCCTACTAGGTGAGCTACTTGTAAACCAAAAATCAAAGTCTCAGCTTATCTAGATAAGCTACAAATGAGCTGAGAAAAAGGGCTATGTCTGCTAATACTACTCAGTGTATACTGAGTATGCAGAGTTGGTGTGCAGAGGTGCACAAGCCAAAGGACCTTAAACCAAATTTTGTGTTTACTCTAAATGAATCCAAAAGACCTCAGTTGAGCCAAGAAAAAGGCCAAGAAGAGCTTATAGCTTAAAATGGCTTATTTGGACTTTTGAGCTTCTAAAAAATCCACAGATGGTTCAAAACTACACAACCTATCAAATGAACTTATAATAACTTAAAAACAGCTTCTTTAACTTATTTTAAGCAAGATCAAACTTAACAAAATTGCAAATGAACAGTGGACAACCCATATGACCCATTTTACCCATTTTGCCAAACACCCCTTAATGAAGGGTCTGTTGTGGCTTTTCAAAGGAAACAAGTAATTTAACTTATGATTACTGATTTTTACTGATTAAATAACTTATTTAAACTATATTGAGCAACTTTTAAATCAGAAATAAGTAGTACAATAAGCTATGCTATGTTTGGCTATTTTTGGTCTTTTTTATGTTTTTTTAAGTGAAATGATGTAAAAACTAATTAAGACTGGTAATAGTGATGATATATACTTGTGAACTATTAAATAGCAAGAAATCACAATAATAAGCTATAAATAAGCTGTTGTACAGTAATATGAAGAATTAAGAAAAACTTGTAAATTGCTTACAACTGATATGACTGTGACACAAAGGACCAAGGACCAGAACCACTCCTAGCTTGTTCACACAAGCTAGAAAACACTACTAAAGCCTTCCTGAATAGCTTATACCCCAGAATGGCTTATTTTGTTGCTTCTTTGACTTCAGTTGACTTTTTCCATTTAACTTGAGTAAGGCTGAATTAATCTATCATAAGCTTATCAAAAGCTATATAAAGCTTATGTAAGCTTAGAGAAGCAGGAAATAAGCTTATTTAATAGTAATTAGCTTAATTGGAATTCTCAGTAAGCTCAGATACTTGAAAACATTAAATTAACATAAACTGAATGAAATTTCTCAAAGATTAATGATAGAAAGACTGTAAGTAACTTGTATTGATAACTGGAATTGAAATTACAACATTACAAAAACTGAATAAATAAAAGACGATTATTAAAAATTAACTACTTGCCTCTTAGGGCTTACAATGCTATCTATATATACAAAAATAAAGTGGGATTGTCTTCTTATCTCTTTCTGAGCACATCTTGGCCTTTGAATTCACTTCAATCAATCTCATACGCTATTCTTCTTTTTGGAGGGAAAAATGGAAAAGTGGTTAACACCACTTGTTCTGGTTACTTGGGGAGAAGGAAGAAGCAATTAATGCCCTTTTGTTTGTTAGGTAGCGTGCTTGAGGAGGAGGGGAGAGGTGGCAGAGAAACCATGGGCTATGGGGTGGTATTGGTTTTGGCGGGGTTGTGAGGAAGGAGACAGGTTTGACCGAAGTCAAACCTGGTATTAAATACCGGGTTGGGTTTTTATTAATAAAAGGGTTGGGCTTGGGTTATGTTTTGGGCTTGTGGGCTGGGTTTAGGATAATAGGATTGGGTTGGGTTTTAAGTAGCTGGGTTTTATTTAAGGATAGGATTTGGATTTTGGTTTTAGTTAAACCTAAGGACCAATTTTGTAATTTTCTGATTTGTGAAGGGTTGAAAGTGTAATTTCCATTAAGTTATCAAAAGGGCTAAATTATAACATGTGAATAGTACAAGGGTTTTATTTGATAAATTATACTTTTTAAATACCCGAGGACTAATTTTGCCAATTTTGAAACTTGTGGGGTAAAAGTTGCCATTTTTAGAAAACTTTCATCCAGGGACTAAAAGTGAACATGTATGATATTCCAAGGACTAAAGTTGACTTTTCTTTCATTTTAAACCTTCAGGGACTAATTCTGCCAATTTGTGAAACTTCAGGGACTGAAAATGACAATTTTGTAAACTTTGCATGTTTTTCACTTGTTTTCAATCTTTTTGTTCCTGAATCATATAAAAACACATTTTATGATATTTTCTGTATTTTGAAGCATATCTGCATGTTTTTAAATGTTTTTGCAGATAAAATGTGACAGAAATGATGAGTATTTAGACACTCATCAATCCCCCACACTAAACTATTGCTAGTCCCTAACAATCATTTATGAAGATTTAATGGATTTTTCTCTTTACCAAAAGCCATTACTTCTGGAGTAGCCAATGTTTTAGTATGTGATACTTTGGTACAATGATAACCAAATGATTTTGAGCAAACCATCAGCTGTCAACGGATTTGATTTGTCTTTACCAAAAGCCGTTTGCTTCTGGACTAGCCAACTCTTAGATAAAATACAGTTATTATCTTTGGTGAGCTGATTACCAAATATGGTTTTCCACTGCCTTTACCACAAGTCATAACCTTACGGGCTAGCCAACTCTTTACTTATAAAGATATGGGGAGTTGAATACTATACAATTTTAGGCAAATTGTAAGCCATAAACGGATTTGAGACATCTTTACCAAGAGCCGTTTGCTCTCGGATTAGCCAGTCCTTATGTGGGTTAGACATGGCGGACTGATAACAATTTATTGCGTTCTAAGTGAGAAAATTTTTTTTAAAATTTTGGCCAAAATGGGGGTACTAGATGGTACATATGATAAAATTCGCTAGAATTCCCCCCACACTTAGAACTGAATATTGCTCTCAATATTCAAAGTACCGGTTGTTAAACCGACACTTAGAACGTAAAAAGGAAACATTACTAATAGCCTTTTTTTTTTTTTTTTTTTTTTTTTTTTTTTTTTTTTTTTTAATACAATGTACATATATACAACATGTGGGGCATCTCCCCCACACTTAGGTGAGACATGGGTGAAAACCCATGTTTTACTAATGTTTTTATTAACCGAGTCGCTAGCTTGACTCGACCCCGAATTCATTGGCTCATGGGGAAGTAAGTGGAAGAGACCATCTCCATCGGACTTTCATTCAAAATGTTTGGATAATCAATTGAACGTAAGAAAGTTCCACACCGATGAGATAAATACGGCATTTAAACCAATGTTAGATGGAAAATGCCGGGGTCAAAGGTAATATCCTCACTCCCGAATGAGTGAAAGATAGGGGAAATCACCGGGTAGGTGAAGGGAAGAAGAGAGATCTGAATAGCAATTAAGGTAAGAACTTCCTCCTCAAGAATTGCATATTCAAGTGGAGGAGACAAGTCCTTAAACTTGATCTCATGAAATTTATCAGTTTCTACAACTGACTTGAATTCCTCATTATGAAGTTGTTTTGGTGGAAGAGGGGAAGATGAATCTTCGTTTAACAAACTTTCTAGAAAAAGAATGTCCCCCTCAGGATCAAGATAGTTATCATCAACCTCATGCGGAAGTGAACATCTAGAGCAAGAAAAGCATCGACCTCATCCCAAAAGGGATCACTTCTCTCAAACGAAGTGAGAGAAGGGGAAGAGTCGGCTATGATAAGTTGAGAAGATGTGGTGGGTTCCCCACTCACAGAATTATGAAAATAACCAACACTTTCTTGAGAGTACTCCTTTGAAGTAATATCAATGACATCGATTCGGTTAACCGATGCAGAATCATAATTTGAGGAGTACCTCGAAGTTTGATCATGGTTAAAGGTAACAGCTTCATTACCCACACGCAATGTGATCTCATGCTTAAATACATCAATAAGAGCATGGCCCGTTTTTAGGAATCCTCTTCCAAGAATGAGAGGAACCTTTTGATCAGCATCGAAATCAACAACCACAAAGTCAGCTGTAAAATGGAACTTTCCTACTTTCACAAATACATCCTCAGCAATGCCGCGAGGATGAGATATGGTACGATCTGCAAGCTCAAGAGTCATGCAAGTAGGAGTGAGAGCCGGAAGAGAAAGTTTCTTCCATACTGAATGAGGCATCAGGTTGATGCTTGCACCAAGATCGGCCAAGGCATAGCATTCAACCATTCCCGGAAATACACAAGGTATTAGAAACTTTCCAGGATCTCCAAGCTTCTCCGGAAGCTTTTTCAAGATAACCGCTGAGCAGTTCTCATTTAAAGGAGTTTTAGCCATTTCAAGCAGTTTTTCCTTGTTGCTTAACAAGTGTTTGATTGTTGATGCAAATTTGGGCATCAGAATGATAGCATCCGCAAAGCTTATGTCAAAATGTAATTCTTTAAAGATTTGAAAGAATTTTTCCATTTGTTGACTAGCCTTTTCCCGGAGCTTTTGCTCATTTAAGCGCGCTGGGTAAGGAATATAAGGTTTGGATTTAGGGGCAATGACTTCAGGAGTCTCAACAGATTCAAAGACAACTCCTGGTTTGGATTTCTTTTTTAGGACACCCGGAGGATGGACTTGTGCTGTACTTTGTGGGCTTGGAATTTGCACTTCGTCCGTTGTTACCTCCGTCTCTTTTTCCATTTCATACAACGGAGGAGGAATAGGACCAGAGGGTCCCTCATAAGCAGCACCACTTTGAGTGGTGATTGCTTTGATGAAATTGGTATTTTCATCATCATCACTGTCATCAAGCACACTGATAGGAGCAGCATTGAGCATATTGGAATAAGCTCTGGCTGTTCTTTGCTCACTAAGTTTGTTTGACAAACTTTTAACCGTAAATCGTGAAAGAGTAGGATCTATTCTTGACGGTTGAGGAGCAATTGTGGGTGTAGAATTTTGGACAACCGAAGGTTGGACGTATTTAGCACTTCCATTGTTAGAGGGAAGTACCGGGTCCTTTGTCACCTTGAGTCCATTATGAGCTTTACCACTACGTGTAGTGACAGCTTTGAGTTCACCCCTTGGGTTGACAACAGTGTTACTTGGGAGACCTCCTGAGGTAGAAGGTGGATTGAGATGGTTAATGAGACTGGCAAACATATTCTTAACTTCGCTTTGAGAATGATCAATTTTGTTTGAAAGCTCATTCTTTAGCTCAGTATTTTGCTTGTGTATTGAATATTGGAATTCATTCTTCAAATTAGAGATTTGATTTTGCATTGCCATCATTTTGGTCTCATTAACCTTGATGTAGTTATCAAGTTCATTTGGGAGAGGTCCTTGGTGATTAGGAGCTGAATACCCTTGATTACCCCTTTGGGGTGGGTATTGATTGTTCGGGGCATGATATTGATTCTGCGTGTTTTGCCCTCTTTGCTGGTTAGGATTAATCCTATTTGGATTGTTGGGTGGAGGAAATCCGGGTGGTCCATGTTGATTGCTAGCACGGTAGTTTGTTTCCACTTGAGGACGGTATTGGTTACCTCCTTGATTGGAAGATCCGGCTAAAGGTTTGACTTCAAATGCATTGCCATCGGTGGCAGTACAATTGTAGTAAGCGTGAGGACCACCACAAGTAACACAAACTTCTACCTTTTTGACTTCAGCAGTGTGAGAAGTTTGCGGAGCGGACTCTTTCTTTTGTGTGGAGAAAACCAAAGCTTGAATAGCCTTCGTGAGTTCAGCAAGCTGAGTATCAGTACTAGACTGACTCACGGGAGATGAAGTAGAAGGACCAGCACTAGCCTGAGAATTATATGGTCTGGCTCGTGCAGTGCGGACCTTTGACTTATTTTCAATAAGTGCAATGGCTTCCTTAGTGGATTTGCTCAGAAAATTACCTCCAGCTGAGGCATTAAGAGAATCTTGGTCAGATGGGTTTAACCCATTGTAGAAAGTGTCCATTTGCATCAAATCGGTAAAACCGTGATGAGGACATTTGCGGAGCAATTCTTTGAAACGATCCCATGCCTCTCCAAATGGTTCATCAAACCTTTGAGAGAATTTCATGATTTCATTCTTGAGATACGTGGTTTTAGAAGGAGGAAAGAATTCATTCACGCACTTCTAAACCAAATCTTCCCATATTGTTATCGATCGAGGGGGTTGTTTGTCAAGCCAAATCCGGGCTGCCCCATAGATGGAAAACGGGAAAAGAAGAAGTTTGATTAATTCCTCAGGGACATTTCTGCATTTGATGGTGGATGTGATTTTGTTAAACCATCTAATGTGATCTTGAGGATCGTCCCTGTCAAAACCATAGAATTGCCGCTGGGTTACCAGGTTTATCAACCCAGTCTTAAGCTCAAAATTCTCAGCCACGATGGCTGGAACAACAATGGCATCTCCGTACCCATCGGTGGGAGCTTGGAGAAGCTCATTCATAGGACGGTCTTCTGCCATGATGACAGGGGTTTTGGGATCAGTTCGTATCTCGGGTACGACTGATGGAGCAGAACGTCTACGACGTCTTCGAGGTATGTTTCCAAGCTCACGAAAAGGGCTTGATGACCTAGAAGAACGAGTGCGCATGCACTTTTAGCAAAAATTTTCAATTAAATCAAGATCGAAGCAAAAAACACAAGTGAACTTAAACCAACAATCAACAAGCGTACGGTAGCTCTCTAAAAGATAAACGCACAGAGTGGCGGAGAAGCAAAGGTGGGCAATTAATGCTCCTTAAAAACCCGCTTCTTTCAGTTCGACAATTTAATGTCAAACTATCCTTAAACCTCCGTTTGAGTTTGTTTATCAATTAAAGGTGAGCCGATATTCGCAAGTGATACAGAGGCAAGTTTTAAATCTGATGTTTGGGAACTTTGATGAAGCGAAAAGTGTACCGCTTTTAGGGGGTCATTTAAGCCCTAAATCGTATTTATTTGATCAAATATTGCCCTAAATCGTTCCTTTTGTCATTTTAGGTACTTTGGAGAAGAAATCTGGAAAAGGAAGCATTTTGGACGTTTTTGGAGCATAAAAGTGAAGAAAACGACAAAGTCTCCAAAGCTGCTGGAAAAGTACACATGACGGCGTCACGGCTTGGCAAAAGAGGTGGATATGACAAAATACACGTGACGCGCCAGAGAGTTTTGCAATGGAAAGTCTGACGGCGTCACCCTTTAAGGTGATCAAGGCCATCACGGTTTAAGTTAAAGAGAGACGGCGTCAAGCACTATTCTGACGGCGTCAACCCTTGATAGGCCAGAGCGGATTTTGGAGGATTAAAGAGGGACGGCGTCAGGAAGACCATCCGGGAACCCTAGCCGCGGCGAGGTGACGGCGTCACCTCCTACAACGTGACGCCGTCAGCCCCTAAACTCTATATATAGTTTTGCAATTTTTAGTCATTAGTGTGCAACTTTGTGAGGAGAAACCCTAAGACGAATTTCTGCCATTTTTAAGGGTTTTTGTACCCTTGGATCTCCCATGTTTAATTGAAGATAAGTAATCATTTAATCATTCAATATGTCTATGTGTTGTTTGATTATATCTTGTTCTTGTCTTTTAATTAACATGCTAGGCTAGATTTATCTTGTGTTTGCTTAGATCTAATGAAACCTAACTATTGATTATTGGTTATTGGTGTGTTATTAATTGTATTGGATGATTGTTTATCGATGTTAGGCTTAAGAAAACTGGCTAACCTCCTACACGGTAACTTGCTTGAACGTCTTAAGAAACATGAACCAATGTGTACTAAGGTTTTTATGGTTGTATTTAATGCATGAGCGAATTCTAGTGATCCCATGTTAGGAGCTTCTTAGCCGGCTCGACATAGGAGTGAAGTAGGAGCTTGTAGAGTTGGGGAAGTACATACGCCACCCCACGATTGGTATTAAGGAATACACCCGTCATCCACGCAATTAATACACACTAATCAACCGGTAAAAGATAGTTAGGGAGTAAGGAAATCTAAGTAAACACATTTCTCCCCATATAAGTCCCACGACCTTTTCATTTTTAGTTATTTTATTTTATTTGCATTTGTAGTTATTTGGGTTAGTTGACTAGCAACTAATTCCGCCCACTCCTTCAAACTCGAGATTTTACTTGCTTTAATAAAAAATATAAAAATACAAAAAGAATCTTCCCTCACCCTTAGACCTATTAGAGTAGTTTTTCAATCCTAACGACACTATTCCCCTAGAGAACGATCAATCCCCCGGTACTTGCCACTTCACTATACTACATCGGTCAGGTACACTGCCTGGTGGGGATTGCAAGCCTCTTGAGATCCCTCGAGAGGTAAAACCTGTTGTAAGGTCGCAAAACCACGCATCAAGTTTTTGGCGCCGCTGCCGGGGAATAGTTATTGTTTAGGTTGAATTTTTATTTTATTAGGTCTACTCACTAGATTCCTTTCTAGTGAGATTTTTATTTTATTTTTCTAGGTTTTTCTTTAGTCTATCTTTTTTCTTCGTTTCTTTGTTCGTAACCATTACCATCCGACATCATGGAAGGTGGTAATATCCTTGATCCCAACAACCCACCACCACAACAACACCCACCTCCTAGAGCCCGTACCTTAGGAGACTACTCCCGTCCTAGCCACTATGGCTATCGAAACACCATTGAGCTCACTCAAGGAGCCAATGTCACTCCCTTGCGATCCAACACCATCAGGTTGGTGCAAAGCAGATGCGCATTCCATGGACTTCGTTCCGAAGATCCTAATCAACATCTCAAGGACTTTCTCAAAATCGTTGATTCTATAGACCTTGATGTTGCCACTCGAGAGACGACCCGACTGCGTCTCTTTCAATTCTCTCTGCGGGACCAAGCTAGTCAATGGCTAGAGCGTCTACCCGCAGGATCCATCACCTCTTGGGATGATCTCACCACTCGTTTCCTCGCTCAGTTTTTCCCACCAGGAAGAACTACCAAGCTAAGGAATGATATCTTGATTTTCCAACAACGTCAAGGCGAAACCCTCTACGAGGCATGGACTCGATTCAAGGACTTACTCCAAAAAGTCCCTCACCATGGCATAGAACTTTGGCTCCAAGTCCAAATCTTCTATGACCACATCAATCTCTCCACAAGGCAAACCATTGACCAATCGGCCGGTGGTAAGCTACGTGATCTAAGTGCGGAACAATCATGGGCTCTCCTGGAAGATCTTGCTCTTTATGACAACGAAAGTTGGAGTGATCCCCGTGATTTGAATAAAACGGTCAAGGCAATATCTTTTCCTTCGAACAATTCAAGCACTTCCGACCGTAGGATCATAGAACTTGAAGATTAAGTCAAGTTTCTTATGAAATCCTACGAGGCTCCTAAACCTTCAAGCCAAGTGAACAAAATCACTTCTTCACGTGAATTATGTAGTGGTCCCCACGACACTCGTGATTGCATGGAACTCCCCGAACAAGCTTTTGCGGACTACGCATCCTCGAGTACCGACGGAGCGGGAGACAAGTGGTACACTTTTAAACCCGAGCCAAACCCCTACGGTGATTCATAAAACCCCTCATGGAAAAATCACCCAAACCTTAGGTGGAAACAAAACCAAAACGCACAACAAACCAATTCTTCCAACCCACCTAATCGTTTCCAATCAAGCGGTTCACCCTCGAACCGTACTTTCAATAACAATCCTTCCAACAATTATGGTAGTACCAATAACTTTGAAGGATTGATGTCCCAATTTATGGCATCTCAAGAAGCTCGTTTGGCCAAGTTTGAATCCGAATTCAATCAACAACAAACGGAGATGACCAATAAAATTGACAACTTATTGAAAGCCCTCAATAACCAAGTGCTATCACCTCCACATAAGGACGCTAGGAACACAAATAGCGGACCCCAAGTAAAAGACCCCTCTTCATCCAAACACGTCCACTTCGTCAACATTGTCACTATTAAACCAATTGATAGGAATGAGGATAATAGTGAACCTGAGGATGAGGTTAAGAAAGTCGAGGTTTATAAAGAAGTTAGGAAAAGTGAGATTGAAGAAGTAGATGATGATGAGGACTACTTCAATAGGCTACCCACTAAGGAAGAGCGCGCATATCATACAGACTTATTCGATGACCCCGAGACACCATACTTCTGATGCGTGGTTTTGCAACCTTACAACAGGTTTTACCTCTCGAGGGATCTCAAGAGGCTTACAACCCCACCAGGCAGTGTACCTGACCGATGTAGTATAGTGTAGTGGTAAGTACGGGGGATTGATCGTTCTCCACAGGGAATAGTGTCGTTAGGATTGAAAGACTACTCTAATTAGGTCTAAGGGTGAAAGAAGATTCTTTTTGTGTTTTTATAATTTTATGAAAGCAAGTAAAATCTCGGGTTTGAAAGAGTGGGCGGAATTAGTTGCTAGTCAACTAACCCAAATAACTACGAATGCAAATAAAATAAAATAACTGAAAATGAAAAGGTGGTAAAACTTATATGGAGAGAAATGTGTTTACTTAGATTTCCTTACTCCCTAACTATCTTTTACCGGTTGATTAGTGTGTATTAATTGCGTGGATGACGGGTGTATTCCTTAATACCAATCGTGGGGTGGCGTACGTACTTCCCCAACTCTACAAGCTCCTACTTCACTCCTATGTCGAGCCGGCTAGGAAGCTCCTAACATGGGATCACTAGAATTCGCTCATGCATTAAATACAACCATAAAAACCTTAGTACGCATTGGTTCATGTTTCTTAAGACGTTCAAGCAAGTTACCGTATAGGAAGTTAACCAGTTTTCTTAAGCCTAACATCGATAAACAATCATCCAATACAATTAATAACACACTAATAACCAATAATCAATAGCTAGGTTTCATTAGATCTAAGCAAACACAAGATAAATCTAGCCTAGCATGTTAATCAAAAGACAAGAACAAGATGTAATCAAACAACACATAGACATATTGATTGATTAAATGAACACTTATCTTTAATTAAACATGGGAGATCCAAGGGTATGAAAACCCTTAAAAATGGCAGAAATTCGTCTTAGGGTTTCTCCTCCAAAGTTACACACAATAAGTTTCACTCTAATGACAAAAATTGCAAAACTATATATAGAGTTTAGGGGCTGACGGCGTCACGTTGTAGATCTTGACGCCGTCACCTCGCCACTTTTAGGGTTCCCGGATGGCCTTCCTGACGCCGTCCCTCTTTAGACCTCCAAAATCCGCTCTGGCTTATCAAGGGGTGACGCCATCAGAAATGAGCTTGACGCCGTCCCTCTTTAAGTTAAACCGTGATGGCCTTGATCACTTCAAAGGGTGACACCGTCAGACTTTCCCTTGTGAAATTCTCTGGCTTATCATGTGTATTTTTTCATGTCCACCTTTTTTGCCAAGCCATGACGCCGTCAAGGGCAATCCCTGACGCCGTCAAAGGTACTTTTCGGCCGATTTTGAGACGTTGTCGTTTTCTTCACTTTTATGCTCCAAAAACGCCCAAAATGCTTCCTTTTCCAGATTTCTTCTCCAAAGTACCTAAAATGACAAAAGGAACGATTTAGGGCAATATTTCATCAAATAAATACGATTTAGGGCTTAAATGACCCCCTAAAAAGCGGTACACTTTTCGCTTCATCAAATACCCTTACACTTGAGATTTGCTTGTCCTCAAGCAAATGCGCTTTTATTCTAATCAAAATACAAGTTAGGGGTCATTTAATGCTAATATAAAAGTAATTACAACAAATAGTCGTTCCACTTTAATCATAATAAGCACGGAGATTACAAACTAGCACCTCATAAGTAGTGTTTAGATACTCACATCTCTCAAGTGTCATCAAAATAAATCTCATAAATGAAAACGGATAATATCTCTCACTACCTGTCATAGCAAATAGATTACCATAGGCTTGGGAAAGGATCAAAAACCTCCTCCACTAGGCGTAAGCACCTAAGATAAACTATCAAAGAGGGCTTTTAAACGGGTTATAACGTTAGGTGTAGGGATATGATAAACACGGTTTTGTTGGATAAGGGATATTTTACTGGTGGCGAGTTAAAGATCTTGATTAATTACATGTACTATACAATGTTGCTAAGCCAAGACTAGACTCAATCTTAAGCTAAAAACAAAATAACAAAAACATAAAATAAACATGAAATGAAACGGGATGGTAGTCCGTATGTTTTTTCTACTTTTCTTTTTCTCATTTTTTTTGTATTTTTCTTGATTTTTTTTTTTTTTTTTTTTTTTTTTTTTTTTTTTTTTTTTTTTTTTTTTTTTTTTTTGCATACCCTTTTGCCCTACCATCCAAAATAATACATCATAGGGGCGTTGCATTCCCCTTACACTTGAACTTTTACATAACTTTACAAATAACTATTCTAATGACTCGAATTAAGATAATCGAAAAACTTGGAGTACTTTTAAAATATTTAGCACATATGGGGGTAATAAATGATGTTCTTCCCCATTACTCCATTACACTATTACTTTACCCACGAGTCCCAATCGTCCCAAAACAATATGTACAAGGATATGACTCGACTTAGCGACCATGTAATCAATTAGATAATTAACTAAGGGTTTAAACAAATGTTGTCACAATAATGCACTAAAAATGAGTGCATACAAGGTAGGCTAAGGCGATTTGGGTGTACATTTAAGTGGGGTGTAACAAATTCTTCCTTTAAGTAAAATGCTTAAAGGTCAAAACGAAAAGATAGGCTCTGAGGGGTGTACTAGGGGTATCGTGTACTAAAAATGAGTACAACGCAAAGGTGTGTGGGAAATTACTTGACCAATGTAGCCAATGTAATTATAACAAAAACACAGGTGTAAAACAATGGGTTTATCCTAATGCCTCTTATCATGTAGTAAATCTAACTACACGAATGTAGTCTCACTTGTGGCCTCGGAATGGTCCTAACGCAAGTTCTAGAATCTAAGTGCTACCGGTACACACATCATAGCATAAATGCTTTTCCTACCAATTCTAGGGGCGAACCTCACATATTTGGGGGTGGAAAATTTTTTTAGTGGTACGGTTTTTGTGCTAGTCATATAACTCCTATCCGTGAGACGCTCATTAAGATCAAAGTTTCACTCCTAAATGTTGTAAAAAATTTTAAATTTGGCACTAAAATTGCCCTAACAAGTGTTTCTCTCAGTTTTATTACACATCTACTATTAAATAAACAAAAATCAAGCGTAATAGCATTCTCTAAAGTATCGTACTTTTACCCCCCTTACACTTAAGATGAACATTGTCCCCAATGTTCAAATAACAAGATGTAAAAGAAAATAAGGTAAAAGAATTAAATCAAATACTCCCCTGATTCGTTTGGTGGATAAAGAAGTAACATGGTTAGATCTTCTTCCAAGGTAATGTTGAAGCTTCATGACTAATGCATCGCCATAAGCTTGATTCCACATACATTTCCTTGTCCAAAATAACCTGTTAAACCTGAGAAAACAAACACGAAAACCTGCATAACATCGGCGGGATAAATTCTATATATAAGGATATAATGCTTGTGGAGTGATTATTTTGCAGATTCCTGGAGATTATAAGTTAGAGATTTAATAAAAACTTTTTATGAAAACAAAACTTTCAAAATTTTCAGAAAATTAAAACTTGACGCCGTCAGGTTGTAAAGTCTGACGCCGTCAGAAATGATCTGACAGAATTCTCATGTTAAGTTTCCGGAAAATTTTTGGAAAAACCTATACCTTACTTCCTGGAATTCCTGCAAAACATCATTATGACTCGATACAAGCATTTGACTCAAACAAATACTAATATGTATGTTAATTTATTATTATTATGATTCATGTTCATTTGTGTTCTAATTAACCGATTTAGATTTCCCTTACACTTAACTTTTGCAAAATAACTTTATATGTAGTTAAGACGAAGTTAAAAACAAGATAAAGCATTTTCACAAATTAGTTTTGAACATGAATCAATAATAATAAAAATTAAACACACATACGGAAACAAATAAAATCAAACAAACAAAAAAATAAACACACAAAACAAATACAGCTTGGGTTGCCTCCCAAGAAGCGCTTTTCTTTATTAACGAGTCTTGTAGCTAGACTCAAAGTCCTTCTACCCTATGTAAGTGAGTTCGTCATCAAGGACGTCTTTAGGGTTAAGCTTGGATTGAAGTTTCCTATTGGTCCGC
This sequence comes from Artemisia tridentata subsp. tridentata, assembly GCA_021014915.2. Taxonomy (NCBI): domain Eukaryota; kingdom Viridiplantae; phylum Streptophyta; class Magnoliopsida; order Asterales; family Asteraceae; genus Artemisia; species Artemisia tridentata. Next base: position 397,858,173 of record CP139505.1, on the reverse strand, counting down.
TTAGTACAATATATCTTTTCAAACTTCTCTCCATCCGGGTCATACAATGTCGTCTTAATATGCCATGACCCATCTCCATCTTTGGGTGGTTTGTCCCAATCCCACTTATGATCATCTTCCTCACAAGTCCACTTATTCATCCCTAGGTTAATTGGCAAAACTCCTAGGAAATCAATCATCTTCCTAAAAACTAGAGGGTCTTCAAATGGATCCAATTCGGTATCCCTAGCTAAGAGTTGCTCTACCGTATGTGTTCGGTTAACAAAGTCCTCTTCTAGGTAAAATGGGCGTTGGGGTCCTATGAAGTCTCTATCGATCCAAGGTCCATATCTAGATGGTCTCCTATTTAATTCTAACCAATGGGGTGTTGGTTCCTCACTAGTATCATAGGCATGTTTCTTCACATCATAGACTGACCAAGTATCACCTTCCCCTACCGCTATCTTGGATTCCTTACAATCAATCATAGCACTAGCGGTCGCTAAGAATCCTCTACCTATCAACAAGGGGCATGTAGGGTCGCTAACCATATCAAGGACGTGGAAATCGGCTAAAATGGTTAGTTTTCCTATGTGTACTAACACGTCCTTGACTACTCCAACCGGGTAAGCAACACTCCCATCCGCTAAGCCTATTATCACCTCGGTTTCTTCAAGTTTTCCTAGTTTTAGAGAGGTGTAGAGAGGTAACGGAAGTAGGTTAAGGCTTGACCCAAGATCGGCTAATGTGTCATAAGCCTCCGAATTACCGATCTTGCAAGGTAGAACAAATAAGCCCGGATCATCTAACTTCTTAGGTAGCTTGTTTTGAACAAAGGCGGTCCCTTTTTCGCCTAACTTGAGCTTCTTCTCATCCAACACATCAATAACCGGACTTTCAAGGTGGAGCTCCTTGAATTCTTCGTCAAGGTTTTGAGTGGGAGGTGTTTCAACTATGACTTGGGTTTGTTTGAAACACGTGCTCATGGAATTGACCGAATAATATTGTGGACAAGAACTAGGGGACGAAACCGATGAAATAGCGTTGACATTTAGTTTCGGGTTCTTGACCGTGTTGCTAGGGAGTGCTCCCATTTCTCGGTCATTGAGGGCTTTCAACAAGGTGTCAATCTTATCGGTCATCTCGCTTTGTTTTTGTTTGAAATCGGCTTCAAACTTGGCTAAACGAGCTTCTTGAGATGCCATAAATTGGGACATCAATCCTTCAAAGTTATTGGTACTACCATTGCTGGAAGGATTGTTGTTGAAAGTACGGTTCGAGTTGGAACCGCTTGATTGGAAACGATTAGGTGGGTCTGAAGAATTGGTTTGTTGTGCGTTTTGGTTTTGATCCACCTAAGGTTTGGGTGATTTTTCCATGAGGGGTTGTATGAATCACCGTAGGGGTTTGGCTCGGGTTTGAAAGTGTACCACTTATCTCCCGCTCCGTCGGTACGCGAGGATGCGTAGTCCGCAAAAGCTTGTTCGGGGAGTTCCATGCAATCACGAGTGTCATGGGGACCACTAAATAATTCACATGAAGAAGTGATTTTGTTCACTTGGCTTGAAGGTTTAGGAGCCTCGTAGGATTTCATAAGAAACTTGACTTGGTCTTCAAGTTCTATGATCCTACGGTCGGAAGTGCTTGAATTGTTCAAAGGCAAAGATATTGCCTTGACCGTTTTATTCAAATCACGGGGATCACTCCAACTTTCGTTGTCATAAAGAGCAAGATCTTCTAGGAGAGCCCATGATTGTTCTGCACTTAGATCACGTAGCTTACCACCGGCCGATTGGTCAATGGTTTGCCTTGTGGAGATATTGATATGGTCATAGAAGATTTGGACTTGGAGCCAAAGTTCTATGCCATGGTAAGGGACTTTTTGGAGTAAGTCCTTGAATCGAGTCCATGCCTCGTAGAGGGTTTCGCCTTGACGTTGTTGGAACATCAAGATATCATTCCTTAGCTTGGTAGTTCTTCCCGGTGGGAAAAACTGAGCAAGGAAACGAGTGGTGAGATCATCCCAAGAGGTGATGGATCCTGCGGGTAGACGCTCTAGCCATTGACTAGCTTGGTCCCGCAGAGAGAATTGAAAGAGACGCAGTCGGGTCGTCTCTCGAGTGGCAACATCAAGGTCTATGGAATCAACGATTTTGAGAAAGTCCTTGAGATGTTGATTAGGATCTTCAGAACGAAGTCCATGGAATGCGCATCCGCTTTGCACCAACCGGATGGTGTCGGATCACAAGGGAGTGACATTGGCTCCTTGAGTAAGCTCAATGGTGTTTCGATAGCCATGGTGGCTAGGACGGGAGTAGTCTCCTAAGGTACGGGCTCTAGGAGGTGGGTGTTGTTGTGGTGGTGGGTTGTTGGGATCAAGGATATTACCATCTTCCATGATGTCGAATGGTAATGGTTACGAACAAAGAAACGAAGAAAAAAGATAGACTAAAGAAAACCTAGAAAAGTAAAATAAAAATCTCACTAGAAAGGAATATAGTGAGTAGACCTAATAGAATAAAAATTCAACCTAAACAATAACTATTCCCCGGCAACGGCGCCAAAAACTTGATGCGTGGTTTTGCAACCTTACAACAGGTTTTACCTCTCGAGGGATCTCAAGAGGCTTACAACACCACCAGGCAGTGTACCTGACCGATGTAGTATAGTATAGTGGTAAGTACGGGGGATTGATCGTTCTCCACAGGGAATAGTGTCGTTAGGATTGAAAGACTACTCTAATTAGGTCTAAGGGTGAAAGAAGATTCTTTTTGTGTTTTTATAATTTTATGAAAGCAAGTAAAATCTCGGGTTTGAAAGAGTGGGCGGAATTAGTTGCTAGTCAACTAACCCAAATAACTACGAATGCAAATAAAATAAAATAACTGAAAATGAAAAGGTGGTAAAACTTATATGGAGAGAAATGTGTTTACTTAGATTTCCTTACTCCCTAACTATCTTTTACCGGTTGATTAGTGTATATTAATTGCGTGGATGACGGGTGTATTCCTTAATACCAATCGTGGGGTGGCGTACGTACTTCCCCAACTCTACAAGCTCCTACTTCACTCCTATGTCGAGCCGGCTAGGAAGCTCCTAACATGGGATCACTAGAATTCGCTCATGCATTAAATACAACCATAAAAACCTTAGTACGCATTGGTTCATGTTTCTTAAGACTTTTAAGCAAGTTAACGTATAGGAAGTTAGCCAGTTTTCTTAAGCCTAACATCGATAAACAATCGTCCAATACAATTAATAACACACTAATAACCAATAATCAATAGCTAGGTTTCATTAGATCTAAGCAAACACAAGATAAATCTAGCCTAGCATGTTAATCAAAAGACAAGAACAAGATGTAATCAAACAACACATAGACATATTGATTGATTAAATGAACACTTATCTTTAATTAAACATGGGAGATCCAAGGGTATGAAAACCCTTAAAAATGGCAGAAATTCGTCTTAGGGTTTCTCCTCCAAAGTTACATACAATAAGTTTCACTCTAATGACAAAAATTGCAAAACTATATATAGAGTTTAGGGGCTGACGGCGTCACGTTGTAGATCTTGACGCTGTCACCTCGCCGCTTTTAGGGTTCCCGGATGGCCTTCCTGACGCCGTCCCTCTTTAGACCTCCAAAATCCGCTCTGGCTTATCAAGGGGTGACGCCGTCAGAAATGAGCTTGACGCCGTCCCTCTTTACGTTAAACCGTGATGGCCTTGATCACTTCAAAGGGTGACGCCGTCAGACTTTCCCTTGTGAAATTCTCTGTCTTATCATGTGTATTTTTTCATGTCCAACTTTTTTTCCAAGCCATGACGCCATCAAGGGCAATCCCTGATGCCGTCAAAGGTACTTTTCAGCCGATTTTGAGACTTTGTCGTTTTCTTCACTTTTATGCTCCAAAAACGCCCAAAATGCTTCCTTTTCCAGATTTCTTCTCCAAAGTACCTAAAATGACAAAAGGAACAATTTAGGGCAATATTTGATCAAATAAATACGATTTAGGGCTTAAATGACCCCCTAAAAGCGGTACACTTTTCGCTTCATCACCCCGAGACACCATACTTCCTAGGTAGACCAATTATAAAAATGGGCGACCCTTCTAATCTCAACATACCATGCAACATCGGACATTTGCATGTGTGGAAAGCTTACATCGACCTTAGATCGCCCATAAACATCATGACTAGAGCCCACTACAACTTGATAATGAAAAATCAACTTGGGTATAGGATGTTCCCTGATAAGGGTTGGATGAGTAACTTCACGGGAAGAGTTAAGGGATTACCGGTTTATGTAGGAAACTTCACCTGTGTCACCGACTTTGTTATTGTAGAAGATATCCGCCCAATAGTCGATGCATGCTTAACTCAAGTAGTTTCTGGAAAACCATTTGTTGAGGTCTCTAGAATGACTTATGAACCTTCCTTAGGGATAGTTAGATTTAAGGATGAGACCGATGAGGTAAACTACCAAATGCCATATAAGATAGAGCAATTCCAACACTTGTCAAATGTTGAGAAGGAGCTTAAGCAAGCGGTCTACTATAGGAATGATGAGGATAGAAATAAAGGAGTGGACTATGTTATGGAAAGGATATCCGGTTTCTACAAGGATTGTTTGAAATTAGGACCGGAATATAAAACCGGAAATGAGAATGGCCTAGGAACCGTGACCAATGATGGAGTCACGTAATGTACGGTGACTTTGAGTCTAGCTACAAGACTCGTTAATAAAGAAAAGCGCTTCTTGGGAGGCAACCCATGCTTTGTTTGCTTTGTGTGTTTATTTATTTGTTTGTTTGATTTTATTTGCTCCCGTATGTATGTATGTTCAATTTTTATTATTATTGATTCATGTTCAAAACTAAATTGTGAAAATGCTTTATCTTGTTTTTAACTTCGTCTTAACTACATATAAAGGTATTTTGCAAAAGTTAAGTGTAAGGGAAATCCAAATCGGTTTACAAGAACAAGAATGAACATGAATCATAACAATATTAAATTAACATACATATTAGTAATTGTTTGAGTCAAATGCTTGTATCGAGTCATAATGATGTTTTGCAGGAATTCCAGGAAGTAAGGTATAGGTTTTTCCATAATTTTTCCGGAAACTTAACATGAGAATTCTGTCAGATCATTTCTGACGGCGTCAGGCATTACAACCTGACGGCGTCAGGTTTTAATTTTCTGAAATTTTTGAAAGTTTTGTTTTCATAAAAAGTTTTTATTAAATCTCTAACTTATAAACGCCAGGAATCTGCAAAATAATCATTCCACAAGCATTATATCCTTATATAGATTTATCCCGCCGATGTTATGCAGGTTTTCGTGTTTGTTTTCTCAGGTTTAGCAGGTTATTTTGGACAAGGAGATGTATGTGGAATCTAGCTTTGGCGATGCATTAGTCTTGAAGCTTCAACATTACCTTGGAAGAAGATCTAACCATGTTACCTCTTTATCCACCGAACGAATCAGGGGAGTATTTGATTTCATTCTTTTACCTTATTTACTTTTACATCTTGTTATTTGAACATTGGGGACAATGTTCATCTTAAGTGTAAGGGGGGGGGGGTAAAGTACGATACTTTAGAGAATGCTATTGCGCTTGATTTTTGTTTGTTTAATGGTAGATGTGTAATAAAACTGAGAGAAATACATGTTAAGGCAATTTTAGTGCCAAATTTAAAATTTTTTACAACATATAGGAGTGAAACTTTGATCTTAATGAGCGTCTCATGGATAGGAGTTATATGACTAGCACAAAACCGTACCACAAAAAAATTTTCCACCCCCAAATATGTGAGGTTCGCCCCTAGAATTGGTAGGAAAAGCATTTATGCTATGATGTGTGTACCGGTAGTACTTAGATTCTAGAACTTGCGTTAGGACCATTCCGAGGCCACAAGTGAGACTACATTCGTGTAGTTAGATTTACTACATGATAAGAGGCATTAGGATTAACCCATTGTTTTACACCTGTGTTTTTGTTATAATTACATTGGCTACATTGGTCAAGTAATTCTCCCACACCCTTTGCGTTGTACTCATTTTTAGTACACGATACCCCTAGTACACCCCTCAGAGCCTATCTTTTCGTTTCTAACTTTAAGCATTTTACTTAAAGTAAGAATTTGTTTACACCCCACTTAAATGTACACCCAAATCGCCTTAGCCTACCTTGTATGCACTCTTTTGTAGTGCATTATTGTGACAACATTTGTTTAAACCCCAAGTTAATTATCTAATTGATTACATGGTTGCTAAGTCGAGTCATATCCTTGTACATATTGTTTTGGGACGATTGGGACTCATGGGTAAAGTACTAGTGTAATGGAGTAATGGGGAAGAACAACATTATTACCCCCATATGTGCTAAATATTTTAAAAGTACTCCAAGTGTTTCGATTATCTTAATTCGAGTCATTAGAATAGTTATTTGTAAAGTTATGTAAAAGTTCAAGTGTAAGGGGAGAACCGACGCCCCTATGATGTATTATTTTGGATGGTAGGGCAAGAGTGTATGAAAAAAAAAATGAGAAAAAGAAAAGTAGAAAAAAAAAAACATACGGACTACCATCCCGTTTCATTTTATGTTTTTGTTATTTTGTTTTTAGCTTAAGTCGAGTCTAGTCTTGGCTTAGCAACGCCATATTGTACATGTAATTAATCAAGATCTTTAACTCGCCACCAGTAAAATATCCCTTATCCAACAAATCCGTGTTTATCATATCCCTACACCTAACGTTATAACCCGTTTAAAAGCCCTCTTTGATAGTTTATCTTAGGTGCTTACGCCTAGTGGAGGAGGTTTTTGATCCTTTCCCAAGCCTATGGTAATCTATTTGCTATGACAGGTAGTGAGAGATATTATCCGTTTTCATTTATGAGATTTATTTTGATGACACCTGAGAGATGTGAGCATCTAAATACTACTTGTGAGGTGCTAGTGTGTAATCTCCGTGCTTATTATGATTAAATTGGAACGACTATTTGTTGTAATTACTTTTATATTAGCGTTAAATGACCCCTAACTTGTATTTTGATTAGAATAAAAGCGCATTTGCTTGAGGACAAGCAAATCTCAAGTGTAAGGGTATTTGATGAAGCGAAAAGTGTACCGCTTTTAGGGGGTCATTTAAGCCCTAAATCATATTTATTTGATCAAATATTGCCCTAAATCGTTCCTTTTGTCATTTTAGGTACTTTGAAGAAGAAATCTGGAAAAGGAAGCATTTTGGACGTTTTTGGAGCATAAAAGTGAAGAAAACGACAAAGTCTCCAAAGCTGCTGGAAAAGTACACATGACGGCGTCAAGGATTGCTCCTGACGGCGTCACGGCTTGGCAAAAGAGGTGGATATGACAAAATACACGTGACGCGCCAGAGAGTTTTGCAATGGAAAGTCTGATGGCGTCACCCTTTAAGGTGATCAAGGCCATCACGGTTTAAGTTAAAGAGAGACGGCATCAAGCACTATACTGACGGCGTCAACCCTTGATAGGCCAGAGCGGATTTTGGAGGATTAAAGAGGGACGGCGTCAGGAAGACCATCCGGGAACCCTAGCCGCGGCGAGGTGACGGCGTCACCTCCTACAACGTGACGCCGTCAGCCCCTAAACTCTATATATAGTTTTGCAATTTTTAGTCATTAGTGTGCAACTTTGTGAGGAGAAACCCTAAGATGAATTTCTGCCATTTTTAAGGGTTTTTATACCCTTGGATCTCCCATGTTTAATTGAAGATAAGTAATCATTTAATCATTCAATATGTCTATGTGTTGTTTGATTATATCTTGTTCTTGTCTTTTAATTAACATGCTAGGCTAGATTTATCTTGTGTTTGCTTAGATCTAATGAAACCTAACTATTGATTATTGGTTATTGGTGTGTTATTAATTGTATTGGATGATTGTTTATCGATGTTAGGCTTAAGAAAACTGGCTAACCTCCTATACGGTAACTTGCTTGAACGTCTTAAGAAACATGAACCAATGCATACTAATGTTTTTATGGTTGTATTTAATGCATGAGCGAATTCTAGTGATCCCATGTTAGGAGCTTCTTAGCCGGCTCGACATAGGAGTGAAGTAGGAGCTTGTAGAGTTGGGGAAGTACGTACGCCACCCCACGATTGGTATTAAGGAATACACCCGTCATCCACGCAATTAATACATACTAATCAACCGGTAAAAGATAGTTAGGGAGTAAGGAAATCTAAGTAAACACATTTCTCCCCATATAAGTTCCACGACCTTTTCATTTTCAGTTATTTTATTTTATTTGCATTTGTAGTTATTTGGGTTAGTTGACTAGCAACTAATTCCGCCCACTCCTTCAAACCCGAGATTTTACTTGCTTTCATAAAAAATATAAAAATACAAAAAGAATCTTCCCTCACCCTTAGACCTATTAGAGTAGTTTTTCAATCCTAACGACACTATTCCCCTAGAGAACGATCAATCCCCCGGTACTTGCCACTTCACTATACTACATCGGTCAGGTACACTGCCTGGTGGGGATTGCAAGCCTGTTGAGATCCCTCGAGAGGTAAAACCTGTTGTAAGGTCGCAAAACCACGCATCAAACTTATTATGGTCGTACCCCCAGTTAGGTAGTACTCTGTCTTGGTTCTCGATGGTAAATTTTATTGTTGTTATTATTAAACAAAGAAAACGGAAAATGTTTTTGGTGTTTTTATTTTTTATATGATAATATATATAGAAAAGAAAAAAAAATATTTTTGTATTTTTATATTTTTTATGGGAAATAGGAACTTCACAAGGAAGGGTCTCAAATCACTAATCGCTTAAACTCAAAACAATATTGTCGCAACACACCTCCCCGGCAGCGGCGCCAAAATTTGATCCACGCAAAATGTACGTATAAATATTATGCAACGATGGATACGCGTGAATAAATACAAATCACCCCTTTGTGAAAAAGGATACTTGCAAAAACTCACGTTTGTGTGTGTAGTGTGAAACCAGGTAAGTGATTACCCGGATCGTTTTCCAACGAGGTGCGAATAGGCAAACTGTGAAAAGTTTTGGATTAGAGTGACTGATGAATTAGATATTTTGGATTTTGCTTTTTTATATCTAATTAACAAATTAGAAACAAAATATACAAAAGAAAATTAAACGCGAATTAATAAACTAAAAAACGCGTAACGGGAAATCTAAAATGGGACTAAAAAGTGAATTCTATAAAATTAAAACCTAAAAGTGTAAAATTACTTAAAACTTATTTTAAAACTAAAATTATATTTTTTACACTTTATATCTAATTATTATTAATTAATTATTATTTAATAATTATTTAAAACTAATTTAAATTATAATAAATACTAAATAAACAAAGAAAAATCTAAAACTTTTTCTATAAATATTATGAGGTAAAAAGAAGCTAAGAAAATTATAAAAATAAAAAGTGCTTAATTAAAAATTTAAAAAGATAAAATCTATTAAATAGAAGCTATCACTTATTTTCTATTTTATTTTTCTTAAGGTCTAAAAAGATGTTTATATTTTTCCTAGATTCTACTTAATAGAATAAAATTTTGAAAATTAAAATTATATTTTTCTGATTAATATTCTATTTATTATGATTTAATTACTGTTATAAACTAATTAAAAAGATTAAAAATATCAAATGACTTAGGAAAAATCTGAAAAATTCAGGATAAGTCTAAATTAATATTCTTAATACAAGAAAATTAAAATCAAAAGTCTACTTAACCCTGATAAGCAGTTTGGGCAGATAAGCAGTTGGGCAAATAAGCTAAAAATAAGCTAATAAGCTCAAAACTTAACCAAAGGCTCAGAACAAGTTTAATATACTATTAGAAGCACAAAACAACTTAAAAACACAAATAAGCACAATGAAATAAGCTGATAAGCAGATTGGCAGTTGCAAAACTTAAGTAGGAATAGCAGGAATATAGCCAAATTGCAGAGCAGATTAAGCACTTAAATTAAGCTGATAAGTTGAATAATATGGGGGAAAAATTTAGCTAGCACTAATGGCTATCCTAAAAACCAAAAAGCCCTATCTCAAACAGGCCAATTGAAGTCCAATTGAACCCTAGAACTGGTGATGAAACACTGATTAAGCTAAGTGCAGGCTCAGGGCAAGAAAAAGGGGAAATTTGCAGGCTTGATTTAAGCTATGAAATAAGCTAGGAAATGGAATCCAAGCACAGAATCTTAAAGCCTACTAGGTGGGCTACTTGTAAACCAAAAATCAAAGTCTCAGCTTATCTAGATAAGCTACAAATGAGCTGAGAAAAAGGGCTATGTCTGCTAATACTACTCAGTGTATACTGAGTATGCAGAGTTGGTGTGCAGAGGTGCACAAGCCAAAGGACCTTAAACCAAATTTTGTGTTTACTCTAAATGAATCCAAAAGACCTCAGTTGAGCCAAGAAAAAGGCCAAGAAGAGCTTATAGCTTAAAATGGCTTATTTGGACTTTTGAGCTTCTAAAAAATCCACAGATGGTTCAAAACTACACAACCTATCAAATGAACTTATAATAACTTAAAAATAGCTACTTTAACTTATTTTAAGCAAGATCAAACTTACCAAAATTGCAAATGAACAGTGGACAACCCATATGACCCATTTTACCCATTTTGCCAAACACCCCTTAATGAAGGGTCTGTTGTGGCTTTTCAAAGGAAACAAGTAATTTAACTTATGATTACTGATTTGTACTGATTAAATAACTTATTTAAACTATATTAAGCAACTTTTAAAGCAGAAATAAGTAGTACAATAAGCTATGCTATGTTTGGCTATTTTTGGTCTTTTTTATGTTTTTTAAGTGAAATGATGTAAAAACTAATTAAGACTGGTAATAGTGATGATATATACTTGTGAACTATTAAATAGCAAGAAATCACAATAATAAGCTATAAATAAGCTGTTGTACAGTAATATGAAGAATTAAGAAAAACTTGTAAATTGCTTACAACTGATATGACTGTGACACAAAGGACCAAGGACCAGAACCACTCCTAGCTTGTTCACACAAGCTAGAAAACACTACTTAAGCCTTCCTGAATAGCTTATACCCCAGAATGGCTTATTTTGTTGCTTCTTTGACTTCAGTTGACTTTTTCCATTTAACTTGAGTAAGGCTGAATTAATCTATCATAAGCTTATCAAAAGCTATATAAAGCTTATGTAAGCTTAGAGAAGCAGGAAATAAGCTTATTTAATAGTAATTAGCTTAATTGGAATTCTCAGTAAGCTCAGATACTTGAAAACATTAAATTAACATAAACTGAATGAAATTTCTCAAAGATTAATGATAGAAAGACTGTAAGTAACTTGTATTGATAACTGGAATTGAAATTACAACATTACAAAAACTGAATAAATAAAAGACGATTATTAAAAATTAACTACTTGCCTCTTAGGGCTTACAATGCTATCTATATATACAAAAATAAAGTGGGATTGTCTTCTTATATCTTTCTGAGCACATCTTGGCCTTTGAATTCACTTCAATCAATCTCATACGCTATTCTTCTTTTTGGAGGGAAAAATGGAAAAGTGGTTAACACCACTTGTTCTGGTTACTTGGGGAGAAGGAAGAAGCAATTAATGCCCTTTTGTTTGTTAGGTAGCGTGCTTGAGAAGGAGGGGAGAGGTGGCAGAGAAACCATGGGCTATGGGGTGGTATTGGTTTTTGGCGGGGTTGTGAGGAAGGAGACAGGTTTGACCGAAGTCAAACCTGGTATTAAATACCGGGTTGGGTTTTTATTAATAAAAGGGTTGGGCTTGGGTTATGTTTTGGGCTTGTGGGCTGGGTTTAGGATAATATGATTGGGTTGGGTTTTAAGTAGCTGGGTTTTATTTAAGGATAGGATTTGGATTTTGGTTTTAGTTAAACCTAAGGACCAATTTTGTAATTTTCTGATTTGTGAAGGGTTGAAAGTGTAATTTCCATTAAGTTATCAAAAGGGCTAAATTATAACATGTGAATAGTACAAGGGTTTTATTTGATAAATTATACTTTTTAAAAACCCGAGGACTAAATTTGTCAATTTTGAAACTTGAGGGGTAAAAGTTGCCTTTTTTAGAAAACTTTCATCCAGGGACTAAAAGTGAACATGTTTGATACTCCAAGGACTAAAGTTGACTTTTCTTTCATTTTAAACCTTCAGGGACTAATTCTGCCAATTTGTGAAACTTCAGGGACTGAAAATGACAATTTTGTGAACTTTGCATGTTTTTCACTTGTTTTCAATCTTTTTGTTCCTGAATCATATAAAAACACATTTTATGATATTTTCTGTATTTTGAAGCATATCTGCATGTTTTTAAATGTTTTTGCAGATAAAATGTGACAGAAATGATGAGTATTTAGACACTCATCAATTACTTTGTTGTACATGTTTATATTGTAGATATAAATATGAAGTCTTTTATTGCTATAAGACTTATAACTAAAGTAAGACGTTAACTTGTTATGTTTTTAATTAAAACATATACAAGAAGTTATTGAGTTGATTAATGACTTATAACGTAGATTGAGATTATAACAATTTATGTCTTCTTGGTAAGACATAGACATGAAGTGACTTGATCAAAAGGGCACTTAAGTTATAAAGCATGCAACTGGCTTGAAAAATCTATTTCGCCATTAAGTTGATTTAGTTGGTAAATAGGTAAGCCAAAACCGAAATATATTTATCTCACATATTGTAAGATTGACTTACAATATAATCCTAATGAAATACATTAGTATATGGCATGTTCAGTTAGGAAAATCAAACTCTTGTAATATTGTTTTATTTAAGATAACTATATCTTCTACTCTTCCTAAAGATATCAAGTTTAGGAAATTGAGTATGAATTGGATATACTCAATTTGACTCCAACCTAGAAGATTTATAAGACAACCATTTATTATGGAATGTGATGGATCACATTAAGTCTTAAAATTGAAGTTCATAATTTGTTAAACTACTTGTTGGGTAGGTTATTAACAAATTAATGTTAGGAACGGTCAATATATATTTGTAAAGTCCCAAAAGAGAACAAGTTTGTGTTGCACTATCTGCTAAGTATTTATAGATATTCTATAAATTGCTAAAGGCAAGTGGGAGTTTTATCTTGATAAGATAAAATTACAAGATACGTAATCTTCTAAATACACTAGCAAAATCATAATGAGGATTTAACATGTTAGTGTTAAATCTCAAAGATGATGGAATTATCATTTCATAGATCCGCAAGGATATCTCATATATTTGTAGAATATGTTGAGGGTTATGAGTTACAGGATCGTGGTATGCCTGTTAATAAATTGCAAATTTTTATTTGGCAAATTACTCATACTATGAATGAATAGATGCAGTCCAATAAGATAACTAGTTTGGAAACGTAGTTGATCTTGTACTCTACAGTTACAGTATAGAATGAATTTCTACAAAGGAAATGAAAAATCCTAGAGATTTAAATTCTTGTGTAAAAATCATGTGGACGAATAATGTATACACATTTAATGTGTGAAAAATCATCAAACACACTTAAGCAATTAACTGTGATTGAAATTCTTTCTAAACACATTAAATGTACAAAGATTATGATTATCATTCTTAGTTTCATTTATATGAAATTAACAATGGAATATCAAAACTCTTTCTTAGATAATTACTTGAGCGAGGACGAAAAGTAATTGAAATGAGTGGTTGAATTCAAATAATCTTTAGTAGTATACAAAGTGCAAATCATTTGTAAATGGATTAATGCATGCATCTAAAAGATATACTTATTTTTAGTTATTAAATCTAGTTTTGATTTATAATTGAAATAAGATATTTCTTAATATTCCTGAAAGCTAGTGGGAGTAATGTATTCATTTTCTTATTTCATATATGTTGTATAACATATAGGAAGTAACATTCCATTAACGTTAACATTTGTATGTTAAGTTTTAGTTTGGAATGAAACTTCACATGGATATTTAGAAAATAAAACCTTAGAGTATATGTTTATTGTCATAAACATAAGCGGTAAATAATTGATTCTAAAAGAACATGATATTCTATTAGAAGGACTAGATAGAAACATATCTTTGGAAAGATATGACATGAACAAAATCTAAGTTTGACACAAGGATTTTTCATGTACATCATGTTGCTTGTTGTATCATGCTTGAATGAAAGATGATTGACAACATTAATATCTAATTGAAAATTATTAGATAGTTAAGTGTAATGGATATGGTTTAGAATTTACATCCTCAGCCAGATTTGCTCCAAAATTCTAAATGTAAACCATATGGCATATTATTACTTAATTGATATAGTTGACAAATCTTGATAGATTTGAAGATATCAAACATTACACGATGAATGTTAAAAGTTTACGGAACTTGGAAAGAGCATATTGTTGTTTGGATACAATGATGCTAGTAAGATTGAGATGACACTCAATACTAGTCATGGTGGGAGTCTACCCTTATTAAAGGCCATGTGTACTAGTTATGCTTAAAGCATAGTTGCATTATACATAAAGAATTAGAATACTTTAACTACAAGGTTTGGTAGTTTAATGTCATAAATTCGTGAATGAGGATGTCACACAATTTATGGAATGTTATGTGGCAATATCTAGATAGATGGATGCACACATACATGAATTTCATTTTTTGAAATAAGTATTCTCAAAATTCCAATAGATCAAATTAATTGTATTATGCCTTGTCAACAAGTATGGTGGTCATGACTTGTGGCATATTCATTAATGGGAATTATCATGCTTGATCTGGTTAGTATTTGGATAAGGGACATGTAAACAATTATTATTTTAATGAAATAAAGCGTGGATAACGTTTATTCTCATTTTTAATATTTATGTCCAATATTTGCATGTTTAAATCCGTGAATAACTAAGTTATTCTAAATAGTCCGTTTTCGATCAATAATATGGGAATATTATTGAATTAAGGTGTTAGGAATATAAATATTCAGATGAAGGCTCGGTCACCCCGAGTATCTACTTAGCATTTACATTGCTCGTAGGCTTATTTATATTAGCTTAGTACTATTAGTATTATTATTTTTATTAGATTAGTTGTATCTATATTTGTGAAGTGGGCCGGGTCTTTACCCACTGTCAGCTCACTCCACAGCCCACTAGGGGCACAAATATTAGGAACTATAAATACCCCTTCCCACACTTGGGAAGGGTTGGAGCTTCTCACTTTCTAATCTAATCTTCACTAGTTTCTCTCAACTCTCTCTCTCTCTAGAAAAGCTCCCATCTTCTTCTTCTCTTTTTCTTGAATTAGATCCATCATCAAATCTTGTGTTTGTGTTATGAATTATAGATCTCTTCAATTGGTATCAAGAGCCATGGTTTGATTTTGGGTCCTATTATTGTTTTTCTTTCGTTTGATTCATTTACACGAACTCAGATTTTACTTATTTTATTTCTTTCTTATTTTGGTTCGGTAATAGTTGATCTGGTCCATTTATTGTTTCTTGTTTCTCGTAAGCAGTTACTTCCGTAAGAAAAATAATAGGTGTTGGTCAAAATAGAAATTTAACTTGGCTTGCTGCTACTCTCTTTTTATTATTATTATTCGGATTGCTGCTACTCTCCTTTTATAGTGAAACAAAGCAATATATTGTGTACCGACCTTTTGTTTTTTATTTTTATCATTCGGATACTTCTAATGAATTTGCTATTTTTTTTCTCTCGTTGACTGCTACTCTTATTTTACATTTCTTTTTCCCTACTGCTACTCTTTTTCTTTATTTATCTTTCGGATAGTGTAGCACGTTAATTCGAATAGAAGGAGTTGTTTTTTAAAGATCTGTCTGTATTTGTTGGGAATAAAATGTTCAAGTCAAAGAGCCTGCCAGATATGTCAAAGAGCCTGCTAGTTGATTTTGAAGAGTATGAAGATGTACTAACAGTACCTTCTGGGTAGAAGGTACTGCTAGTTGACAAAGGTCCTGCCAAGCTTTATTTCAAGTTGATAGATATTTTGTAATAGATATTTAGTTGATTTATTAGTCTTTGTACATTGTTATACGTTATGTAGAAGTAGTTTAGTCTTCTGTGGTTCACAGAAGAATATTACAGAGTTGTACATTGGTAGTTGTATTTAATTGTAGGCTAGAATAGTCAAAGTAACATATTATATTCAAACCACTTGACAACTTGTAATTAGGGTACCTTATCGTTATAAAAGGTTCCCTAAGTCACTCCTTCATGCATGCATCTCTTCAACTATTAACCAAAACCGAACAAACTCTCAAGTAACTTAGTTACTCATTTCACAAATCCTTTTACTATCTAAGATTCAAGATTACTTTGTAATCCCGGTGATAGTTAGAT
The DNA here is from genome assembly GCA_021014915.2 of Artemisia tridentata subsp. tridentata. Lineage (NCBI taxonomy): Eukaryota > Viridiplantae > Streptophyta > Magnoliopsida > Asterales > Asteraceae > Artemisia > Artemisia tridentata. Next base: position 397,841,818 of record CP139505.1, on the reverse strand, counting down.
CATCCGTATTATTTCATCAATAATATTGAATCGTTTTGTGTTAACTAAAGTTGTGTTCCTTGTTCATTACATACTCACGTTTACATAACTCACCACCTTTGTGTTCTTTTAAGCGTGTTGTAGTAGATTCCGCATGCTAAACACATTCATACATAATATCCCAAACATGTTACTAAGATTCACATCCCAAGTGTTTGCGCAACAATAACCTTTCCACAAGTGGTATCAGAGCCAGGCTGATATTTACAAATTTAAAAGAACAATGGATGTTGAACATATTCAAACAAATGTTGCAGCTAAACTTCCATTACTCAAGCAAAATGAGTTTGATATGTGGCGACTAAGGGTAGAACAATACTTTCAAGTGCAAGACTATGCAGTTTGGGAGATCATTGAACAAGGCAACTCATTTAAACCCTCAATCACCACTACAACAGTAAACGATGCTCTTGTAACACAAATACAAGAAAACCCATCAAATGCAGAAGAAAGAATTCAGAAGCGAAATGATCTAAAAGCCAAGAGTATGTTACTGATGACTATTCCAAATGATCAGCTTTTGATCTTTAACAAATACAAAGATGCTAAAACCCTTTTTGAAGCTATTGTGGCTAGATTTGGTGGTAATGATGCTACCAAGAAAACACAGAAAACACTTCTCAAACAGCAGTTTGAGAACTTCACAGCCACAACCAATGAGTCTTTGGACAGTATGTTCAATAGACTTCAAAAGCTTTCAAGCCAGTTAGCCATCCATGAAGTGATGATAACTCAAGAAGACCTAAACTCCAAATTTCTTAGGAGTTTACCCACAGAATGGTCCATGCATGTCATTGTCTGGAAAAACAAGCCAGATATTGATCAGATGAGTCTTAATGATCTCTACAACAATTTCAAAATAGTAGAGCATGAAGTAAGAAGACTACTGGGTCAAGCTCAGGAAATATGGCTTTTGTATCATCTCCAAGCACCTCAAAAGTTGTAGATGAAGAAAAAGATGGCAGAGAAGAAGGTACTGCCAACACAACCTTTGGTACTGCCAGTACTTCTAGTAGTACCAAAACCATTTTAGATGAAACAATTAGGTGTGCTTTTCTTACATCTCAACACAATGGGTCCATATTAACTTTTGAAGATCTTCAAGAGATTCATCCTGATGATCTTGAAGAGATGGACATAAAGTGGCAACTTTCACTTCTGAGCATAAGGGCTAAGAAGTTGTTGATGAGGACTGGTAAGAAGATTACCATAGATGGTAATGAGCCTGCTGGGTATGATAAGTCCAAGGTGGAGTGTTACAACTGCCACATGAAGGGTCACTACTCTAGAGAGTGTAGAAGACCTAAGAAGCAGGATGACAAGGGTAGAGGGTTTGACAACAGGAATAAAGGAAGCTTTGAGAAGAAAGGAAGCTTTGAAAGCAAGAGTAAGGTTGTGGAAATTGCTGAGCCTAAAGCAATGGTTGCTATTGATGGCATGGGTTTTGATTGGAGTTTCATGGGTGAATATGAGTCAACTTCAGATGAATTGGCTTTGATGGCATTCTCCACTATTGAGGTACAAATTACAAAATGTTCTACTACTTGTAAAGTTTTTGATGAATTAAAATCTTATATAAAACTTTATGATGAGCTGAAAATAGAAGAAAGAAAAACCCATCAAAAATTAATTGATTATAAGTGTGGTATGGCCAAGCTTGAAAAACAAATCATTCACTTTAGAGAAAATGAACTTACCTTTTCTGATGCAAAAGCTATTCTTAATAGACAAATATTTTTGAAAGATTCAGAAATAGAAATGTTAAGAACTGAGTGTACTAAAGTGACATTAGCTAGAGATAATATTCAACTGACTGTTACTAAATTGGAAATTGCTTCTGATTGTACTAGAAGCATAGTTGAAAATCAGATGAATAAAAGAATCAAATCTGGGATAGGATACAATAAATGTCCACCTCCTTATAGAGGAATTCCTTGTCCCCCAGGATCAGATCTTGCTGAATCAGGTTTACATGAATTCATTAACAAACCATTGGCTAAACCTGTAGAGAAAAGTGAACCTTCTGAGAGTGCTAAGATTGCCTCACTCTCTAAGGTGCTCACTGATAAGAAACCAGATATTCTAATTATTGAAGATTGGGTATCTGATGATGATGAAGATGAGACTATTCCTATCAAAGGAAACAAAGTAGGACCAATCAGTCCTAAGATAGTAGAGATTAAGGCTAAGGCTAAAGCTGTTTTGAAAACAGTTGAAAGTTGTCAAAAATGTAATAACAAACCTAGAGGAAGCCAAAGAAATTGGAACAACCTTAAGTCACAACAACTAGGTGATGACTTTGTTATGTACAATAAGGCTTGTTATTACTGTGGTAGCTTTAATCATCTTCATGCTTATTGTAATAAATGGGTTTCTGGGAGTAAATCAAAGTCTAAAACAAATGTTACTCACCCCAGAAAAAGTTTTGTTAAGTCTAACACTACAAAAGTTAAACATACTGTTAGACAAAATAAGCCTGTTATTACAAAACCAACTGATAAGGGTACAAGAAACACTTTCAAATATGTACCAAAAGTTGTGAATAGTCCTATTCAAAAGAAATCTGTGGTCAAAACACAAATTTGGAGACCAAAACCAAAAGGTCCTGCTAGACCAAAAGGTCCTGCTAGACCAAATGGTACTGCCAAAATTGTACTGATAGACCAAAGACCACAAAATGGATAAAAAGGGAAAGTGCTGTTAAGTCCTCAGCATGTTGGATCTGGAAACCAATCCAATCAAAAGGTGCATCAACAATCCTGAAAAGGTTTGATTTCATTGATGCAAGAGGCAAACCCAAGTCTGTCATGGCTTGGGTACCCCAAGGAAACTAATATGTTTATTCATGTGCAGGAACATTCATATGATATTGGTGATCAAGGATATGTAGATAGTGGATGTTCAAGACACATGACAGGCAACATGTCTTTTCTCTCAGACTTCAAAACAGTTGATGGAGGATATGTTACCTTTGGGGGAGGAATAAAAGGAAAGATCACTGGTAAAGGTACTATCAAAACCAGTAAATTAGATTTTGAAAATGTGTATTTTGTGAAAGAACTTCAGTTTAATCTCCTTAGTGTCTCACAAATGTGTGACAAAAAGAACAATGTTCTATTTACTGACAATGAATGTATGGTTCTTTCTTCTGATTTTAAAATGCCTGATGAGAGTCAGATCCTTCTTAAAATCCCAAAAAGGAACAATATGTACAGTGTTAATTTAAAGAACATTGATCCTAAGGAGAGTTTAACTTGTTTGGTAGCAAAAGCCTCATTGGATGAATCTATGCTTTGGCATAAAAGGCTTGGTCATGTAAACTTTAAAACAATCAACACTATGGCAAAATATGATTTGGTAAGAGGTTTACCCAAAAAGATTTTCCAAAATGACCAAACCTGTGTTGATTGTCTAAAAGGCAAACAACATAGAGCTTCTTGTAAGCCCAAGACCCAAAACTCTATTTCTCAGGCTTTATACATGCTTCATATGGATCTCTTTGGTCCTACTAATGTGTGTAGCTTGAATGGTAAAAGATATTGTCTTGTTGTTACTGATGATTATAGCAGATTTTCATGGGTTTTCTTTTTAAGATCTAAACATGAAACTAGTGAGATTCTTAAATCTTATATCACTGAGGTAGAAAACCAATCTGATAAGAAAGTCAAAGTCATCAGATGTGACAATGGGACAGAGTTCAAGAATAGGGTTATGGATGACTTTTGCAAGGAAAAAGGCATAAAAAGGGAATTTAGTGTAGCTAGAACCCCACAGCAAAATGGAGTAGCTGAAAGGAAGAATAGAACACTTATAGAGGCTGCTAGAACTATGTTAGTAGACTCTAAGTTGCCTATTTCATTTTGGGCTGAAGCAGTATGTACTGCTTGTTATGTACAAAACAGGGTTCTTGTGACAAAGCCACATAGAAAGACACCTTATGAACTTTTCTTTGGTATAACACCATCTTTAAGTTTTATGAGACCTTTTGGTTGTCATGTCACTATTCTCAATACCAAAGATCATTTAGGCAAGTTTGATGGAAAAGCAGATGAAGGCTATTTGATAGGGTATTCCTTGCAGAGTAAGGCCTATAGAGTGTTTAACACTTGCACTAGGCTAGTGGAAGAGAATCTTCACATAGAGTTTCAAGAGAAACTAACAAATGTGAAAGGAATTGGACCAGATTGGATGTTTGATATTGATAGGCTTTCAGAATCTATGAATTATGTGCCTATTTCAGGTACAAATAGTAATAATAATGCAGGTTCTGAAGACAATGTTGAAACATCTAAAGATCAAGATTTCATCTGGATGCCAATTTGGAAAAGTTTGGATCTATCTTCAAGTCAAGAAGAACCTTCAAACACAAGAAATGAAGGTAATGAAGATGATCATGGAACTCAGAATCAAGAGAATCAAGAAAGTGGTGCAGATGACAATGGTACTGCTAGTTCACCAGATGGTACTGCCAGTTCACAAATTGATACTGCTGAGCCATTGAATGTTCAAATAGATGATTCTTGATGCGTGGTTTTGCGACCTTACAACAGGTTTTACCTCTCGAGGGATCTCAAGAGGCTTGCAATCCCCACCAGGCAGTGTACCTGACCGATGTAGTATAGTGTAGTGGCAAGTACCGGGGGATTGATCGTTCTCTAGGGGAATAGTGTCGTTAGGATTGAAAAACTACTCTAATAGGTCTAAGGGTGAGGGAAGATTCTTTTTGTATTTTTATATTTTTATGAAAGCAAGTAAAATCTCGGGTTTGAAGGAGTGGGCGGAATTAGTTGCTAGTCAACTAACCCAAATAACTACAATTGCAAATAAAATAAAATAACTGAAAATAAAAGGTTGTGGAACTTATATGGAGAGAAATGTGTTTACTTAGATTTCCTTACTCCCTAACTATCTTTTACCGGTTGATTAGTGTGTATTAATTGCGTGGATAACGGGTGTATTCCTTAATACCAATCGTGGGGTGGCGTACGTACTTCCCCAACTCTATAAGCTCCTACTTCACTCCTATGTCGAGCCGGCTAAGAAGCTCCTAACATGGGATCACTAGAATTCGCTCATGCATTAAATACAACCATAAAAACCTTAGTACGCATTGGTTCATGTTTCTTAAGACGTTCAAGCAAGTTACCGTATAGGAGGTTAGCCAGTTTTCTTAAGCCTAACATCGATAAACAATCATCCAATACAATTAATAACACACCAACAACCAATAATCAATAGTTAGGTTTCATTAGATCTAAGCAAACACACGATAAATCTAGCCTAGCATGTTAAATAAAAGACAAGAACAAGATATAATCAAACAACACATAGACATATTGAATGATTAATTGATTACTTATCTTCAATTGAACATGGGAGATCCAAGGGTATAAAACCCTTAAAAATGGCAAAAAAATCGTCTAGGGTTTCTCCTCAAAAAGTTGCACACTAATGACTAAAAATTATGAAAGTATATATAGGAAAACAGATCTGACGGCGTCACGTTATAGAGCTTGACGCCGTTAACTCGCCGCGGTTAGGGTTTCTTGATGGCCTTCTTGACGCCGTCCCCTTTTAATCCTCCAAAATCCTCTCTGGCCCGTCAAGGGTTGACGGCCTTCTTGACGCCGTCCCCCTTTAATCTTCCAAAATCCTCTCTGGCCTATCAAGGGTTGACGGCGTCACACTGGGGCTTGACGCCGTCACAGGTACTTTTCAGCAGATTTTTGAGACTTTGTCGTTTTCTTCACTTTTATGCTCCAAAAACGTCCAAAATGCTTCCTTTTCCAGATTTCTTCTCCAAAGTACCTAAAATGACAAAAGGAACGATTTAGGGCAATATTTGATCAAATAAATACGATTTAGGGCTTAAATGACCCCCTAAAAGCGGTACACTTTTCGCTTCATCAAATACCCTTACACTTGAGATTTGCTTGTCCTCAAGCAAATGCGCTTTTATTCTAATCAAAATACAAGTTAGGGGTCATTTAACGCTAATATAAAAGTAATTACAACAAATAGTCGTTCCACTTTAATCATAATAAGCACGGAGATTACAGACTAGCACCTCACAAGTAGTGTTTAGATACTCACATCTCTCAGGTGTCATAAAAGTATATCTCATAAATGAAAACGGATAATATCTCTCACTACCTGTCATAGCAAATAGATTACCATAGGCTTGGGAAAGGATCGAAAACCTCCTCCACTAGGCGTAAGCACCTAAGATAAACTATCAAAGAGGGCTTTTAAATGGGTTATAACGTTAGGTGTAGGGATATGATAAACACGGTTTTGTTGGATAAGGGATATTTTACTGGTGGCGAGTTAAAGATCTTGATTAATTACATGTACAATATGGCGTTGCTAAGCCAAGACTAGACTCGACTTAAGCTAATGAAATAAAATAACAAAAAGATAAAATAAACATAAAATGAAACGGGATGGTAGTCCGTATGTTTTTTTCTACTTTTTTTTTTCTTTTTTTTTTTTTTTTTTTTGCATACACTCTTGCCCTACCATCCAAAATAATACATCATAGGGGCCTCGGTTCTCCCCTTACACTTGAACTTTTACATAACTTTACAATTACTATTCTAATGACTCGAATTAAGATAATCAAAACACTTTGAGTACTTTTAAAATATTTAGCACATATGGGGGTAATAATGTTGTTCTTCCCCATTACTCCATTACACTAGTACTTTACCCATGAGTCCCAATCGTCCCAAAACAATATGTACAAGGATATGACTCGACTTAGCAACCATGTAATCAATTAGATAATTAACTTGGGGTTTAAACAAATTTTGTCACAATAATGCACTAAAAATGAGTGCATACAAGGTAGGCTAAGGCGATTTGGGTGTACATTTAAGTGGGGTGTAAACAAATTTTTACTTTAAGTAAAATGCTTAAAGTTAGAAATGAAAAGATAGGCTCTAAGGGGTGTACTAGGGGTATCGTGTACTAAAAATGAGTACAACGCAAAGGGTGTGGGAGAATTACTTGACCAATGTAGCCAATGTAATTATAACAAAAACACAGGTGTAAAACAATGGGTTAATCCTAATGCCTCTTATCATGTAGTAAATCTAACTACACGAATGTAGTCTCACTTGTGGCCTCGGAATGGTCCTAACGCAAGTTCTAGAATCTAAGTGCTACCGGTACACACATCATAGCATAAATGCTTTTCCTACCAATTCTAGGGGCGAACCTCACATATTTGGGGGTGGAAAATTTTTTAGTGGTACGGTTTTGTGCTAGTCATATAAATCCTATCCGTGAGACGCTCATTAAGACCAAAGTTTCACTCCTAAATGTTGTAAAAAATTTTAAATTTGGCACTAAAATTGCCTTAACAGGTATTTCTCTCAGTTTTATTACACATCTACCATCAAGCAAACGAAAAATCAAGCGTAATAGCATTCTCTAAAGTATCGTACTTTACCCCCCCTTACACTTAAGATGAACATTGTCCCCAATGTTCAAATAACAAGATGTAAAAGTAATAAGGTAAAAGAATGAAATCAAATACTCCCCTGATTTGCTCGATGGATAAAGGGGTAACATGGTTAGATCTTCTTCCAAGAGAATGTAGAAGCTCCAAGACTAAAGCATCGCCAAAAGCTTGATTCCACATACATCTCCTTGTCCAAAATAACCTGTTAAACCTGAGAAAACAAACACGAAAACCTGCATAACATCGGCGGGATAAATCTGTATAAGGATATAATGCTTGTGGAATGATAATTTTGCAGATTCCTGGAGTTTATAAGTTAGAGATTTAATAAAGCATTTTATGATTCCGGAAGAAAAACAAAACTTTAAAAAAAAATTCCAGAAAACTGTTCCTGACGCCGTCAGACTGGGTCTGACGCCGTCAGAAGTGATCTGACAGATTTTTCATGTTAAGTTTCCGGAAAATTTCTGGAAAAACTCAATCCTTATTTCCTGGAAATCCTGCAAAATATCATTATGACTCGATACAAGCATTTGACTCAAACAATTACTAATATGTATGTTAATTTAATATTGTTATGATTCATGTTCATTTGTTCTAATAAACCGATTTGGATTTCCCTTACACTTATCTTTTGCAAAATACCTTTATATGTAGTTAAGACGAAGTTAAAAACAAGATAAAGCATTTTCACAATTTAGTTTCGAACATGAATCAATAATAATAAAAATTAAACATACATACGGAAGCAAATAAAATCAAACAAAACAAATAAATAAACACACAAAGCAAATAAAGCTTGGGTTGCCTCCCAAGAAGCGCTTGTTTTTGTTCGAGTCACGAGCCTGACTCTACCCTTATTTAACGGATAAAGGAGAGGTTTTTTCTACACTTAGGATTAAGTGCGGGTGATAGTAGCGATACACACCATCTTGGTGGAAGTATGCCGCGTGAGGAAAGAGTGGTGGATGAATTATATACTCAAAGAGGTGGGATCCAATCATCATAAACTTACTTAGTTCAATTGGGTCAATGGGTGAATTGAAGTTTTCTCCTAGAAAGGGATCATCTTCTATCAACTTCGAGAGACTCCTAGTTGGGAATCCATCTTGACCTAATAAACCCGGTTTAAACCCATAGTGTTTCTTGTGATTAATCATGAATGGGTGATGTAAGTATGTAAGGTCATGGTTCACTCCTATATTAGCTTCCACTCCACATGGCATAGAGTCTACTACCTTAATCTTAACATTACCCGGACTACATGGTTTGATGGGTGGATCGAGACCTTTTTTAATTCCTAAATTCACATCTAAAGATGGAAGATTAGGTAACGGTTTTGGTTGAGGCTCCGGTTCATCAAAAATAGGAAATCCCCTAGAACTAAGAGTAAGGTTGTGATCACTATAAGCATTCAAACCTATATCCTCTAGTTGTGTTTGGTTCAAAGGTTCTACCTCCATCGGGATTCCTAAAGTCTCTTCTACTTCTTCCGGGTAAGTCACGGGCGGTGTGTGTGCCTCAAATGATGGTAGGACTTGTGAGGTACTTAGCGGGCTTATGTTACTAACCTCATCATTCCTTGTGTCAAGATCACCTATATCCTCATCATGGGTTTTGGTAGAATTTAAACCTAACATTTTCCCTAATATCTCAAGTGCTTCTCTAGGCATCTTAACTTCTATATCCGAATCATAAGGATCATCCTCAATATTCTGACTGCTATATTCAAATTGCCCAAAAGATTCATCATGTGTTTCTTGAGATTCATCGTCATCGATCATAAAACCTAGGTCTTTTTGATCAATGTGATCATGTTCGGCTAAATCCTCCATCACATCAAGATCACCTAAGTGTTCATCCTGTATTATGGTAGTGCCTAACCATGACATGCAGCTAGGTGGCTTAACTCTACCCTCATCCCCAAACAAACTTGTTTCATGATCCTTGAAATTTGTGGTCAATTGTCTTGTATTAATGTTTGTTGGGTTGTCTACTATATAATAATGTTGATCCCAGTTGAGCTTCTTGATCTTGTTAATTACTTTAGATAAATCTAAGGTAATCGGTATAGAAACTGATCTTGAGTTGTATATCAAATATTATGCGGAAACTAATACTTGATCTTAAGAAGAATAAACACAAACGAATTAACAAACAACACTTCAATATATTAATACGATTGCTCTGAATAGCAATAGGGTTACAAGAAACCTTGAAGTGTAAAACAATAATACGTATGCTAAGATGATTAATCAATCGACCTCTAACTCTAACCCTAGAACCTCCTTTTATAGCGTAAGGAGTCCTAGTCGGTTTACAAGACTTCCTATACAAGAAAAATATTCATACGTATCTTTTCTATACTTATCTTAACATACTTTACATAATTAATAAGCAGCAGAGTAATCCTTCTAGCAGCAGAGTCCTCGTGAGCTAGCAACAGAGTTACAATATGCCTATTATACCAAAACAGCAGAGTTACCAAAACAGCAGAGTTCTTGTGCTAATCAGCAGAGTTACATAACTATCCAGCAGAGTTGTAATTCTCGAATCAGCAGCATTTCAGACCCAACAATCCTCCCCTAAACTTGATATTTTTCATCAAAAATCATCAAGTTTCCTTCAATCCAAATAACCACCAGGAGGATGCTTCCAAACACCTTACTGTTTTGAAACTTGTGACACCAGCAACTTTTTATACTTCTCAATCAGTTCTTTTGCTTGATGATCTGCATCAAATGGTCTTTGTAGTTTCAACTTACCAGGTTGCAACATTTGATACAGAATAGATGTACTGTTATTGATAACATAATCCTTCTCCACAAGCATATATACAGTCACACCTATGCATGATAAAACATGAACTCCACAACTTTGATATAAGTACCATTTCTGAACTGTAGAGCTCAGTAACTTCTTCCATTCAATACTTCTTTCATCTGGTTCAAACATGTTCTTCAAGTAGTAATAATTTAGTCTCTCATACACTATCTCTGGTCTAGTATCTCCATACTTCATCTTGTACAAATTCCAGAGTTGAGTAATATCATCTCTGTCCATGTAGTGCAACATCTGAGAAAAACTAATATATCCCACACTTGAACCATTTGATCTCTTTATAATCCAGCATACTTGACTATCAGCTAAAACATCATGTGAATATGAAATGATTGGATACTTGATTGATAAAGGAACTTCATTGAGTAACTCAGGTTCCTCTTGAGTGTCATGAACTGTAAGATCCATAATCTCTTTCATATCAACATTAGTCACTTTGTCAATATCATGCTCATCATTCACTTCTTCTTTCTCTGACTCACTATCACTCATCACTACAGATTGAGTTCTTCTCCTCTTCCTACTCACCTGCTTTACTCTCCTTCTATACCTCTTTGTACCAGCAGAAGATTCAGTCATTTCTTCAGCTTCAACCACAACTTCCTTCTCCTTCTCAACATCAGGTACAATTGGTTTTGAAACACTTCCACTCCCAGATGCTTTCAGATTTTCAGATCCCATAACTTCTAGATTTTTCTTCTTTTCAGAAACTTTTCTTGGATTAAGCTTAGCATAAGTTTCATAAAACTCTTTTTCAATTAAGTGATCTGACTTACCCTTAAAATCCTTCATCTGATAGTTTCTAGCATTCTTCAAATAGTACTTCATGTCATTAACCAATGCTTTCCTTGAAACTGACTTTGGTTTATAACCATGCTTCTGTGCTTCTTTTATTCTCTTAATCAGCTCTTCCCACTTGGCTAAACCATTCTTTTTGAGTATAAACTCAACAAGTTCTTTTGTCTTTTCAGCTCCATCCAACTGCTCATCATTTGATATCAGCCTAGCTTCACCTCTTACAATCATATCAGAATCAATGAAATATTGCAATTGTTCATCTAATTCTTCTTGATTAACTTCTTTAAATGAAGTGCTTTCCATAAGTTCAGACTGATTTCTTTCTTCACTAGCTGCAACACTTCTTGCATATTCTTCATCCTGAGCAATTTGAGCCTTTTCAGCTAACTTTTGCATCCTTTCAAACTTTTCAGCAGAGTCAGCAACAGGTTGTTCTTGTGATGGTGTAGATGTTTTAGTTTCTTTGTTCATATTCAGCAGTACTTGAGCTAAGGTTAACTTTTCATCATCTGATTCATCTGATTCAGCAGAGTTCTTAACTCCAGCACTTTTCTCTATATCTTCAGCAGAAACCTTCACCCTATCAGCAGAGTGATCTTCACCAGCAGAGTGTTCTGCACCAGCAGAGTCACCCTTTTCACTCTTTTCACCAACATTTTCAACAATTTCCTTTTCAACCTCCCCTGAACCTATCACATCCTCTTGATCCTTATCATTCACTACAGTCTCTTGTTCATTCCTCCCCTGTTTGGAAGCATCCTCTTCCAAACTTGGTTTGGACCTCTTCTTGAGCCTCCCCTCAAGGTGTGCAACCCTTAGCTTAAGTCTTCTAATTTCAGCACCTTGAGTAGCTCTGACTGTCTTTAACTCCTTTCTTAGATCAAGCACCTCCTTTGACAATTTTGTACAATTTTCCGTCAATTCTTTCAATTGTTTCATAATATCCTCACAACTTCGGTTTGTGTAACCTGACCCGAGAGGTTGATCATTGGAATTGACATTTTGTACAGGTGTTTTAGCCGTCAAATCATCAGTATCAAGTTCAATACTAGCATCAACACTTCGACCTGTGTTACCTGGTCCGAGAGGTGTATCATTTGCAATGTCAATGTGTACATCAGTGTCCATCAATTCAATATGTTCAACTCTGTCCTCATCACTTCGAGATGTATTACCTTCTCTGAGAGGTGAATCTTGGGACATAAACTCAGTCTCATCCCTAGGATGAACATCTGAGCCCCCCATAAAATCCATTTGGCTGGGGTTACCACCAGTTGTGTCAGGTTCCTGAGAACCTTCTACAAATGATGTTGCCATGGTTGAGGTCTTAATTATGTTAACACTGTCCTGTTCTACTACTAAGTTGGAAACAGTAGTGTCAGCCTCTTCCATCATGGTACCACCTTCACCTGTACCAGCCTCATCTGCTACCATACTAACATTGGCCTGAGGATGCACAATGTTCTCATTTTGTGAATTCCTAGGTGATTGGGTAGGTTGTGGTTCATGAGATACTGATATGTTCAAACTAGTAGATGAGGATGTGTGATGGGAAGCTGTGGGTGTTCCAGCTTCTTCATCCTCATTCACTTCAGCCACTACATTCAAGATATGCTCAGTTAAGGGAGTTATAACACCAGAAAATCCTTTCCCATTCTTCTTTAGAAATGCAAACATCTTGATGGCCATTCTACTACAGGGCTCAATTTGTGTATGCCTCAAAGGTTCCCTCAGCTGTTTATTTATAATGAGTTGTAGAAACCTTGGGTACAAGTAAAATTTCTTCTTAATAAACTTCTTCATCCCCTCAAATATCATACCAGAAAAATCAAAGGGCTGCCCTGTAGCTAAACACACTAATGCCATAGCTTGAGAAGCATTAAACTCACTCCATCCACCTATTTTGGGAAACAAGCAATGTTGTAGAGTATGCAATAAAAACTTCCAATGGGGACAGAGACGACCTTTCAATAATGTACTACCAGCCTCAGGTCTCTCATATCCTATATTCTCAAGCTCAGTCATCACAAGTTCTGGGGTAAGAGTAGGGGGTGTTGGAGTGCCTGACAAGCGCAAACTTCTTTTAATTGTGGTTTCACTAACTACAATATCTTCCCCATCTACACTACCTATCAATCTTTCTTCACCATCTAATACATCCAACCTAACAGTTGACCAAAATTGCTTCATATGTGATTTGTAAATTGTAGGAGCAACTGTTAATGCATACCTTAACTTGGACGAACCCAGAAAATCCATAACTTCATAAAAACCATCCGCTGCAGTGACCTTACTGAGAAATGCTATCTGATTGTGTTCATCCGGAAACGTTCTTCGAGCCATTTGATTTGGGGGTTTTGGGTGAAATGATATAAATTGTTGTTCTTGGGTGAAAATCGAATGTAATTCGGAGCAACTAAAATGGAATAAGATCAAATTGGTGAAAGATACCGATTTGATTCAATTAGGTTTAAGAACGCGCCAAAAGTTACAGTTTGACCCTTCAACTTTCAAACTCATCAGCAGAGTTATGAAAGTGTTGACCTAAAGTCAACATTCCCAAAATCTTTAAAATCACCTCCTTAAATACAATACCAACCCCACATTTAACTCCATAAATCCTTAATCTCGAAACGAAATCCCCAATTCACAACCCTAACTCAATAACAATCCAACATGAGTTCTTCAAAAACACCAATCATTGAAATATCTTCAGATTCATCATCTGAGGACTCACAAGGTTGGGCTAGTTACTTTCCTAAGAATGCATCCACATCGCAAAACAAAGGAAAAGCAGTCATGGAAGATTCATACTCCGATCCACTCCCTTCAACACCATCGTCATTCGAAGATTCAAGCGATGAAGAAACAGCAAATTGGCCTGGGAAACAGCAAGGTTGGCCAAAACACATGACTTACTACCAAGGTGCTTGGGAAATCATCCCTCCAAAACATCCAATAACCGCTGAACTCCAGAAACAAATGGAGAATGCTGCAGTAGCCTTTGCAAAGAGTGTCCATATTCCTCATCCAAAGCCAAGTCCAGTTGAGAAGAAACCCTCTGTGCCAAAGAAGAAAAACCAGCAGAAGAAAGCAGCTTCCTCTACCAGTCAGCAACAAAATCCACCTCCTCGTCCAGTAGTACTTGCACTCCCCTGTCCAAAGGTGTTTGAGGCCATGGGCACTAGGGGACCGCGTAGCAAGGTCATGCCTGAATTTGCTAAGACGTAGGTTGTGAATCGATGTAGCTTGTTGTCTTTTGATGTTTCTTTTGAATGATGGTTGTAAGAAAACTTTCTCTGTACTTTGCTTATGGAATGAATGAACCTTTTAATTTTCCTTGCTTTACTTGAGTATTTGTGTATGTATCTGCAAAAGGTTAGTAGCAAACAACAAACACAAGCAAGAATATTCCAAAAACAGCAGCTGAGTACCATAGCAACAGACAACTAAACAGCAAACAACAAATGTTGACTTAACAAACAGCACAAATCCTTACAAAAATTTACAAAAACATACAGAGATAAGATGATTAAAAGTTTTAAAGATTGATCATGCCAATACTAGCAACTAGAAACTGAAATCTACTTATGTCAAAACATTTTGTAAGTAAATCAGCAACATTGTTGTCAGTATGAATTTTAACCACTTGAATTAACTTTTTCTCATAACAATCTCTAATAAAATGATGTCTTATCTCTATGTGTTTTGTTTTAGAATGAAAAACAGGATTTTTAATGATACACATTGTGCTGTTGTTGTCAATGAAAATCTTTGTGTTCATAAAATTGTACCCATAATCCAGCAATTGGTTCTGAATCCAGAGCACCTGTCCACAGCAGCTAGAAGCAGCAACATATTCTGCTTCAGTTGTCGAATTTGCTACCACTGTTTGTTTCTTACATTGCCAAGAGATCAACCTATGACCAAGATACTGACAGCCTCCAGTAGTTGATTTTCTGTCCATAGTAGCTCCAGCATAGTCACTATCTGAGTATGCTATCAAGTCAAATGGTGAATTATTAGGATACCAAAGACCAAGTTTTGGTTGACCCTTTAGGTACCTAAAAATTCTTTTGACTACTTCCAAGTGTGAAACTTTTGGGGACACTTGAAATCTAGCACAAGCACACACAGAAAACATGATATCTGGCCTTGAAGCAGTCAGATACATCAATGAGCCAATCATGGATCTATACAAATGTACATCAACCTCTACACCATCTTCATCCTTGAGCAAAGGTTTATTTTTATCCATGGGTGTCTTGGCTGCCTTCACATCCTTGAATCCAAATTTCTTCAACATATCAGCCACATACTTGTCTTGGCTAATAAAAATTCCATCTTTCATCTGCTTGACTTGAAGCCCTAAAAAGAAAGTCAGTTCTCCCATAGAACTCATCTCAAACCTACTGTGCATAAGCTTCTCAAATCCTTCACATAACACCTTATTTGTAGACCCAAAAATGATATCATCTACATAAACTTGAACAAGTAGAATATCCTTTTTGTCCTTCTTAATGAACAATGTTTTATCAATGGTTCCTCTGCTAAAACCATTTGACAACAAATACTGGGATAAGGTGTCATACCAAGCTCTAGGAGCTTGATGTAGTCCATACAGTGCTTTCTTCACCATGTAGACCCTATCAGGATATTTAGGATCTTCAAACCCAGGTGGTTGCATCACATAAACTGGTTCAGGAATCTTTCCATACAAGAAAGCACTTTTAACATCCATTTGATACACAGGAAAATTCTTGTATGAGGCATATGCCAAGAAAAGTCTAATAGCTTCCAGTCTTGCAACTGGAGCAAATACCTCATCATAATCAATACCTTCTTCCTGAGTGTATCCCTGAGCCACCAATCTAGCCTTGTTTCTGACAACAATCCCTCTCTCATCTCTTTTGCATATGAACACCCATTTTGTACCAATTGCCCTTTGTCCACTAGGAAAATCCACCAATGTCCAGACCTCTTGAAGCTTGAACTGCAGCAACTCCTCTTGCATAGCTTCAACCCAACTTTCATCTTTCATAGCCTTGTGAATGGTCTTGGGTTCTTCCTGAGATAAGAAACAGGCAAACAGACAATTTTGTAGATCCTTGTGGCTATTTCTCTTCTTAAGTGTCTGAGCAAACAATCCCTGATCAAGCAAATCACTCAACCCTTTTGATTTACTTCTTGTCTGTACAGCAGAGTGAACATCACCAATAATCTGCTCCTTTGGGTGAATCTTGTGGATTCTTGTTGTTGGTGTGGGACTAACAGGTATATCAGTCTCCAAGTTTGATAAATCACCTTCAGCACCAAAAACATCAACAACTTCATCATCAGTATCCACATACACTTCTTCTAATTCAGGCATATCATCAGAAGAATCATCATAAGAATCACCATCTTTATCAGTAGAGTCTTTGAGTTCAGCAGCAGAGTTACCAAGTTGAACAGCAGAGTGTTTTGCCTTAACAGCAGAGTGCTTTGGCTTAACAGCAGAGTGTTTATTCCCTTGAATTCCATCAACTTGTGACTCTATATTTCTTTCCTTATCATCATGAGCAGGTTCATCATCACCTTCTGCATTAATCTTTGGTACTTCCTTGTGTACAGCAACATCATCTGAACTCTTTCCATCTTTTGCTGTTTGAGAGAAGTACTGATCATATTTCCACTTTTCAATCAACACAAACTCCTCTGCAGATCCATCCTTCTTTGCTTGTGTACCTGCATTAGGGTTAGTTTGTGTACCTGCAGACATGTTAGTAGTACCTGCAACAACTGGTTGATAATTCATACTTTTGGTTAAAGAATCAATATCAAACATCCAGTCAGGTCCTTTTCCATCAACATTAGGTGTGGTTTCTCTAATAGTCACATGTAAATTTTCCACTACATGCCCAGTCCTTTGATTAAAAACTCTAAAAGCCTTACTTTCAGTAGAGTAACCAACAAAGAAACCTATGTCTGCTTTCTCACTAAACTTGCCTAAGTGGTCAATGGTGTTCAAAATAGTAACAGGACACCCAAATGGTCTTAAGAAATCTATCAGAGGTTTCCTACCATGCAATAACTTATAAGGGGTCTTATTGTGAGGTTTAACTATCTTAGTTCTATTTTGCACATAACAAGCAGTGTTGACTGCTTCAGCCCAAAAGATAGTGGGTAACTTAGACTCTGACAACATAGTCCTAGCAGCTTCAATCAATGTTCTATTTCTCCTCTCAGCCACACCATTTTGCTGAGGAGTTCTAGCTACACTAAATTGTCTAGTTATCCCTTTTTCCTCACAGAACTGATTCATCACTTGATTCTTAAATTCAGTTCCATTGTCACATCTGATGATTTTAACTTTGTGATTAAATAGGTTTTCTATCCTTGTAATAAAAGCCTTAAGAATGCCAGCTGTCTCATTCTTAGTTGCTAAAAAGAATACCCAAGTAAACCTACTGAAATCATCAGTGACCACTAAGCCATACATCTTTTTATTCAAACTATGCACATAAGTAGGTCCAAATAAGTCCATGTGTAACATAAACAAAGGTTCAGATATAGAATTCACCAATTTGGACTTACAGGAAGCTCTATGTTGCTTTCCCATTTGGCAAGCAACACAAACTTCAGGATTCTCAAAGACCTTTGAAGGCAATCCTCTGACCAAGTTCCCTTTCACCAACTTGTTGATAGCCTTGTAGTTCAGATGTCCAAGCCTTCTGTGCCATAGTTTGGATTCATCAATTGTGGCTTTGGCAAACAGACAAGTTAAATCTCTTTTGGGAATAATATTCTTTATATCCACACTGTATATATTGTCATGTCTAGGGACTTTAAGAAGAACCAATTTATCATCAGGTATCTTATAGTCAGGAGACAAGACAAGACACTCAGTATCGGTAAAAAGAACAAAATTCTTCCTGTCACACATTTGTGAGACACTAAAAAGATTAAACTTGAGACCATTCACCAAATACACTTTCTCAAAATCCAACTTTCCAGTTCTGATTATGCCTTTACCAACGATTTTTCCACCTTTAGGGTCATTCCCAAAGGCCACATAACCACCATCCAAAGCTTCAAAATTCTCCAAGTTGCTTTGGTCACCAGTCATATGTGAAGAGCATCCACTATCAAAAATACATTTGTCCTTTAGCTCCTTTTGTAGATTGCCCTGCACATAAAGTAAGAGAATTAGTTTCTCTTGGGGACCCAAGCCATTACTGACTTGGATCTACCTTGTGCATCAAAGTAGTCAAATTTCTTCAACTGCATTGGTGCACTGCTGTGTCTGAGAACATGATCTAAAACTTTAACTTTTGGTTTCCAGACCCAGCAAGCTGAGGCTTTAATAGCATAAAAATGATTGCCCACAACAGTATCAGTAACAACTTTAGGCAAAACAGCAGAGTCTGCCTTAACAGCAGAGTTTGCCTTATCAGCAGAATCAACTTTTTCCTTCTTTATGGGCACTGTTGATGCAATAGGAGAGATAACTCTAGAAGTACCATCTCTCATCAAAACTTCCCTAGGAACCATGTTTCGTTTAGGGTGAGGGTGAGTCTTTCTAGCAGAGTTTCTATGGTTCACCCTAGTGTACTGGTTCCATGCTGGTTTCTTATAGCACTCATCTTGCAAATGTTCAAAGCTACCACAGCAATAACATGCATTCTTAAGTAATTGAAAATCAGTACCTAATTTGTGTGAAACTAGGTTGTTCCAATTTCTCTGGTTTCCCCTAGGCAAGTTATTTGTTCTTTTTGGATATACTCTAGGTGTGTTGTCAAACTCAGCCATCTTCCTAGAGATTCCTTTACCAAACCTAGGCTTAACAAAATCAACCTTTTTAGCCCTAGGTACTTTTGATTCAACAACAGTAGGAATTTCTTCCTTTTTGTTCTTAGAGGTTGAATCAGATTCTACTTCATCATCATCACTGTCAGACACCCAATCTTCAATCAGGGGTGCTAGTTCATACTTCTTTACCTCAACCTTAGGTGACTCTATCTCTACTTCACTAGTTTCAACTACTGGTTTACTAGTTTCACCTACAGGTTTAGCTCCAGACTCAGATATGAAAGTTAATGTCCTAGTAGGAGGAGCATTTGCACTAAGTTTATTAGGGTGAGCAACAGTGTTATATCCTAAACCATTAAAGTGTCTTCCTAATGGTTTACTGAGAATATCAGTGGCATATTGTTGTTTTTCTATCCTAACAACATGTTTTTCACTCTCATTCTTAGCTGAATCTCTAGCCTGTTCAGCCTCTTCTACTTTTTCCAAAAGAATCTTAATCTCATCATCTTTCTTGATAAGCTCATTTTTCAGTATAGTGATCTGATCAAGGTATTCAATTTCAGTCTTTTTATAAAACTCTAGTTTCTCTTCTAAGTTCTTTAAACCATGTGCATAACTAAGATTATCTAGCTTAATTGTATCATTTTCCTTTTTAAGGTTTCCATAGCTAGACTTAAGTATCTCAAGTTTATCAGAACATGATTTAAAAGAACAAGTTGAATCATTGGATACCTCAGAGTCTGATCCAGAAGAAGAATAGGCCATGAGAGCAAAATGCTGTACTTCAGATTCCTCTTCAGCTATCAATGCACAATTCGGACCATCCTCAGCATGATCACTCCAGTCATAATCACCAAGTCCATCACATGATACCATTGCAGTAGTAGAATTCGGCTCCTCATCAGCAGACTTCTTGAAATTTTCATTGCTTCTTTTTGGTGCTTTGCATTCCCTTGCAAAGTGTCCCTTCTTTCTGCAATTAAAACATTCTGCCTTTGACTTGTCAAATCCCACACTCTTATTCCTTCTGAACTTCATCTCTTTACCAGTTCGCTTAAGAAACCTTCTAGCCCTCATTGTTAACATTGCAAACTGCCATTGCATATCAATCTCCTCAACATCATCAGGATCAAGTTCATCCAGATCTTGAGGCATGACTGAAGTACTTGTAGTAAGTTCAGCCAAGTAAGCACAGATTGCAGCATCACTGATGGTGTTGGGGTTAGTAGAGTCAGCAGCAGAGACATGTGAACCAACAGCAGGAGCAAAGGTACCAACAGCAGAGTGTTCTTGATGACTACCAGAAGACTTGTTGCTTGAGGAAACAAAGGCAAGATTATTTGTGGTAGAGGATGAACTTGACAACCCTTTAACTTCTGATTCATACACCTTCAAGTTGTTATACAAATCATCCAATGTCATAGTATCAAAATCTTCCTTATGTCTCCAAACAACTGTATGAGTGTTCCATTCAGACGATAGACTTCTCAGAAACTTAAGATTGACATTTTCTTGAGGTACATCAATCTTCAAAAGAGCCATCAGACTGGTTAACTTATGAAGTCGATCATAAGTTCCTTCAATGTTCTCAGAACTTAAAGCAGAAAAAGTCTCAAACTGGTGCTTCAGTAGATTCTTTCTTGATTTCTTGGTAGCCTCATTACCACCAAATCGAAGTTCGATTGCTTCCCATAACTCCTTAGCAGACTCAATATGATTAAAGCTCAATTGATAATCATTAGGTATTCCCATCATGAGAATACTGTGAGCCTTAACCTCCAATCTTCTTTGTGCTTTCTCCTCACTAGTCTTGAGAGTCAAGACTGAACCAGCAGCAGTCTTGGTTTGCACCTTATCTCCATCAAGAACAACTTCCCAAAGTGAGTAATCAACCATTCTTATGTATTGTTGAATCCTCATCTTCCAGATCTCATACTCTCCAGTCTTGAGCATGGGAACCCTTGATGCAGTAACCATATGTGTAGAGTCGGAATCCATTGCTTAATGTGATGATTAGTAGATCTTGTATTCAAAAATTCTTCTTGGTACCAGTTTCTAGATCACAAGCTCTGATACCACTTGTTGATCCCAGTTGAGCTTCTTGATCTTGTTAATTACTTTAGATAAATCTAAGGTAATCGGTATAGAAACTGATCTTGAGTTGTATATCAAATATTATGCGGAAACTAATACTTGATCTTAAGAAGAATAAACACAAACGAATTAACAAACAACACTTCAATATATTAATACGATTGCTCTGAATAGCAATAGGGTTACAAGAAACCTTGAAGTGTAAAACAATAATACGTATGCTAAGATGATTAATCAATCGACCTCTAACTCTAACCCTAGAACCTCCTTTTATAGCGTAAGGAGTCCTAGTCGGTTTACAAGACTTCCTATACAAGAAAAATATTCATACGTATCTTTTCTATACTTATCTTAACATACTTTACATAATTAATAAGCAGCAGAGTAATCCTTCTAGCAGCAGAGTCCTCGTGAGCTAGCAACAGAGTTACAATATGCCTATTATACCAAAACAGCAGAGTTACCAAAACAACAGAGTTCTTGTGCTAATCAGCAGAGTTACATAACTATCCAGCAGAGTTGTAATTCTCGAATCAGCAGCATTTCAGACCCAACAAATAATATTGGGCACAATTCTCAATAGCTTCCCATGCTTCCTCAGCACTTAATTCCCTAAGATCCCTGCCGGCAAAATGGTAAATGTCCCTTTGGGCATGTCGGTCGACATGATTGTAAAAGATTTGAGTTAGGGACCAAAAATCGAAGTTATGATGAGGGACTTTTTGGAGTAAATATTTAAAACGAGTCCATGCATCATAGAGAGGTTCATCTTTATGTTGTTTAAACATCAAGATGTCATATGGAGTGGGTGAATTACGTGGTTGGTGGTATGGTGGATTCGCGTTCTCCATAATGGTGAACGGAAGAGTCAATGGAAATCTTATACGAACAAAAGCACGAAGAAAATAGATAGACTAAAGAAAAACCTAGAAAAATAAAATAAAAATCTCACTAGAAAGGAATCTCGTGAGTAGACCTAATAAAATAAAAATTCAACCTAAACAATAACTATTCCCCGACAGCGACGCCAAAAACTTGATGCGTGGTTTTGCGACCTTACAACAGGTTTTACCTCTCGAGGGATCTCAAGAGGCTTGCAATCCCCACCAGGCAGTGTACCTGACCGATGTAGTATAGTGTAGTGGCAAGTACCGGGGGATTGATCGTTCTCTAGGGGAATAGTGTCGTTAGGATTGAAAAACTACTCTAATAGGTCTAAGGGTGAGGGAAGATTCTTTTTGTATTTTTATATTTTTATGAAAGCAAGTAAAATCTCGGGTTTGAAGGAGTGGGCGGAATTAGTTGCTAGTCAACTAACCCAAATAACTACAATTGCAAATAAAATAAAATAACTGAAAATAAAAGGTTGTGGAACTTATATGGAGAGAAATGTGTTTACTTAGATTTCCTTACTCCCTAACTATCTTTTACCGGTTGATTAGTGTGTATTAATTGCGTGGATGATGGGTGTATTCCTTAATACCAATCGTGGGGTGGCGTACGTACTTCCCCAACTCTATAAGCTCCTACTTCACTCCTATGTCGAGCCGGCTAAGAAGCTCCTAACATGGGATCATTAGAATTCGCTCATGCATTAAATACAACCATAAAAACCTTAGTACGCATTGGTTCATGTTTCTTAAGACGTTCAAGCAAGTTACCGTATAGGAGGTTAGCCAGTTTTCTTAAGCCTAACATCGATAAACAATCATCCAATACAATTAATAACACACCAACAACCAATAATCAATAGTTAGGTTTCATTAGATCTAAGCAAACACACGATAAATCTAGCCTAGCATGTTAAATAAAAGACAAGAACAAGATATAATCAAACAACACATAGACATATTGAATGATTAATTGATTACTTATCTTCAATTGAACATGGGAGATCCAAGGGTATAAAACCCTTAAAAATGGCAGAAAAATCGTCCAGGGTTTCTCCTCACAAAGTTGCACACTAATGACTAAAAATTATGAAAGTATATATAGGAAAACAGATCTGACGGCGTCACGTTATAGAGCTTGACGCCGTCAACTCGCCGCGGTTAGGGTTTCTTGATGGCCTTCTTGACGCCGTCCCCTTTTAATCCTCCAAAATCCTCTCTGGCCCGTCAAGGGTTGACGGCCTTCTTGACGCCGTCCCCCTTTAATCTTCTAAAATCCTCTCTGGCCTATCAAGGGTTGACGGCGTCACATTGGGGCTTGACGCCGTCACAGGTACTTTTCAGCAGATTTTTGAGACTTTGTCGTTTTCTTCACTTTTATGCTCCAAAAACGTCCAAAATGCTTTCTTTTTCCAGATTTCTTCTCCAAAGTACCTAAAATGACAAAAGGAACGATTTAGGGCAATATTTGATCAAATAAATACGATTTAGGGCTTAAATGACCCCCTAAAAGCGGTACACTTTTCGCTTCATCAATTCTTTACCAGAAGAAGTGGGGATTGGTAATCTTCCATTTACCTATGAAGTTCCAACAACACATAACACAAGAATCCTCAAAGATCACTCAACTGATGATGTGATTGGTAGCCTGGATTCTGGTGTTAGAACAAGATCTCAAGTTGGTTTATCTCAAGTCTTGACTTCAGAAGAAGAAGGGTTTATCTCCTCTATTTATGAAGAAAAGAATCATGATATTGCCAACATATGCCTGTTTTCATGTTTTCTATCTCAGGCTGAACCCAAAAACATAAACCAAGCTTTAGATGATGCAAGTTGGGTGGAAGCAATGCAAGAAGAGCTTCTCCAATTCAAGATTCAGAAGGTTTGGATATTGGTTGATTTGCCCAAAGGTCATAGGGCAATTGGAACCAAATGGGTATTCAGAAACAAGAAAGATGAAAGGGGTATAGTGATCAGAAACAAAGCAAGATTGGTGGCCCAAGGATATACTCAAGAAGAAGGGGTAGATTATGAAGAAGTGTTTGCTCCAGTTGCAAGACTTGAAGCAATTAGGCTATTCTTGGCCTATGCTTCATTCATAGGCTTCACTGTCTATCAAATGGATGTTAAGAGTGCATTTTTATATGGTGAAATTGAAGAACCAGTGTATGTCTCTCAACCTCCAGGCTTCATTGATGCAGAATATCCAGACAAGGTTTATAAGGTTACCAAAGCTCTTTATGGTCTACACCAAGCTCCTAGAGCATGGTATGAAACATTGGCTTGTTTTCTACTAGAAAGTGGATTCCAAAGAGGCAGGATTGATCCAACTTTGTTCATCAAAAGAACAAATAAAGACATCTTGCTAGTACAGATTTATGTTGATGACATTATCTTTGGATCAACAAACCAAGACTTGTGTGTAGAATTTGAAAAACTTATGCATAGTAAGTTTGAAATGAGTTCCATGGGGGAACTTACTTTCTTTTTGGGTCTCCAAGTGAAACAATCTCAAGAAGGCATATTTATCAGCCAAGATAAGTATGTAGCAGAGATCCTAAGGAGATTTCAGTTTGCTGATTCTAAGGTTGCAAGTACACCAATGGATGCAGAAAAAGGGCTACTCAAGGATGCTGAAGGAGAAGATGTGGATTTGCACAATTATAGATCAATGATTGGGTCTTTGATGTACCTTACATCATCAAGACCAGATATCATGTTCTCAGTATGTGTATGTGCAAGGTTTCAAATACATCCCAAAGTCTCTCATCTCACAGCAGTCAAAAGAATCTTTAGATATCTTAAGGGTCAACCTAGGTTGGGTCTTTGGTATCCAAGGGAATCATCTTTTGAATTGGTGGCTTATTCTGATAGTGACTATGCAGGTGCAACTCTAGACAGAAAATCCACAACTGGTGGATGTCAATTTCTTGGTTGCAGACTCATCTCTTGGCAATGCAAGAAACAAACAATGGTGGCCAACTCTACAACTGAAGCAGAATATGTTGCTGGTGCAAGTTGTTGTGGGCAAGTTCTTTGGATCCAAAATCAAATGCTTGACTATGGGTACAATTTTCTTAACATCATTATTTACATTGATAATAGCAGTACTATATGTATCATTAAAAACCCAGTTCAACACTCAAAAACAAAACACATTGAAATCAGACACCATTTCATAAGGGATTGCAATGAGAAAAGGTTAATTCAAGTTGTTAAAATTGATTCTGAAAAGAATTATGCAGACCTTCTCACCAAAGCTTTTGATTTAGGTAGATTCAAATATCTTGTAGGAGGTATTGGAATGATAAATCTTTGAAAAACATGTGTTTTTGTACATAAAATTAACTGGTATTGGCTTTTAAACATGGTACTGCTAGTTAGTCAATAGGTACTGTTAATTCATAATTGGTCCTGCTAGTATAAAATAGCTTTGTTTTGTTCATATTGATGCTTAAATGTTTAAAATGCTATAGATCAAGTGCTTTGCACTTTGTTCTTTTGGTTTGCAACTAACACATTTCAGGTTGATAACAAAACAAGAGATCTTCCAAACATTATGGGGAAACAAAAGTTATATTAATCTCAGGGGAGGTAACAATCTCAGGGGAGGAAATAATAGCCCAGAATGGAAGAAAAACCAATTTATGAAAGAAAAAGACAAGAGCATACAAGATGATGCAAAAGTTGAAAAAGATAGGATTAGATCACTTATTCAGAAGGGATGAAGCATTCCTAAAGGATAAAGTTCTATCTAGATCAAACTAAGAAAAGTTTCAACTGAAAGGCATGCTAATAGATGATTTCACTTGTTGAACCAATCATCCAAGATACACAGCACCATTGCCTTTTTAATTTCCTCCATCCAAGGAAATTGCACCATATTTAGGCCAATATGGCTTTTGGTATTCAGCTCATCAAAGTTTTACAAACTTAAGAGCTGGCTAGTCCATAAGCAAACGCCTTTTGGTAAAGACAAATCAAATTCGTTGATGGTTGATAGTTTACCAAAAACTATATGGTTGTTAACTAACCATACTTAATTGTAAATAGTTAGCTAGTCCTTAAGCAAACGGCTTTTGGTAAAGACAAATCAAATCCGTTGATAGCTGGTAGTTTGCTAAAAACTATAAGGGATTTTTGCAAAACTTTCAAAGGTACTGGTAGTTCAAAAATTGGTACTGCTAGAGTAAAATGGTACTGCTAGATAGCCGTTGAGCCTGTCAGAAAAAGTTTTAGTCGTTGGGCCTGGTAGTTAAAATTAGACGTTGGGGTAGTTATGTAAATTACTGATGATTATATTATATTATATTTCATATATAAAAGATCTTTTTAACCGCCTTTTCATTTACTTATTATAATCTTTCTTATTGTCGGTTAAAAGTAATTCTCACAAATCATCTTTCATCAGTCCTTATCATAATTCACATACACCTTTCATCTTCTACCAGTACTACCAACAAATCCCACCATCATATTCAAAATTTTCATTATGGATACCACAGTTGTTCTAAACTTTGTCCAACGTCACAATCAATTAGCCTTTTTGGAAAAGTCAGAGGATAATGCCTCTTTTCATCAAGTAGTGGATTTTTTAAATGCTTCCTACATCAGGTTTGCTTTACTAGTCAACCCCACTATTTATGAATCTCAAATTTTACAATTTTGGCAAACTGCTAAAATTAAAACTTCTGAAAATGGGGAACAAAGGATTAAGGCCAAAGTGGATGGCAAACTTTTGACTCTTACTGAGTCATCCATAAGAAGACATCTTCATTTGGATGATTCTGATGGTATTAGTCAGTTGCCAGATACTGAGATTTTTGAAAATTTGGAAAGAATTGGGTATCATGCTACTTCTACAAAACTCACTTTTCTAAAGAAGCATCTTACTCCACAATGGAGATTTTTGATTCACACAATCCTTCATTGTTTGAGCCAGAAGAAAACCTCTTGGGAGCAATTTAGTGGAAACATGGCTTCTGCTCTCATCTGCTTGGCTACAAACAGAAAATACAATTTTTCCAAACATATTTTTGAAGGATTGACTAAAAATGTGAATAGTGAAACAAAGTTTTTGATGTATCCAAGATTTATTTCATCCATCATTGCAAAATCAAAACATTTGTTGCTTCCCCTACACACACTTTATGAAACACCAAAACTTTCTCACAAAGTATTTTCAAACATGAGAATTGGTTTCAGAGGGGAAGAAATACCACTATTTGATGAAATGTTACCACAACATACTGAAGAACCAACACCATCAACTGAATCACCATCATCTAGTTCTTTAACTGGTTCCATTTCACCAACACATCAAACATCACCAATACCATCTCCAGTACCATCAGCAACACCACCAACATCATCACATCATGTATCACCACCCCAATCACCTCAGACAATGCAAGAACTAAAAGAGAAGGTGAAGCTCTTAGAAGATGCTCTTAAAAGTCAAAACAAGAAATTTTCTGAGATCAACATCAAATTAGTCAAGAGGGTAAAGAAATTGGAGGTTCAAGTGAAGAAGCTAAAGGGTAAAAGATCTGCAAAGGTTGTTTTATCTAGTTCTTCAAAATCTGATGCTGATAGGTTAGGTCACTCTTCCAAAAAGGGGAGGATGGATAGTTCTGAAGATGAAGAGGAGGCTCAGTTTGAATTCCATGAAGGAACTCAAGTTTATGATGAAGAGCCTGCTGGTGCAGGGCAAGAGCCTGCTGGGCTAGAGCAAGAGCCTGCTAGGATTAAGAGGCTATTAGCTATGGAGTACAAAGGGTCTGCTGAGAAAGTGTACAAGAGAAAGAGGGATTTAGAGCCTCAAGGAGTTTTGTTTGTTCAAGGGAGGTCATTTATTGCTGATGAGCAATCTTCTGCTCCATCTCAAGAACCAACTCCAAAGGATAAGGGCAAGAGCATTATGGTTGATGATGAGCCAAAGCCCAAGAAGTTGAAAAGAACAGAGCAAATTCAGATGGCTTTAGGTGAAGAAGAGGCCAAAAGGATTCATGAAGAAGAACTGCAGAAAGCATTTGAAGCTTCAAGAATGCTTACAGAAATGAAAGAGCATAAAGATGCTGCTCAGACTCTTCTTGATACTCAAATTGCTCAAGAAACCTTTGATGCACAGATGCAATGGATTATTGATACACAGATGCAATGGATTATTGCTAATGATCCAATTGTGAAAGGCCAAGCATCAATAATAGTGAATCACAAGAATCTCAATTCTGATGAGAAAACAGCAGAGCTTGAATCTTTTATCAACAAGAAGTATAAAGAAGCAACTCTGTCTGACATTTTTGAAAAGATGAAAGAAAGTCAGAAAAGTGGTTTTAAGGTGGGCAAATCATGGAAAGATCAAGTGACTTTTATGAAGAGATTTCTAAAAGGTCAAGCAAATTGGACTGATTATCAATTGAAGAAGAAATCTGCTGATGAAATCTACTTCTTGTATCTTCAAGCCTACAAAAGTCTTTACTACAAAGTTCCATCTGATGCAAAGCCCTCAATGAAGAAGCAAGATGCTCAGAAGAAAGAAGAAGCAAAATTGGACTCAGAGCAAGTAAGTAAGATGTTAATTACTTTGCCAACTATCATACATGCTGATCCAATTAGGTCTAGATACCCTATTATTGATTGGGAAATACACCATGATAGATTAGGAAAGTCATGGAAAATATCAAGGGCTGGGGGTCAGACTGCTATCTTTAAGAATTTTGAAAATTTAGTAAGAGCATGTGACAGAGCAGACTTAGAAGAATTGTGGAATCTAGTTCAGATTAGGCTAGACACAAATTCTAGTAATGATGTTAAGGAACAGGAACTATGGGTAGAATTCAACAGGATGTATGATCCTAGCCCAAAAGATGTTCATTGGAAATTTCCCTATCATGATCCTTCAACAACATGGGAATTTCTAAGCCTTAGCAGTATTCATCATCTTTTTACATCAAGTGGGATTGAACTCTTTATGTTGGCTGAGAAAGAGTATCCACTTAGTTATGAAGTGCTTACAACTATGATCTCCAAGAGATTAAGATGTGACAAAGATGAAGAGAATTCAGAAATTGTTCAAAGTTTGCTGAGGAGCATATTTGAGCAATGTGAAAGAAAAAGGAAGAACAGAGAATGAAGGTTTTTGGAAGAGTTCCCTCAAATCCTCAAGGTATGTATTTTATTCATCAGAAACTTGTGTATTTTAATGGAAATAACAAGTTTAGGGGAGGATTGTTGGGAATAAAATGTTCAAGTCAAAGAGCCTGCCAGATATGTCAAAGAGCCTGCTAGTTGATTTTGAAGAGTATGAAGATGTACTAACAGTACCTTCTGGGTAGAAGGTACTGCTAGTTGACAAAGGTCCTGCCAAGCTTTATGTCAAGTTGATAGATATTTTGTAATAGATATTTAGTTGAATTATTAGTCTTTGTACATTGTTATACGTTATGTAGAAGTAGTTTAGTCTTCTGTGGTTCACAGAAGAATATTACAGAGTTGTACATTGGTAGTTGTATTTAATTGTAGGCTAGAATAGTCAAAGTAACATATTATATTCAAACCACTTGACAACTTGTAATTAGGGTACCTTATCGTATAAAAGGTTCCCTAAGTCACTCCTTCATGCATGCATCTCTTCAACTATTAACCAAAACCGAACAAACTCTCAAGTAACTTAGTTACTCATTTCACAAATCCTTTTACAATCTAAGATTCAAGATTACTTTGTAATCCCGATGATAGTTAGATCATCCGTATTATTTCATCAATAATATTGAATCGTTTTGTGTTAACTAAAGTTGTGTTCCTTGTTCATTACATACTCACGTTTACATAACTCACCACCTTTGTGTTCTTTTAAGCGTGTTGTAGTAGATTCCGCATGCTAAACACATTCATACATAAATATCCCAAACACGTTACTAAGATTCACATCCCAAGTGTTTGCGCAACAATAACCTTTCCACAATATTACATAAGGTGTGTGCTAACAAAAGTTGTTATAATTTCATATCGTTGTAATTTCTAAGTAGCGATTTATCTAGATACTGGGTTTGAGCTGCCTTGGTTTTAAGTACTCTAGTTTGGAAGTTTGCCTAAACGGGTATAAAAACAAAAGCAGCGAAAGTGACTGGTTTGTCTGCTTGTGTACTGATTTCAGTGAGCTAGCGATTTGTCTCTGGTTCATTTGTGGCGTTTTGAGTCCTTAGGGTGTAGCGTTTTGTCTACTCAAGACAAATTATCAAACAAAAGGAAAGGGCATGCTGCCAAAATTTAAAGAAAACTAGCGATTTGTCTCTGGTTCATTTGTGGCGTTTTGTCCTCAATTCCAAACTACGATTATCCCTTGTGACTTACGGTTAAACACGAGTATCAAAACATATTCAGTAATCTCAACAATACCATTTCACTACAGCAACTAATTACAAGAAACGAAATCCAAATCAAAAACCCATTCGAAATAACAAACATCGAATCTACAACAACAAATTACAACAACACAAATTCACAGGTCCTACATCATCTTTATCTTCACTCTCCTAGCAATCCCTCGATCTCATCTTCACTCCACAGTTTATTTTCACTATCCAAAAACTCAAAGAAAGAACAAAACCACAAAGTTTCATTCCCTTCTTACTTTCGATTTAGAAAAACAAAATTATAAACAACACCTACCTGTAACCTTGGGTCATCGAGATATCATGTGGGAGAGGCGTTTGATCTTGATCTGATCTGACATCAAGAGTTTGATCTAAGGGTCGTATTTAAGGTTGTAATTAATCGAGAGGCGCTTATTTGTTTTTGTTGGAATGAGATTAGGGCTTTGAGAGGATCATTAGAGTTATTGTGGTGTTCGGATTAAAACAAGAGGGAGAAGATAAGTTGTGTGTGGCTGCGTTTTTGGTTAAAGGTTTTGATTGATCAAGTTGTGATTTGATCGGTTTGATTGGGGATGAAAGAGTAGGTGAGAGGAGTGCAGTAGTGTGGCTGCGTTTTTTTTTGGAGTGTTTAGGGTTAGTGGAGATTAAGGGGCGTATTATAGTCAGAAGATTAGGATTAAGTGAATTGGATTGGACCTATACCGGATTGTCATTGGGCTGGAAGAATTGTTTTGTGGGCTTCAAATTTACGGACTGAGCTACAAGAAGTTATTAATCCGTTTTTTTTGTTTTGTTAATTTGGTACTTTGTTGAACTTTGATATAATTTTGGTTGACAATTTCAATTGAGCTTCAATAATCCGAGATTGAGAGTGATTTTGGGTGAAGGTTTTCGAGTTCATTGAACATAACTACCGTGCTAGTTATTAGAGTGTTTCAAGTATATTGGATAAAACTACAGTGATTATTTGAAGTCACTCAAACCATTTCAACCAAAATCAAACATCAGCTCACATTATCTTTATCATTTCACGGTTCATTCTTGATTTTTGTAAAATCCCGGGAAAGAATTTATTTCTCGGTTTAAATCATAGAATTGTAAAATCCCGTGCACGTTTACGACATGTCTACTACTTCAGATTCCTTCATATCTGATGTACTCAAGTTGTACGACACATATGATAAACAAAAGATTTCCAGTTCCGTACAACAAATAAACGTGGGTGATTCTGATAATACTAATGTGGAATCGTCGTACCCAAATTCACAAGAGAAAGAGTTGCTTCAGTCACTAATGTCACCTAATGCAAAGGAAAGTTGCATTGAATGTTTTCGATTGCTTCATTCACATCTCAAGGTTTTGTTTGAAAAACCTGAATACGTGATGGGTTACACACGGGCTTTCACAACACTCTTTGGTCATGATGTTCATGATTTCACAGTCAAAATGACTCTATATTTGGATCAACTTGAACAACAGCTGGACAAAGAAGAATTTTCTGAAGCAAGATCCAGAGCAGCTTTCTGTGTGATCAACAACCAACTCCAAGTGTTCATTGATTCGCAATTCACTTTGGATCATGATTATGACAGTCAAATGACGGAAAAGTGTTTTGGTAATTACACTGGAATCGAGGTTGGCGTGTTCAGATGGACATTACTTCAACTTATGAGTAATGTTAAGGGGTTCATTGATGAAAGGGCTCAACATGTGGGAAATGGAACAGAATCAGACAAGCATGACGGTAGCAGCAGTTATGTGACTCATATCACACATGTTGTGGATGCGGATATCGGATCAGTAAATGACCAAGAGCCATTTGCTGAGGTACATTTAACTGTTCAACATAATGTCCTTGCTAATGAACATCAACATACTGATCAAAGTAAACCTACTTATGACACATATCTGTTGCAAAAGACTGATAGCAATATCACCTCTGATTCAACAAATATGAGTCATAAGGGGGGAGAAATTGATCAGGATGCTGAACATGATGATACGTCAAGTTCTTTGCCTACAGCTGAGTTTTTCAAATCAAATGATATGGTTGAAAAGGATGTTTATAATGAACTTTCAAAAAGAATTTTACAACTTGAAAGACATTGTATTTCACTTGAAATCACAATGCAACAAAAGGAAGAAAGTTTTCAAACTAGACTACCATGTAAAAATCCGGAACTCCCTGAATTCCGTGAATTTTTTATAATTAATGATTTGAAAGCTCAGCTAGAAGCCAAAAACTTAACGATCAAAAGCCTGAAAAACAGGTTGACAGAGATGCGTGATATGTGTAATGAAGTTAAGGATAAACATTTCAATAATGCTAAATTAGAACATAAGTTACTAAATTGTTTAAAGAAAATGAGACTTTGAAAATTCATTGCAAAGAACTATGTGACTCTATCAAAGAAGTAAAAACTAAGACTGTAGAGTAGACAACCTCTTTGATTGCAAAAAACGATGAATTCAAAGCTCAACTTCAGGAAAAGGGTTTTGCAATTGCAGCGTTGAAAAACGAGTTAAGAAAATCAACAGAAAATGGTGTGAATACTAAGTTTGCGAAACCATCAATCTTGGGGAAACCACCACTTAGAAACCAATCAGTTGTTAGACAACTGACTGCGTTTAGATCTGAACGGCCAAAATTTTCAAAAACACGGTTTGCCTCCCAAGTTGATGCGAAACAAGTTTTGTCAAAACCAGTCACTTCACAATCTAGACCTACTGAAAAGGAATGTTCTTCTGCAAAACCTCATCATATGAGTGCCACTAGCTCTTCTAGGGATAGTTCAAAGCATGTGTCATTTGTGACACCAAAAGAACATGTTAGACACAAAGACATTGTTCAAAATCACAACCTAGAGGATGCTAAGAAAAACACACTTGAAAAGACTAGGAATTTGCCTGTGTCTAAGAGTAGTTGCGTGCCAATTAAGACAATTCCCGTAGCAGACCACTCTAAGAATCCTAGATCATTTTCTGATTCCAAACACTTTGTTTGCTCGACTTGTCAGAAATGTGTTTTTAATGCAACCCATGACGATTGTATAACAAAATTCCTGAAGGAAGTGAATGCACGTGCCAAGGTTCCATCCTCTAAGACTAGAAACAACAACAAGCCCGTAGAACCAAAGAGGTGTATGCAGAAACCTGATAGGCCGGTTGCCCTAGGACAAAGGTTTTCTCCCAAAAGGTCTGTCACTGTGCATGAGAAACCAAACACTCCTAGATCTTGCCTTAGGTGGATACCGACGGGTAGAACTTTTAAGATTGTTGGTCTTAGATGGATACCTATTCGAAAGATGCTCACTAAGTGCGAAACCAAGGTTGACAGTGAAACCCCAAATGGTCTAAATGCTGATATCAATAACCCATATAAATGCAAACAAACTCTTAATGTCAATGCAGGAAGTCTTTACTTAAGTGCAGGTACATCGTTAAGACCTTGTATTAAGGAAAGACTCAGAGTTTGGGTGCCGAAAAGAGTGATATCTCATGATGTAGGGGTTCAAACAATTCAAGCTTGATGAACATCAACGACAATGACGTCTGAACACCTCAGTTCAGGCCTCGTTCTTCATCATATGACGTCTGAATACCTCAGTTCAGGCCTCGATCTTCATCATTATGACGTCTGTTCAAATCAGTTCAGGCCTCGTTCTTCATCGACTATGACGTTTGAACAATGCAGTTCAAGCCTCGGGTCTCAATGTTTTCATAATGGCGTCTGCTGACATCTCCTCAGGCCCCGTTCATCAAAGAAAAGAAAGGCGTACGCTTGAGTGCGCTTTATCTTCGGAAGAAGAGGAATCTTCTTATTTATGACCATTCTCATCAAGCTTCATGTTCTTCAAATGCTCATTCAGTCACCAAAGGGGATAAACGTACATTGGAGTATATTCTTATTCACCTGCTCTATCAAAAATGGCAGTTGGTCGTCATATGCAATTTTTGAGGGGGAGAAGGGTGAATAAACTGCATGGTGATTGAGATTTGCGAAATGGTCATACGACTCTTCTTGTTTCTGACTAGTCTCATCAAAATGATTCATACTTGCTCCATGCTCGTTCAAACATCTAGTGGATCTACTTCCATCACAGATTGGACGTTTATTCAGTCAATAAAAAATGGCAACTTCAAATGCAATTTTTGAGGGGGAGAAGTGTGAACAGTGGATCAACCTCACATGCACTTGTTCAATCAAAAATGGCATTCTCATAAGCAATTTTTGAGGGGGAGAAGTGTGAACAAGTGAGTGAACAAACAATCACTTGCTGGGCATCTAATGGTGACTACGGAGTTGATCAAGTATCACTTATTTGGGGTTGAAGTTGACTTTCTCAAAGGCGTGATCTTATTCTATCTTGAAGTCGGGGATGGTTGGATGCATGACTTTCAATGATAACTTGCTCGTGCTTAAGATTTGAGTTGAAGACTTAGGTTATCTAGTTACCAGCAGTCGGGGTAACTATCACTTAAAGGAGTTATGTTGTAGTACTCAGTGTCACACGCCGATGACGTTGTGGATAATCGTAAGAGGTGTTAATGTCTCATACCTTGGTTGGGTATTGAGCACTTAGAGATTTGCTTGGAGCATTAATTCTCTACACCGTTCTTCCAACATTAGTGCAAGCGTAAGTCACAAGAATGGGGAATTCTATCTTCAGGTTCAAGTTTGGTATATCGGATTTGCTCCATCAGTTATCACTTCGAATAGCCTACTTAAGGGTTGATAAAGATAGTCAGAGACGGTTTCGGCAGCGGTTAATTCTCACTTGATCTACTTGAGCCTAATTTGTTCTTCTCACAAGATCTCGAGAATATATGCGTAAAATGTGTTGCTGGTTCTGAGGTGTCAAAACCAGCAAGGGGGAAGGAGACATACATCTGAATGCACAACGAGTACACGTGATGAACTTCATACTTCTTCTCAATTGGAGATTATTCCGGGAAGACAAATGTCATAACCGCAGAGAAAATCAGTGTTCTAACTCGTTCCTTATGGTGTATCACTCCAACTACGTGGGGGAAGAGAAAGTCAGTTTCTAATGATAAAAGAGGTACACAATTGTATGATGGTTCCTATGGTTAGTCGGTATCCTACTGAAGGAAATGTGTACATCCGGGATTCAGTTGCTGTTATAGTAATGTCTTGGTGTTATCATGTCGACTACATACGGGATAAATTGCTTACACATGGGACTTTGTTGTCCTTGGTGTAACAACTCTCATCTGCAATTTCCTGAAGGGAGAAAAGGGGATTTCAGGGTCTTAAGTGATCTTGATGTTACGTTTTAAAGATAAAATAATGGGATTGAGTGTGTACTTCGGGTTTTTGGGCTTCATACAATGAGACTGATTGCATCACTTCAACTACTTGGGGGAAATGGTCTCTGGATACTTTTGGTTTGTATTCTTCAGTCTTCAGTGGGAAAAAATGTGAGAAGAATTATTCAAGCGTGAGATGATACGCTGCTGATCTATTTGAGGATCCCCCGATCAGAGAATCACGATGGTTATTCTTAAAAGGAGCAGCAATATTTGATGTGTTTGCTACGGTTTCCGCTGTACACTCACCTTATGTAAGCTTGAAAGAGAGCTTTGAAACTGCTCAAAAGGAAGATTGTCGGTTTGGGGGGAAGCTATCAAAGCTTTACAATTGAGAAGGCTCATGTTCAGATGATTATTTTGGAGCCTTGAAAGCTTTGGTGGTGAAAGTTTAAGAGATGTTGACTTCAGATTTCTACCACTTGCTGATCGTATCCTCATTCTGGTATTCATGTCATCATCGTCTTAAACTGAGTAACATATTTTGTACATATCTTATACCAAACTATAAATAGAAAATATAAAATCAACTAATTGTAAATAGAGAAACATAAAACCAGAAAAACCTATAAAAAATTGAAAAATAGAAAATACCAAAAATAGTTTCACCTAGGCATGTCTTCTGTTTATCGATAACATTTACGGACTTAGAAATGTCATTCAATAATGGCACGGGTCTTTAAATGAAGCTCGAGCAGAAGTTAAAATGGATGGTTAAAACATGTCTAAATGGCTTGCTATTACTTTAGATAGCAACCCGCGCTTCAAAATGGGGAAGGCACGTCGCCAAAAAGACGGCTGTTCCTCCAACTGGGTGATGTTCACCTGGGCATGGATTACTTTATATCCATGTTTCTTCGATCTGATGTACGTTTCAGTGCATCATTTCTTGAAAAAGAAGAGAAATCTTCTTTGTATGCAAATAGTTTTCATTCTATGATTCTTCTGAAAATTATTTGTGAGACACTTGGTGGTTATGTGTTGCTTGAAATTCTTTTAGACTTGGATTGTGCATAAAATTTGTCACTCAATCAACGACTACAAATCTTTAACTAGAATACGGGTCATTGATTGAGGGGGAGAGTGAATTCAAATTTTATATCATCAAACGGGTTTCTTGATTAATTCATAATTCTTTGAAAAGGTTTTGAAGTTAATGGGGTATTAGTTGAAGAGGAAATTGCTAAACTTTATATCAAATGGCCAAATGTGTTAGTTGCTAGAAAGTTTAGGACATTATGTGCTCTTTGCTTATAGTATTCTAGCTTCATATATCTAGAAGGTTCATTTGTATCACTTTGGAATCCTCGTTTAATCCCCTAGATACATTAAAACTCAAAATCTGAAAGAAATTAGAAAACCCGATGTGTTTGATGTTCTTGAATACTCCACTGGCATTTGTATGATCTGAATGAATGAGTTTCAAATGTTGTTTGACTTTTGTTAGTCGATTGCTGCGTAATTGTTGTTGATATTGTGCATATGTTCTCAGGAATCGCTTATGTATATAGCTATCATGTTAGAATCTTGTCCCTAAGATCCTGAGTTGAATATTGAAATCTGTGTGAATTGCCATGTTCATGATTGCTAATTGCTCTTCATGCTAGATAGTGGTTTGATGTATTTCCTGATTGTGGTTTGATTACGAGATGAACTTGGTATTATAATGTGGCAAGCTGCTATGTGGTAGCTATTAAGGAGTAGTGTATCTGTATGTATGTATATCTGTGTTGATATTCTTATGTAGATTCCATAGCCAATATGAATGTGCCAGTTCCAGCTCTAACCATTTGATCAGATGTTCAAACTCTATTGATTGGCTCGGAATTCACCACGACAACAACATCGGCAACAACAACAACAACAACATCACCTTCACCACTGAGAAAACTTATTTTAGAGGTTACTAACAATAAGTTTTGTGATCGTTTATGGACTCTAGGTTGTTACACCTTTAATCTAGGATTTTACCTATGTAAAGAATAATGATAATATTGACGGAATATTCAATGAAAGAAGCAATACTATCACAACAAGGTTTTGTCAAACTTTCTCTTTGTTATTAAACTCAGCCCCAATACTACTTGATCATTAGTAATACGGTTACACTCTAACAGGGATCAAAGATCCTTGAGGCTAAACAAACTAAACAACATCAGACCCCATGTCCAATGTTCATCAGACCCCATGTCTGATGTTCCCACACACACTTTGATGTTCACATTATTTCACTGTGAAGCATACATTTGTTTAAGGGTGTGATCTCCTTTTTATAGTATAAAGGAGATCATTACAAAATTGATAAGCTCTTAGTCATCCACTTGTTTTAACATGTGTCAAGTTGAGTGTTCAACTTGATGACTTGATAAAATATCTAGATATTATATTTGTATAAACATGACTCATACAAAATAATATCTTCTTCGTTCTTATCTTTGTAGCAGCAGAGTGACTCATTGATTCAGCAGCAGCTCATTTGTACTAGCAGCACCATTTTGAACTAACAGTACCTTGCTATGAACTAGCAGTACCTTTCTTGCTGAGATACACTGGCAGTACCTTTCTTGCACTGGCAGTACCTTTGTTCTGAACTAGCAGTACCTTTGCTCTTGAACCAGCAGTACCTTTTTGGTCTAGCAGTACCTTTATTTGAACTGGCAGTACCTTGCTCTTAACCATCAGTACTATCAAATACACTAACAACAGCTTATCAATACTAACAGCAGCTTGTTACTTGTGTATTTTGCTTATCATTTCATGTTTCATTCTTCTTGCTTTGTATCATCAAATCTATGGAATATTTAATTCCTTACAACCACCACCACCACCTTCATTTCAACAAAGCAGTACTTACTCTAATCTCGCCAAGTGGGGATCGGCAATACTTGAGAAGATTTGTTGGTGAATGGATAATTAATGTTGACCAATGACTCCCTCAGAGAAGCGGATGATCACATCATCTGTGCAAAAAGGTCAATATCATTTGTGTCATAATTGTCACTTTGTGCATAATAAGCAGTGAATCTCCCTCTTAGATTAAGGGGGAGCATAGTATGTTCCATTATCAGAAAACATTAAATCAGACACATTTTCTCCCACATTTTTCTAACTTATTTAAATCAATTGGGATCACAAATCTCAAATGGTTTGAAATTTTTGATCGGGGGAGAGAATGTGATTTAAATATGAAATCTGATAAAATGTGATGTTTTGGACTCAAATGTTAGGCTCTCCCATATGTGCTAAACTCTTTCGTATATCGATGCACATATTGAGGGGGAGCGAATGGACAAAAAGAATTTGGCATAGCATGAGGCCGGGTAATAATTTCAAGCTAGTCTAACTAGTGATGTAAGCGTGTCTCGAATCGGTCATGTTCACTGAAAGTGGATCAATTCAAAAAGTGCAAGCTCTACCTAACATGTGCAAATTTATAAAACAATCATTCGAGCACATGTTGAGGGGGAGCATTTGAAAAATATAAAACTCTCAAGTGTTAGCAAAAATGTGTTTCATAATCATGAACACTTTGAGAGATTTTTCAAAGATTTGGTTTGGCAATCGTGGAAGAACACCAAAGACCGACCATTTTAATTAATGTATGGAGTTATAAGGATGGTTAGGTTAGGCTCAAGTTCCCACGATCCCGCCAGAGCCGGAGGGATCTACCCAGGGACAATCCACTAGTTAGTGTAGAAGTCCTTAGGTATGACTAAAAAAGGAGAAAAGTGGATAAGGGAAAAGTGCCGACTGAGATGGAGCTAGTACTGGAACAAACCCAACAAGGTTCTAGTAATGAAGTCTCGGTAAGCACTGAAGGGGTTGAAGAATGAAAAAGAAATGTAAAGATAAAGGGTGAAAAGAAAGAAGCCCTCCTTACAACTTAGGCAGAAACCGGGTCAATACATATGCTGTCAGAATCACTTAGTTGATTGCTGGCATTGAAGACAAAGTATCATGGACCCAGTGATACGCTGCACAACCCTCCCTAGCCACTCAAGGTCCCTCAAAGGATTCTTGTTTCAATTGTCACGGAGTTCAATACATTCCTATCATCTCTCTCACTCCGAGTTAGATGATATTGAAAAGGTGGCAGTCCTCTCCAGCCTCCGATCACCAAATCAAAACGCACAATAGAGTCTAGAGCCACGAGATTCATCATAAGATCTCATAGGAACACATATTATTTGTACACTGGTTGTTCAACATTAAGGACACCAGTTGTAAACTTAAGAGTCCTACGCAGATCTTAGCAATCTGCCAGAACATTTATGAGAGAATTTACGAATGTAATTCTCAATGATTGAATGGAAATTCCTGCCAGGGTCAACATCAAACAGCCCTGAAAGCAGGTCACTTCGGTAATTCCCTGTGGATTACGCTTAGTGATCACGGCGGTTTCAAACGGTCTACAGTCGTGGAGTGATCTCCAGCGACTCACCTAATCGTTGATTTACTACGGTAAGATCTTAAAAAACCCTCTGTGGGTTTTCGATCTAGGAACGGTCTTGGTAAGGATTAGAGAGAGTTTTCACACTATGCTGTTAACA
Organism: Artemisia tridentata subsp. tridentata; assembly: GCA_021014915.2. Classification (NCBI taxonomy): domain Eukaryota; kingdom Viridiplantae; phylum Streptophyta; class Magnoliopsida; order Asterales; family Asteraceae; genus Artemisia; species Artemisia tridentata. The sequence continues at coordinate 397,801,641 of CP139505.1, read as the reverse complement.
ATCTCGAAGTCCGAACCTGTAAGTACCGGTCGATTTGTTGCTAACTGTCGTATGCAGGAACTTCTGGCGGTTGTAGCTGTTGGATGCTGTAGCTGGTTGCAGAAAAGATGCCAATCCTCTACCACATGTTCACACTACATCATCATTGTAATTCAACAAAGTCATGATCAACCAAAAGACCTTCAACACAGCTTCTACAAACTCTGATGCTGAAGATCATGACACAGAATAGTGTGAGCATGTCGGCTCAAAGTATATCTCATCACATGGAGACTTACAACTGAAAGATGACTTGGAGACTCAAGTGGGATGATATTTTCAAAGAATACTCAAAATCATCCAAGACAAAGAATAGTCATCAAAAGATCACTGCTAAAGGCACAAAGATACAAGACGTTGAAGAATCAAAGACTACGAGCTATGAAGACAACTTCAGAAGACAGAATGCTAGAATTCAGTATATTATTTCCGGGGTGACCTCCCTTAGGGGGAGATTGTTAGGAATATAAATATTCAGATGAAGGCTCGGTCACCCCGAGTATCTACTTAGCATTTACATAGCTCGTAGGCTTATTTATATTAGCTTAGTACTATTAGTATTATTAGTTTTATTAGATTAGTCGTATCTATATTTGTGGAGTGGGTCGGGTCTTTACCCACTGTCAGCTCACTCCACAGCCCACTAGGGGCACAAATATTAGGAACTATAAATATCCCTTCCCACACTTGGGAAGGGTTGGAGCTTCTCACTTTCTAATCTAATCTTCACTAGTTTCTCTCAACTCTCTCTCTCTCTAGAAAAGCTCCCATCTTCTTCTTCTCTTTTTATTGAATTAGATCCATCATCAAATCTTGTGTTTGTGTTATGAATTATAGATCTCTTCATAAGGCAAATGTGAGGATTGGTAGAATGTACTATTAGGTTGAAACACCAATGTCACATGATATTCAATATTGGATAAATTGAATATAGGACTTATCCCAACTACATGATTATACTTTATGGATCGTCGTCATTAAGTAAATCATGAATATTTATCCTCAGACTTGAGATACCAGGTGACTGCCATGGATGTAGCTCATTTTCTGTAAGGTAGTCTAACGCTATCCGTAAAAGGTAGTTATAAGGGCTATTTTCGGAGGTGATGCGAAGTTCGAGGGTTACGCTCGTAGTCAATAAAGGATTTGTTCCTTCAAATTTGTTTTGAAGTATAATACTGCTGGGCCCCTCGTAGGGTTGACAAGATGTTTGTACGGCCGTACCCAAAGTCTATCTAGAATACGTTCAGATATTTTGGTAATCTTGATCAATTATTAATAACGAGAAACAGAATAGTTAATTATGGAATGACCTAGATCCATATCCATATTAACGCGGTATTAGAAACAAAAGGATAAGTATGATGATAATATCATCACGTGGTTTTTTTCAGGAAAACCATACTCGGTTCGATCTGGGGGCATTGGGATCTGTTAAGCTAGACTAGCCCATGTCATTACGATATTAATGAATATCCAAGTGGGAGCTGTTAGAGTTTGTGGATATAAATTAATATTTGTATGTCCGGTTTCGAACCCGAGACTTCGGGATTGCACACATTACGTATGAGTCTCAATGTATTAATAATTAATATAATGATTTATGATTAATTATTAAATCACAAATATTTATATGGTCGAACAAGGAAAATGAAGGGGGTGGGTGAGTGTCAATTTTTGAAACTTGAGGAGGTGTTGGACTCAAACTTGGAGAGCAAGTTTGGAGTGTATATAAACCCTCACAAGCTTCATACGATCGGATGAATAATATACACATATCCCTAAACCGATTATTATTCAATCGGTTCCTTTTTCTTTCCTTCTACCTACTGACATACAATCACAACACAGTAAAAAGAATGATAAGATATACTATGCATGCATGTGCATTTATTATTGACGTGTATGCATATGTATATGCTTGGAATAAGATTTACTTCTTTACATTCTTATTGACGTGTGATGTGTCCCTTGGGATTCGATCATGTATTATCAAGAACATCAAACCCTAGTTGTTGTGATGTTTTATTTGTGATACATGAACCTAGCTTTTCATATTGAGACGCTACTAATACGTGTGTACAAGAACGGTGTGCAAGCTTATTTTAGCTTGTTGTTATTTACCCTATTCGACTAAATAGTGGTCGATCTATACTTAACCCATATTAGGGTTTATATTGTTCTTGGTGATCACATGATTCCTTGTTCTTGCTAGGAATCAAAAGGTACGCATTCTTTTATTTAGTTAATTAATTATATGTTATGTAAATCTATTCCGCTGCGTATGCTTTGATGTTATATGTTATATGTTTATGTGTCTATAGTTTTATGATTCACATATTCCAACAACATCATTGTTGAGAACATATGAGTTTGGTCTTTTAAGCTCACGGTTGTACAACTCAATCATATATGAAAAAGGTATCATTCAAACTTATCCAGATGTCCATTGCCATCCATGTGACTAAGGGTGATGGCAATGGGTCTAATGCAACCAGCGGCTTGGGGGGAGGCCGCCGGCACACACCACCGCCAATCACCTTGCTGCCAGCGGCTGGTGATTTGGAAGCAAGGTGAAGCCGACGAGTTATGGACAATGAAGGCATAAAAAGACAAATCCAACAGCTCTTTTTTTACCGTTTGGGTATTTTAAACTTTTTTTTAATTCAATATATATATATATATATATATATATATATATATATATATATATATATATATATATATATATATATAAATTCCCTGTGATAATATACCGTATACATAGAATGATTGGAAGGGGTGTCTTTAGGGAAGATGATACATAAATGGTTTTTGCAATTTAGTCCTTGTGGCTTTTGCAGTTTGGTCCCTTTGATATTTGTAGGGTTTTTTTTTTTTTTTTTTTTTTTTTTTTTTAAAGTAAATAACATTTTTTTATTTATCTTTTATATATAAATAAGGAATTGTTTTACATATAATCTTTATTATTTATAACATTATATATAAATAATAAATAAATAAAATGAGGCATGATTCTGAATCCTTCAGAATACTCCCACTGCCAACACTTTTGGTTTCAGAATCATTTTTTTTTGCCGGTCACATGACAGTCTGTGATTGGTCAGTAGAAATCCTCCCATGATTCCGAGTCTACCATTGACACACCTAAGATATGAAGGGCACAACATTGGTTGTTTGAACCCTCTTTGTTGCCTACATATCTAGTGAAGGCATCAAGAGAGAGAGCGACGATTTTGTATACCAATGTACTACTCAATTGATCAGAAGGTACCAAGGAAGACGTGTCACCATAACTATCCAAATTGAATAGATGTGGTATGAGTCCTACCAAAATACCCACCAAACGCCACAGAGTTTGACTTAAACGCCTAAACCAAACTAACGAAGTTTCCCAAAGGATACCTTGACCTATCACATGACAATATATTGTCTATTAATATTATTCACAAATGTTCTCTTAAAAGGCTAAATGAAATATATTTAACAAATAAAAGGCTTATATTATGGTACTTACATAGCAGAACACTACAACTGCCATAGAAACATAAAAAGGACACCAAAATCTCCACCTATATAAAACAAGGTTTCACTATGGAAACAATCCCCTCAAAATTACAGGATAATTACACGTGGCATTAATTTACATCCAACGCACCATATGCATTCCAGCCTTTAAGCAATTAATGTAAACAAAAAAAACAACATATCTCACTCTAACGGAAGATCAAACACTAATAGATTACCTCCAACAAGAAAACCCCCAAATCAGTTTTCCCCTAAATCATTAATACCCGAAACAGTTCTTCACCAAATCAATTAACCCTAATAAAAAATCCCCAAATAAAAATCAGATCCACAACCAACGAAGGAATCAAAAAACGTTTCTAACTTCAATTGATCATACCCCGCACTAATATATCCAATAAATCAGAAAACCAAAAAAAAATTTGGAAGAAAAAAGGCCGGATCGTTATGAATAAATCAATACATTTTTTGTTGATCATGCCGACAACTACCGATGACATACCCACAACCAAACCACGATTGAAACTGTTAGTGTTCTTATGATAGAGTTGAACTTTTGATCCCCAATTTTCGAAGGTATGTTGGATATCAAATTCAAGTCTCAATTACTTTATACATGCAATTCATTAAACCTTGAAATATGATTTCTAATAAGGGTGTTTTTATTTTGAATGTTGAAAATGGTTGAGGGTTCTTTTCACCTCAAATTGGGGATTTATTAGTCCACTAATGATAGAAGGCGGTAAAATTTTGTTGATGATTAATGGTCTAATTTGAATTGTTTGAAGTCGTGTTATAGTTAAGATTACAATTATATGATTTGTTTGCAGAAATATTGGACTGGTAGATACAAACCTGAACCTTCATCAATTAATGGATATGTTTCATTGAAAATTTATTTTTGAAATCGAATCAAATTAATCATTCGATTTCTCAGTGTGTTTTTCTTTCTGTGTTTACTTTAGGTCGTTTAATCATGAATCCTATGTCTGAGCTTCTACACAATCGATTTCTCAGGTTTGTTTGTAATTTTTATATATCATTTTGTTTGGCATAATTTCGATGCATCAGTTGAAACCAATGTGGGAGACATAGGACTATGGGCAGTTGGTTCACGGGAAAAATGGTTCTCAATAATCTCAAAGCTTAGAATCTTAGCATCTAAAAAAATGGTAGTTTGTAATATCTAAGTTTTACACTGTGTTCTTGAGTTTTTTTAGTAAAGAAAAGTAAAGTAAGAGGAAGTAAACATTTTCAGCCCACTTTTGGGATGAAACACTTTACTTTCAAAATCAACCAAATTACACTATTTTTCACTCATTTTCATTTTCTTTTCCTCCGTAAGTGAAACTCAAGAACACAACTTTTTCTATTTATTTTCATTTTCTTTCCTTTTCTTCCTTAATCGAGACTCGAGAACACAATGTTACAGGGTGCTTTCTATCTCTTTCTTTTTTTTTCAGCTATTACTACATCACACATATGGCTTGATTAAGGATTCAGAGGCTCTATGTCGGTATTTGCTCGAAAAGAGTCAGGTTGAAAATTACACATCACAATAGTTCTTATTTTGTAATAGTTTGAATTTCAAATGAATTGGCATTATTCTTGATTGTTAAAAGTTCAGTAGATCATTTGTAAAATTACAATGTTTGTCTCTTAATCATCTAAAATAACCTTTTATTTTATTTCGAAACAGGTCAAACTAATGAACAATTGGTGTTCGGCTGTTAAGATATAGCTAAGTAAGTTGAAGTAAGATCTTCTGGATATTTTAAGCAAGTTCATTCTGGAAGACAAAATTTAGATTGTTGTGTCGATAATTGTAATTGTTTATACATGTGAAAATGAAATTGTCCTCATGGGGGTAGTATGTGCGAAATCCACAAAAACAATGCTGTCAAAATTGGCCAAAAACAAAGGTGTCAAAAACACACAGACATGCGACCAAAACAGAAACCTTTTTCCTCGCTTCCCATTTTTCTCTTTCAACTTAAATTATTATAAATTGTAATATTAGTTGATATCTAATTATCACTAATGGTTCTTATGGCTTCCTTATTGTTGCTTACGTACATATGTTATCTTTTATCAGGAAATGGCATCGGGATTAAAGACCAATGTAACAGAACTTTTTCTTGACCGAACTCAAACTTTAGCATGAAACCAATCAAGGTCAGTTGCTTAGTCAAATTATGTTCATGATCAAATAGTATTTGCTAGCTCTGTTAGTCAAATGCCTCTGGATGATGATTTTATTATTATTTATATATTAGGAATTACGCTTTAAGAGATCTGACATAGAGCACAAAGAGCATTATGTGCTTAAATCAGTTATCCATTTAAGGTATTTTGCACATTTTATAAAGAACATTAAGAAGGTTATACTACCCTTTATTTTTGTCTCTTTTCTTATAAATTTTATATGTTGAAATTGCAGGACCATCCACTTCCTGCGGATCTTAAGGGAGAAACCTTCTATGCTCTGCTTGGAATACATAGTAGGTATAATAGGCTGTTACTATTAAAAATATATTACATTTGAACCCGTTGCAATATTCTCTTGCACATATATGATGTATCATGCTAGAGAATCTTACGTACACTTGAACTGGTTGTGATTCATACAGTGCTTTGGAGTTTTTTCTTATTAAAAGGAAGATAAAGGGACCCTCATGGCTATCGATTTCAAAGTTTACTAACTGTTTCACTGCTCAGTGTGCGAGTCCTCTAAACTTGCATTGTGTTGAGTTCTTCGTAACTTGCTTAAATTAGTATTTTTTTTTACCACAATGATTCATTACAATGTGAACAGGTAAGCTGGTGCAAGTTTGGGGTTACCCTTGATTGCTCAATAAGATAACAATAAGTTTATGCATTGTGATATGAGACTGCATAATAAGCTAATAAGTTGTTCTATATGAATAGGCATAAGCAAAAACTTGAAATGTAATCTTTATTTAAAAAGTGCCTTACACTATCATATTTAATGTGTTCTCTAGAACACTAATATTGTTGGATCCCGTTAACAGTGTAACACCCCAACCCGACAAGGGTAAAGATGTCACGCAAATGGTTTCATATCAGATATAACAAAGCATACATTCAAAAGTAATACAAAGATTCTCAAGGGTTACAAAGGGAAATACTGAAATTACAAGGTTACAAAGGCGGATACAAATTCTAACAATAAAATAACTTCTAATCATCTCTAGGCCCAAAACTATCAAGTCTTCTAAGTCCAAAAGTCTCTTCACTCGTACTCATCTTCCAACTAAAACCTGCCGCACACGAAAAGAAAACGTGCGGCTGAGCTTACAAAGCCCAGTGAACAGATATATAATAAACGGAAACGAAAGTAGACGGAAATAACCAGATGTAGCATAATGATTGAGATATAAATAAGATACAAGAGTAAGGTTTAGGATAGTCATCCACCACGAGCCCAGAAACAGATCATATCATATCATAACAGTGTAACCATAAATCTTCATAATCATATAGAGGGGAGACCTCTCAGATAATCAGATAATATGAGGGGTGTCCTCATTCTTCAGATGGAGTAGCTAGCTCCCAGATATATGTGAAAGGCGTGTATTGCACACAAGCACCAGTCACCAGACAAATCATATCAAATCATGTTAAATCCACTAAACAGAACAGATCTAGGATTGCAATCCATACGCCCCCCAGAACATATATAATCCATAATCAAAGTAATGCGCATATCATAATCAGAATGGGGACGGTGTGAGAAATCACTCACCCACACATGAGTCATGCCAATGGTGCATCAAAGACATGGCCAGGTTACCTTCCTGGCTAGGAAAACAGAAATGGCTCGGGTATCAAACTAAGAGTCAAGTATCATATCAAATCAGAGTGTCACATCAAAAGGGTCATATATCAGAAGCTGCATATCAATATCTCATAAGTGATATCAAAGGTCCAACTCAGAGTTTATCAGATCAAAGTTCATATTAAATAATCAAGTCAGGGTTCCGAACAACAGTTCATTTCAAAAGTTTCTATCCAAAGTCCTTTTTAAAACAATCATTTATTCATGATTTTCATGAAACGATCCTTTAAAGTAGTTTTCATAAAAAGAATCTTTCAAAACGGTTTTTCATAAAAATAGTCTTCCAAATATAGTATTCACAAAAATTAGTAACATTTTATATAAAAGTGGTTTCGCCTCATTGATAAACATCTTTTTAAAATGGTTTTTCTCAAAACATTTTCAAGGCATAATTATAAAAGGTTTTGATAACATAGCTTCATATCAGAGATCATATCAGATGGGATCAACAGAGAATGTTCAAGCGAAAGGGAATCATAGCAATCAACTCAGAAAATTAACGGATCAGAATACGAAAGAGATCATGAGAAACCTTAAAAGAAAAGGTCAGAATATCTGTACCTTATGACGAAAGCACAAACAGAAACAAAGCACAGAAATGGAAACGGCTCAGAATCTTTCCTTCTTCACACCTAAAGGAATATGGAAGAGTATTACTATAGGTTTACTCTAACTTTCCATTTTAGCAGCTTTTCATTTTTAGTAGGTTTCCATATTTGGTAAGTTTCCAAAATTAGTAAGTTTCTTCTTTTAGAAAGTTTCCATTTAGAAAGTTGGATCAACATACTTAGTTAAATCATTATTACTGAAGTTAAGGTCTCCTTTATTACATTTACATATTAGGTCCTTAAGAATTCACAATTTACACTTTACACCCTTTAGTTTCAAAAGTTACACTTTAGCCCTTCAATTATTCATAGTTATACTTTAGACCCTTAATTTATCAAAGTTTCACAATGATCACTTATTAAATCATATTATAAGAATGTATCCTCAATTTTACAGAATTTACACAATAGGTCCTTCTAGTTTTCAAAGTTACATATTAAGTCCCTTAATTTACAATTTCAACTTTATATTATTAATAATTACATATTAACCCCTTAAATCACCAAATTAACACATAACCCCCTGAATATATAATATTACTCAAAACAGCACCAAGTTTCCAGAAATTGCAAGTTTAGTCCCTCTATTTAATTATTTTACAATTCGAATCAATATTAAACCCTAAAAACATTTTAATCCTTTAAAATACAAAAATGACACTAGACCCCCTCCTTTTATATTTTATACAGCAAGTACATGTCCCAAGATGAGTTTTAAAAATGACCCAAGAGTTTTAGAAGTTACATAATCTACCCTAGACTTTTAAAACCACACGATAACACTTTTATTTTCACAAAACCAAACCCTAACATTCCCTAATCATTTTTAATCATTGCTTCATCATTTGACCTCATTTATAATCATAAGAACAAGCCCTAATTCACCCAAAATCAGATCGTAACAATTTATACCCTTTTATACGCTTTTAATTTCGAAACCCTAATAACAAAATAAATTCGTAAAACCATTATTTAGGCCATGACAATTCATCCAAACATTTTTCCAGACCTCATATGATTATAAGACACGTAAATAAAATATATATTCAGCCTTCATAATTCGTATGGTATTTTTAATGATTTACGCATTGTTTTATTTATTTAAACCTCAAATAATCCATAGAACATGCATGGATCGAATTACACATTTTATTTGATGTTCTTAATATGTAAAGGGTCTGAGAAAAATACCAAATCAAGATTCGAACGTGTGGAATGAGACGCACGATTTTATTTGTACGCGTAGAGCCAAAATGAACCAAAAATCACCACGACTCCAAAAACGACCTAAAAATCTTGAAACCAATTTTCACAGGTCACATATGATTTGAGGAACACAAGAAAAATAAGAAACGAATTTTACCAAGTCGTGTGAATCAAAATGGGATTTTTACCTTTCGGGTGAAGAAAATTCGAAAACCTTTGAATCCGGCCACCACAATTCGAAGTAATATTTTTCTAGGACTCCTTGGATGATGCTTGAACTCAAAAAAATGTGTTTGGATTTTTAGGGTCACGAATGGAGGCTGTATGGAATTGTTTGTGTGTGAAAAATTCGGTTTTTAGGGTTTAAAATAAGGAAACCGTGTGAAATAATTATGGGGTGGGTTTTGCTGAGTCTTAGGGGAGACCTTGGACCATAATTTTCGGATATTATGGCTGGAATTAGTTGGGAGCTAATTTTGGATTGATTTACTTAATTACTTTCCATGTTTCCTTAATTTTTAAAATCATAATAATACATATAATACATATACGGTTTGTGTAAGGGTATTCAGGTAATTTTGCCACTTGTATAAATGTCAAATGAAGTTATTAAAATTATTTGGGATCATATTTTGTGCATTGCCAGAAGTTTGGAATTTATTTGATAATTATTAAGCTTTTAATTAAAATTTTAAATCATAGGGGCAAATTGGTAATTTCACATGTTTTCAGATCTTAGGTGTTACAACTTCTTCCCCTCTAAAAGAAAAATTTCGTCCTCGAAATTTGAAGTCGCAAAGTTAAACGAAGTCGTGGCAAATCGCAAAGGATCATCAAAACATTCTCACGCTCGAGCGGGTTCTTCCAAAAAGAATTTTCAAACCAAGTAGTTTCTCATGACTCGAATCAAAATGAGGTGGGTTCAAATTCCTCAGAAAAGGGACACAATTAGGTTGATTCAGAACAAAAGGTCCATACAACATAAAATGAACGATAGGTGAGTCTTCAGGAAGTTCAAATGAGATACAAACGAGAATTCAAATCCAATTGACTGCATTCTTGGAAGAGAGCTCTACGAAGGAGTTCAAGGTTTATAACTGAGGTCAACAAAATGCAAAACGAGGGTCCAAAGTCGTCCCAATAACTAATGAATGAAAGCAGAGCATACGCATAGGTAGAATGAATCTAAAGTCTAACTAATCGCGAACAATCCAACGGAGATTCAATTTCTAAGCTTCTTAGGTACTTCCAAAGATATCCTATGCCCACGATGAGTGCACGTTATATGGTGTAAGTATTATCACGTTGATCAGGCGTCATAATACTAGCACCACATAAGTATGCCCTTATGATGGTCATACTTTATCTCAAGTCGTAATCAGAACCACCTATCTTAATCCACCTAGTACTTCTATAGTCATCAAATATCAACTAAAATCGAATGCCAAAGTCCAAAGACAAAACAAAACTATTCGCACGAGTATCAAAATCCCAGATTTCCGAACTAACGTGAGGTACGCCGTTACTAACATCATATCTTCCATCACTATCCAAAAACTCTTAAACCGGTTATCATCGAACATACGAAATATAGGCACAACTGATATGCTACTCGAGAACTTAGATCATAAGAGGATCTTTTAATGATATGACGAAGCTTAATAGAGTCAACTTTAGCGAAATTTAGTCGCCAAGAATTCCGGTCTGAACAGAATCAATTCTTCCAAATATGAAGGATTTGTTTTACAATTTTCGTTCATTCAACACATCCAATCTCTTCAAGTCTGGTAAGTCTGTCTTCATCTGTCTATCAATCGGAAAGTGAAAACCATCATCAGGAACTTGTGTCTGGTTCGCCGAGCCTCCTGCAGTTCTTCTTGTAATGTGATAGGTATTGTGGATTTCGGGAATGATCTTTAAGTCTCTTCATCATACAGTCTGCTTCCGCTCTCAATTCATCTTAGTACAACCAAGATGAATAGGGAAGTGAGACTGTGCGTCTTCATCAGCTCCAGGTTCGCCGTCTTGACTAAACTTCTTCTTCTGCATCGCCAACACTTCTGTCTTGAAAAGGAATGTCTTCACTCTTCAGGGTAGTCTCCGTTGTTGTTAACTCCAGATCAGGCAAAGAACACCGTTGTCTCAGCAATATCCAACTCCCAAATTGCACAAGTGATCATCAAATTTCTAGCAAGGTGCAAAATAGTCTCCATGCTCTTCCCTTTTTGTTCCAATGAATAGGTATGATCTGTCCGACGTCTTTGCTAGATGCCCAGACAATCATGTCAAATCTTACTTCCTAAGACGGTGCAAAACTTGGTGGTCCATCGGGGAATCAAATTCAAAAAGTCCAGGACGCTAAACAATGTTCAAAACAATGCTCATGTTCAGAGAGTTCAAACACTAAAAGCTTCTAAGATAAGGTTTAGTCGATGAAATACGAAATGGTTTCTAGGAACACTTCAGTACTTGAAACAACATAACTTCAAGGGATGCCAAAACCAATGCGGAAAGTTAAAGTTCTGGCTTATATAGCTGAGATGAGTTCTAACAGATTTACAAAGGTGAAGCACACATCGCACAAAATTTATTTCAAACATTTCTCAAATCTTATTCGGAAAATTCTCATAATTCAACGGAGGTACGCAAAACGTTAATGCCATAAGAAATTCGAGATAAAATTCTAAACAATACAGCTACTAGGCTCCTAACTCCATGCTTAGATTGGTTTACTTGCAGTAGATTCCAAGTCTGAATCCTTCTCCTCTTCCTCGCTGATCCATCCGTTCCGGTTCCCTTCTGGCTGGGGAAGTGGCTGGCTTGCGAAACCCCCATAAGTGTATCTTCCTTCATCTTCTATGCGGTCCACAAATCCGTACAAATTGCGAGGTTCAACTCGTACCACTCCTCCTTCTTCTGAAAACCTGGGGCCTCTTCCCTGGTATCGAGTTACAATGTCCTCTTCATCTGTTATTTCTGTCACGTGCAGCTGTTCTTCCGTCTCACTTATATTCATGATGGTCCTCCTTTCTTCGATCCGGCCCGGCCACATCCTAGTGGGGATCAATATCCTCTTGGCAATCCTCCTCAATTTTCCGGTCCTCTTCCGGCCGATGGCGAACCTAGTTGTCCAACGATATCTGCGGCGTGCTGGAGGTGCCATGCTGAAAATGACATAAACGATACTAGGTATTAGAATTCGGTGGTGTCAAAATTTACTCGAAACTCAAGAAATTCACGTAAAATATCATCGAACGAGCGATCGGTCAAAATTATTCCTTCAATCAAGCAGATCGGCAACGTAAATCTTATTATTCGGAAATGCGATGAGAATATCCTTATACCCGTAGTTATGAACTACAAGACTTCCCGCAAGGACATGGATGGGTGAAACAAACTCGAATAGGGTCGGGAGATTCATAGGTACTTATCAAAAGAAAAGACAATTAACAAAACATATCCAGTACGTCATCGCCATGGAGGTTCTCGGAATGCCTGAAGAGGCGTCAAAGTGATTAACAAAAGAATCAGAGGCAAATGAGGGTCTTTATCAAAATGATTAACAAAAGGGATCTGAAGATAAGGATCAAATAGTGCCTGCCAATAATTATGAAATTTCTCAATGCCTTCCAAATTTAATCAGGTTCAATTCTTAGGTGGTGCAAAGCATAAGCTTTCGATTTCTAAAAGAGATATCAACCGAATCTAACCAAAAGCAAGGCATGAATCAGAGTGATGCGGAAGCAATGATACTTAGACAATTGCCTTATAGTCTACCCATTCCTCACCGGACAAAGCTTAGGTTCCTATAGGGAAATCCTAAAGCAACTTTTCAAAGGTTGTCCTACGAGCGTCTACAGGGGAAAACTTAGTGGTCCTAACTTACACAGGCCAAGGGTAAATGTATTACGAATCGCAACCTGGCTCTGATACCATAATTGTAACACCCCAACCCGACAAGGGTAAAGATGTCACGCAAATGGTTTCATATCAGATATAACAAAGCATACATTCAAAAGTAATACAAAGATTCTCATGGGTTACAAAGGGAAATACTGAAATTACAAGGTTACAAAGGCGGATACAAATTCTAACAATAAAATAACTTCTAATCATCTCTAGGCCCAAAACTATCAAGTCTTCTAAGTCCAAAAGTCTCTTCACTCGTACTCATCTTCCAACTAAAACCTGCCGCACACGAAAAGAAAACGTGCGGCTGAGCTTACAAAGCCCAGTGAACAGATATATAATAAACAGAAACGAAAGTAGACGGAAATAACCAGATGTAGCATAATGATTGAGATATAAATAAGATACAAGAGTAAGGTTTAGGATAGTCATCCACCACGAGCCCAGAAACAGATCATATCATATCATAACAGCGTAACCATAAATCTTCATAATCATATAGAGGGGAGACCTCTCAGATAATCAGATAATATGAGGGGTGTCCTCATTCTTCAGATGGAGTAGCTAGCTCCCAGATATATGTGAAAGGCGTGTATTGTACACAAGCACCAGTCACCAAACAAATCATATCAAATCATGTTAAATCCACTAAACAGAACAGATCTAGGATTGCAATCCATACGCCCCCCAGAACATATATAATCCATAATCAAAGTAATGCGCATATCATAATCAGAATGGGGACGGTGTGAGAAATCACTCACCCACACATGAGTCATGCCAATGGTGCATCAAAGACATGGCCAGGTTACCTTCCTGGCTAGGAAAACAGAAATGGCTCGGGTATCAAACTAAGAGTCAAGTATCATATCAAATCAGAGTGTCACATCAAAAGGGTCATATATCAGAAGCTGCATATCAATATCTCATAAGTGATATCAAAGGTCCAACTCAGAGTTTATCAGATCAAAGTTCATATTAAATAATCAAGTCAGGGTTCCGAACAACAGTTCATTTCAAAAGTTTCTATCAAAAGTCCTTTTTAAAACAATCATTTATTCATGATTTTCATGAAACGATCCTTTAAAGTAGTTTTCATAAAAATAATCTTTCAAAACGGTTTTTCATAAAAATAGTCTTCCAAATATACTATTCACAAAAGTTAGTAACATTTTATATAAAAGCAGTTTCGCCTCATTGATAAACATCTTTTTAAAATGGTTTTTCTCAAAACATTTTCAAGGCATAATTATAAAAGGTTTTGATAACATAGCTTCATATCAGAGATCATATCAGATGGGATCAACAGAGAATGTTCAAGCGAAAGGGAATCATAGCAATCAACTCAGAAAATTAACGGATCAGAATACGAAAGAGATCATGAGAAACCTTAAAAGAAAAGGTCAGAATATCTGTACCTTATGACGAAAGCACAAACAGAAACAAAGCACAGAAATGGAAACGGCTCAGAATCTTTCCTTCTTCACACCTAAAGGAATATGGAAGAGTATTACTATAGGTTTACTCTAACCTTCCATTTTAGCAGCTTTTCATTTTTAGTAGGTTTCCATATTTGGTAAGTTTCCAAAATTAGTAAGTTTCTTCTTTTAGAAAGTTTCCATTTAGAAAGTTGGATCAACATAATTAGTTAAATCATTATTACTGAAGTTAAGGTCTCCTTTATTACATTTACATATTAGGTACTTAAGAATTCACAATTTACACTTTACACCCTTTAGTTTCAAAAGTTACACTTTAGCCCTTCAATTATTCATAGTTATACTTTAGACCCTTAATTTATCAAAGTTTCACAATGATCACTTATTAAATCATATTATAAGAATGTATCCTCAATTTTACAGAATTTACACAATAGGTCCTTCTAGTTTTCAAAGTTACATATTAAGTCCCTTAATTTACAATTTCAACTTTATATTATTAATAATTACATATTAACCCCTTAAATCACCAAATTAACACATAACCCCCTGAATATATAATATTACTCAAAACAGCACCAAGTTTCCAGAAATTGCAAGTTTAGTCCCTCTATTTAATTATTTTACAATTCGAATCAATATTAAACCCTAAAAACATTTTAATCCTTTAAAATACAAAAATGACACTAGACCCCTCCTTTTATATTTTATACAGCAAGTACATGTCCCAAGATGAGTTTTAAAAATGACCCAAGAGTTTTAGAAGTTACATAATCTACCCTAGACTTTTAAAACCACACGATAACACTTTTATTTTCACAAAACCAAACTCTAACATTCCCTAATCATTTTTAATCATTGCTTCATCATTTGACCTCATTTATAATCATAAGAACAAGCCCTAATTCACCCAAAATCAGATCGTAACAATTTATACCCTTTTATACGCTTTTAATTTCGAAACCCTAATAACAAAATAAATTCGTAAAACCATTATTTAGGCCATGACAATTCATCCAAACATTTTGCCAGACCTCATATGATTATAAGACACGTAAATAAAATATATATTCAGCCTTCATAATTCGTATGGTATTTTTAATGATTTACGCATTGTTTTATTTATTTAAACCTCAAATAATCCATAGAACATGCATGGATCGAATTACACATTTTATTTGATGTTCTTAATATGTAAAGGGTCTGAGAAAAATACCAAATCAAGATTCGAACGTGTGGAATGAGACGCACGATTTTATTTGTACGCGTAGAGCCAAAATGAACCAAAAATCACCACGACTCCAAAAACGACCTAAAAATCTTGAAACCAATTTTCACAGGTCACATATGATTTGAGGAACACAAGAAAAATAAGAAACGAATTTTACCAAGTCGTGTGAATCAAAATGGGATTTTTACCTTTCGGGTGAAGAAAATTCGAAAACCTTTGAATCCGGCCACCACAATTCGAAGTAATATTTTTCTAGGACTCCTTGGATGATGCTTGAACTCAAAAAAATGTGTTTGGATTTTTAGGGTCACGAATGGAGGCTGTATGGAATTGTTTGTGTGTGAAAAATTCGGTTTTAGGGTTTAAAATAAGGAAACCGTGTGAAATAATTATGGGGTGGGTTTTGCTGAGTCTTAGGGGAGACCTTGGACCATAATTTTCGGATATTATGGCTGGAATTAGTTGGGAGCTAATTTTGGATTGATTTACTTAATTACTTTCCATGTTTCCTTAATTTTTAAAATCATAATAATACATATAATACATATACGGTTTGTGTAAGGGTATTCAGGTAATTTTGCCACTTGTATAAATGTCAAATGAAGTTCTTAAAATTATTTGGGATCATATTTTGTGCATTGCCAGAAGTTTGGAATTTATTTGATAATTATTAAGCTTTTAATTAAAATTTTAAATCATAGGGGCAAATTGGTAATTTCACATGTTTTCAGATCTTAGGTGTTACAACTTCTTCCCCTCTAAAAGAAAAATTTCGTCCTCGAAATTTGAAGTCGCAAAGTTAAACGAAGTCGTGGCAAATCGCAAAGGATCATCAAAACATTCTCACGCTCGAGCGGGTTCTTCCAAAAAGAATTTTCAAACCAAGTAGTTTCTCATGACTCGAATCAAAATGAGGTGGGTTCAAATTCCTCAGAAAAGGGACACAATTAGGTTGATTCAGAACAAAAGGTCCATACAACATAAAATGAACGATAGGTGAGTCTTCAGGAAGTTCAAATGAGATACAAACGAGAATTCAAATCCAATTGACTGCATTCTTGGAAGAGAGCTCTACGAAGGAGTTCAAGGTTTATAACTGAGGTCAACAAAATGCAAAACAAGGGTCCAAAGTCGTCCCAATAACTAATGAATGAAAGCAGAGCATACGCATAGGTAGAATGAATCTAAAGTCTAACTAATCGCGAACAATCCAACGGAGATTCAATTTCTAAGCTTCTTAGGTACTTCCAAAGATATCCTATGCCCACGATGAGTGCACGTTATATGGTGTAAGTATTATCACGTTGATCAGGCGTCATAATACTAGCACCACATAAGTATGCCCTTATGATGGTCATACTTTATCTCAAGTCGTAATCAGAACCACCTATCTTAATCCACCTAGTACTTCTATAGTCATCAAATATCAACTAAAATCGAATGCCAAAGTCCAAAGACAAAACAAAACTATTCGCACGAGTATCAAAATCCCAGATTTCCGAACTAACGTGAGGTACGCCGTTACTAACATCATATCTTCCATCACTATCCAAAAACTCTTAAACCGGTTATCATCGAACATACGAAATATAGGCACAACTGATATGCTACTCGAGAACTTAGATCATAAGAGGATCTTTTAATGATATGACGAAGCTTAATAGAGTCAACTTTAGCGAAATTTAGTCGCCAAGAATTCCGGTCTGAACAGAATCAATTCTTCCAAATATGAAGGATTTGTTTTACAATTTTCGTTCATTCAACACATCCAATCTCTTCAAGTCTGGTAAGTCTGTCTTCATCTGTCTATCAATCGGAAAGTGAAAACCATCATCAGGAACTTGTGTCTGGTTCGCCGAGCCTCCTGCAGTTCTTCTTGTAATGTGATAGGTATTGTGGATTTCGGGAATGATCTTTAAGTCTCTTCATCATACAGTCTGCTTCCGCTCTCAATTCATCTTAGTACAACCAAGATGAATAGGGAAGTGAGACTGTGCGTCTTCATCAGCTCCAGGTTCGCCGTCTTGACTAAACTTCTTCTTCTGCATCGCCAACACTTCTGTCTTGAAAAGGAATGTCTTCACTCTTCAGGGTAGTCTCCGTTGTTGTTAACTCCAGATCAGGCAAAGAACACCGTTGTCTCAGCAATATCCAACTCCCAAATTGCACAAGTGATCATCAAATTTCTAGCAAGGTGCAAAATAGTCTCCATGCTCTTCCCTTTTTGTTCCAATGAATAGGTATGATCTGTCCGACGTCTTTGCTAGATGCCCAGACAATCATGTCAAATCTTACTTCCTAAGACGGTGCAAAACTTGGTGGTCCATCGGGGAATCAAATTCAAAAAGTCCAGGACGCTAAACAATGTTCAAAACAATGCTCATGTTCAGAGAGTTCAAACGCTAAAAGCTTCTAAGATAAGGTTTAGTCGATGAAATACGAAATGGTTTCTAGGAACACTTCAGTACTTGAAACAACATAACTTCAAGGGATGCCAAAACCAATGCGGAAAGTTAAAGTTCTGGCTTATATAGCTGAGATGAGTTCTAACAGATTTACAAAGGTGAAGCACACATCGCACAAATTTTATTTCAAACATTTCTCAAATCTTATTCGGAAAATTCTCATAATTCAACGGAGGTACGCAAAACGTTAATGCCATAAGAAATTCGAGATAAAATTCTAAACAATACAGCTACTAGGCTCCTAACTCCATGCTTAGATTGGTTTACTTGCAGTAGATTCCAAGTCTGAATCCTTCTCCTCTTCCTCGCTGATCCATCCGTTCCGGTTCCCTTCTGGCTGGGGAAGTGGCTGGCTTGCGAAACCCCCATAAGTGTATCTTCCTTCATCTTCTATGCGGTCCACAAATCCGTACAAATTGCGAGGTTCAACTCGTACCACTCCTCCTTCTTCTGAAAACCTGGGGCCTCTTCCCTGGTATCGAGTTACAATGTCCTCTTCATCTGTTATTTCTGTCACGTGCAGCTGTTCTTCCGTCTCACTTATATTCATGATGGTCCTCCTTTCTTCGATCCGGTCCGGCCACATCCTAGTGGGGATCAATATCCTCTTGGCAATCCTCCTCAATTTTCCGGTCCTCTTCCGGCCGATGGCGAACCTAGTTGTCCAACGATATCTGCGGCGTGCTGGAGGTGCCATGCTGAAAATGACATAAACGATACTAGGTATTAGAATTCGGTGGTGTCAAAATTTACTCGAAACTCAAGAATTCACGTAAAATATCATTGAACGAGCGATCGGTCAAAATTATTCCTTCAATCAAGCAGATCGGCAACGTAAATCTTATTATTCGGAAATGCGATGAGAATATCCTTATACCCGTAGTTATGAACTACAAGACTTCCCGCAAGGACATGGATGGGTGAAACAAACTTGAATAGGGTCGGGAGATTCATAGGTACTTATCAAAACAAAAGACAATTAACAAAACATATCCAGTACGTCATCGCCATAGAGGTTCTCGGAATGCCAGAAGAGGCGTCAAAGTGATTAACAAAAGAATCAGAGGCAAATGAGGGTCTTTATCAAAATGATTAACAAAAGGGATCTGAAGATAAGGATCAAATAGTGCCTGCCAATAATTATGAAATTTCTCAATGCCTTCCAAATTTAATCAGGTTCAATTCTTAGGTGGTGCAAAGCATAAGCTTTCGATTTCTAAAAGAGATATCAACCGACTCTAACCAAAAGCAAGGCATGAATCAGAGTGATGCGGAAGCAATGATACTTAGACAATTGCCTTATAGTCTACCCATTCCTCACCGGACAAAGCTTAGGTTCCTATAGGGAAATCCTAAAGCAACTTTTCAAAGGTTGTCCTACGAGCGTCTACAGGGGAAAACTTAGTGGTCCTAACTTACACAGGCCAAGGGTAAATGTATTACGAATCGCAACCTGGCTCTGATACCATAATTGTAACACCCCAACCCGACAAGGGTAAAGATGTCACGCAAATGGTTTCATATCAGATATAACAAAGCATACATTCAAAAGTAATACAAAGATTCTCAAGGGTTACAAAGGGAAATACTGAAATTACAAGGTTACAAAGGCGGATACAAATTCTAACAATAAAATAACTTCTAATCATCTCTAGGCCCAAAACTATCAAGTCTTCTAAGTCCAAAAGTCTCTTCACTCGTACTCATCTTCCAACTAAAACCTGCCGCACACGAAAAGAAAACGTGCGGCTGAGCTTACAAAGCCCAGTGAACAGATATATAATAAACGGAAACGAAAGTAGACGGAAATAACCAGATGTAGCATAATGATTGAGATATAAATAAGATACAAGAGTAAGGTTTAGGATAGTCATCCACCACGAGCCCAGAAACAGATCATATCATATCATAACAGCGTAACCATAAATCTTCATAATCATATAGAGGGGAGACCTCTCAGATAATCAGATAATATGAGGGGTGTCCTCATTCTTCAGATGGAGTAGCTAGCTCCCAGATATATGTGAAAGGCGTGTATTGTACACAAGCACCAGTCACCAAACAAATCATATCAAATCATGTTAAATCCACTAAACAGAACAGATCTAGGATTGCAATCCATACGCCCCCCAGAACATATATAATCCATAATCAAAGTAATGCGCATATCATAATCAGAATGGGGACGGTGTGAGAAATCACTCACCCACACATGAGTCATGCCAATGGTGCATCAAAGACATGGCCAGGTTACCTTCCTGGCTAGGAAAACAGAAATGGCTCGGGTATCAAACTAAGAGTCAAGTATCATATCAAATCAGAGTGTCACATCAAAAGGGTCATATATCAGAAGCTGCATATCAATATCTCATAAGTGATATCAAAGGTCCAACTCAGAGTTTATCAGATCAAAGTTCATATTAAATAATCAAGTCAGGGTTCCGAACAACAGTTCATTTCAAAAGTTTCTATCAAAAGTCCTTTTTAAAACAATCATTTATTCATGATTTTCATGAAACGATCCTTTAAAGTAGTTTTCATAAAAATAATCTTTCAAAACGGTTTTTCATAAAAATAGTCTTCCAAATATAGTATTCACAAAAATTAGTAACATTTTATATAAAAGTGGTTTCGCCTCATTGATAAACATCTTTTTAAAATGGTTTTTCTCAAAACATTTTCAAGGCATAATTATAAAAGGCTTTGATAACATAGCTTCATATCAGAGATCATATCAGATGGGATCAACAGAGAATGTTCAAGCGAAAGGGAATCATAGCAATCAACTCAGAAAATTAACGGATCAGAATACGAAAGGGATCATGAGAAACCTTAAAAGAAAAAGTCAGAATATCTGTACCTTATGACGAAAGCACAAACAGAAACAAAGCACAGAAATGGAAACGGCTCAGAATCTTTCCTTCTTCACACCTAAAGGAATATGGAAGAGTATTACTATAGGTTTACTCTAACTTTCCATTTTAGCAGCTTTTCATTTTTAGTAGGTTTTCATATTTGGTAAGTTTCCAAAATTAGTAAGTTTCTTCTTTTAGAAAGTTTCCATTTAGAAAGTTGGATCAACATACTTAGTTAAATCATTATTACTGAAGTTAAGGTCTCCTTTATTACATTTACATATTAGGTCCTTAAGAATTCACAATTTACACTTTACACCCTTTAGTTTCAAAAGTTACACTTTAGCCCTTCAATTATTCATAGTTATACTTTAGACCCTTAATTTATCAAAGTTTCACAATGATCACTTATTAAATCATATTATAAGAATGTATCCTCAATTTTACAGAATTTGCACAATAGGTCCTTCTAGTTTTCAAAGTTACATATTAAGTCCCTTAATTTACAATTTCAACTTTATATTATTAATAATTACATATTAACCCTTAAATCACCAAATTAACACATAACCCCCTGAATATATAATATTACTCAAAACAGCACCAAGTTTCCAGAAATTGCAAGTTTAGTCCCTCTATTTAATTATTTTACAATTCGAATCAATATTAAACCCTAAAAACATTTTAATCCTTTAAAATACAAAAATGACACTAGACCCCCTCCTTTTATATTTTATACAGCAAGTACATGTCCCAAGATGAGTTTTAAAAATGACCCAAGAGTTTTAGAAGTTACATAATCTACCCTAGACTTTTAAAACCACACGATAACACTTTTATTTTCACAAAACCAAACCCTAACATTCCCTAATCATTTTTAATCATTGCTTCATCATTTGACCTCATTTATAATCATAAGAACAAGCCCTAATTCACCCAAAATAAGATCGTAACAATTTATACCCTTTTATACGCTTTTAATTTCGAAACCCTAATAACAAAATAAATTCGTAAAACCATTATTTAGGCCATGACAATTCATCCAAACATTTTTCCAGACCTCATATGATTATAAGACATGTAAATAAAATATATATTCAGCCTTCATAATTCGTATGGTATTTTTAATGATTTACGCATTGTTTTATTGATTTAAACCTCAAATAATCCATAGAACATGCATGGATCGAATTACACATTTTATTTGATGTTCTTAATATGTAAAGGGTCTGAGAAAAATACCAAATCAAGATTCGAACGTGTGGAATGAGACGCACGATTTTATTTGTACGCGTAGAGCCAAAATGAACCAAAAATCACCACGACTCCAAAAACGACCTAAAAATCTTGAAACCAATTTTCACAGGTCACATATGATTTGAGGAACACAAGAAAAATAAGAAACGAATTTTACCAAGTCGTGTGAATCAAAATGGGATTTTTACCTTTCGGGTGAAGAAAATTCGAAAACCTTTGAATCCGGCCACCACAATTCGAAGTAATATTTTTCTAGGACTCCTTGGATGATGCTTGAACTCAAAAAAATGTGTTTGGATTTTTAGGGTCACGAATGGAGGCTGTATGGAATTGTTTGTGTGTGAAAAATTCGG
The DNA here is from genome assembly GCA_021014915.2 of Artemisia tridentata subsp. tridentata. Lineage (NCBI taxonomy): Eukaryota > Viridiplantae > Streptophyta > Magnoliopsida > Asterales > Asteraceae > Artemisia > Artemisia tridentata. The sequence goes on along the minus strand of CP139505.1, from coordinate 397,778,892 downwards.
TTTTAGGGTTTAAAATAAGGAAACCGTGTGAAATAATTATGGGGTGGGTTTTGCTGAGTCTTAGGGGAGACCTTGGACCATAATTTTTGGATATTATGGCTGGAATTAGTTGGGAGCTAATTTTGGATTGATTTACTTAATTACTTTCCATGTTTCCTTAATTTTTAAAATCATAATAATACATATAATACATATACGGTTTGTGTAAGGGTATTCAGGTAATTTTGCCACTTGTATAAATGTCAAATGAAGTTCTTAAAATTATTTGGGGATCATATTTTGTGCATTGCCAGAAGTTTGGAACTTATTTGATAATTATTAAGCTTTTAATTAAAATTTTAAATCATAGGGGCAAATTGGTAATTTCACATGTTTTCAGATCTTAGGTGTTCCAAACAGAGTTGCAAACTATGGGACATTCGGTCAGGTAGACTAATGCACAAGCTCTTAGGACACTCTAAATGGATCAGGTGAGCTTAAACGTATTATGAACTGATATTTTGTGTATTTAATGGATCAGGTGTAATAACCAAATAGTTAAATTACTATTTAATAAGATGTGCTTTTCGGAAAAGCGATTTGAGAGTATCAACTTACTTTTCAAATAAATGCAAGTAAAGATTTGTCGTGCTATAGTCTTACAGTACCAAAAAGGAGGCCCTTGGATCTATGTTTTTAATAGCTAGAGTGTCTTTTTGAAATGTTGTCTTTTACATGGAAAATGACCATTGTCTGCTTGTCCCTATATTTGCTTAGTTTTTTTGTGCTCGATTCTTATTACACCTTCGTTTACTTGAATCATTATATCATATGGAAAGTTGGTTATGAGATTTTTATTGATGACATAGGTTGGATTGTTATTTGATTCTGGCTTCATTGTTGATGATATTTCTCAAATAAATTTTTTAGCTAAATAAGTTGTTAAAGTTGTAGCACTTACCGGATATTTGTTTTTTTAAGGTACTGCAAAGGAAGAACCTAATGTTCCTATCCCATCCTGCAATGGATGCTTTATCAGGTGGTTTGTTCTTTTATGAGACACTGAATGGGATGTGGGTCTAACCTTATGTAAATGTTTTTGACCAAATTGACATGTGTGGCGGGTAGATTTTAAAGAAGAGGCTTAGAGCTTGCACACAAATATTGTAACACACGTAAGAGCGAAATTTAAAATCAATATTTTTTACTAATAGTAACTTTAAGTTACTACTATAGCCAACTGTGGTTTCAGATTTTGATGAAGTTGAAACCCGACGACAACAAAGACTCACCAAAGTCGATTTTACCTCATATTTCATCTGGAAATTTAGAGGTGGTTGCACATTAGAAGATGTATTGCAAATGGTTACTTGATAAAGCAACTACCTTTACAACCTTCGTATGATTTTCATTGGCTGTACGTGAGTGTAAAGAAACAGACATGTAGTTTTTGTTGGCACTATTTATTTGGTCTTTTAGAAGGTTATTGTTACGAGTTTTATATTTACGCGATATATATACCGGCAATATGGCCCAATTTTAACGATTGCTTTACATACATTTAGAATTCAACATTCATTATCATGAAGCTAGCCCGCCTTTCGGTTATAAATTGAATTTTGATAAAACTGATTTCGGTTATAAAAATGTTGGGTACTACCTTGTATGACAAATTTTATGCCGGTCAAGATTATGCATTTGCGCATTATATATATATATATATATATATATATATATATATATATATATATATATATATATATATATATATATATATATATATATATATATATATATTCTTTTTATAGAATACATGTAACATATTTATATTTTGAATAATAAAACTTAATGCTAGCGCCCCATCGGGGTGGGCCTAAGGCTCGTATTGTAATATGGATGAACTCATACAATATTGTCATTTTCCATCAATTTTAATTGGTTTATTTTGTTATGTCTCATTTAGGGTAGTACATATATAGCCGAAGTGGTGAAAGTGTCAAACATTCAGTCACATAATGTTGGCTTTTGCACCATCATGTATTGGCAACAATCAGTTTTTAAACGAGTGCAAGAGTTCTTTCGCCATGATAACTATTTTTTTTCCCTCGATTAAAATACATTACACATGCTGAAAATCATTTTGCCTTAACGTACATGCTTCCATACATCTTGTATTCTTATCATCTGATGAATGTATACATTAGAATACTAGCAATGCACGCGTGGTCAAGTAAGCATGTACAATATCACTTGTTTGATAAAACCATTTCATATTTATATCCCACATAGGTTAAAGAAGTGAAATATATCTTGTTTATATACTATAGAGAATGAGGATCTAAAACGTCTAGAATAATTCTATGTCTTCAGACACATTGTGTTGATGAAGTTAATTATAAAACTAAAAGATTCAAACTTCATCAACTCATTGTCAGATATATATATGCAATTATTCACTTTGGGAAGGATATATATGCAATTCTGTCGCAAAAAAAGGTTTAACAAAGTAATTAAACAGTCATTAGTACGGCAAAAAAAAGGGTTTAACAAAGTAATTACACAGTCATTAGTACAACATTGTATGGTACATATTGTTGGTGTACACTTTTGGTACAAAGTACATTTTGTTAATGGTGCAGGGTTTAACAAAGTAATTACACAGTCATTAGTACAACATTGTGTGGTTCATATTGTTGGTGTACACTTTTGGTACAAAGTACATTTTGTTAATGGTGCATAGGGCGGCTTACTATTGGACACAAAGAAAACGGGATATTATTTTTCCGTCCCGTTAACAAGTGTTTATTTAACTGTAGCACCGTTACTAAACTGTTTAGGCCCCGTAATGATGTTGTACAAACTGCACCAGCCCCATTCCGTTTTGTTTTTGTGGCTACAATTTCATAGTACTTACCTAAAACATCCCATGGTTTTCTCCCTTCTTCTTAATCATCTAATAATTCCAGAAACTTCACCATTATACTTTGTCTCCTTCCATCTAACCTATTCTAAAGTAGAAAAAAACAAATACAAAGAATCTTTCATTTACAAAGGTATTTTATCCATGTCATCTTTGATGGTTGCATGTTGTATTTTTTTTCCCTTCCTTTTTGTCACTCAATTCTCCTTCCATGCAGCCTGCAAACGTGAGCAACACTTCCATCAGTACAATCTGTTACTACATGTAACATATGCTTCACCATCAAATGTTTATTTCAATGTTTACACACATTTGCTTACCACCTTTGAATTGTTCAAATGATTTTCATTTTACTGATGTTTTCATTGTGCTTATGTGCCTAAAAATTGTTGCCTTACATTGTATTATGCATAGATATCTGATAACTATACTACTATACATAATCACTTTGCTGTTATACATTTTGTTACTGCTATAACATTTTGGTTCACACTTTAAAATATGCGTAAAAGATCTTTAAATATAGAGCCATCAAAAGGATTTAATTATTATGTGGATAACCTGAGTCACAACGATGCACTCCATATGCAACCCCAAACTGAGTTGGATGTGAGGCCGCCAGAAGAAAGGTTTACAAGCCACCCGTATTACACTGAGTTGACAGCCAGTGATACAACAGAATACCGCAGTAACAGCAACTGGCCTACAAGTGAACGAATACCCACATTAAATGGATTACATTCATGTTCACAACCTTTGAACCAACATGAGAGTTTACCCGTTTATTTGTCATCAAATGGTGGTAAAACCACCTCTGATTCAAAACATGGCAGCCGTAAACGTACAATGGATACACCAGGTGCATCTGCATGTTATGCGACCTACTCTTATTCTTACTAGATTTATTTATTATTGATTCAGGGTTAATGCAGACTGATGTTACTTACAATTTAGACAATCATTGTTGTACTTCGCCACATTTCCTCAGTCATAAAAGTTGTCTCGCCACAGATGAGCATGTAACAGTCCCACCCCCTTATGATACATATGGTGGTGCATCGCCGAGATCATCCTATAATGACAAAGAAGGTAATTATTTTTTTACTTATACAGAACATGGAAGAAAAATTTATTAGTACAACAATTGTTGACAAAAGATTGTTATTTCATCCAGGGTGTTTTAATGACAAAGGCAAAAGTATATGCTTTCAGGCTCCAATTAATGAATACAACAATTATTGGTGCACACCCCAGGATACTACAAGTTTTACCAACAGTGAGAGTAAGATATATATATATTTTTTTTATTTATCAAATGTACAGTCATACATATTGCCTAAAAACATATTATCATCCCTGAGTTAAAAAAAAAATTCAACACAGCTGCTACACCAGCTTATACATCTGCAGAAAGCCAGAAACCCATCAATCATGTGACAATGCAGATATACATACAAACACATGCACAAGAGGACGCAAAAGACAGTCAACAAACCACGACCCACTCAATAATGAACAAATGCATCAGTCAAAAAGGAGAAATCCAGGTAACAATATGACAAATGTTTAAGCAGCATTGTATAGTAAACGGTCATATTACCCTTCCTAAATTTAATAAAGGTTTTCAATGTAGGTGTTGCATCAACTTTACATTTGCAAAGGGTCAGAAATCGTGTGGCAACATCAGCATGCATACACAGGAACGACAACCAACTACAATAATGACACTCAGATGCACTACAGACCGCAAAAGACACACAAGAAATAAAGATTCAGTCACTCATGAACAGATTCATCAATCAAAAAGGCAGCATACAAGTAATTCTATGAGCCATGGTTCAACTGCATTGAATAGTGAAGGTATGCAGAAAAACACAGATTTTAGCACAATAAGCAAATATTTTTTCATCTTTAATATTACATGTTAACACAAACGCGCTTCTAATACTGTTTAGGATCTACAATTGTAGGTGTGTCGAATTTGTACATTGACTTGGGTGATTGCGATTATGCATGCGAGTATTGCAATGCAGCTTTTTGGTATGGGGAACGACTGAAAGGATATTCTCATCGAAACAGAGTGAGATACACCAAATGCTGCGCGGGAGGGCAACTCTGTCTAGAAAAAGAATTTGAACCGCCGCAATTTTTCAAACAAATATTCAAAGATAAACATTTTCTGGCAAATATTCGGGCTTATAATCAGATGTTTAGTATGACATCTTTTGGTGCAGAAATTGATGATTCGATAAACAATGGAAAGGGTCCATATGTTTTTAAAATTTCAGGTCAGATACACCATTGGATAGGCACAGTATGTCCTACTAATAGGGATGATCCAAAGTTCATGCAATTGTATGTCTATGATATAGAAAATGAAGTCGCTAATAGGATGAAACCTTTTGGGGTCCCAGAACGCAGTGGTTTACAGCCTGAGATAGTCCGTAACTTAATTCAAATATTGGATGAGCACAATGAGTTAGTTCAAGTATTCAGAACAGAAAGATATAAATTCAATGAAGCAAATGTACCTGAGTTCAAGATCCAGCTTTACAATGTAGTAGGAGCTCGGGAATATCAGTTGCCTTCTTCCAACACACTTGGAGCAGTAGTCTTTCAGCCTGACACAAACAGCAAAACAGATTATGACATCATCATAGAGTATAAAGACAGGCACCCAAAAAGAATTAATAAACTTCACAGTTCATACATGTCTCTCCAATTTCCTCTTCTTTTCGTATATGGTCAGCCCGGTTACAACACCGAAATGACACTAAAAGGTGTAAATGCAAATACGAAAAGGAAAAAGGTGTCTATGAATATGTATTATAAATACCAATTACATGAGCGTTATGACCAGTTTGGTATTCTTTTTAGAGGAGGCAGGTTGTTCCAACAATATGTGGTGACCGTATATTGCGCAGTTGAACAAGCACGTCTTGATTTCATACGAGCAAAGCAGAATAATCTGACGCATTTGTGACGCGATGTCAAGAGGAGATCATTTTGGAGCTGACATAGGCCAAAAAATAATCCTTCCCTCGAGTTTCACTGGCGGTCCAAGATATATGTATAGCCACTATCTTGATGCCCTTGCCATATGTCGAGTTCTAGGGAATCCACAATATTTCATTACATTCACATGCAACGTCAACTGGCCAGAGATTAAGCGACATATGAGAAGATATCCAGAACTTACACAATCAGACAGAGCTGATGTCATAGCTCGCGTTTTCGAGCAGAAGGTCGAGGATTTTTTAACAGCTCTCAAGGAACAACATATCTTTGGGCGCTCTACTAGAGGTAATTAATACTTTTATGCCATTATGTTATTCTGAGACACTTTTCACACTATATACAAACAAATATTCTTACATGTTTAAGTTTTCAACTGCAGTCCTTTACACAATTGAATTCCAGAAACGCGGCCTCCCACACTCTCACACACTCTTATGGCTAGATGCGAATGACAAAATAAAGAATCCTGAAGAAGTGGACAATTTCATCTCAGAAGAGCTCCCTGACATGAAAGCTGACCCATCAAGTTATAGAGTTGTCGCTGATATGATGATGCATGGGCCGTGTGGAAATGCAAACCCGAAAGCCCCATGTATGCAAGAAGGTGTGTGCACAAAGAACTACCCTCAAAGATACAATGAGGATACTTACTTTGATGAAAATGGGTACATACATTATCGAAGAAGAAGAACAGCGGGTTATGTATTAAAGGGTGAACTGAAATTAGACAACACCTATGTCGTGCCATATAACCGTCAACTTTGTCTCATGTTTCATGCTCACATCAACGTTGAATATTGCAGTTGGAGTATGCTGATAAAGTACCTCTTCAAATATATTTCGAAAAGCACCAACCGAATTGCGGCAAGGATTATCAGACCGCTTGGTGATCCAGGGCCGTCATCATCTGTTCCTCGAATACAGATTGACGAAATTCAAAACTTCATTGATGGAAGGTTCCTTTGTCCATATAAAGCATGCTGGAGAATACTAGATTTCCCTATACATCATAGAGAACCGGCAGTACAGATACTCGCGGTTCATCTTAAAGACATGCAAAAAATAACTTTTCGTGACAAAGAACCTTTAGGCCATGTTGTGACAGATGATGGAAGAAAACTAACGACACTCACAGAATGGTTTCCGTACAATGCATTGTTTGAAGACGGCCGCCATTTAACATATTTAGACTTTCTTTCTGAATATGCTTGGTATGAAGACGACAAGATATGGAGACGTCGAGTAATTAAAACAAAATATTCAGTCGGTAGATTAGTCTACGTGCATCCAGCTGCAGGTGAGCTATTCTACTTTTACATGTTACTTGCACACCAAAAAGGATGCATGTCGCTCATTGAAGTCCGTACTGTCAACAACAAAGTATTCCCAACGTATCGTGCAGCATATGAGGCTACGGTTCTGCTTGATGATGACAACGAATGGGACACAACCCTACAAGAAGCTTCCATGTCAGCATCGTCGCGGAAAAGGCAGGCGGACTTAAATAAACCTTAGTTGAAAAAAAATCCTGAAGAAATACGTACCCTGTTTGCAAATATTTTGATGTACTGTGAAGTTGTCGATCCTTTACAGCTATGGGAAAGACATTGGCGTTCTATGAAAGATGACATCCCACCAAGAGCTTTGCAAACAAGTGGCATAAGAAACCTCCATGTAAATGACCCAGAGCTCAAAAGTTACATCATGTATGAAGTTGAAATAATACTCAACAACTGTTCAAGATCAATCAAAGAATTTGGTTTCTCATTGCCTCCACAACATCTACTTGATGATTTGCAAAACAGATTGTTGATGGAAGAAAAGAACTATAACCGTGAACAGCTAAAGGAAGAAGTTGGTGTCTCAGTTGTTAAACTAAACGCTGAACAACGGGATATTTTCAACATCATAATTATGCATGCTGCAATAAAGAACAGGGTTGGTTTTTGTGTATGGCCATGGTGGAACGGGGAAAACTTTCCTATGGAAAACAATTATCAATACATTGCGATCAGAAGGGAAAATTGTGCTAGTTGTTGTGTCTTCAGGAATCGCCTCCTTACTGCTACCATCTGGCCGTACAGCGCACTCGAGATTTAAAATACCACTTGAGTTAACCGACGAGTCGATGTGTCAAATTAAAAAAAAATACAATCATGTCAAAGTTACTTAATGAAACTGACTTGATTGTATGGGATGAGGCACCTATGAATAACCGGCATTGTTTTGAAGCACTCGATAGAACCCTTAAAGATCTTCTCAATAGTCTGAAAAAGCTATTTGGTGGAAAATTAGTTATGTTGGGTGGTGATTTCAGGCTGACACTGCAAGTTAAAAAAAAAGGGAACAAAGTCACAGATCATTGGATTATCAATTGCTACATCATACTTGTGGAAACATTTTAAGGTTTTCAAGATTAAAGAAAACATGAGACTTACTCAAACAATCCTTTCTTAAGATCAAAGAAGCACAATCTGTGACTTCTCATCATGGCTACTCGATATAGGCGATCATAAATTCAGAGAAGCTGACGAAGAACATCTACATGATGCTGCTTGGGTTACCATTTCCTCACAATATTTGATATCAGATAGCAAAACTGCCATTCAGGAACTCATTGATTTCATCTATGATGAAAAAACTTTGAAGGACCCAACCGCACACCTCCTGCAAGAAAATGTAAAGGCTCGATCTTCACTTTGAATGAATCGAACTCTTCCTCTTTATCACACAACACACGAAAAGAAGACTTGATGACACTCACAAGACAATATAAAGAACAAGGAGAGTAGTATGGATCGTATGGAAGAAACAATGGTCGAATTTATATTAGCTTTTGGGAAAGAAATATTACAAAGACAAAGATGAAACACACACATAATCTCTTACCATGTTATGAGGCATCACCTTAGATAATGAGAGTGTGTGTGTTATATATGGATCGACAGCCACATCTAAGGGCTTGATGGGCTTTTACTTGGACCTAGGAGTGGGCGAATGTTTTCACTACACAAATGTACTTAAGTTGCAAACAATACTAATGCCATTAGCCCACTAAACATAATACATATTACACTTGACACTTTAGATCTAACTAGCAAATGACCATCACTTCTCAATTAACATAAATTAATTGCTAACAATCTCCCCCTAAGGGATGGTCATTTCAATGATGCTCCCTTGATTGGTCTTTCGCATTCAATGTCTAGAACTTTGTGTGTCAATGTATAATAGACTTGATTCATTGTTCCTTCATGCTCTGTGATCTTCAAAGTATAGACTTTTGATTGATCTTTGCCTTGATCAACATCTTCATGTATTCATAACGTCGATTCTTCCAATATGGATGTTGAGACATATGATGATGGTGAATGGACTTTCTTCAGTACCTACATAAAACAGTTAGCAATAAATCATCCAGCGCTTATTGGTTCAGATTTCGAGATCGTTATCAGCATAGTGTGAAAACTTTCTCTAATCTTAACCAAGGCCGTTGAGAGCCTCTGAAGTATACCGAAGTATCACTTCAAGACTGTAGACCGTTTGAAGCAAGTAACCATCATGTCATAAGGCAAGATCCTTAGATCTCATTAAGACTCATACAACTTGTATCCTTTTTGATGAACACAAGTGTATTTCATAGAAAGTGTTCCTAAGAGATCTTTGATGAATCTCATGTCTCTAGACTCAATTATGTGCGTTTTGGTTTTAGTCGTCGGAGGCATGGAGCAGAGTGCCACCTTTTCGATATCAACACATCTTGGAATGAGAGGTTGATAGATTTCGTAGTGTTCTCCGTAAGAAATGAAACAAATATCTTTTAAGAGATATCTGAGTGGATAGAAGGGGTGGAGCAATGCGTCACTGGGTCCATGACGTCTTGTCTTCAATACCAGTATCACCTTAGTGAGTACCGATAGCAGATGTATTGACCCGATTTCTGTCCTAAGTTTTCATTGAGGGCTATTTCTTTTCACCCTTTCATTAAACTTTTCTTTTTCATTCTTCAACCCCTTCTTTCTCCTTTCTCATTATACTCCTTTTTTCAATCTTACCTAAGCACTTCTAATTCTAAGCTATTGGAATTGTCCTTGGGTAGATCCCTCCGGTTCTGGCGGATCATTGGACATAACCTAATCATAATCACCTTATTACTCCTTGATTATCATAGATTATAGATCACATACCATAAAACCTTTTTGAAAATCTCTCAACGTGTTCATGAACAAACACATTTAGTTAACACATTGAGAGTTTTTCATTTTTGAAATACTCCCCCTTCACATGTGCTTATGAGATTTAAGAAAGAATTGCACATGTTGGTAGAGTTCGCACATTTTGAATTGATCGATTTTCATTAAATATGACCATTGCGAGACACGCTTACATCACTAGTTAGACTAGCTTGAAGTTATTACCCGTCCCGGTCATATCAAAATATCATCTCTCGAATTGGTACATTCTACTCAGACAAGTAATGCGAGACACGTTTACATCAATGGATAACCATCTTGAAATTATTACCCGTCCCGGACTAGTCTTTTCGATTACTGACATTTAGCTTTCGTCAATTCGAGAGTTCATGCTGAGTCTTTTTGGAGAGCTCTTTTTGAGATTCTCTTTTGATCACATTTTAATCACACCTTCTCCCCCTCAAAAATAGCATGAAGTGGTATTTTTGATATCCACTGATTAAAATGAAGCTTTTTGGAGAGATAGATGGATTTGAGCATGAAATTGGAACATTTTTGTTTTTCATTTTTATACTCCCCCTTAAATAAAGCATGTTTTATCGGGTTTTGGAAAGAGTTATCTTGAGCACTTTATGAAAGATTTTGAAAAAATCTTTTTGAAACTTCTTGAAGGAAATGTGCTTAAGATAGAGAAGATTTTGAAAAAATCTTTGAAGATATGGAAGGAGAAATATCTTCATTTGTTTTTAGGATAAGTGTTTGAAAAAGAAATTGTTTTTGCACAACACTTTCCTTTATTTGAAGTTCGGGTTGTAAGCTGAAATACTTACAAGCCATTGAGATTTTTAGGATAAGTGCTCGAAATGTTTTATGAAGCACTTTCCTTTTTTGAAGCACGGGTCCGAAACTGAGTTGTTCCAAAGCCATTGGGTTAAGCGCGGGTCCTAATCCGATATGATTAGAAGCCATTGGGTTAAGCGCGGGTTCTAGAGCGAATCTCTCAGAAGCCATTGAGATTTATAAGAAACGACATGTTTTGAAAACATTTAAATGAACTCTCGCTCAAGCATTTGTACATGCCCGTATCATTGTTAAATGACATTTCTAGGTACGTACAGAATATCGATTATACGAGAGACATGTCGTGAAAAGAATATTTTTGGCTTTTATGATTTTATATTGTTTTTGTATTTTTGAAGATTTTCTATTTTTGGATTTTGTTTTTGTTTGTTTGTTTTTTCAATATATATATATATATATACAAAGAATGATTAAGTATGAACAAGTAAAAGTGGAGTTAAAAGTGGAATAAGACCAGGATTTCCAAATGAAATGTTGGCATAAAGCTCTTCTTTTCCACATTCAACGTGTGAAATCTCAACACTTTCACGAGTACCTGCATTCACAGAATCCACAAAAGAAGAATATGCACAAATAATAGTGTTAGAAGTACATGAATCATCACTCTGAGGGTGTTGATTATCAACGGTTGTAACGGGTTCTACTTCTTTTTGGTGATCGTCACTATCATTTTTCTTGGTGCAATTATCAAAAATCTTCCCTGTGGGAATCCATCTAAGACCAACTGTTTTAAAAACTTTTCCCGTAGGAATCCACCTAAGGCAAGATCTAGGAGTAGTTTTCTTTTCAAATGCAGCGGAAGTCTCATTTTGAGAAAAACTACGTCCTGTAGAGATCCACCTATTAGGTTTCTTAGCCTTTTGCTTCTTATCAGCGGGTTTGTTTCTATTTGGTGTCTTAGAGGATTGTGCCTTATCACGTGAATTTGCTTTCTTGATATATTGAGCAACACATGCATCATGATTAGCTGAAAAGACACATTTTTGACATGTAGGACAGACAAATTCAACATTCTTGTTCAAAACAGCAACCTTAACTTTGTCACTACAGTCATTTGAAGCTTGTTTCTTGTTCGAAGAGGAATTCTTAGTGTTGCATTCTACATGTTTAACATTTTCTTTTTCGCAACTACTCTTAGATGCAAGCCAATCCCTAGTCTTTTGTTGAATGATCCTAGGTAGTGGTTTACTACTACTAGCAGTGCCTTGCAATGTTGTAGAATTCATCACTCTAGGTTTTGTACCAAAAATTCCGTCCTTTCGAATCTGTGTCTGTTGCCTAGCATTTTCTAGGTGGTGATTATGGACCATGTCGTTTGAATCAACAGATTCTTTTTCAGTTTTTATGGTCACTTTCATTGAGTTATTCCTAGGGGCACACACATTAGGATTTAGCTTGTTGTCCTTTGAATTAGTAGTAGCATTCCAGACTCTTTTGGATTATCTTTTGTACATTTGTCTAATGCCCTATATGATTTAGATGTAGAGGCAGAGGCAGTAGTGGGACTAATCCTATCAAGGCCAGGCGCCAGTACATTCGTTGTTGATGTTTTGACAACAGCTTTCCCTTTTTGTTTCTCACTAGGCAAGGGGTTAATGGTGCAATACCCTTTGTTTCCTCACCCTTCCCTTTTTGACTTACGAGTTGAGACTTCAAAAGATCAATTTGATCTTGCATGTTTTTGTAAGAACGCTCATACGACAATTTGTCATATTTGCATTCTTCCTTTTTCTGATCAAGTTGCTTAAAATATGTTACATTTTGTTTTTCAATCTTGGCAAGTGCTTTTTCATATTTTAAAACAATTTTGGAAGTCTCAGCCCGAAGTCTTTCATCATCTTCCACAGAATATGTTTGGTAAATAATAGACAATGTCAGTCGATAGAGCTTCTTCAGAGAGCATGTCATTTTGTTTTTCCAAAACCTTTATTTGTTCCAAGTATTCATTTGCTCCTTCACTAAGGATTTGTGATCCTTAACGAATTCTGCAGATTCTTTTAAAAGATTATGTTCCACATTTTGAACAACCGCATAGATTGCAGCAATATGCGGATTAATTTCCGTTTCAAAATTCCTTTTAAGTTCAGTCTGAACACCTGGAAACCATTCAAATTTTTGATTATTTGTTTTGGAAGCCACAATACGTTGAAGTGTTTCAATTCTCTGTTTAAGATCAACCAAATATAGTCTAGCTGCACTTGTATCATAAGTGTTTTTAGATGCCATTTGTTTGATGTTAGGCAGATGTTTTGAGACAAATATTCGTTTTGCGACAACCACTGATTTTTTGAAAAAAGTGGTGACTCTTTTTGAACAAGATGAACCCCAGAAAGTTTGTTAAGTTCATTATAGTTAATGGGTTTTATTTACTTTGTTCATTTGTCGCATTTTGTTTCTGCTCTCTTCTGCAAGCTCAATCGTTTCACAAGAGTCATAACCCGCTGGAGGGCCATGGTTATCATTTATAACAGTACCATCATATAACACATTCTGATTTTTTGAGCCTTTTTGAGATTATAAGGGTTTTCACAACCAATTGCCATTTTCTTTATTATATGTAAAATCGGGTTTTTATCGTTTATTAACAAATTAATCGTTTGTGCAGAATGACCCGTTTTTACAAGTAAATCTTCTAACTTTGCAATGGTTTCCTTTTTGTCAGTGATCTCTTTAAGAAGATCCTTTTCACGTTTTGAAAACCTTTCATTCAACTCTTTCTTTTCCTTTTCAAGATTAGAATAAGTTGATTTGTGTTTTGAAAGCTGGTTGGTTAGTTCAGAAATTTCTTTGTTTAGAGATTTGATTTGCAAGTTCAAATTAACATCTAGAGTGTCAAATTTGATTTGCAAACGTTTCTCTCTTAACTCATAATCTCTTAAGCAAACCTCAAGTTCAGACTGACGTTTGTTGTGAAAATCAAAAGCTCTTGCATTATCCTTATAACTCTTAAGCTCAGTGGTCAATTTTTCATTCGCGGCCTTTACCTCGCGATTGATCTTTTTGACCTTTTCAATCTCTATCTGACAATTATGAAGTAATGATTCAAATAGAGCACGGGTTTCCTCATCATTAGCATCATTTTGTGCAACTTGAACTTCATTAGGATGTATATATGAAGTTTCACAGTTAACATTGCTATTAACTTGCTCCCCCACATATGTATCGAAATTAGGTTCGAGAGGCACAGAATGTGGCTTTTCATGAGCAAACGAGAGTGGTACCTCATGGAGTGGTTCTGTGTCATAGGATGGAGGAGTTTCAGAATCACTGCATGATGTTGGTTCTTGCTGATTAGGCATAGGGTCGGAGATTCCAGTGACTTCTATAGAATTATCATTGATTCTGGTTGTAACCAAGAAGTCGGATTCCTCAGCGGTCAACGGTGTTCCCGAATGTTCCTTGTTGGCTAGCATCAACATGTACTGGAGCTTTTCTATCTTCGTCATTGCATGAACATTACCAATTCTGCCTATATCACTCCTTTGGATTTCAGATGAAGTCATGAAACAATAATCCTCATTCGGGTTGACCCCATTCTGATTCACAAACGGATCTGCTTGGTTTCCCGTATACAACCCTGCATATTGCATTTGATTCCCCATCTGTATACCCGTAGCATTTCCTTGCTGATTCTCAATAACATCAACCATTTGACCTTCTTGTCCCAAATATAACTGCGTATTATCAGTGTACGATGAAATCCATTGGTTGTTGTTATGTGTTTGATGTTTAATGCCCTGTATAGCAAAGCAAAACCATTTGCCAAAGCAGTTGTGATATTGTCTTGGTGATTTGCCATTGATGATGACTGGTATGATAAAGTGGATTGAGGATCGTTTCAACAAAATAGGAGTTGTTGTTGTTGAAGGTTGAGCTTGGTTGTTGTTGTGAAGCCTTGGTTTGTTGTTGATGATCGTTGAAGTTGTAGGTTTAGATGAACGAAACAAATTTAAATAAAGTTACAAAATTTGATTAGATATAATTAAGACAAAGTCAAAAGTTTACAATTTCGACAAAGGTTATGTAAATTACAATTTAGATAAAATGACAATTTCTATAGAAATTTCAATTTGACCACAATTTATATAAATTATGGAAAAATGTCAATTTAGATAGAAATATATCTAATTTATATAAATTGGTAATTTATATAAAAATCTAACACTCTTATACAAGAGGGTAGATATCCGTTTGTCGAAGTATTTTACACTCTTATACAAGGGTGAAAATACCGAGTTCACTTTTGAGTTGACGAAATTACGTTCGAATCAAATCCTTAAAAGTTATTTAACTTTGAAATCGTTTCACACAAGTACGAGGGCCAAAACTGTTAATTCTGAAACTTCCCTAAGGCTGCTGGAAAAGACAAGGACTGAAACTGTCAATTCTGAAATCTAGTTCTGTTCGATATCGCAATTGCCTTTGCTGTTCTGATATCTGAATTGCGACGGGATCTCGGATAAGGCTGAATTGCGATGTCTGATGAAGCTGATTTGCGATAAGGTCTGACAGAGGTCGAATTGCGATAAAATTATCGGAATTCGATTTGCGATAAAAGCCAAGTTTGAATTGCGATAGAATTTTTCAGCTGCAATTGCGATAAAATTTCTAAATTGCGATAGATCGTTGGCTTTGTGTGAATTGCGATAAAATGACTGAAGATGGAATTTCGATAGACTGCAGTGTTTTAAAATTAAAGCTAACAATCAACCCTCTTTTCACTTCCACTGGCTAATAGTAAATGACCACGTATGGAGACAACCCGAAATGACAAACTTGAGGATGAAGTGAAATAACCCAGACTTGTGACTTAAACTTGCACGATAGTATGACTAAGAACCTATATGAGCACTACAACGTAACTCCTTAAAGCATAGGTCGTTTCATATACCCATCCAACCTTCCTTAACTGTATATGAACCTCTCTTGAGTTATCCACATTTTGTGTGACACTGAGTACTACAACGTATCTCCTTTAAGTGATAGTTAACTAGGTCTTCGTCCATCCACCCCTTGACCTATGAAAACTAGATAACCCAAGACTTAATCACTATTCTATAAATGCTCAAACAAGGATCTCGAAGAATCATGCATCCAACCAACTCGATATCTTCAAGATACTAATACACGCACCCGAGAAATTCCACTTCAAGCTCAAATAAGCAATAAACAAATAATCCCCGTAGTCACATTTTGATTACGTTCAAAATTTAGCCATTGTCATTTGATTGTGATTCTTGATCAGGATCTTTTCGGCTATACGTGGTGATGTTGAAGGTGTAGGCCAAGAATATCATTTGTGATTTTGGTGTGAAATATGCCATAAAATGACATTCTATTGATGCTGGAAAATTTTGAGTTTAAGAAATTTTACGCCAATAATTCCCCTGAAAAATTTGAATTTTGGCCAAAAAATTTGAATTTTGGGGCCAAAATTTTCACTCTTGTACCAGAATTTGAATCTCGAGTAAAAATTGACCGTTAAGTCACTCCTCGAATTAAATTTTACTCAAATTTTCCCGCCAAAAAATTTGAATTGCGATAGGTTGGGCTTGTCCGATATCTGAATTGGATTGTCTGTCCGATATCTGAATTGAGGAAAGATCTCGGACAGAGCTGTTTTGCTGATTTGCGATAAGACTGCCAAAGAGCCAATTTTGATAATTTTATCGAAATTGATTTGCGATAATTTTATCGAAATTGATTTTCGATAAAAGCCAACTTTTGAATTTCGATAAAATCCACCTTTTCCAATTTCGACAGAATTGTCAAAATTGAATTTTGATACCTATCGCAAACTTATACAAATTGCAATAACTTTGCGAATTGCGATAGAACGTTGGCCTTCTGAATTGCGATAACAGGCAGTTCCACTACTCCTTGTCCTTTTGTCACTTTTCCACTGCATCCAACTTTTACCAACTTTGACTAAATCTTACCAACTCAAATAAATAATGCACAAACAAGTACTATTCACAACACAAAGATCAAATCTTTCCAAAAAAAACTAATTCGTATAAACCTTTCTTGGATCTTCACAAACCAATTCGATAAAACACAACCTTACCTTCAAAAATTAGTGTTCGATTCCAAGAATAAAACCACAAACGCACATTTTTGAAGGACAAAAAACACGACAGTTTGGTATTTAAAACAAAATCGAGACACAAAGAAACCCAAAAACTCGACTGATGAACAGTAACGAGATGAAACACACCAAAAATCACATTTTTTACCTCAAACACACCACGACTCGCCCCTGGTTAGCTCTTGATACCAATTGTAAAGACCAAGAATCGTCTTCTAGGGGACGAGGTTGATCAAATAGAGGAAATCCATGTTAGTTTTAGAGAGATGAAGTAGAGAGAAGGTGGAGAGATGAAACAAATATGTTATTGATATGAAAGTAATGTTTCACAGCCACACCCCTCAAGTGGAGACTTGAGGGGTATTTATATGACTTACAAGACAACTATCCTAATATTACATTAGCAGTCCCTGCGTTATACGCATACTAGTTGTCTACTCCAATTCACGTAAATATCGCTCAGCTTCATTTCTAACAATCTCCCTCCACTTGTTGTAGCTAGAAATCACTCTTTATCACATAAATATGTAACTCGTTATGCACAAGACGGATGGGACAATGGTGTATGTTGTGGATCGTATAATTAGAGAAAGAGATGTGAAATTGATAACTTAACTTCTATTAATGCTCACACATTACACACACTTGAACCACCACACAAATGAGGTGTTGTGTGGTTTTTATATTACAAGGGATAACACCTTAGTGGGCTTTGAGTGGGCTCTTGGGCTTTTGACCACTGGATTGGTCTTTTACAATTATCACTAATTCTAACACAAGCCCATATTACACAAAGTTCTAACAATGTGAATGACCATCACTTTAATCTATAAAATTAAAGCTAACAATCTCCCCCTAGGGGTGGTCATTCAAAAGATGCACCACGTGATTAGGTCTTTAGACTTCAGAGTCTTGAACTTTGTGATTCTTTATTCCTTCATGCATTGTGATCTTCAAAGTATCGACTTTTGATTGTTCTTTGCCTTGATCAACATCTTCATGTATTCACAACGTCGTTTCTTCTAATGTAGATGTTGAGACATATGATGATTGATGGACATTCCTCTGTACCTGCATAAAACAGTTAGCAATAAATCGTCCAGCGCTTACAGGTTCAGATTTTGAGATTGTTAACAACATCGTGTGAAAACTTTCTCTAATCTTAACCAAGGCCGTTGAGAGCCTCTGAAGTATACCGAAGTATCACTTCAAGACTGTAGACCGTTTGATGCACGTAACCATCATTATATAAGGCAAGATCTGAAGATCTCATTATGACTCTTACAACTTGTGTC
The DNA here is from genome assembly GCA_021014915.2 of Artemisia tridentata subsp. tridentata. NCBI lineage: Eukaryota > Viridiplantae > Streptophyta > Magnoliopsida > Asterales > Asteraceae > Artemisia > Artemisia tridentata. The sequence continues at coordinate 397,760,538 of CP139505.1, read as the reverse complement.
CTTTTTGGCGAACACAAGTATATTATATTGAAAGTGTTTGATCCGTGCTAAAACGTATATATAAATATTATGCAATGACGGATACACGTGAATAAATACAAATCACCCCTTTGTGAAAAATGATACTTGCAAAAACTCACGTTTGTGTGTAGTGTGAAACCAGGTAAGTGATTACCCGGATCGTTTCCCAACGAGGATGGAATGGGCAATATCGTGAAAAGTTTGGGATTAGAGTGACTGATGATATGGAATGAGATTTTGATTTTTTATATCTAATTAACAAATGAGAAACAAATATACAAAAGAAAATTAAACGCGAATAAATTAAACTAAAAACGCGTAATGGGAAACCTAAAACGGGACTAAAAAGTGAAATATTAGAAAATCTAATCTTACAACTGCAAAATTATTTTTCTTAAATCATAAATAATAAAATAAAATTTTAGAAATTAAAATTATATTTTTCTGATTTTTATTTTATTTATTATGAATTAAAAACTATTATAAACTAATTAAAATGATTAAAAATAGTAAATGACTTAGGAAAAATCTGAAAAATTCAGGTTAAGTCTAAAATAATATTCTTAATCTAGGAAAAATAAAATCAAAAGTTATCTAAACCTAATAAGCTGTTTTGGGCAAATGAGCAGTTTGCAAATAAGCCAAAAAATAAGCTAAAAAGCTAGAAAAATTACCAAAAGCTCAGAACTAGTTTAAACAACTTAATAAAGCATGAAATAACTTAAAAACAAATAAGCACAAGGAATAAGCAAGATAAGCAGTTTGGCAGTTACAAGACTTATGCAGAAAAATCAGGAAAATGGCCAACTTGCAGACAGATTTTAAGCACCTAAATAAGCTGATAAATGGAAGATTATGGGGGCAAAACCTTGCTAGTACTACTGGCTATACTAAAAACCAAAAAGCCCCAAATCTAACAAGCTAATTGAACTCCAATTAAGCACAAGATCAGATGGTGAAAAACTGAATAAGCTATGCAGGGTCAGAATCAGTGAAAATGGGGAATTTGCAGGCTTATTTTAAGCTATGAAATAAGCTAGAAGTGGAATCCAAGCACAGAATCTTAAAGCCAGTACTATGACCTATAAGCAAACCAAAATTCAAGGCCTCAGCTTATCTAGATAAGCCACAAATAAGCTGAGAAGAAGCAGTTGGTCTGCTCAGTATATACTGAGTCTGCTAATGCAGAGTTGTGCAGATGGCACAAATCCAAAAGGAACTTTAACCAACTTTTGTGTTTACTCTAAATGGACTTAAAAGACCTCAGAAATGCCAATGAAAAGGCCTGAATAAGCTTGTGCTTATTTTTGGCTTATTTGGACAGTTTGATGCCTAGGATTCCCACAGGGTACTCAAAACTAGTTTCTCTATTGCTTTGACTAAATAGGGCCTAGAAACAACTTATCTGGATTATTTTAAGCAAGTTCAAAACTGAGCTTAATGCAAATGTACAGTAAAAAGCTCAATTGACCTATTTGACTTCTCAAACCAAACACCCCTTTATTAGGGTCTGATGTGGAATTTCAAATGGAAAAGCCAATTTTAACAATGATTCTTGGTTATAACTGATTCACTAACTTATATTAACTATACTAAGCAACTTTTAAAAGGTAAATAAGCAGTAGATTAAGCTATGCCTTATTTGGCTGTTTTTAGCTTTTTAAAGGTTTTTTAGCAAAATGAAATAAAAACTATTTAAGACTGATAGAATAGATCAAATATAATTAGAAACTATTAACAAGCAGAAAAACAATACAATAAGCTAAAGATAAGCACTAGTACAGTGAAAATAGAAATTAAGCTAAAATTGATAAAAAGCTTACAACTTGATATGGCTTATAGAACAGAAAGAACAAGATCAGAACAATCCTAGCTTGTTGTCAACAAGCTAGAAACCAAATATAAGCCTCCCTGAATAGCTTATTTTACCAGAAGTGCTTATTAGCCCCCAGGTTGACTTTTGTTGACTTTCTTCATCATCTTTGAATAGAACTGATTTAAACTAATATAAACTTACAACCAGCTATTATAAGCTTGTATAAGCTTATAGAAACAACTAAAAAGCTATTTCAATTATTACTTAACTTGATTCGAATTCTCAGTACAACATGGAATTTTAGAAACTTAGAATTATCATTAGCTAATGGAAATTGTACAAAGATTGTTAACAAACAGACTTAATTTAACTTGTATTGATTACTGAAACTTGCAATTACAAATTATGGCTACTGAAACTTAAAATACGATTATGCTAAATTAACTACTTTGCCATTAAGGCTTACACAAGGTCCTATATATACTACACTGAGGTGGGATAAGCTTCTTATCTTCTTCTGATCATTCTTGTACCTTTGGATCCTTCTAACATCATCTCAATCGTTGAAATGGATTTTTGGCGCCAAAATTGAGATAGTGGAAAAATCCACTATCTCTGATGGAGTGTACTGGAGAAGAAGCATTTAATGTATTTTGGTTTGTTAGGTGAAGTGGGATAGGTGGAAGGTGGTGGGTTTGTCAGAGATAAGGCGGTGGAGATGGTGGTATTGGTTTTGTGGGATGGTGGTATTGAAGAAGAATTTGACCGAAGGTCAAACCTTCTGGTTAGTTAAGAAAGTCGGGTTTGGGTTTATTTAGGATTGGGCTTAGGTATAGTTTTGGTAGTGGGCTGGGTATGTAGTTGGCTTTATTATTTAGTGGGTTGGGTTTATTATTTTAGCAGCTGGGTTTAGTATGGTTAGGATTAGAATTGGATTTTATTTTAACTTTAGGGACCAAAGTTGTAATAATGCTGAAAATCCAAGGACTAAAGCTGCCAAAAATCAAAACTATTTCCAGGGACCATTTGTGTCATTTTGGGATTTTGGGGGTTGACTTTGACTCCGTCTTTGACTTTTGTCTTTACTTGATCAAATGCACAATTGTTACCAAGTCGATCCAAAAATGTTCGTTTTCGTCCCGTTTTTAATCCTTTTGCACATGAAACAGATAAAACACAATTCAAGGATATTTTCTGTATTTTGAAGCATTTCTGAGTGTTTTTAAATGTTTTTGCAGTTCAGATGGGACAAAAATGATGAGTATTTACACACTCATCAGTGTTCCTAAGAGATCTTTGATGAATCTCATGGCTCTAGACTCTATAATGTGCGTTTTGGTTTTAGTCGTCGGAGGCATGGAGCAGAGTGCCACCTTTTCAATATCAACTCATCTCGGAGTGAGAGGTCGATAGATTATGCATTGTTCTCCGTGAGAAATGAAACAAATATCTTTTAAGAGATATCTGAGTGGATAGGAGGGGTTGTGCTACGCGTCACCGAGTCCTTGACGTCTTGTCTTCAATATCAGTATCACCTTAGTGAGTACCGATAGCAGATGTATTGACCCGGTTTCTGACCTAAGTTTTCATGGAGGGCTATTTCTTTTCACCCTTTCATTAAACTTTTCTTTTTCATTCTTCAACCCCTTCTTTCTCCTTTCTCATTTTCTCCTTTTTTTCAATCTTACCTAAGGACTTCTAATTCTAAGCTAATGGAATTGTCCTTGGGTAGATCCCTCCGGTTCTGGCGGATCGTTGGACATAACCTAACCATAATCACCTTATTACTCCATGATTATCCTAGATTATAGATCACATACCATAAAACCTTTTTATGAAAATCTCTCAACATGTTTATGAGAAAACACATTTAGTTAGCACATTGAGAGTTTTGCATTTTTGAAATAATCCCCCTTCACATGTGCTCATGCATTTTTAAGATAAAATTGCACATGTTGGGTAGAGTTCGCACATTTTGAAATGATCGATTTTCAATGAACATGACCTTCGCGAGACACGCTTACATCACTAGTTAGACTAGCTTGAAATTATTACCCGTCCCGGTCATATTAAAAGATCATCTCTCGAATTGGTACATTCTACTCAGACAAGTCCTTTGCGAGACACGTTTACATCAATGGATAACCATCTTGAAATTATTACCGCTTCGGCAATTCGTTGGTACTATCTGAGTCGAGCTCTTTTTGAGATTCGCTTTTGATCACATTTTAATCACATCTTCTCCCCCTCAAAATTAGCATGAAGTGGTATTTTTGATATCAACTGATTAAAATGAAGTTTTTTGGAGAGATAGACGGATTTGAGCATGAAATTGGAACATTTTTTGTTTTTCATTTTTATACTCCCCCTTAAATAAAGCATGTTTTATCGGGTTTTGGAGGGAGTTATCTTGAGCACTTTATGAAAGATTTTGAAAAATCTTTTTGAAACTTCTTGAAGGAAATGTGCTCAAGATAGAGAAGATTTTGAAAATCTTTGAAGATATGGTAGAAGAAATACCTTCATTTATTTTTAGGATAAGTGTTCAAAAAAGATATTGATTTTGCACAACACTTTCCTTTATTTGAAGTTCGGGTTGTAAGCTGAAATACTTACAAGCCATTCAGATTTTTAGGATAAGTGCTCGAAAGATTTTGATTAAGCACTTTCCTTTCTTTGAAGCACGGGTCTTGAACTGATGTGTTCAGAAGCCATCGGGTTAAGCGCGGGTCCTAATCCGATATGATTAGAAGCCATTGTGGGATCTGATTAGAAAACAACCTTTGGAACCCATTTGAGCACTGCGCCAACGGGTTTAGCATGTTTTGTAATCCATTTGTAAGTTGTGTCAATCTGATTCAAAGAAGTTGAATTCCAATGAGGACTGAAAACCGGTTTTTCATCTGGAAATAACACTCGTGGAATCAACGGTGATTTAAAACTATTTTTCAAAGCAGAGTCATTCTTGTGTTGCAGCGGAAGTATTTCAGAGTTTGAATATTTCAAAGGTTTTGAAGGACTTTGCTTTGGTTTCCACACTTGCTTTACCCGTGTAAAGCGAGATTGTGGAGTTTGAAATCTTGGAGTCTCTTCATGAGACATGTTTGACCTTGAAAGCTTTTGAGGAGTAAGTGTTTCAGAAAATCTTGGTTTCTTCGAAAACTTCCTTCCTTTTTGCAAAGAATAGGTTGTAAACTGGGAAACCTTTTTCGAAAATGGTTTTGAAGATTCACCCGTGTAAACCTTCTTTGAAACACTCACTTTAGGTGTTGAAAGATTTGAAATGGGAGCTTTTCCTTTTGACTGGCTAAGAGATTCAAACTTCACTCTTAAAGCATTGTATGAAGTTCGCAAATCACAGTATTCTTTTTGAAGCTGATCTTGAGATGCCAATTTAGATTCCAAAGAAGCAATTTGTTTCAAGAATTGATCTTTTTCAGCTTTTGAGTCATCCATTTTACGAGCTAATTTTCGTTCGAACACAATATTTTCTTTTTCAAGTCTTTCAAAATATGTTTCGAATTTGTTTGTTTTGTTGAAAAGATCAGTTTTGGCATCCTCAAGATCGTTTGTTCGTTGAGCTAAAAGCGTTTCAAGCTCAAGTACTTTTGTTTGAAGCACATGATTTGCATTTTCCGTTTCAAAATCTGAAGGATTAGAATCAAACAAGGGATTTGGAAAGGAAACTTTTGTGATTTGAGACTCATCCTTTGTCTTCTTCACAGACTCAGTCTTTTGCAAAACCTTTTCAAACTTTTCATCAGCGGATTCAGACATTTGAGACTTCAAAACTTCAGTCTCTTTTTGTTTGGTGATTGATTTTTGAGTCTGAACTCGTGAACGTTTGATTGAATCAAACAGGTTTTTGTAAGTCTGTTTTGTAATGATGCCACAGCATGTTCTAATTCAATATTTTTTGTATCAAGTTCATCCAAATCAAACTTGATTTTGGCATCATCACAATTTTCTTCAAAAATCTTTTCCTTTTCTTTGAGCACTGTTGTCAAAGGGTTTTCAGAAGAAACAATTCTTTTTGACAATTCTTCTTTGACTTCAGCTACTTCTTTTGAAAGTTCAGTGATTTTCTTTTTGAGACAAAGATTTTCAGATTTCAAAGAAGATGTTTGTTCAAAATCCACATTCTCATACTCATGGCTGACAGACACTGACTTGAGTGACTCAATTTGATTTGTGAAAAAGGCTTTTTGAATATCAAATGTTAGGGGGTTTTCATCAATTCATCTTCAAGAGAATGTATGTACCTTAAATCTTCCCTCATTTCAAGGACAAGATATCTTTCAAAGTATTCAAAACTTAAATTGATATTTTTCACATGAGGTTCAATCTCTTCTTTGAAAATCTTTTAAACTTCCATTCTAAAGTACATGTCTGATGCAAGAAGATTATTGCGATCACTATGGGTGTATTGTTGTTTTAACCGAATGACCTCTAACGTAAGCTCAATGTGCTTTTTAAGATTACAAAACTGTTTTCTCGCTTTATTTTGCCATAAATTAGCATCATAAGTAGCAAGTTGAGCTTCTTTGAAAAATCTTTTCACATTTGTGTCTTTTCTTTTCAAAGGTTCTTTTGGTATTTCAGTCAATTGTGTACAACCATACACAAAGCCTTGGTACGAGAATGGGCTTTTTCTTTGTTTGACTTTTAAGCGTTTTCCTTTTCAGATTTTTCTTCGTCTTCTGCAATGAACAGAACATCAGTTGACACACCTTTTCCTAATTTTTCAGCATCGTACAAAATGGGTGTCAACTGTTTCACTTTGTTTAGAAAACACGGTTTTTCATTTTTTTAAATCATTTTCCAAATGATCAGTACTTTCAAAACCAAGTCCAGATTTTCCTTGATGAGTGTTCTCATCTTTAGGAAGCATCATTTGAAGAGTTTGAGCACTTTGTTCTGTTTTTCGAAGTTTTGTTTCAAGATTGTTTGCTTGTTTCAAAAACTGTTGATTTTCATTCTCAAGTTTGGTATTAACAATCTTAAAGTTTGAATTGGTGTGCTTAAGCATCTAATTTTCACTTTTTAATTCAGAAACTTCTTTTAACAGTGCTTGAACCTTTTTGTTGTGGAGAGCCATTTGTCCATCCAGTTTTTGAAAGGAACGTTTTTTCCGCATTTCTATTTGCAGCTTGAAGTTCTTCGTTTTGTTTTAAAATTGGTGTGAGAACATCTCCGTTTATTTTAAACTTCCGAGCTTGAGATTTAAGGTTTGAGATTTGAATGTCTTTGTTGTGTGTTATTTTCTCAAAATCTTTTTTCATTTCTTAAAATCCCTCAAGCTCTTTGGACAATAAGGCATTCGTTTGCTTAGCTTTACGATTGTCCTCTTTGCACTTTTCAAGTTCACGTTTGAAATTATCGATTAAAGAAGAAAATAAGGCATGATCTTGATCATGAGAAGATCCATCCTGGGCAGGCTCACCTCCATTAGGATCCATATCTGGGGTTGTAGGAGTGATATTACTATCAAACCGTTTCACCACATATGTGTTACTGATGGACTCAGGATGCCCAGGATGTGTCTTGTCATAAGCAAACACATTTTCGAACACAATAACATTATCATTATCATTATCGTTTGAATGTTGTACCGTAGCGGGTATCGCTTTGTCTGGTCCAGGTCTGATATGCTCATCCTCAGTATCCCGAACAGCTTCATTCCTGTGTGTACCATCAGCATCCGAATCATTCCTTGGAGTGCTGCTTTCAACATGTTGTTCTGAAGATGTGTCTGTCTCCGTGAAAACCAAGTTAGCATCAGATGTTGTACCCGCATTGACCGTGTGGTCCTCTTTGTTTGCCTCTTTCTCATTTCCCTCTGCTTCCTTTAATAGACGTTCTCTTTCAATTTGCTCTCTTTCCCGTTTCTGCTTCTCCATTTCAATTCTTTCCCGTTCTATCACTTGCTTCTCTTCCCTCATCTCTCTCAGATGAAGTGATCTTTGAGTAAGCTGCAATTCCAGCGCGCTTATTCTAAAAAGCAACTGATCTCTAAACGTTTCAGCTTCCAGGTCTCTTGTGACGCATTCACTCCATATTTGGCTTGTTGAATCATAACCTGTATATCTTTCGACCACTCTGAAATCTAAGTCGAAAAACCATTTAAACTGCGTCTTGAGTGCTTGATATGCTTCAGTTCACTCAAATCCTCGTTCAATTTGGTTCTCTATTCGAAATATGTTATGCAATAGTTTCTCTCTGTATGTCAGATAATCCATTTCAGGTTCGAGGAGTCTAGCAAACATTTGATGAAATGTATATGGATTCCCCACTGGTACCTTTGCCTCTGTGAGTCTCGCACATAGACTTTTGACTCCCTTAAGGTGTATGAGATATCGTTCCTTCGAATGAATAAAGTTTTGCATAACTGGAGACATTTGTCCCTCTTGAGAACTCGATTCCATTTTCTTGTGGTATGTGACAAAGTTGATTCAGGATCGTTGCAACAAAATAGGAGTTGAGGATGTTGAAGGTTAAGTTTAGTTGTTGTTGTGAGGCCTTGTTGTGTTGTTGATGATGGTTGAAGTTGCAGTTTAGATAAACGAAACAAATTTAAATAAAGTTACAAAATTTGATTAGAGTATAATTAAGACAAAGTCAAAAGTTTTCAATTTCGACAAAGGTTATGTAAATTATAATTTAGATAAAATGACAATTTCTATAGAAATTTTAATTTGACCAGAATTTATACAAATTATGGCAAAATGTCAATTTAGATAGAAATATATCTAATTTATATAAATTGGTAATTTATATAAAAATCTAACACTCTTATACAAGAGGGTAGATATCCTTTTGTCGAAGTATTTTACACTCTTATACAAGGGTGAAAATACCGAGTTCACTTTTTAGTTGACGAAATTACGTTCGAATCAAATCCTTAAAAGTTATTTAACTTTGAAATCGTTTCACAGAAGTACGAGGGCCAAAACTGTCAATTCTGAAACTTCTCAAAGGCTGCTGGAAAAGACAAGGACTGAAACTGTCAATTCTGAAATCTAGTTTTGTCCGATATCGCAAATGCTATGTCGTCCAATATCTGAATTGCGATAAGATCTCGGATGAAGCTGAATTGCGATGTCTCATGAAAGATCCAATTTCGATAAAAATATCGAAATTTGAATTGCGAAAAATCTGTCGGAAATCGATTTGCGATAAAACAGCCTGATTTGCGATAGAACCTTATAGCTTCCAATTCCGATGGAATTTCCGAATTGCGATAAAACGATGGCTGAACTTGAATTGCGATAGAACGACTGAAGGAGCCAATTTCGATAAACTGCAGTTTTCTACCAACTCTTTGTCCTTTTGCCTTACTTACCCACTGACATACTTCTTACACACACCATGTCAACCTTACCAACTTCTACCAACTTTTACTAACTTCTACTAACTCTAATCAGTCAAATCTATCACACCTTTATCCAAAAACAAATCTTGTACAAGTTTTTTGGATAATGTCGATCTAAGAACTAAGAACAAACCACAAATTTGATCTTCTAAACCAAGATTTGAGTGATAAGCTAGTGAACCATCACAAACCAAGTCGTTAGAGCATAAACAAACACAACTTTTTCGGGATTTTTGCGTGGATCGAATAGGTGTAAAACACAAATTGTAACTTTTCTAGTGAAAGAAAAATACTTTAGGATCAAGCACAAAAAATACTCCTACCTTGAAGCTAGGCTCTGATACCACTTGTTATAGCTAGAAATCACTATTTATCACACAAATATGTAACTCGTTATGCACAAGAGGGATGGGACAATGGTGTATGTTGTGGATCGTATAATTAGAGAAAGAGATGTGAAATTGGTAATTTAACTTCTATTAATGCTCACACATTACACACACTTGAACCACCACACAAATGAGGTGTTGTGTGGTTTTTATATTACAAGGGATAACACCCTAGTGGGCTTTGAGTAGGCTCTTGGGCTTTTGACCACTGGATTGGTCTTTTTCAATTATCACTAATTCTAACACAAGCCCATATTACACAAAGTTCTAACAATGTGAATGACCATCACTTTAATCTATAAAATTAAAGCTAATGGCTCTGATACCAATTGTAAAGACCAAGAATCGTCTTCTGGGGGACGAGGTTGATCAAAATAGAGGAAATCTATGTTAGTTTTAGAGAGATAAAGTAGAGAGAAGGTGGAGAGATGAAACAAAGATGTTATTGATATGAAAGTAATGTTTCACAGCTACATCCCTCAAGTGGAGACTTGAGGGGTATTTATATGACTTACAAGACAACTATCCTAATATTACATTAGCAGTCCCTGCATTATACGCATACAAGTTGTCTACTCCAATTCACGTAAATATCGCTCAGCTTCATTTCTAACAATCTCCATCCAGCTGGAGATATACGTGAATTGGTTACAATGATTCCTAACAAGTACATAACAATGATGAATACAATGCTGAAGTAGAGCAGTTTCCTCTTGAGGATGTCTTCACAGCTCTTGATCTTCTCGTATCTTTCTCAGCTTGCTTGAATTACTTGCAGGATCACTGTAATGATCTAATTGGGTTATTACTCCCTCCCAATTAGTAAGCCCTTTTCTTTTACATGCTCCCTCCCAAATTGACAACCCGTTTGATATAACCCTGATGCTTGTAGAAGAAGTTTCTCTGAATTACTGCCAAAATTGTCTTCAGTCTCTTGCACAGCGAAAAATGGATCATAGACTGATAATCTGTAACTTCTTCACGGGTTTGTTTGGGGAGCATCATATCGACATCTTCAGCTCACTTAGAATGCTTCCAGTTCTTCAATAAAAGCCCCGATGTACACATTTCTCCCTCCAGGATGATGACGATCTTTCGGACTCATCCTACATATGTGTACATAAGCATATCAACTGGAAGCAACATACAAATCAATACCCCATGAGTGGATGTCGATAACTATTCTATCTACAATTCTCTTCAGGTCAACCTCTTATCAAACCTCTTTTCACTTCCACTGGCTAATAGTAAATGACCACGTATGGAGACAACCCGATATGACAAACTTGAGGATGAAGTAAAATAACCCAGACTTGTGACTTAAACTTGCACGATAGTGTGACTAAGAACCTATACTGAGCACTACAATGTAACTCCTTACAGCATAGGTCGTTTCATATACCCATCCAACCTTCCTTAACTGTATATGAACCTCTCTTGAATTATCCACATCTTTGTGTGACACTGAGTACTACAACGTATCTCCTTTAAGTGATAGTTAACTAGGTCTTCGTCCATCCACCCCTTGACCTATGAAAACTAGATAAATCAAGACTTAATCATTGAATGCTCTGTGAGCCGTTTAAGATCGAGCAAGGATCTCGAAGAATCATGCATCCAACCAACCCCGATATCTTCAAGATACTAAGTACACGTACCCGAGATATTCTACTTCAACTTCAAATAAGTAATGATGAATCATCATCCTTGTAGTCACAGTTGATAACAATCAATTTTGTAGCCATTGACATTTGATTGTGATTCTTGATCAGGATCTTTTTGGCTATACGTGGTGATTTTGTAGGTGCAGTCCGATAATTTCATTTATGATTTTGGTGTGAAAAATGCCATAAAATGCAATTCTAAGGATACAAGAAAATTTTGAGTTTGAAAAATTTTTACACCAAAATTCACCGGAAAAATTCGAATTTTGACCTAAAATTTTGAATTTTGGGCCAAAATTTTCACTCTTATACCAAAATTTGAATTTCGCGTAAAAATTGAACGTTTAATCCCGTGTAAAAAATAAATTTTACTCAAATTTTCCCGCCAATTTTTTTTTCCTATTATTTTTTTTTGGAATTGCGATAATCAGAAAATCAGAATTGCGATAGCTTCCTTTGGCATATTTGCGATAAGGTGTGAATTTCAATTTCGATAATTCTGTCGAAATTGACAAAGACCAATTGCGATAAAACTGTCGAAATTGATTTGCGATATTTTTGTCGAAATTGATTTGCGATAAAAGCTTCTTGGGCCAATTGCGATAAAAGACAGATTTTGCAATTTCGATAGAATTGTCGAAATTGCAATTTCGATAAAAAGCCCCTATCGCAATCTTATACAAGATTGCGATATCTCTGAATTGCGATAAATGCCTGCGTGCTTCTGAATTGCGATAAGTGGCAGGTTTACCAACTCTTGTCCTTTAGTCACTTGTCCACTAACTCAGTCATGCTTGTCATATCCAACCACTTTTACCAACTATCCAATAATTCTTTGGCAAGAATTATACGCATGACTTTCCAACTAAGATCCAAGAACAAATTTTACACAATCTTGAATAATTTTTGTCGATCTAAATACTTAGAACACAAAAGAAATCCAACCTTAAAGCACAAGATTCGAGTGAAAATCAATCACAGATTCACAAACCAACTCGATAGAACACAACCTTACCTTCAAAAATTAGTGCTCGATTCCAAGAATAAAACCACAAACTGCCACGATTTTTGAAGGACAAAAAACACGACAGTTTGGTTTTTAAAAACATAAAGCGAGACACAAATACCTCTAAACTCGGCTGATGAAGAAGAACCGAGATAAAACACAACATAAATCACATTTTTCACCTTAAAACACACGATTAGCCACCTGGTTAGCTCTTGATACCAATTGTAAGGACCAAGAATCGTCTTCTGGAGGTCGAGGTTGATCAAAATAGATGAAATCCATGTTAGTTTTAGAGAGATAAAGTAGAGAGAAGGTGGAGAGATGAAACCTAGATATTATTGATATGAAAGTAATGTTTCACAGCCACACCCTCAAGTGGAGACTTGAGGGGTATTTATATGACTTACAAGATAACTATCCTAATATTACATTAGCAGTCCATGCGTTATACGCATACAAGTTGTCTACTCCAATTCACGTAAATATCGCTCAGCTTCATTTCTAACAGAAAAAACCATTGTATGCCCCAAAAATGAAACCACAGATGCGATAAATGAAAAAATATTATCCCATATAGAAGGAGAACCTACAATGTACATAAGTTCAGACAAAGCAATACCGGTTGGAAGAGATGGTGCCGCAACTGAAATGTTATATCCACCGGAATACTTGAACACTTTTAGATTCCCAGGTCTACCACCAAACATCCTTCAATTAAAGGTTGGAGTTCCAATCATGATGCTGCGAAACATGAATCTTGGAGGTGGCCTCTGCAATGGCACAAGAATGATTGTCAAAAACCTTAGTTCAAAACTCATTGAGGCCGAGATTATTACAGGAACAAGAATTGGCGAAAAAGTTTATATTCCAAGAATCCCTTTACAACACAAAGACCCCAACTATCCTTTCATTTTCAAACGCAAACAATTTCCGGTTAAAGTTTGCTACGCTATGACCATCAATAAAAGCCAAGGACAGTCTCTCAGCAAAATTGGCATCTATCTTCCACAGCCAGTTTTTAGCCATGGCCAGTTATATGTTGCATTATTACGTGCAACATCACCTAATGGTTTAAAGATTTATTGACCAAAATTTGTCCACCAGAGGTTCATGTTATTTCAGTACAATACATCTTAGTTACTACTTTACTATTGCAGATACTGAATTCTCACTATATAGTGGTGTTTATATTTTTTAATTTACATTTGAACTGCATTCTATTAAACATGTTGCAATATATGCTAATTCATATGCTACTACTATATTTTTTTATTTATCATTTCAGATTCATTCCATTAAATTAAATATTCTATTTTGCCTAAATGAAGCATGTTAAAATACAAAGAAAACTAACACCCATGTTTTTTTCTGCTATATACAGGATGACGGAAACTAGCATCAAGGAGTTAAAACCAACAAGCAGAAACAAAATTATAGAAGCCAAGGTCTATCGTTCATGGATAGCTAGAGACCCACCAGACACAACAGAAAAAGGGTACCGTGCAATTTTACTGGACAGACAGGTTATTTCCCAAAAAAAATTTGAAGTGTTGAAACCTAATCGTATATATCAAATTGATTCTAAAACAATAGTTTAACATAAGCAGGGTGATGCAATACAAGCAAACATGGAAGCTAATGAGAAAATTCGCTTTACCAGTACTCTCATACCTGGCAGAGCATATCGGATCTCAGGTTTCACATGTGTTCCTACAGATAACTGGCAGCAGACCCTGGAAAACAAAACAACACTTTTGTTTACGCGATTTACAAAATTTGATGCTATACCACAAACTGGATTTCCACATCATTATTTCAACTTTGTTGCATACAACCACTTGCCTTACAAAGTCGTTGACCCGCTAGACAAAACCAGAAAAGAATATCCAGTACTCACATGTAACACATAGATTTTCTACTTTTCGTTTATAAATATAGCTATACAGATTTCACAATGTCTTTATTCCAATGTCTACAGACTACATGGGTTATTACATAGGATCCGGAGAAAAAAGAAATGGGGAAATCTAAACAGAAACCAAATGATTAACCACAAAGTGGAAATTCAGAACCTCAAGTAAGTATACTTAACAAATTATGTTAACAGTTTACACAAAATACAAAATTTGGCACAACATAATCATTTTTTTTTCTCAAACAACCGCAATTCAGTAGAATTGACATTATGGGACGAGCTGGCCGAAACGTTTAGAAAAGAAGAGATTGATGCACTGGAAAAACCAGTTATAATAGCTGTTAGTTCCTGTCGAGTTACAAGATTCTGAAACCAATTGCAACTGTCATCGACACCAGCAACTCATTACTATATAAAACCGAGGATTCCAGAACTAGAGCAATATCAAGCAGAGTAAGTTGTATGGCCTAATCTTTATGACAAATGATTTTGTACTAACATACTTATTGATTATGACACAAGTGTACAACAAATATAGAGCAGTGTTCAACCTAAACCCGCCATTGGAAATCGTTAAACACCCATACGAAGACAAGGAACAGGAAAAAATGAGAAACAAGATACCGTTAGCTAGTCTATTACGCGAAAGTCCACAGCCCTACACAGTGAGTTACACTCGATTTTTAAATCTAATTCTCCACCAACTAAAAAACCTAATGAAAAAAATGTTAACTTTAAACTGCTATCTCTTGAAACAAACAACAGGGTGTTCGGTTTACTTGCGAAGGAACCATCACAGGAATTAATACAACACGCGAATGGTACTACCCATCATGTACAAGTTGTAGTATTAAAGCCCATGCCAATGAAGGCGTGTTTGAATGCAGAGTGCATGGCCCAATGGTGTCTCCAACTTACAGGCAAGACTATATTCTATAATTATTTCACAAAATCTAAAATTATCTTACATAACTACTCGATATATGCAGATACAATTTTAAAGCGTATTTAACAGACACCACAGAAACGGCTATGGTCACATTTTTCTCGCCAAAAGCAAATGATATTGTTGGTATCGACTGCGAATCATTGGTCAAATCACTTAAAAATCCTAACCCTCGAGAATTTCCAAAAAAATGCTATCAATTGTTGGGAAAAAACATATCTTCCAATTTCATTACAACACATCTTCAAAACAAGGACCGGTGGACTTCATTTTTAACGAAATCTTAGACAAACCAGATACACCACAACAGATTGCAGATAAAGCATCAGGTAAAAACTTAAATGCTAACTATAAATGAATCATAAATAGTGAATAGCATCTACTTTGTAAACAATTAAGCTTTTTTTTTTATAACAGGGTCAGCAACAACACAACAACCACATGAGAGCATTGAAATTAATGAACCTCAAGAGCAACAAGTCTTTCCTACTATAGAATACGCTTCATCAACAACAACCGACGCCATCATAGAAGTAACACCAGCACCTACAACACACAAGGAACATGCAGCACACAAGAAACTTTCGCTATTTGCAAAACTTATCCTAAAATTTTATACGTAATCTAACATACTGACCTACATTTTTTGTACTGTTACAGAAATGCCATCACAAACAAAAAAAGGCAAGACTATTGAATCAACAGAGGAGAATCCAACACAAGAACAAGACAATCCAGGTAACAAACATTTTTTTCAAAAAAAACTATGTAGAATCTAACACACCTGCTAGATCTTTGAGCCTTAGTGGATCGGTAGGATGCCTATGTAATCACAAGCACACTACAAGAGAATCTCTGAGTAGGAACTAGAAAAGAAAAGAACTAAGACTATGATCCTCTATGGATCGTATAATGAACTAAAAGATATTATTATTGAAGATTGTTAAGTCGTAAAAAGATATATAAAACTCATAGACGGGTGTTCCTTTTATACTAACAAGAAACCCTAACCCTAACCCGTCATACAAGAAAACGTGTGAAGAGATAAACATGATCTCTTCTAAAAATAAATCTAACAAAAATTCTAAACATACGGGATAACAACTAACAATACCTGCAGCAATGACTACTAATCAGCAGAAACAAATTAAAACTATCAGCAGGAACCGACTGCAGCAACAATGAATAACTGTCGGCAGGAACCAGCTTCACTATCAGCAGGAATGGAAATAAACTAATTTCCACGATTCCTAACAATCCTCCCCTAATCTTGAAGTTGACTAGGTTAACTTGCAGGATTCCCTGATAGATCTTTGAAGTCCATAGGCAGAGGATTAGACCAGCAGCAGCATCAGTAAGTAACCAGCAGTAACACTTGAAACTACCAGCAGCAACTTCGATAGTTCAGCAGCAATAGGAAATTATCTTCAAAAGTATATTTAAGCTAGTCACCATGTCATTCACTTGAGCTTGACTACTACCATGACAATATGTACATCAAATCACTTTAAGTTTCATACTATTCTCATCACTTCCAGGTGTGTTAACGCCTGTGAGAGGTGAATCATTGAAAATTAATGGATTTGATGTCTCTTTACCAATAGCCATCACTACTGGAGTAGCCAATGTGTTGGTGTGTAAGACCATGGTACATTGATAACCATCTGATTTTTAGTAAACCAGCAACTGTAAACGGATTTGACTTGTCTTTACCTGTAGCCGTTTGCTCAGGACTAGCCAATTCTTGGTTTCAACTGAACCTTGGTGAATTGAATACCAAATATGGATACCAATTGTCTTTACCACAAACCATACTTTTGTGGACTAGCCAATTCTTTGGATCCCTTAAAGGGTTACATCCATGGTGAATTGAGAACCATTTCAACTCTCAGGAATGAACCATGGGTGAGTTGAAGTACCCTATAGCTTTGAGTAGAAGATGTAGCCACAATAGTCTGCTTCTTGCATTGCCAAGAAACCAACCTTCTTCCCAAAAACTGGCAACCCCCAGTAGTAGATTTTCGATCAAAGTTAGCTCCAGCATAGTCACTGTCACTATAAGCTTCCAGGACAAAAGAAGAATCCTTTGGGTACCAAAGTCCCAGCTTAGGCTGTCCTTTTAAATACTTGAAGATTTTCTTGACAACATTTAAATGAGAAGTCAAAGGTGTAACCTGATGTCTAGCACAAGCACAGACTGCAAACATGATATCAGGCCTTGAAGCTGTCAAATACATCAAAGAACCTATCATAGACCTGTATAAGTGAACATTTACAGCATCATCAGGTTCAGTATTGGATTTAGGCTTTGAAGCTTCATAAGGTGTTGTTGCAGTCCTCACACTTTCCAAGTCAAACTTCTTAAGTATGTCATAAACATACTTTTCTTGGTTTATGAAGATACCATCTGGTCTCTGTTGAACCTGTAAGCCCAAGAAGAATGTCATCTCCCCCATAGCACTCATTTCAAATTCACTTTTCATTAATTCCTCAAACTCCTTACACCAAGCTTCATTAGTGGAACCAAAAATAATATCATCTACATACACTTGTACCAAGATGATATCTTTAAAATTATTCCTAATGAAGAGTGTTTTATCTATTGTTCCTCTTCTGTAACCATGTTTAAGTAGAAAGGCAGACAACCTGGCATACCATGCTCTTGGTGCTTGATGAAGTCCATAGAGTGCTTTCACCACTTTATAAACCAAATCAGGATGCTGTGGATCCACAAATCCCTGTGGTTGAGTAACATACACTTCCTCTTCAATACTTCCATACATAAATGCACTCTTCACATCCATCTGATAAACCGCAAACCCCATAAATGAAGCAAAAGCTAAAAACAATCGAATAGCTTCAACTCTTGCTACTGGTGCAAACACCTCATCATAGTCGATACCCTCTTCTTGTCTATGTCCTTGAGCTACCAATCTAGCTTTATTGCGAACCACAATTCCCCTAGCATCCCGTTTATTCTTGAGAATCCATTTAGTTCCAATTACATGTTTGCCTTCAGGAAATGGTACTAATACCCATACTTTCTGATTCTTGAACTGCTGCATTTCCTCTTGCATAGCCTCAACCCAATCAGAATTATCAAGAGCTTGAGCTATACTGCTTGGTTCAACTTGAGATAGAAAGCAAGCATAGAGGCAATGAAGATAGTCAGTGTGATTGCTCCTTAACTGTTCCTGAATATAACTGAGAAAAGCAGATTCTCCAAACTTGGATTGACTTAACCTGCTTCTTGTTTGAACAGGGGAATTGAGATCACTAAGAATCAAAGATTGAGGATGTACAGTGTTAATCCTCTTGGTAACAACAGGATCTACTTCATAGGTTGTGGCTTGATTAGTAATAGAGGGATTTGCTTCACCATCATAAGAAGAGTGAGTGAAAATTCCAGATCTTGATTGATGATGAGGATCATTCAGCTTAGCTGCTGAAGAGAGTGAATTTCCAAGATCAGATGGACTTGGGAATCTAGTTGGAGGCTCACTGAATCCCAATAAATCATCAGATGGAGTAGACAAAGAAGCAGCAGGAGTGGTGACACCAGCAGAAACAGCAGATGTATCAGCAGTAACAGGTGTACTACCAGCAGAATTGACATCAACAGGAATAGGAATACCACCAGCAGAAGCCATTTGTCTTCTGACTTCAGCTTCAGCATTTCTCAATAGCTCCACTGTTTCTTGTGAAAACTCAGAACCAAACTTTTCAGCAGCACTCTTGGCATGATGTTCTTGTCTTTGAAGCCTAGCAAGGTCTTCTGCAAAACTTGAATTATCTTCAACCTTATCAGAAGTATCTTTGAGTTCTGTACCTGAAAAGTGGTTAGAGGGAAAAGAAGGAACAACTATGGGTTGTTCATCACACTCTGAATCAGACTCATCATCTGAGGTACCTGCATTGTTAGATGGATAAACATGTGTACCTACAGATTGATTAGCTTTATATCTAGAATAACCTAATGAATCAGTCAGATAATCTAGGTCAAAATACCAGTCATGACCTGCACCCTGTAAATTAGGTTTTTCCTCTAGAAACCTTAAGTTGAGTGTTTCTTCTACCCTCTTAGCAGACAAGTTATAAACCCTATAGGCCTTACTATGAGCAGAATATCCTACAATGAACCCCTCATCTGCCTTCTCTTCAAATTTACCTAGGTGATCACTAGTATTCAAGATAGTTACATGACATCCAAAAGGCTTAAGGTAACTAATGTTGGGAACCTTTCCAGACAAGAGCTCATAAGGAGTTTTGTTGTGGGGATTAGTAATAGATACCCTATTCAGTACATAGCAAGCAGTGCTTACTGCTTCAGTCCAAAACATGGTAGGCAACTTAGAGTCAGCTAGCATAGATCTAGCTGCTTCTATAAGGGTCCTATTTTTCCTTTCTGCAACCCCATTTTGTTGTGGGGTTCTGGCATTACTGTAATCTCTTTTAATCCCCTTATTCCCACAAAATTCAATTAGATTAGAATTTTTAAATTCTGTTCCATTATCACACCTTATAGCCTTAATGTAACACCCCGTGCCCGCTTTGACCAAAAATTAAAACTTTTTACGCGGAAACGACCTCTCAAAACTGACCTGCTGTCATTCTTTTATGAACTGACAAAAATGGGTAAACATTCAGCCCTTGAGGCTATTTTTAAATGAAAGTAGACTCAATTACCTTCAAAACGATAGGTGGTACGACCCGTGACGACTTACGGATTAAAAGTTATGATTTTTCAAAGTTTACCAAAATCTGCCAAACTGAAACCGAAATTCGAAACCGAAATTTGGGCTTTTGTACCAAATTTCGGTATAAACCGAAATTTGGCATAACCAAACCGAAATTTGGCCCTTTTTCACTTAAACCGACCCATGCTACTTTATATCCACACCAAACTCACTTAAGGCCATTAACATAACATACAAAATCATTTTCATACCCAATCAACCCGAAATAGTACCTTAAAATTAGACGGGTCATGCAAATAACCCAATTGACCCATTTACACCATAAGCCACTTATACCACTTCATTCTTATAACAAACTTGACCAACTTCATTACATTAACATACCAAACATGTTCCAACGACACTTGACCCGTTTACACATCAAAATGGGTACATTTACCCTTTTGCCAAACACCCCCCTTAAACATTGACCATAAACCATTAAACTCACTTGGACACACCGTTAACCACCCAAACTTTACCAAAAACATTAGATTAACATAATAAACATGTTCCAAGGGCACTTGACCCGTTTACAACCCAAAATGGGTATTTTCATACTAAAACCAAACGCCCCTTTAACTTAAACCATAAACACATAAAACATACTTTGACTTACCAAACGACTACCAAATCATTAGAACTTCTTTATCATACACTTTGACACTTGACTCAACTTTGTAAAACATGAAAAGATCAACGGGGGTACAAACTTACACACGAGCTCGGTATTCTACCTAAGCTCCTAATCACATACTACCTTCAATCTTACTAATCCAAATCCTTAATCCACATATCCAAGCCTTCCACATAAACATGCCAACCTACAAAATGGTTAGACAACTAAACCGTAAGCACGAAGGCTTAGTAAGTAAAACGATCATAACATATAATCATACTTCAATCCACATAATGCATCATATACATGAAACACTTACATCATGGCTCACAACTCAAATCTCAACTAGCACATAACATCAACATATCCATAGCTTCATCTCATCACATAAGCCATAAACATGGCATCACATAGGCATAACCCAAATCCTTATCACTTATCATACAACATACATAACACATATGATAGAAATCCATATAACATATGCTATCATCATTTTACTTACCTTAGCTCCAAGCTAAGCACATCAAGAACATCATCATCAACATAATGATCCATCATCACCATCCTTCATAATTAACCACAACCTAACAACATAATAATCAAATACATAACAAGGGTTATCAAAACCCATCAAAACATATTCATCTTCCACATCATATCATCATATGATCATATCTTGATCATATGATGAAAACCCACTTTACTCATTACTCTTAATCTAATTAATCATCAAATGGAAATACTTACTTGAAGGAGAAACATAATTAGGAAGGACCATAAACATGGGTCTTCATCTCCTTCATCTTAATCCATCACCTAGCTTTTCCCTCCTTCTTTTCTCTCACTAAAACCGGCCTTCATCTTTATCCCCATAATGAGAGAAATGTGTAGAATCCTCTAGGATATACTAGTTAGGATACAAGTTTGGGCTAGTGGCAATAATGGCCCCTCAAGTCCTATTTTTCTTACTTTGGCCACAATCTAACTTATAACACATATTTAATACTTGGCAACTTTGGCCCCTTTAGTTACACATCATATTTACATAACCACTTTAGTCATATTTTGACTATCGGGTTTGACTAAAATACAACAATTGTTGACTGGCCAATCATATGAGGCCTTTATCTATTTTCATCTAGGGTGGGGTCCCAACACCCGGGAAACGGGTCTAACAATTCTACCCCCCTTATTTAGATTTCGTCCCCGAAATCTCTCGTATAAAACTATCCAAAACTAATTCACAACATATACATGTCCTTGCTCTCATGCTCCCAAGGCCATAACATCGAAACGATCTAATTGATCATGCAAATTCTAAACTCACTATACGCAATCATAACTCATAATCTACTAAAACACTCTTCTCATCACAACTTTATCTAAAATTTCCGTCAATTGACGACTTGTCATCCGGAAATATTTACTATTTGACTTTATATAAGTCAAACTTCATCACTATAAACACGGCATTCATCAATGCACTAACATGACATAAACTCATAATCCGGCCAATCTCACATTCCACATAATACCAAATACGTATCTATGCCAAAAACCGGCAACTTATTTCAAAATATACAAAGTACCATACAAATGGCACCTTCAAAAATCTATCACACGCATAACTTAAGCATACTTTCTTATTAATTCTTGGGAAATGCTCACAAATTAACTTATCAAATTAAAGCATAATTCAATTTAGACGTCTAACTTAAGGTTTCACACATTACCTTAACGCCACTATAAGTTTTATTCGTATTTATCTTTTCTTATGACGTCTAACCGGTTTTAGTTTTCACTATCTCATATCACTATCCGTACTCATGTCATATCGGCTACACATAAGCCCACTCATTTATAACTCTTTATTTACATAAAAAGGCGTCCCAATCTATGTAAACAAGGAATTATAAACTCATGGTTCGGCGATTTACAACTCTTCATTTAAATGAAAAGGCGTCCCAATCCATTTAAATCAAGAAACCATAAACCGTCCTACTTATATGCTTCCAACATAACATTCGTACATACTTTACTTTCCATCTTTTCTAGCCTTGGATCCAATCTCACTAACTTTCATCCATGCCATAAAGGCAAGCTATCACCATGCCATAAAGGCAAGCTAAACATCCATGCCACGAAGGCAAGCTAGGCCATCTCAAATGATGTCAAACACATGCCATGAAGGCAAGCTAACAACCATGCCCGAAAGGCAAGCTAACAATCCATGCCATGAAGGCAAGCTGACAATCCATGCCATAAAGGCAAGCTGGGCTATCCCGAAGGATACCATACTATAACACATGCCAAGGATGTAGGCAAACCATGCCGGTGAAGGCAAGCTAACAATCATGCCATAAAAGGCAAGCTAGGCCATCCCAAAGGATGCCAAAACTAGAGCATTGGATCCAAGCTATATCTGTCTTATCATCTTTTCTCATTTTATCTTTCATGCACTTTTATAATTAGGCACACACTATCATTTATTCAATTTTCATTGCCTTACGCAATCTCAACATTCACTATCACGCTTACTATCATCTACACAAGTTTCTATATAACACTTGCCCATATAACATATTTGCAATCTCACAATGCAACTTATCTTTCATCCGTCAACCCCAAGTTGACTCATACACTCATTATGTGCCATCTTTATTTA
Source organism: Artemisia tridentata subsp. tridentata (assembly GCA_021014915.2). Lineage (NCBI taxonomy): Eukaryota > Viridiplantae > Streptophyta > Magnoliopsida > Asterales > Asteraceae > Artemisia > Artemisia tridentata. The sequence continues at coordinate 397,737,383 of CP139505.1, read as the reverse complement.
GACAATTTATATGTAATGCTTATTCATTACAACTTACACATTTCTACGTGTTCTTACAACACACTCTTACTATTACCCGTCAACCCTTGTTGACCATGTTCTCACCTCATACTGTCATTTCATTTAGTTTATTCAACTTGTATGCATACAAACCTTACATAGGTTTATACTTTTACACTATCACCAATCTCATCATACATATTCCAATTATATACTAACATGATCACATTCATGTTTTACGTTTCTTTCTAGCGCACTTCAAGTCACCCATGACTTCTAGCGTAATCTATATTTTATTCATCCCTTTGACTAATCATACTTTACCATATATCACAAGCACTTTATCAATTTATCATGTTTTATATGCAACATGTTCTCATCACTTCTTAACTTTACACCTTAACTTTCTCATTTAGTTTAGCATATAAGATTTCACGCTTCTCAAAACATCAGCTATAAACATACTTCGCTACTCACTTCTTACTTATCTAAATCTTTTTAAGCATTTAAGCTTTTTCAAATTATTAGCATGCTTCTTAACTCTTTTTACATATCAATGTTTTCTTTTTAGCTTTAACGACCTCAACTAGGTCAACACCTAACACGCATTCTATTACATCTATCCCACCTCATACAATTCAATACAAACGTGCTCTCAAGCACATCACATAAAGCTTAATCATACAATAAACTTACCATAGACTTATCATCATATAATCAACAACACTTAACATCATATAATGCAATCATATCATAACGCTTAACATTTATCCGACAAGTGTTAAAACATTCATAACATAAATCAAAGCATAAAGTCTATGGCTCATATATCATATTGCATAACCAAGCATTGTCTAAGTCATCGACCTTCTAACTAATCACAAGCAATAGCCCATCTTATAGCTAGGCATCTTAAACCTTAGTTCACTTACTAATCCCGTCTCTAACACCACATAGCATTTCTACTCGCATGCCATCACCATGGCTCTACTATACATTCACATATCTCAATACAAAATCATCGGCACCAACCGAGGTGCACGGCTATCTAATCATATAAACATTTCAAGTCCTCTACGGACTTACATCACATAATCACAATATCAACGCCGGCACCAACCGAGGTGCTCGGCCAACTACTACTCTAAACATCTCAAGTCCCCATGGACTTGTATCTCATACACAACAACACCATCATAAGCATACATCACTAATTATCAAAAGGCTCAACTAACATAAAACATAATACGTCTAACACTTAGCAATTAGTTTTCCGCGCAGTCTAACACTTACATCTAAGGCTTCTACGAGTGGTTTAAGACTAGGCAACCCTAAGTGGAAACCTAATTCACTTAAACCGAAGCTCTGATACCAATTTGTAACACCCCGTGCCCGCTTTGACCAAAAATTGAAACTTTTTACGCGGAAACGACCTCTCAAAACTGACCTGCTGTCATTCTTTTATGAACTGACAAAAATGGGTAAACATTCAGCCCTTGAGGCTATTTTTAAATGAAAGTAGACTCAATTACCTTCAAAACGATAGGTGGTACGACCCGTGACGACTTACGGATTAAAAGTTATGATTTTTCAAAGTTTACCAAAATCTGCCAAACTGAAACCGAAATTCGAAACCGAAATTTGGGCTTTTGTACCAAATTTCGGTATAAACCGAAATTTGGCATAACCAAACCGAAATTTGGCCCTTTTTCACTTAAACTGACCCATGCTACTTTATATCCACACCAAACTCACTTAAGGCCATTAACATAACATACAAAATCATTTTCATACCCAATCAACCCGAAATAGTACCTTAAAATTAGACGGGTCATGCAAATAACCCAATTGACCTATTTACACCATAAGCCACTTATACCACTTCATTCTTATAACAAACTTGACCAACTTCATTACATTAACATACCAAACATGTTCCAACGACACTTGACCCGTTTACACATCAAAATGGGTACATTTACCCTTTTGCCAAACACCCCCCTTAAACATTGACCATACACCATTAAACATACTTGGACACACCGTTAACCACCCAAACTTTACCAAAAGCATTAGATTAACATAATAAACATGTTCCAAGGGCACTTGACCCGTTTACAACCCAAAATGGGTATTTTCATACTAAAACCAAACGCCCCTTTAACTTAAACCATAAACACATAAAACATACTTTGACTTACCAAACGACTACCAAATCATTAGAACTTCTTTATCATACACTTTGACACTTGACTCAACTTTGTAAAACATGAAAAGACCAACGGGGGTACAAACTTACACACGAGCTCGGTATTCTACCTAAGCTCCTAATCACATACTACCTTCAATCTTACTAATCCAAATCCTTAATCCACATATCCAAGCCTTCCACATAAACATGCCAACCTACAAAATGGTTAGACAACTAAACCGTAAGCACGAAGGCTTAGTAAGTAAAACGATCATAACATATAATCATACTTCAATCCACATAATGCATCATATACATGAAACACTTACATCATGGCTCACAACTCAAATCTCAACTAGCACATAACATCAACATATCCATAGCTTCATCTCATCACATAAGCCATAAACATGGCATCACATAGGCATAACCCAAATCCTTATCACTTATCATACAACATACATAACACATATGATAGAAATCCATATAACATATGCTATCATCATTTTACTTACCTTAGCTCCAAGCTAAGCACATCAAGAACATCATCATCAACATAATGATCCATCATCATCATCCTTCATAATTAACCACAACCTAACAACATAATAATCAAATACATAACAAGGGTTATCAAAACCCATCAAAACATATTCATCTTCCACATCATATCATCATATGATCATATCTTGATCATATGATGAAAACCCACTTTACTCATTACTCTTAATCTAATTAATCATCAAATGGAAATACTTACTTGAAGGAGAAACATAATTAGGAAGGACCATAAACATGGGTCTTCATCTCCTTCATCTTAATCCATCACCTAGCTTTTCCCTCCTTCTTTTCTCTCACTAAAACCGGCCTTCATCTTTATCCCCATAATGAGAGAAATGTGTAGAATCCTCTAGGATATACTAGTTAGGATACAAGTTTGGGCTAGTGGCAATAATGGCCCCTCAAGTCCTATTTTTCTTACTTTGGCCACAATCTAACTTATAACACATATTTAATACTTGGCAACTTTGGCCCCTTTAGTTACACATCATATTTACATAACCACTTTAGTCATATTTTGACTATCGGGTTTGACTAAAATACAACAAATGTTGACTGGCCAATCATATGAGGCCCTAATCTATTTTCATCTAGGGTGGGGTCCCAACACCCGGGAAACGGGTCTAACACTTAACCTTTCTATTTAGCTAGTTTTCAATTAAGGTAATAAAGTCCCTAATCACATAATAGGTTTCATTCTTTGTACCTAAAAAGAAAGTCCAAGAGAACCTGCTAAAATCATCAGTAACACCAGACAAAAATACTTATGGTCTCTACTTCTGATAGAAGTTGGACCAACAATATCCATATGAAGCAGCTGCAGAGGCTCAGAGATGGTGCTCACAGCAGTAATGGCCTTGTATGAAGCCTTGTGTTGCTTTCCTTTATTGCAGGCAACACAGTTGTGTTCATTTGCGAAGGACTTGGGCTGCCTTGTGGATCAATAAAAATTAAACCATGGAGATTGATGAGATCCACCATTGTTCTTGGACCCTGATGTGCGCGTGTGTCATTGCGGTTTAGCAGTATTAATGCCTACTCAAGTTTTAAATTTATATTTAGCCGACTTATCAATAACACACACACTTAACGAGCAGTGTACCCGGTCAGTATGAATATAATGGTAAGTAGAGTGTCGATCACTAAGAGTGGAACGTATTATCTAGTTATTCTAATCAGTATTTTAATATCCTAAGTTAGCTGTACAACCTAATCTAACGCAAGGGGGGTTCAGCCTAAGAGACTGGCACGGTTTGGTTATGATTAAATATAAACTAAACTAATGAGCACGAATCAGCGATTAGCACACACGTACACAGATAGATACTTGAGACAATAAGAAGACCTGTCCTGATAATTAAGTAGCTTGTCACTTGTTTTATTGCTAGTTTTATATGAAGTGTATATAATTAACCCTTTCTCGTTGGCTCTAATCTTATCGGCGAGTAAACCCTTAATGATCACTTATGTCTATCCCACTATCCTAGAAACGATAGAATAAATAGGCGAGGAAGGGGTATGGCGACCCAAGCAATGCTCAGCTAGACACAGAGGTTATCAATGCACTAATAAAAGTCACCAAAGACATCAACATATAAACTTTAATTAATGGGAAAGCAATTTTAAGGGGTGCGCATGATATTCCGTAGTCACATGACATCAACCCATCAATCCTGATGAATTAAAGTGTACTAATACAATAAAACAAAACTACTTAATGAATTGAATACATGCAGGACCTTCTTACAGCTCTTGTATCTTCGTTCAGGGTGTGTCTTGTGCTGCTAATACGTCTGAATTCGTCTCTGGTTTGGTACTCGTACGTATGGTATCTTGCACACAAAATTCGTCTGACTTTGGGGTATTTATAGTTTCTGTCTGAGGGTTAGATGCGGCGCATAGGATAAGTAGATGCAGCGCATTGACTTAACTTCGCGTGGGGTCCAAGATTAATATATTCAGGAATATTTGTACACCGCCTTAAGATGCGGCGTAACTCCATTTCTCTATGCGGCGCATGTCCTTTGCTGTCTTGGATTGTAACTTGTGAAATCTTGATAGTGATACGCCGTATGTAAGAAGTATGTTGCGGCGTATCTGGAGCAGAATGATCTTGATCTTGTACATTTCAGTAGACTCTTAACATCTTGCTTGTTTTGCTCCATAATTAGTCCAAAATCGCCAAGTTTCACATAATACTTGTTTTTACCTGAGAATTACAAAAGTAAACATTAACGTATCAATTCTCATATATAATATAATAAAACAAGTCAAATAAATAGGATAAATGATGATAATAAAATGTACTTATTTGAGTTCATCAAATATCCCCCCACTTGAACTTTACTTGTCCCCAAGTAAACCTTAGAATAAATCTTATGAAAATGCATCCTAAAAGATATTATGATTTATTTTTATATTTAAGCATGTATTCGTTTTGTCATAATTGCACAACCAAACAATTAACGAATTAGAAATAAAATAAAATATTTCGATAAAAGCAAATCTAATCGTTTAACTGTCCAGTCGTGACGAATATTCTATCATAAGCTTGGCAAGTATACGCATCTCCCCCACTAAATCCAAGGAATAACAAGTCTAAAGCGGTGAAAAGGGTTTGTTGGTTAAGGGTTGATCATCCTTTTTAATCTCTATCGATCTCATATTCCAGAAAAGGCGACAAAATCACAAATACATGATCGAATCCACGACCACGATACTTGCAATTGCTCAAATCCTTAACTCGAATAGGCTAAAGATAGGACCAAGCAATCTTTACCAATAATATTATATCAAAAAGGGCGACAAAATCATAAATACATAGCCGAATCCACGACTACGATACTTAAGATTGCTCAAATCCCTAATCTCAATAAATCAAAGGTTTGGATGAAGAATGATATAGGGTATGGATAATATTTGGGATACAAATTGGTGTAAAATGAAAACTAAACAAAACAGATAAATTAAAATCCTAAGTGTGGTAAATTACTTTCCCAACCATCCCATGAATAAGACTCATATCATTGAATAACTCACGCTTTAACACTTGAAACACACGCTTTAGGTAGACACGAATTATACTCAACAAGATCTCAATCAAAGAATAATCCTAGTTAGCGTTCCCATAACGGCCAACTCCCATTCAATCCATAAATATAATATACAACAAATAGTGGTGATATCTCCCACTTAATACAAAACTTTACATAAGTTGGTTAAAACAAACTTCCAACTTTTCCTTTTTCTTTATTTCTTTTCTATTTTTTCGATTTTTTTTTTTAACTTTATATGTGTAAAATTTCACAACTTTTCTATCACTATTTTTCCGGATAATTTTTCCATACTCTTCATACTTTCAGAAATAACTGTAATAGTGAAAGTAGCAAACACACGAAAAATAAACTAAAAGATATACAATATTTACTTTCATATCAATTGCATTGTGCAATTTCCCGACCTAACCAAAGATAACGAATTACGCACGCGAACACAGGTAATGTAAGGAAACACACTTTGCCTAAAGCAATTAACCACGGATTTTAATCTACAGGGTAGGCTAAGGTGTAAGGGTGTATCGAAACATTATAACAAAGGTGTAAGAAACGAAAGGAATGGCTCTGAGGGTTTTTCTAGGGGTATCTTACTCTAAAAGTGAGAGTAACGAAATGGTTTATACGGGGGTTAACTAACCAATGTAGTTAGTTAATATCACATAACATATAAAGGCTATTTGGGTGTAATCCTAGAAATTTACCAATTTAGACAAGTCATTCCAATTATATAGATAATACTTATTATGGTGGTCTCGAATAGTATATAAGCCAAGTTCTAAAGTTTACAAGTCACCGGCACACTCATAGATTTATGAATTTTGATAAGTTCACAATTTTTGGAAATAATGTTATGTGTGCAGCTATGTAATTTAGACATTAAACAAAAACATGCTAAAAATTTTAAATTTTGATATATTAAGCGCATTTTAAGCATATTTTGCAAAATTTTAGGACAAGTAAGTGTTCTAATTCTCCAATCCCCCACTTAAGTTAAACAACGTCCTCGTTGTTTGTGTCAAAGGTTAAAAACTGGAAAATAAAAGAATTAGAACAGAAAAACTCCCCTGAGATTTGCTCGTTATGATCCTCCATTATTCGTATAAGAGCAAAAATCAACTTTCTTGTGGATTAGAACGTTTAAGCTTCATAGATGATGTATCCACAAAAATTGCAGGAATCTATAATACCATTCAAACTTTAACACACCTGAGTTAAGAAGGTTCAAACTTGCATAATACATTAGTAGTTAGTAAAAATAAAACATAAAAATTAAACTGTAAATCATCAGGTCAGTCGATACGCCGTATCTTATGGAAAAAGATACGCCGTATCGAGCCTGGAATAAATACGAATCAGAATAAAAGATGCGTCGCATCCTTAACCAGGGATGCGCCGCATTAAATAAACTGACATAAAGTTTTAAAGTCAAAAATAAAAATGCAAAAAATGAAATAAGATATGACCAATGCAGGTGATGCGTCGCATCTTATGATGGAGATGCGCCGCATCTTCTGCAGGTCTGACAGACTCGACACAGAACAGAAAAATAAAATTTTTTTTCTTCCGGGTTGTCTCCCGGTGAGCACTTGTCTTTATTCCAGAGTCTTCAAGTTAGACTCACGTTCAGCTCCTTATTTTGTTCTATTGATCCCCACATGTCCGTGCACGATGTAGTTGCGAATTACTTCGTCGCGAACATATTCCGGCCCCAATTCAAGTACACCTTTGTAGAATCCTTTCATCTTTTGGTACGGATACTCGATCCCTTTCTCAGCGTCATTTTCATCTACAAAAAGAAATGGTGTAAATTTGTAACAAAATTTGTTAGGGGCATGTTTAAACCTTGGGTGAGCACGAGGCATCATGTAAGTGATGACGTTGTTTCCACTTTTAAAGGTGATATTTCCTTCAAATCTTTTAGCGTTAATTTCAACCTCCTTACAAAATGGTTTCCCAACGATCACGTCACCCATCTCAACATCACGATAAGCATCCATGTTTTCCACCACGGTGAAATCTGTAACAATAGTTAAATTCCCGACAAAAATAGGTACATTCATGAATATTCCAACTACGTTTTTCCCTCTATACTCAATTTTGTTTTTCATTATAGAATTATAGAAATCTTTTGCATTACATTAATTGGTAAAATAGGGAAAAAGTTGGCACTAACCTGCTTAAATCCTATCATGCAAGGAAATTGTAAATTATAAGCACAATCTACATGGATCTTTCTACCATAATCACAGAAACTAGGATATCCTTCAAATTCATCATAATTCTTAGTGTTGATCATATTGATTCTAGGTATATCCATAATTTCTCCTTCTTCAATTTCGGGTTCAAAATCCTCCATAAATTGATCATTGATTCCTATTGGTAAATTAAGATCATTTAATTCAATGTAGTCTCCACTATAGGTCTCAAGTGATTCATTATTTACCAAGGTTTCTCCCATAAACCTAGCTTCTAAATCGAGGTCCATATGTTCTCTTAATCCTAGCACATAGACGCCTCTAATTATGCTCTTAGCAGGATTTTGGCACTTATAGACTAGTTTATTATTCCCTACCTTTAATGAGATTTTTCTTTTAAACACATCAATCTTAGCATGGGCGGTAGACAAGAAAGGTCTTCCAAGGATTAAAGGAATCTTAACATCCTCGGGCATATCTAATATAACAAAGTCTACGGGGAAAACAAACTTCTCAATCTTAACTAGCACATTTTCAGCAATCCCTTCAGGTCGTTTTACTGTTTTATCAGCCAATTCAATAAGCAGCTTAGTTGGTGCTAATTTTCCTAGTCCTAGGGTAGTGAATTTCTTAAGGGGCATAACACTAACGCTAGCTCCTAAGTCAGCTAATACATTATTGAAAGATATGTCATTAATTGAACAAGGTAAAGTAAAACTTCCTGGGTCTTTTTCTTTATGAGGCAAGGCACGTAAGTCGGTTGCAGAGCTCTCTTCTTTCATTGTAGCCTTGATCTCCTCTTTAATCTTTGCCTTCTCTTTGAGTAACCTTCTTAAACTGATTGAAGAATTAAAGAAAAATACGGGCTTTGCAGCATCATTACCATTCATCAATCTTCTAGGAAAAGGTATGTTAGGCGTGACTTCTTCAGTAGTGCATATGGCCTTGACATGATCTCTTGGGTTAGTTTCAGTATGTAATCTTCCATAGTGATGCTTAAGCCATCATTTATCCTGAAAGTAAACCAACTTGTGCACGAGAGTAGTGGAACGATCAAAGTGAATATCAAAAATCAACTATATTTATTGAATTAAATGCGTCGTATTAACAAAAGATAATGCGCCGTATTTTCGTTACGTTTCAAAATACAAGATTTTTGATTTAGCAGATGCGCCGTATCGATAAAGATCGATGCGTCGTATCTGTTTAATAATTCGAAAACTGTTTTTAATTAAAATCGAAAATACGCCGTATCTGTTAAAAAAGATGCGTCGTATGGCGTTAGGGTTTAGAAAAATTTCTTATTAAAAACAGAATACGCCGTATCTTGGGGAAAGATGCGTCGTACTTGAATTTATTAAACGCGTTGTATTTTATAAAAATTAAACGCAATACGCCGTATCTGTGAAAACAGATGCGCCGTATCGTTTGTATCAGCTCAGTACAACGATAGCAGAATGCAGAAAAATACAGAAAAGAAAAACAAAAATAAAAAGAAACAAAAATTAAAGAAAATAAAAACACACAAAAACAGAAAATATGCAAATTATACAATGAATGCAATTTATCTAATATATAACAGGGTTAGTGGTTAGAATCTAAAAAATATAAAAAGATAAACCTAATTAAAATACTAATCAAATTAACAGATAATAACAATTCACTCCCCGGCAGCGGCGCCAAAAACTTGATGAGACGCGTGTGTCGTTGCGGTTTAGCAGTATTAATGCCTACTCAAGTTTTAAATTTATATTTAGCCGACTTATCAATAACACACACACTTAACGAGCCGTGTACCCGGTCAGTATGAATATAATGGTAAGTAGAGTGTCGATCACTAAGAGTGGAACGTATTATCTAGTTATTCTAATCAGTATTTTAATATCCTAAGTTAGCTGTACAACCTAATCTAACGCAAGGGGGGTTCAGCCTGAGAGACTGGCACGGTTTGGTTATGATTAAATATAAACTAAACTAATGAGCACGAATCAGCGATTAGCACACACGTACACAGATAGATACTTGAGACAATAAGAAGACCGGTCCTGATAATTAAGTAGCTTGTCACTTGTTTTATTGCTAGTTTTATATGAAGTGTGTATAATTAACCCTTTCTCGTTGGCTCTAATCTTATCGGCGAGTAAACCCTTAATGATCACTTATGTCTATCCCACTATATTAGAAACGATAGAATAAATAGGCGAGGAAGGGGCATGGCGACCCAAGCAATGCTCAGCTAGACACAGAGGTTATCAATGCACTAATAAAAGTCACCAAAGACATCAACATATAAACTTTAATTAATGGGAAAGCAATTTTAAGGGGTGCGCATGATATTCCGTAGTCACATGACATCAGCCCATCAATCCTGATGAATTAAAGTGTACTAATACAATAAAACAAAACTACTTAATGAATTGAATACATGCAGGACCTTCTTACAGCTCTTGTATCTTCGTTCAGGGTGTGTCTTGTGCTGCTAATACGTCTGAATTCGTCTCTGGTTTGGTACTCGTACGTATGGTATCTTGCACACAAAATTCGTCTGACTTTGGGGTATTTATAGTTTCTGTCTGAGGGTTAGATGCGGCGCATAGGATAAGTAGATGCGGCGCATTGACTTAACTTCACGTGGGGTCCAAGATTAATATATTCAGGAATATTCGTACACCGCCTTAAGATGCGGCGTAACTCCATTTCTCTATGCGGCGCATGTCCTTTGCTGTCTTGGATTGTAACTTGTGAAATCTTGATAGTGATACGCCGTATGTAAGAAGTATGTTGCGGCGTATCTGGAGCAGAATGATCTTGATCTTGTACATTTCAGTAGACTCTTAACATCTTGCTTGTTTTGCTCCATAATTAGTCCAAAATCGCCAAGTTTCACATAATACTTGTTTTTACCTGAGAATTACAAAAGTAAACATTAACGTATCAATTCTCATATATAATATAATAAAACAAGTCAAATAAATAGGATAAATGATGATAATAAAATGTACTTATTTGAGTTCATCAGACCCCATTCTCATATATTGGTTATTGTTTCTCCAAGAACAACCTGCTGAGGACTTAACAGCAGTTTCCCATCTTGTCCCTCCCATGTGTAAGGTGTCAAAATAAACATGCCACATATCATTTTGAAAGTAAGTGCTAGTAGGTCTGTAGAAAGGTCTAGCAGCATTGCTTCTCCAACCAGCAGGATTGATCCTACCAGCTGGAACTGAATCACCAGCAGGAATGAACTTGCCAGCAGGAACTGGCTTGCCAGCAGCAACAGGCTTACCAGCTGGAATTGGCTTACCAGCAGCAACAGAAGCTCTACAAGAGTTTATTCTTGCTGCTTGTGGAATATATGGGGGAATATTATTGACATTGCTCCACACAGACCTATTTTAACAAGCATATATACCCATCTGTTTTTCATAATAGTCACAATCTTTAATAAGATGATCATAACTATGACACACAAAGCAAGATTTCTTTCTAGGGGACTTTTTCTTAACATTATCTTTCTTATTGCAATCATAAGAATTCAAACCAACACATGAATCAAAATTATCCTTAAAAAAATTAAAATCACAACCATAACTGTTTGAAACAAAACCAAAACTAGAAACATTATTGTTTTTAACATTATCAAAAGAAACATCTTCAGCTCTTTGGGATTCATCAGTAGCCACTTTTGAAGACAGATCTTCTGATTTTATTGATACCAACTTCTCACTTGAACCACATGTGGCATAGTCATCAGTCTTGATTTCTTCAGATTTGTCACTGTAAGAACAAGAGACAAATTCATTAGAGTCACAATCAAGATCAGGCAAGTTCTTTGCCTTTTTGCCACAAGTCATTTGTGAATCATCAAAGTCAACATAGGGGTCTGCAGGTTTAAATGTTCCAGTTATGGGTGGAGGAGTTGCACTCATTTCTCCTGGTTTTACAAACTTTACAGGTTTTTGATAATCTACAGGTTCTAGGTCGAATATACTATACTCATTAGGATCATAAACTGGATCAGGCCCTATAAAGTCTCCATATCCTAAACCAAGTTTAGTTCTTACAGACATAGAACTATCAATTAACTTGTGTAGATTTTTGGAGGTATCTTTCCATGCCTTAAATCTACCCAACTCAGTATCTAGTTTAGTCTGTACTTCCTATTTTTCTAATTTAACCTTAGCATTTTGAGGCTCAGAATATTTAAGTTCATTAGAAGTGTTCTCTAATTCTCTCTGTAAAACCCTAACCTTTTCCTCATAAGCTAACTGTTGAGTTTGATACCAGACCTTTTGTTTTTCTAATGTTTTAAGAGCCTTCTTATAAGCTTGAATTTCAACAAATAGTTTATTATATTCAGGCTCAATCTCATCAAACTCCTTTTTTAACTCAGTGTATTTAATTTCACTATCCTTTTGCAATTTAGTATATTTAATTTCACAATCAAAAGGACACTTAAGTACCTGAGATGGATGGCCCATCATTCCAAATTCTTCAGTCACATGTGTCTCAGCTCCATATCCAGCAATCATCCCATAAATCCGTGAAGCTCCAGTCTCCTCATGTTGTTCCCAATCCAGCATTGAATCCACAGACACTTGGGCTTTAGCTTCCTCTGGCTCCAATTCTTTCATTCTGAATGCCGAATACCTTGTTCTATCATCACTTTTCTTGTCTTGGCATTCTCTGGCAAAGTGACCTATCTGACCACATTTGAAGCACTTCACCTTCCTTCTGTCAAACCTTGCACCTTCCCTTCCATTGAGATTGAGCTTCCTCCCTGAATGCTGCTCAAACCTGTTAACCTTTAATGACAGCATAGCCAGCTGCCACTTGATGTCCATCTCCTCCAAATCAAATTGATCAATTTGATCAAAGTCATCATACATAAATTGCTGTTGTGGAGTACTTTCAGCAACAAATGAATGAAGAATTTCCTCAACAACATTGTCAGTCCTTGATTGAGATCTTGGTGTTGCAGGAGAATAGGAAACAGATGAAGATGAGGGGTTTGGGCTATCACTATGAGAGACTTTGTTAGTGCTGGTAGCACTAACAAATGCAGTATGAGTAGGTGTATGAGATGAATAAGTAGAAACCCCTTTGATATCAATCTCTAGGGTCTTGAGCTTGTTGTACAGATCATCAAAACTTAGGTAATCCAATCCACCTTTGGCTTTCAGGGTTATGGAAACTTGAGACCAGGATGGAGGTAAAGCCCTCAAAAACTTTGTGTTGCAGTCTTCATTGTCTGGTCGAGCCTGCAACTGATTAAGTTGGCTGAGGATCTTGTGAAATCGATCATACCCTTTGTGAATTCCTTCATCCTCAGAGATCTTAAACTCCTGGAATTCCTGCTTAAGCATGGATTTCCTTATCTTTTTGGACTCCTCATTCCCACCAAATCTAGCTTTCACAGCAAGCCAGATTTCTCTAGCATCATCCAGGTGATGAAAATCACCCATGTGATCCTCTGGGAGAGCCTGAAGCAAGAGAGTTCTTGCTTTAGTTTCCCTTTGCACAGCCAGCTACTCCTCAGCTGATGCAGGAGGGAGAATCATGATGTTCCCATTCCGATCTCTTCCAATTCTCTTCTTGGTATTCCCAGTGAGGATAACATTCCAAAGATGGTGATCACTGTTGGAGATCCAGTACTCCATCTTCATAGCCTAGACTTCATACTCTTCCTTCTTGAGATATGGGAACTTAGCATTACTGTTGGATACAGTGGTTGTAACAATTTGTTGTTGAACTTTTGTGGGTTCAGGTTCTTCATTGTTAATGGTAGCGAATTCAGGGTTTTCGTCGCCCATTGTGAAAGGGTTTAGAGAGATTGTTTTGAGAACTTTTGCTTCTTGATCAGAGATCCTCACGAGGCTCTGATACCACTTGTTGAATCTAACACACCTGCTAGATCTTTGAACCTTAGTGGATCGGTAGGATGCCTATGTAATCACAAGCACACTACAAGAGAATCTCTGAGTACGAACTAGAAAAGAAAAGAACTAAGACTATGATCCTCTATGGATCGTATAATGAACTAAAAGATATTATTATTGAAGATTGTTAAGTCGTAAAAAGATATATAAAACTCATAGACGGGTGTTCCTTTTATACTAACAAGAAACCCTAACCCTAACCCGTCATACAAGAAAACGTGTGAAGAGATAAACATGATCTCTTCTAAAAATAAATCTAACAAACATTCTAAACATACGGGATAACAACTAACAATACCCGCAGCAATGACTACTAATCAGCAGAAACAAATTAAAACTATCGGCAGGAACCGACTTCAGCAACAATGAATAACTGTCGGCAGGAACCAGCTTCACTATCAGCAGGAATGGAAATAAACTAATTTCCACGATTCCTAACAAACTAATACTAAAATATTTAGTTTAATATTAAACAGCAAATCCCAATTTTCAGTTACTGCAGATGCAACAGCTACGCCACAAGCATACACACATATGCAGACAAGATCAAAGCAAGGAAAATAAGTATCTACATAAATTACAGGTCAGAAAAGTTATGTGCTATCCACACATGTGTAAAAAAGAACGACAAACACATATTCATTAACCTTTTAATTATTTATTTACAACAAGTGATACAAGTGATAAACCTACAACTGCTAAAAGATCACTCTTCCAAGAAAAGGCAGCAGAAACCAAAAAGAGTAAAAAAGAATGAAGGTATCCATGAAAGTCAACAAAACACTTCTACCACCCACGCTTTTGATGATCCATATGCTCTCAGAGCATATATTAAAACAACTGCTAATGTAGATATGTAACTAACCACTACTGTCGGTCAAATGCCTTTTGTAACATGACTGCGCCACGGTAATGTGCAGAACATATGTATCACAACAGTCTATGTTATGCATTGTTAAAATGCAATATCCCTATTAGTAGTATAATATGTGTTTTGTATACATCAATTTTTACATAGTGAAGCTAAAAACAACGCTACATATAAATAAAACAAAACTAAATAAAATAAATCGAACACCATTAAGAAACACACAAAATGACGTCTTTTATTCATAAACTGAATATCATACAACCATGACTAGAAAGATTAAGAAAAACATCTTAATCAACAAGACGACATTGTAACATAGCACAAAAGTGACAACCTAGATGAACTTCTAACAACAGACCCAACAGCAACGACAACTACACCAGCCACGCATAATCATGCACCTCTATCACCATGACATGGCGGCGCTTCTCAGCTCTGGCTTCACGAGCCACATCCAAAAGAGCAACCACCGCCTGCAAATCACCCCAATTCTAGCTTGCGCTTCTACCAAGCACTCCATCCCATCCCAGGCTGCTACATCAAAATGACTAAAACTCTGTCCTTCTTGAATCATCTCTGCAAACTTTTCGATTTTTTCACGTAAACCATGACACCATTCACCAACCTTCCTAATAAAACCCTCATTCTCCCTCTCTTCTTGCACAAAAAGAAATTTGAAGCAATCTTTCAACTCATCAGAACGGCATGCATCTTTTAGTTGTTCAAAGTTCGGAGCCGACACACCATTTTTTAAAGACAGTTTTTAAAAAACAAGTATGAAACACAAGTGATAGTCATACACAAATGAGTCTTACTTATATAGCCAAAAAAAGTAACTATAAACAATTAAACCAACCAAACTAAAATATTTCCATTTTGGTTATATTCCCTATGCACCATAGTAACCAAAAACAAATCTAATCTCCCAGCCACAAAAAAAGAATACTACACTGTTACAACATAATCCAGCTACACTGGAACATTGTTACACTACCCATTCAACATAATCCAGCTACACTGGAACATTGTTACACAGAAAATAGATGACATACACTAACTAGAGACTCCTAACACACTTAGACACAAACATAAACTAACTGATAAACTCCTAACACACCTACATACAAACTTAACCTTTTCACTATACAAAAGACTAACAACCAGACAAACTTATTTTAACTTCCTAATTTTCTTGATGATCCTGGATTTCTCACCTACACGTATAGCAGTAGCGTAACTCATCTGCATCAACCGGCCAATTCAGCAAAATCCTCTTGCTCTGCATCTTTCAGATATGCTAAACATTCATCCAAAACAGGGTCCCTCATAAACTTCTTCAACTCCAGAATAATTCCATGCCTCTCCTCAACCCTAGCATGCACCTCCTCAATCATTTCGTTATAGGTCTTTGAATCATCCTTGTATGCCTTCTTTTCTCTAGAAAATATTGCATCAAGAACCCTAGCAATTCGCCTATCACCGATTTGATGGGCAATCTTTAAACACTTAGGAAACTTTGGAGCCATCCCGTTTAAATTAACAAACAATTTTAGCCCTAATAGATTGGTGATACAGTTTGAGTAATTGCGGTTGACACAAACCCTAAATTCCCTACCCGTTTTTTCCCCAAATTATCTAACATAGTAAATGTGTACAGATTAAAAGGGCGAGACAAAAAGTACCACAAACCCTATAACCCAAACAGATTTACCAACCCTTAAACCCAACTAACAAAAGCCCAATAAACACTTACATCAAAAATATAAATACAAATACATTTTAGTATAAAACTACAAATTAAAAAAAAAAAAAAAAAAAAAAAAAAAAAAGCCACAACCAATAGAAAAAAACGCTCCACGCCAAGGCTATGTGTAATGGGGCGTTATTCACCCCAATTTTGCCTCTTTCGCGCCCCATTAGCGCCCAAAACCATTACATAGGGGCGCTAAAGCCCCAAAAAAAGCCCCAGGCATTATTCTGCTCATGCCTTGCCTCTTTGTATTTTCAAAAAAAATAACGCTCCCCCCTCATTACATAGGGGCGTGAAAGAGAAGAAAAAATCCAAGGAGCGTGATAACATTACACATAGCCTAACAAAAATAACAAACTAAATTGCGCCAAAAATTTTTATCTTACATTAACAAACCAATGTGAAACAAAAATTTTTTAACTATTTTACTTACAAACAAATACATTATAAAACTAAAACAACATATATTGACATTAGTTAAAATAAATTACGACTTTCAAACATGTACATTATAGAAACGAGAACACAAAACATACTAAAAATGGTTACTCCACAACTCGCCCGCGACAACGTGCGGGCTACCCCGCTCGTTAATATAAATTCTTGATTTTTTAGTGGTACATCTTTTTTCACTTAAAAAAATATTCGTACTCCAAAGTCCAAACTTTTTATTTATTTTCAAGTTTTTCAAAGACATTATGAAATTTTGTTTTTTACTTACATGCATTGTGTTAAAATGTAACTTGTATACAAGACAAGCCTACACTAATTAACGAGTATTTTACATCACAACTTGGATTGCAACTTAAATGATGCTATTGTTATGCATGAGAGTAAACCCATGTGAAATTAGGGATAAAGTTTGTACTCCTTAGATGATATTCGAGTTCAATTGCAGCGTCACTTAATTACTGTATTTAAACTCTGGCGTTAGTTATGAGATTAGCTTCAAGATACAAACGCTCTATAATGAATAGATAACTTAAGTAGCATGGACTGTTAGTATTATTTGATTAAGGTCAATTCAACCTTATATCCCATAGTCCCATTTTTATATGTATTGTTTTTATAAACCTTGGGTGAGAAGCATGAAAAACTGTTTTCATGGACCAAATTGAACTTTGTTTTTATACACACTTGTATGCAAATAACCTAAGTATGTTTGAATCCCATTGCACCCACTATCATCAACCATCAATTCCTGCTGGGAAGCGCATATGATATAAATAGATCTATTGGGGGTGACTCCCTAGTTCAGTTGGCCCGGTAGGTCAACGCGAACGTATACCATGTCGGAATTTGCCGAGTGTCTGGGGATTAACACTCGCGGGCACCCTTGTTTACTATGCCGGTTAGGCATATCGCTTGTCTAGTTTCGGTTGGATGAACTTAGTGTTAGCATACTGAATGAGTTTGATTGCTAAATTATTTGCTATGGTCCATACGTGCTTATTTACTTTAAACCTATAAACTCACCAATGTTAGCTGACTTTTAGCATGTTTTTCTCAGGTGTTTGAGAATGTGTTCATTGAAGGCAGGGCATGGCATTGGTCATAAGTTTTCTCGAAATGTGTTTGCTTATGCGTTAAACTCTGAATTTGGGACATGATTTGTTAAATGGGCCTTGTTTTAATTTAATTGAACTTGATGTATGACAATCAATTTTGGAAATGTAAACTATTTTAAAACGGATTTTTAATCCGTTCTCTATATCTTTGTGTTGTGATTATCGATTTAGTAGCACCCAAATATGTATGCTTCCGCAAATCCTGATTTTGAGGGTGTTACAGATTGGTATTTAGAGCCTAGGTTATAGAGAACTAGGTTTATAAAAACTCTAAACTATAACCAGTTTATGAAAAACGTTTCCTTATGACCGCCAAATGCATGCCTGCCTAGCTTGCCATGATTTGATCGCTATTTGCCTTATATGATTAAGTGTTATAATATGATGTTTGAGTATTTTACTTAACATAATGATATAAGTATTTTCTATATACTTACACATGCCATACCGTATTTGTCACAGACCATGTCTCTCCCTTCCGATGCACATGAAGAGGTACTTGCTGCTGGACACACTTCCCCGTTGCGACGACCAGTTCCATTTCTGAATGACCCGTTGATGGAGGTTGTCAGAGCTGCTGCTCAGCATACACATACCACTCCAGCATCTACCTTACCATACCTACCCCGCTATGCCACAACTCACCATTCATCTCCAGCTCAGCTTTACACCCTCACCCAGCATACTAAGACTACCCCACCCACCAGGCAACGGGCTTCTTATAGGAGAGTCTGTGGACGTCGCATCCAGCTATCATTTGTGCTATCCTCACCACTCAGGAGGACCCGTTACGATTACTCGGGTACCTCTACTTCACCATCATCTCAGTCACCTATGTCATCTCCAGATCATTCCCCTCCCCGTCAGACATTAAGGAGGTCTATTCAGTCTTACTCTGATGAGGATGAGGATCCAGTAGAGGATCCAGAGCAGGTGCAGGTAGAGCCCACACCAGCAGTGACAGCACCCGTCGAGCATGCTCCTGTTTGTGCGTGTTTTGACAGGTACAGAGGGGTACTGATGGATCTAGATCAGGTGATGATGCCACGAGATGGCAAGGGCATCATGGAGGATGTACAGGGGGTATTTGAGGTAGGGCAGAGCTCCAGGGCTGCCCAGATACAGGATTTGAGTGATACCCAGTGGATTGATATTACTTGTTATACCAGCACAGGTGTGAGTGCAGCTAGTCCGGAGTATACTCCATCATCTCCTTCATTTGTGCCACCTCTATCTCCGATACCTTCTCCTCTTCCAACACAAGTGGTTTCTTTGTTTCTACCAGCCTCACCAGCCGAACTCGAGGAGCCCATTGTCATGGAACAAGTATGGATTTAGCTGGCGAATCATGACAATTTGCTTGATGTGCCCTCAGATCAGATCAAGAGGTTAGAGCAGCCTGACCGCATTCAGAGTGTTGAGAGGAGGATTGGGACAGTTGACAGGGCTGCCTGTGTGTTGTTTGAAGAGATGTATCCTGACAAACGTGTGATGATTGGCCTGAGAGACAGATTAGATGCACTGGAGAGGTTACACGGTAGTGAGCTCAGGGATTTGGACTTTAGGACCATCGGTTTGGGAAGAGGCCAGACCAGGATTCAGGGGATGTTGAGGAGAGCTCGAGGTACTGATCGCGCTCAGTGGCAGAGAATCATGACTTCTGAGTATATGATCGGTGCTGTGATGAGAGAGAACCAGGAGCTGAGATACTGTGTGGATCACTTGGAGGCTGCTATTGGAGGGATGACTGCAACATTCGAGCAGTTACGCCTTGAGCGTGACCGAGCCTAGACTAGTTTCAGTAGATGATGTATTCCACTAAACTGATGAGTTATCAGTTAGTGATGGACTATTAGCCTTGCTTGTGATTTTGTGTACCTCTATTTATTTCAATATATATGCATATGTGTGTGTGTGTGTGTGTGTGTGTATATATATATATATATATATATATATATATATATATATATATATATATATATTAGCAATACCTGACAACTTGGAAAAGCCACTTGGCCAAAAAAAAAAAGCCACTTGGCAAAAAAGAATGCCACTTGGCAAAAAAAAATGCCACTTGGCAAAAAAATACCACCTGGCATTATTCACACACTCTTTTCACACACACAAGGCCGGATTTCTCTCCTCTCATTCAATTTTACGGTGAAATGGTCAATCACATTTAAAACTTTACTAAAAAATCTCACAAAATCATCTTATTTTTGATAATTATTGAATTCATAACACCAATTCTTATCAAATGACACTGCTTTCCCTTAATTTTTGCCAAATAATTTGTGATAAAACTCCAATTGATTTGATTTCCCTAATTCAAATCGATGTATACTTTGATCTTCATCTATATATACGGGAGGATTTGCAGTCATCAAGCCATCAACCCATCAACATTTCTGACTAACAAAAGTATTTCACAATGTCTGATTCATGCCTTCAATACTCAGGTTAGTTTCAATCATAATCAATTTTGTTTTTAAACTTTGATTCGTATATTTATAATAATCATTTTTTGTTGTGAATCGTTTAATGATTTGTGTTTACTCGATTAAGATTAAAGTTCATGTTTAATATGTTTCTGACTTTGATGATGTATGATAATAACTTTGATTCGTATATTTATAATAATCATTTTTTGTTATGAATCGTTTAATGATTTGTGTTTACTCGATTAAGATTAAACTTAATGTTTGCTATGTTTCTGACTTTGATGATGTATGATAAGTGTTTTATAAAATGATAAGAATTTGGTGTATGTTGGTGGTTTTTTATGATAAGTGTTTGATATGTTTCTGACTTTGATGATATATGATAAGTGTTTTTTTTATCACAACAAAAAGGAAGCTAAAACAGCATTGGGCACTCACAATTAATTTGTTTTTACCTTTGATTCGTATATTACCAATTCATTATTTGTGTTTATATATTGGAAACAGGAATTATTAAATTCCATGGTTAACATGTTTGTCACTTTGATGATGTATGTTAAGTGCTGTATAAAATCTTTAATTTTGTGTATGATTTATATATTGGAAACAGGAATTATTAAATTCCATGGTTAACATGTTCGTCACATTGATGATGTATGTTAAGTTCATTCATTATCACATTCAACAGGAATTATTTATTTCATTTCTCATGTGGTTTATATAATTTATAATTATGACATTCAACAGTGTTATTGATAATAGTAATTAGATAAATAATATTATTGTAAATTTTTATATAAAATCATTGATTCATTATTCTAAAATGTTAATCATTTTTGTATGTAGATGATGCAGCCTTGCTTAAGTCAATCTCAACCAATTCGAAAGGAAAAGGCGTTTTATCTGACGTTGATGATGCAGTCTTATTGAATACCACTACAGCCGGTGGAAAAGCAAAAGCCTCTATTTATGGGACCAATGATCAATTCACTGCCCTGTCAAAGGTTGTCCCTATGTTAGATGAAATCAAAGTGAAGGCCAGGTGCATCTCTTTATGGCATACCCATCCTGCTGGTAAACTGAATGATCCTTACAGTTTGGATATGGTTATTCAAGATGAGCATGTATGTATTCAACTTTCTTATTTTCTTATACAAACAATGTACACATTATTGCATATTTAACTTATTAATTTAAATGCAGACCAACCGGATCCAATGCACAATAAGGCATGATGACATGTACCGTTTTGAACCATTGCTTAAAGAAGGACAGTGTTATGTCATTTCTGACTTCAGTGTTGGTGAAAACAATGGTAAACTACCGTTGCTTCCGCACAAATACAAGATTACCTTTTTCAGGTCTACTGTTGTTACCAGGATTGACCCGTTTGATGATGATGTATTCGGGTTTAAGCTTGAACCATTCAGCGAGATTTTAACAAAAAAATATCATGAAACGGATTATGTTGGTAAGTTTTTCCCAATAACAAACTTATTAGTGGCTTTTGACTTTAATTGTTGTATTCTTAAACTTACACAAAACAAATTGATTCAGATATTGTAGGAGCCGTCGTGGCCATAGGCGATATTGTTCCAGTTACAAACACACTTGTCAAAAAAGTAAGAAGGACCGTGGTTGTTGAGGACACTGAGTAAGTCAATTTATATTCATCATAGCTTATTAAACACTTTGTTATGTATTTTTAATAACAACCATGTTGACATCTAAATACCAACTCACTCTTCTTGACATATCAGAGGGACTAGAGTGAAATGTACCTTTTGGGATAACTGGGCACACATGTTCACCCAGTATGCTACGACTGATGAATCCGTTGGTCCAGTAACGTTTGTGCTGCAATTGGGAAAAGTGAAATATTTCAACAGTAAGATTGTTTAGACTTTTAAACCCGTTATTACAATAACATTTTATACAACATTCATGTATGCATACTTTTCACTCTTTATTTACACGACCTTTTTTTATTTTCAGATGATCTTGCATTACACAACGCTTTGTTTGGTTCCAGAATCTTTATCAACAAAGACCTGCCTGCACTTTCATCTTTCAAACAGAGGTATTTCAAATAATTATTAAAAAATATTTTGTTACAGATCCGTTTAGAAAAACCTAAATACATATAAACCTTTATAATTTATAGGTACACAGCGAAAGACGGCTATGTTGACAGTCAGCACAAGATAGAGCTGTTCACTCCAGAAAAATTCAAGATTACAGCTGAAGTATTCTTTAAAGGTACTATTGCTGTCAAGGTTGGTGGCATCCGTGATGTTGTTCCGGTAAGCATTTTAACAATTCTTTTATACTTAATGTATAATCATTTAAAATAACAAAAGTTAAAAAGTTATACTTACTAACTGTCATTTTATAAATACAGGATTCTGAAGTAGTTTTTTATGCCAAGATTCATCGCATACACAAAGAGCACGGTTGGTGTTATGAGGCATGCAAAAAGTGCAACAGGATTGCCAAGCCTATCAAAACTGCTGGTTCACAAGGGAGCTATGGTAAGAATAAGAAGCAGGCATACCAGTGTGACGCACATGGTACTATTTACCAGGTGATACCAAGGTAATACTTATTAATACACATTGGTAATTTGTTACTTTTAATTTAGTATTATTACTGATGTATAACACAACCCTGTATTTTCACCATTAAAAGGTTTAAAGTTATAGTGAGGGTCATTGATGAGACCGGCTCAGCTCCATTGGTCATGTTTGATACAAACGTCAATAAGTTGTGCACTGGCATTTCTGCGAGTGATATCATTACCTCAATTGGCAAGGACCCAGCTGACTTCTTTCCTGCTGAATTGAACACTATGGTTGGTAAAAAGATCCTGTTTAAAGTGTTGTTTACACAACACAATGTTAATTCAAACAGCTATGTTTACACGTGCAAGTCGGTTTCTGATGATTATGAGTTGATTGCTCATTTTAAATCTATGATTCTGTCTGAAAATGAGGTAATATATCCAAACAAATCATACGTATTCCTTTTGTTCTAACAGCCCCATCCATAAATTTATGCTGCAAAGTTATTTTTATGAAATACTGATAGTAATGTTATTTATTGTTATCACGGATCCCGATGATGCCTTGAACACTCCGGAGATTAATGTTGTTAATCAAATGTCTGGTACTCCTAAATCTGATGTACATGTTAAGAAGTTTGTCCTTGAAACACCTCCAACACAAGCAGCGTCTTCTACAAGTGCTTCCCGAAGTGGTTCAGGTGGTGGTTCAGTCAACGGGAAACGTCAAGTCATCGATTTGGATGAATATGCTGATGTGGAAGAAATTGTCCCTGACAACAAGAAGCCTCTTTTGGAACCAAAAATAGAGAATGAGTAATTCCATATCTCCATTATCCTCTCCATGTTTATTTGATTTTTATTTTATGGTTCATTATGTTTTGAGACATTTGGTACCTCATTTGACATTTCGTTATTAGCTTTTGTTCACATTTTTCTGCATAATAAGTTGGCATTTGCAATATTTGCAAAGTCATGGTTATCCGTTTATGTAAACATGGAGATTTGGATTATCAATGATTACTATTTTCACTTTATTATTCATAATTTCCGCAACAATTATTCGTTACTTACTCCTTTTTTTTACATTTACGTTATTCGCCTGCCAGATACACTACAACAGGTGCAACATATATTTGATTGTTGATACTAACCATGACATTTTGTGTCAAAAATTAGTCCACCATATACTGCAAATCATGTTCTCTTATTCTCCCAAATAATTGTATAACATATTTGTGTCAAAAATCAGTCCACCATGATTAATACACACATATATCTTATATAAATAATTATATCTTCTAATAAATATACACGAATTTCATAACTATTTATTAGTTATTCATCAAATTAAAGTATAAATGAATTTCAACAACTTTTAATAATCTTAACAACCTACTTTATTTTTCTTAATACCTTATTTAACTTTTGAGTAATTTTGAAATACAACAATTTAATTAGAATGTATTTCATAAACATATGTATTTATAACTAATTGACCTTTTAAATGAATAACATCCCTAATAATTAGCAAATTTAAAAACGTTTTAACAACATACTTAATTTATCTTAATACCTAAATTAACTTTTGACTCATTTTGAATTCAAAAAACGTTTATAGTGGTATTCAAAACATCTTATTTTTCCAAAATTCATACTTCACAAAGTTTACATTCAATTAAAATTATAGATCAACTAAAATTGCAGTCATCATCAAACTCACAAAGAAGAGATAAGTTTTGTTCATAGTATTCATCATTTGTTTACATATAAATAAAGCACCACACAAACAACTCTAAGTACAGGTATGAATGTTTTTATTTTTATTAACACACTGTTATTCAACATTCATGGTTACACATAATCCTTACAATATAACCCTTCATAGATGTAATTTTTAAACCTTGCTGTCCAAATGCAGGCATGGATTCCAATAAGAAGAGGAAAACTAACGCCTACAACAGTAGGAAATCAGTTGGCAAAGAGAACACAAACAATATAAATAGCATACATGATAGTCTGTGTCAACCAAGCCATCGAAAAATCCCAGTTACGCGTTCTCAATCCCTTGCTGTTGAAGGTCCATCGTATGCTGGAGATATTGTTAATAATCTTAAAACGAAAGTTCCAGTCAAAACTCCACTTAAAGATATTACTAACGGTAAGTTTACTACGCATCTTTAGATATGAAATTTTAGGTTGCGTTGCATTTGCACTTCCTCAATAAACATAAACAACTTTTTAAATGACTTAAAATAGTAGAATGGTATATATAAGTTATCCATATGTTATTTGCAGTGACAGCAACCCCAATAGTTAGATCAAGCAACAATTCCTCGATACCAGGTACGTACAAGTAGTTATTTTGTCGTCTAACAAAATGTAGTTTTACTTATATGCATAATATGTAACAAAATTTAAATGATTTCAGTTCTTACATCACCAACTTTGCCTTTGTCGTTAAGTCCAAATGCAAGAGCCAGCTCCATTTTAAAGAACAACTTAACATCAGTGTCTCCTATTCGAAGAAGGGGACGGCCACCTACACGTTCTATAACAAATAATATTGATTTACTATTCTCAATTTCAAACCATGTGGTTACTCCTTCGGCAGTGCAAAATAATACCGTATCTCAACCCATAAGAGGAAGTTTGTCTGAAACCACAAGTGAGGATTTGAATTTAAGGCGTCCCGGTCGGCCACGTAAACATAGTATAACCACTAATCTAGATTTACCATCCTCAATTTCAAATAATGTGGTTACTCCTTCGGCAGTGCAAAATAATACCATATCTCAACCAATAAGAGGAAGTTTGTCTGAAACAACAAGTGAGGATTTGAATGTAAGGTGTCCCGGTCGGCCACGTAAACGTAGTATAACCACTAATATAGATTTGCTATCCTCAATTTCAAATAATGTGGTTACTCCTGCAGCATTGCAAAAGAATACCATATCTCAGAACATAATAGGAAATTTGTCTGCAGCCACAAGTGATGATTTGACTATAATGCATGGCGGACGGCCACGTAAATGTGGAATAACGAATAATTTAGACTTTGTATCCCCCATGTCAACTAATTCAGTTACTCCTGTAATATTGCAACAGAATACCATATCCAATACCATAGGTGAAAGTTTGTCTTCAACTTCAAAAGAGTCTTTAACTCCAAGACCTAGGGGTCGTCCACGTAAGATAAACGCAACAGCAGGTAGTAAGTTATTTGATTTTAAATTATTATATAATATTGTTAGAAGTATTTAATAATACCGTTTTAAAAATGGTATGTTTTTTTCATTTCAGCCATTAATGATGCATCATCATCAACGCGAATGGCAAATGGAATTCCGTCTAAACAATCATTGACAGAAGGTAATAATGTTTATATTGTTAAAATGTTATTAGCTTGCGTTGCATTTGCACTTCCTGAATAAACATAAATTCCTCCATATGTTATTCGTATGTTATTCACAGTGACAGCAACCCCGATAGTTAGATCAAGCAACAATTCCTCCATAGCAGGTACGTACAAGTAGTTTTTTTGTCGTATACCAAAATGTAGTTTTACTAATATGCATAATATATGTAACAATACTTTAAATGATTTCAGTTCTTACATCACAAACTTTGCGTTTGTCTTCAACTTCAAAAGAGTCTGTAACTCCAAGACCTAGGGGCCGTCCACGTAAGATAAACGCAACAGCAGCTACTAACTAATTTTATTTTAAATTATTAAATAAAATTGTTAAAAGTAGTTGGTAATAACGTTTTAAAAATGGTTTGTTCTTTCATTTCAGCCATTAATGATGCATCATCATCAAGGTTTCATAATACAACTCCAGTGCCATTTAATTTAGGTGAATTCAAAATCATTTTTATATATAATATTTAACGTAAAGGCTTTTAACTTTTGTTGTATTAAATACAAATGCAGCTTCTACACCCCGTTCTTATAACATAAGAACAAGATCTGCAAGCAAATCAAGTATAACGTATCAAGGTACGCAAAGAAATGCCCATACTGTTGCTGGCTCTACCACCAGAAGAATTGTATTTACCAACGATGGAGGTGTTGATTTTGAAACTCAACGTAATCCATTTTTTGGCATTTCAAGAGGTAAGAAAACTACGTACGTTATAGAAATTATCGGTTTTAAGAACTATCTTATTTGTTTTTCTAATTTTAAACCGTTTGATATTCTTATTCAATAATGTTAACTAACATACCTTCTAATTCAGAATACCTAGATCATGGTGATCCAATTGTAGAATGCTCAGAATGTCATGCATTATTATGGAGAGATGAGAGTATGAGAGGTTCTAAGGAACTACTCACGGATTCATTTGCTCTATGCTGCATGAGAGGGAAAGTCCAACTTCCAGTCGCATTAAAACCCCCTCCACCATTGCTAATGAAACTTACAAAAAACGAACATATCCGAAAAGCAAAGGGTTTTTAGAGAATATAAGACGTTACAACTCGATGTTTGCATTCACATCTCTTGGTGGAAATATTGACCACTCTATTAACAATGGTCGTGGACCCTATTGTTTCAGGTTACACGGAGAAAATTACCACGTATTTGGTCAGTTGTTGCCAAAAAGTAATGACAAACCGAAGTTTGCTCAATTGTACATATTTGATACAAGAAACGAAATCCAAAACAGAATAAATGTTGTCAGGTATTTTACAAGACAATTACATATCGTAACAAAACATTATGTTATTTTCGTGTGACATCTTATCTAAAATTTTTTATTAATATTATATAACTTTAACAGTGATGGACCATCAACATCCTCATACACACAAGAAATTGACTACCAACTAACAAAGGAATTGAAATGTATGCTTGATCAAGAGAATCCATTGGTTGAGCAGTTCCGTATGGCCGGCCAACGTCTAACAACAGCAGATGATGACGAGAATATAAAACTAAGGCTAATTGGAAAGAGAGCTCATGATGGTAGGCAGTATAACCTTCCATCTTCAGCCGAGGTTGCGGCGCTCATCGTTGGTGATTTTGATTCTTTAAGCAACAAAAGAGACATTATCCTCCACCTACATACCGGTGGTATGAAACGAATTAGTGAACTGCATGTCTCTTACCTTCCTCTTCAGTATCCGCTATTGTTTCCCTATGCAGAGGATGGATATAGAACTGATATATACCATAGAGGTGTTACCGACTATACTCCTACAAACAAACGCTCCAGGGTAACTATGCGTGAGTGGTTTGCATACCAGATACAAGATAGGCCAGGAGTTTATTCAATGATTCTAAACTCAAGAAGGTTGTTCCAGCAATTTCTGGTTGATGGATATACAATGGTTGAGTCTGAAAGAATGACTTATCATCGAAAAAAGCAAACAAAGTTGAGGAGCGAAACATACACTAGGTTGGCTAGCCTTGCAAGCATGTCAAATCAACCTTTCGTTCTGCGTGGAAAAAAGGTTATACTATCTTCTTCGTTCACCGAAAGTCCGAGATATATGTTACAGAATTATCTTGATGCTATGTCAATTTGCAAAGCTTATGGATTTCCTGATCTATTCATTACATTTACGTGTAACCCAAGTTGGCCTGAAATTACACGATATATGGAGGTTAAAGGTTTGAAAGTAGAAGATCGCCCAGATGCTACAACCAGGGTCTTCAAAATTAAATTGGACAACCTCATGAGAGATTTCAAAGATAGGCGCACGTTTGGGAATGTAAAAGGAGGTTAGAAAATTGCACATCAAACCATTTAATAAAAATATACAAATTGTGGTCAGTTTTTTCCATATGTATCCCATTTTTTCAATTATGAACCTTTAATAATGCTTATTGTTTATTAAAATGCAGAGTTGTACACTGTTGAATTTCAGAAGCGTGGACTACCGCATGCTCATATTTGTTTATGGTTGGAGGCAGCCGATAAATTAAGGACACCAGAACAGATTGATAACTACATATCTGCTGAAATCCCAAACAAGGACGCTGATCCAGAATTGTATCAACTGGTAACCGAAAACATGATGCATGGCCCATGTGGTCTTGAGCATCAAAATTGTCCGTGTATGGTTGGAAACAGATGCACGAAAAAATTTCCAAAAAACTTCAACGAGTCCACTTTCATTGATGAAAATGGATTTGCTATATATAAGAGACCAGACAACGGAAGGACAGTAAAGAAGAGTGGAGCTGATTTGCACAACGGTTATGTTGTTCCATACAATCCAGGTTTATTGAAACGATATCAAGCTCATATAAACGTAGAGTATTGCAATCAGTTTGGTTCTATAAAGTACCTCTTCAAATATATAAACAAAGGTCCTGACAGAGTCACAGCTGCTGTTGAGGATCAAGAAGTTGATGAGATTAAAGATTACTTAGACTGCCGCTATTTATCCTCATGCGAATCGACTTGGAGGATTTTTCAATTTGACATACACCACCGAAATCCACCTGTTGAAAGCCTTCCATTTCACCTTCCAAATGAGCAGTCGGTGCTTTTTGATGAGACTGAAAGTATTGACTACGTATTAGAAAAAGATTCAAACCACACGTCGAAGTTTTTGCAATGGATGGAACGTAACAAGACAGATGAGAATGCTAGAAAGTTGCTTTATGTAGACTTTCCTAAAGAATATGTTTGGAAGAATCAAGAGCGTATATGGGAACGTAGGCAAAAGGGTACTTCAATAGGCCGCATACATCAGTGTCCACCTTCTTGGGGCGAAATGTTTTACCTTCGTATACTCTTAAATAAAATTCCAGGTGTACAAAAATGGGACGACCTAAAAATGTACGACGACGTGTTGTACCCAACTTACCGAGACACTTGCTACGCACGTGGTTTGTTGCAGGAAGACAAAGAGTACATCGATGGGATTATAGAGGCAAGCCATTGGGGAATGGGAAACTATCTGAGATCATTCTTCGTAATGCTCATCATGACAGATAGTATGTCACGGCCTGATGTCGTTTATGATAAGACGTGGCATCTATTGGCTGAAGATGTGCAGCATGTGGAACGTAGAAAGAGGAATGACCCAGGTATTAATATAATTTCTTTTTATACCCGCTGCAATATTATATTGTTAAATTTCTTACAACCATTATTGTTTTTTAAAAATTACGTTTGTATAATTTGTATTCTACTTCTTATCAGATTTGGAGTTAACCGACGAACAAAGGTACAACATTTGCCTTACTTACATCGAGCACATGTTAAGGTGCAACAACAGGTCATTAAGGTCGATTGCGAACATGCCTTATCCTAATGAAATGTATACAATGGATGGGTACAACAGATTGGTTAACGATGAACTGAAATACAACAGGCCTGAATTGGCCGAGTTGCACCTAAAAATGTACCGGACCCTAACTGATGAGCAAAAGTGTATATACGCTAACATATTGGATGTTGTGCAACAAGATAAAGGTGGTATGTTTTTTGTTTACGGTTACAGAGGCACAGGTAAAACATACCTGTATAAAACAATGACAGCTGCATTACGTTCTGAAGGAAGCATTGTGTTGAACGTTGCATCCAGCGGTATTGCAGCCCTTCTTTTAGATGGAGGCAGAACAGCCCATTCTAGATTTGCAATACCAATAAATGTTAATGAGGAGTCAATGTGTTCCATCAGCGCGGACAGTGATTTGGCTGACTTATTACGCCAGACCAAACTCATTATATGGGACGAGGCACCAATGGTTCATAGGCATTGTTTTGAAGCTTTCGACCGGACTATGCGCGATATATGTAGAACAGACATGAATGAAGCTTCTGACAGAGTATTTGGAGGTAAATTTTACTTGTCAATAATTTAAAAAGTTACATTTACATACACTTTTTTTTCTATTCATGAGTTACATATACTGAAGAAACAAAATCATATTCTCAGGTAAGGTCGTCGTTTTTGGTGGTGATTTCCGACAAATTTTACCAGTCATTCCAAATGGTACAAGGCAAGACGTTGTGCATGCAACAATCAACGCATCTTATCTTTGGCCGCATTGTACTGTAATGAAGCTCACAGTTAATATGCGTTTGACAGTTGGATCAAATGCCAACGATATAGATGAAATTAGGGAATTTGCCGATTGGATACTTGCTATTGGTAATGGTGTAATTGGAGGAAAAAATGATGGTGAGGCCACAGTTGAATTTCCAGACGATATGCTCATACCAGATTCAGAAGACCATGTTGGATCAATAATTGGAGAGACATACCCTGATTTGAAAAAAAAACTTATTGAATGCTGCTTATTTACAATAAAGAGCAATATTAGCACCAACGCACGAGATGGTTGATTCAATCAACAAATCTATGCTGGACCTATTAGATGGAGAGGTGAAAGTCTACTTAAGTTCAGACAGCGTCTCACCAGCCGATGACGATTCGGATTTTTTTGAACACGCCTACACACCAGAGTTCTTAAACAGTATTCGAATGTCTGTCGTTCCTAATCATGAGCTTCATTTGAAAATAGGAACTCCTGTTATGCTGATGAGGAACATTGATCAGACGGCTGGGTTGTGCAATGGTACAAGACTGCAGATACTTCGTTTGGGTACTCATGTTATAGAGGCAAAAATTATATCAGGAGGTCAATTAGGTACCATATGTGCAATTCCACGTATGGTTATCTCTCCAAGTGACAACAAAATGCCTTTTAAACTGAATAGAAGACAGTTTCCTGTTCAAGTTTGTTTCGGAATGACGATAAACAAGAGTCAGGGACAAACATTGTCACATGTTGGATTGTATTTAGAAAAACTTGTCTTCTCTCACGGCCAATTGTATGTTGCGGTTTCACGAGTAAAGAACAAGAGAGGGTTAAAGGTATTGTGCTGCGACACCGACGGATTCTACAGCAACAGTACAACAAATGTTGTATTCAAAGAGGTCCTACACAAGCTTTGATCTTCACTCATTAATATTGTTCTTTTACTGTAACAATAAAATCTCATGAATATTAACTTCACCTCTTTTATTTTCCACTCTATAGATGCCTGTCAATTTTTCATTTTTTTTACATCTTAAATTTGTTGTTCGTATACTATCGTATTTGGCTTATTTCAAAATATTGTATTATCGAAGTTGTGTTTCATCAATACTAACCAAGCACATTTTATGTAATCATATAAGCCTGATTTGCAAACTTAGATTTACATTTTGGCTTAAAAACATAGTCCATTGTGTGCCTTAACAAAAAAAATAATACAATCTAATAAAACTTTTGGAAATTTTATCTTCTTAAAAAAAGAAGAAAACAGAAGAAAAAAAATGTGTAATTAAACTTTGTGTAGTCTTCCATCATCCACAATTACTTCATATATTTTAGGAAATCATCCCAAGGTTGTTGAGAGAAATATTGAAATTCAAATAACAAGATATCATTTGCCATATAATTTATTGGTCATTAATATATAAATATTTTGAAAATGCACTACAAAAATACACTCACCAAAAAACTGTATATAAACTCCTACTAATATTTAGAGCTAATCGTTTTTTTTTATTCATTTTCTAGAGATGTCAAACACCGGATCACCAAAGGTATAAATGTTGTTTTGCATTTTGTTTTTCCAATTGTAAGTATTTGCTTTTTGTTATAGGGTTTATATATATATATTATATATATATATATATATATATATATATATATATATATATATATATATATATATATATATATATATATATATATATATATATATATTTTAAAACGTACCATATATTGAACCTTGCAGAAATCCAACGAAGATAGCATTCATTGTTCATCAACAACTAATGATGTTGTTAAAAATGATATATCCGTTATTGATATATCATCTGACGATGAAATGGTATGGTTAGCAAATGTTCTTTTTTCTTTAAACAAATATGTATATTATAGTTACAAGGTGTTGTTTAAATAATCATTTTCAGGCTCTTAAAAAAACAAAAAAACGTAGAAGATTAACCAAAAATGTAGAGGTTGTAAAAAGCAATTTGATCGTTCTTAGTTCGTCAGATGATGACAAGGAAGCAAATGTTTCGGATACAATAACATTTGAAGATCAAACTCATAAGATTGGAAAAATGGTATGAAGTATACTCAATGATTAATATTTTTTGTGTGTATACTAAAAACTATATACGACATAATAGTTTTATTTTTATTTTTTTTGTTTTCAAACGTAGGTTACTGACGATGAAGAAACTACTCCTACAAAAATTAATCACAAAAACTATTCTCTCATTCATGAGGAAACTGATGAGGATCTTGATAAACAAATAATCCAAGTGAAGATGGTGTGTGGGTTAATATCAATGATCTTCCAAATGGTTTTGATGGTTTAGAAAATGTTAACAAATTCATTGATGATGAAGCCGAAGAGGATTTACAATATTCTGACCTCTATAGCGACCGATCAGTTGATGATGGAGATGATTTGGACGGTTTCATTGATGACGATACTCAAGATTCTGATGGTACCGATGTTGATTATGATACCGATGATGATTTTTGATGGTCAAGAATGCTATTCAAATAGCTTCATGTGCACCTAATGAATAAAATATGTTTCCAACAACGTTAGCAGTTTATGTCGAAGTTTTTTATAATTTAAGTTTTTGTTTCTATCTTTTTTATACCTCCTAAGATTTGTTGTTACATTTCGTACCGAATATTATGAAACTGCTCAATAAAATGTTTGTCATTTATGCTTCATCGTTACTGTATATATGGTTTACATCATCTGCATATTCTTGTGCGCTTTCTTAAACGCGATTGTCTATGTTGAAACGTATACGTTTTTACAATGCTGCAAAGCATATTTTGTTTACACAAAGCAATAAGAAAAAAAACCTGGATTATCAAAGCAATTAAAAACCATACCATTAAAAACCACAACCATTAAACATTCATTGTCCTACAGCAGCATAAGTTGTTAAACATTAGACCATTACCAGAACTTTGTCCCTAATACATTTTCATTACATATTAAACTTTAAAGTGGACATCCCGAACCAAAAGGACTTACCATAATACATCATAAACAACATGTTTCAAAAGATCAACAACTGTTTATCAAAAGACGAGAAACACACAAACCCACTGTAACAGAGGAACCTGGAGTATCAGCAGACATGGAACACAGGGATTTGTTCATCAAGATCGACGTCATTAAGAAAATGCATCAACCGGAACCTCATTACTTTGTTGTATGCAAAAGAGCATTCTCTTGCAAACTCTTTCCACTTCCCGTACACTACAATGTGGGTCGTCCTACCCGGTTTCTCCCACTGTGCGGCACCATCTTCAGTCCCATCGTCTTTTGATAATCTTGGTGCTTGAACACAGCACGATGATACCTGTCCATATTGTGTTCCTCACAGAAATTTGCCGGTATTGTCTGCACCAAGATGTTTAAGTTGTTATTTCTTATTAGATAATTATATGCAAAACATTATGCAGTACAATAATATAAAATTGAATTGTCGATACCAATCTTTGTTTGTCCACAGTCAATGCGTACGGCGTATAGAACGTATCATCGTCTTCTTCATAATGATCCCTGTGCCAGTCCCATTGACATATATGTTTCAATCGATCATCATCTGCAAGTGACAAATCTAATTTAAATTTACACATACCTTACTTAACGCCAAATAAAATGTGTATATGTCATTGTGTTACAAAGTATGCTTATATCAGATAATTCAAACTTCAAACCTAATCAGTTGTATAACTTACTAAGTTCATGATATTCCAATGGAAGCTGAGCTTTTTTCAAACGACTTGCACCATGAAAAATGACCTCTGTGTGTGCCGCTCCTTCACCATTGACTGCCATTAAGAACATCCGACCAAAAGGTTTTTTTGCAAACACTATTGTCATTCCCATTTCAAGCTCTAGAGTCTCAACAATAGTGTTCCATGAACCACTGTCTACTTCAAACATGCCCCCATTAACACGTTGCAGACGCACAGGCAACAGATTCCCATTAGCCACAACAAACAATTCTTCGTTTTGCGATACTCCATTCAAGAAGGATGCATCGATTGTCTACAAGTAAAGTAATAGACAATAATGATTTTTTGTGAACAAAACAACAATTTTATATAAAACACATTGCCTCATTTAATGCACATTAAAATACGTTAATATGGGTTACCTGTGGTACATTTGGGTATGTGTGATGACGTGTCATAAACCTCGCCATCCTTCCAGTCACTATATCATAACCACCATAATCTATTCCTCTAGCATTATATCCTGCTACATAAAAGGAGTCCTGTCCTTCCTCAAAAAAATGCAACACCCTAGCTCCATCATCAAAATGTCCCAAAAAAAACTCCTTCCACTTATCACCATGAACTTCTATTGTGCCGTCCCTTCTTAATCTTAAATCTACCCTGAATTTATATCCTTCGTGACCAGTTAAATAAAGATGGGGATTCCCATTGTACCCTTCTCTAAGGTAAACAGAGGGTAGTATCTTCAAACATGTTGCAAAAATATTAGTTTTACCAAGTATAGTAACATTACCTTTGTCCTACATCTTAAATTGAAACTATGAATTACCTGTGAATATTCATAACTGTCGTGTTTTATGGTTACCAAAAACTCCATAGTCGTCATAACACTAACAAAGTAATACTATACGTGTCAGAATACACATAAATCTAACAACATTAGATAATATTTGTATGATATTCAAATATACTCTGTATTTTTGGTTTTTATAAACCCCTTAACATATATACCTAAATGATCAACATGAAAATTCATAATTCACAATTTTTCTTTAACAAGCAAATCTAAACTACTTATATACCTCCAAATGAACACTCAACTTCAATTTCTCCACATTTTTTTAAAAAATAAATAACTAACTACAACTTCATGATGTATCATAGTTACCAGACTGAATAAGTAAATCATAAGCTCCAAATATTGCAAAAATGAAAGCATAATTTAACAAGATCGTTCAAAGTATTTATGCAATTACACATTCTTCTTAATAATTGAATCAGTAAGTAACAAGGTAAGTGGATCATTAGATAATAGATCATCTAAACACATGCATAACATTAAAAAAAAAAAAAAAAAAAAAAAAAAAAAAAAAAAAAAAAAAAGCGTACCTGGAAATTTCTTGAAGCCGATCAAGAAGATCTAACACTGTAGAAGAAGTTCTAATGTTGCATCGAGCTATGTGTGAGCAGTTTATGTGTTTAATGCTTGCAGTCAAGTTGCTATAGTTTTGATCATTACACTATTGAATACTACAACTCTATTTTTTTTTTATAAAACCTCTTTTACTCTTTTACTAATCCATCTACAAATGGTTATAGGTAAATAATATAAGTATATGTAAAATGCTAAGCCACATAACTAAACCTTATAATCGACTAAAACGTATAATGAGTCAAACCATCTAACAGGTATAGTTATCTAACTAAAAAAAAACGGCACATGCCTTTTTAGTTTACTTAAACCACCAAAACATTAGTTTCAAAATAATTATTGAAAGTTTATAAAAAGGACTAAATTGTTTCCTCACAGTAACCAACCACGTGAAGTATGATTTGTTACCGGTCGTATACATGCGCAATGAGTAAACAAGAGTAGATCATATTTTTCAACGTCAGGCGCATACAATTTTTTCCATTGTTATACAAACAATTTTTTTAACCTTACCAAATCATTTTAACAATAAAATGTACGTCAACAACTTTAGCAAAATCTTTACCATATTGAATAAAGAACCTCGAATGCTCAAATGTACGACAACAAACTTAGCTAAATTGTATCGCGGACAATTGTATGTTCCGCTTTAAACAGTAAATAACAATATATGGTTAAAGATATTGTGATCATACACCGATTCAAAATCCACACCAACAGTACATGAAATGTTTTATTTAAAAGAAGTCACAAACAATATTTGATTTACATTTTTTTTTCTTCTTCTAATATTCTAATTAAATGTCATCAACATCAATTTTAGCTCTATTGTTTTTCTATGTATAAATGCGTATGAACTGTTCATTTTTTTACCTCTTCACATTATAGTTTATATAATTCACAAGTACCATACTCTACACATAATTTTAATACTTAAGGATAAAGTTGAACAAATGAATTCCTAAAATAATTTGATAATTTTTGTTATGAAAAGACATTCAATGGTAATTTTTTTGTCTATATTTTTATGATTTATATTTATACACTTTTGATTTCCCTAATAATGAACATGTACATTCTATAGAATATATATAATTCTATCATTTCTAAAAACATTAAAAAAAATCTACACAAGTAAAGCTTAAATAAAAATAAGTTTTAAAGCATTCGCAACGTAAATATACAGTATCATATGGAATCAATTAAGTGACTAAAGGTAAATAAAATTTTATCTATATAATTGATATTTCTTTATCATTATCATACCTATAAAATTAAAAAACAATGCTTCTATATTCTTACAAAAAATGTATTTTCGTTTTTCATACCATAAGTGTATAAATTCAAAACCATGCTAATAAAATTTTATTAAAACAATAAATGCATACTTGATATTATTGAAATAACATTAAACATGTTAAGGAAAGGATTACCAATCTTTAATTAAATTCTAACAAATTCCTATAATTTAGAATGATTAATATGTAAACATTTAATTTTTGAATTTGAAACATCAGCATTATCAAATCCTTGATATACGTAGAAATGATTCATTGCCTTATTTTTCTCCATATAACTTATTATACGTGATATCATTTCACATTCTAGAAACAAATTATACTTTCATAAGCCTGCAAATCATGGATTCGTCAATGAAGGAAAACCAGCAACATGAAGAAAACCATGCCCAGTAAGTTTAAAAAGCTTTATTTCATACGCTTCATGCTCTGTTTCATTAGTTTTGCCATGCATGAAAGAACATCTTTATTTTACAGGAAGCAAGAAGACTCGCCAAAGGAATTGTCTACTAAAGAATCTGTTGGATCAACAGGTTAAATTAAACTGTTGTATCCATACTAATTATAACAGATAGTGTGTAAATCCATGTGGAGTTATATCATAATATTGTGTAATGATATAACCTGTCGATTACTCATCTTTAAATTATGTTGATCTTTGCTAGATGGAATACATGGTGATGGAAAAGATGAAGCAATGAGTTCAAAAAAACATCCGGCACACTGGTACTTTAAAAAGCTAGCACAATTGAGGAAAAAAAAGTGGGACAAGTTTGAAAGGATGAACAAGAAACTAAACTCAAAAAAATATAAACTCAGCAGGCTTCAGGCAGCCCGAAGAAGGTACAAACAAATGGAGGTTGAGGAAGACCAAGTTGTTTCCGACGAAGAGGAACCGGAAACAATAGATTACGACAACCTCCATTTGGCATACGATCAAGAGAAAACTCACACGTTTAATTGTTAACTTTATCTTCTTTTGATCTGTTTATGTTTATGTAATTTTTATAATGAACAGTATGGTTTCTTTTCCACAGAATTGTCCATTTGCTTCATTTTTATACATATTACAATTCCAATAACTTACACCACCAAATTGTCCATAAGCACAAACAAATAAACTTCCTTGATAACATCTTTAGATGACTTTAGATGAATTTACACCACCAAATATGTAACCACACACACCCTATTAAGTAATACATAAAACAGTGTAGAGTCAGCCCACACTCTTTGTAACTCATTTTGACCCAGATGCACAGATTATATGACCTTAAACAATTTTACATATTCCATTCTAAATGGTAGTAAGTCCATATATAAAGCCCAAAACAAGCCCAAAACTTATTAAGCCTCAATGGATTGTACAAGTTTATTAGGCATTTTTTTAATAATTAAAAACCCAATAAGCTACAATTAAGCTCTTTTCAGATTATAAGCATTTTTTTAGAATGTTGATTAAGCTGTTTGAAGCTTATAAAAGTATCGCAAAAAATTATCAAACGTTTTATGATGTTTGGACTTAATATGCATATTATGTAACAAAATTATATATATATATAAATTAAAAGTGTTTAACAATATATTACATGAGACTCGCCCGGCCTGGAGGCCGGGTCATGAAAGCTAGTATATATATATATATATATATATATATATATATATATATATATATATATATATATATATATATATATATATATATATATATATATATATATATATATATAACAAGCTTGGTTTATCTATTTTGATTGTTCGTTTCCTCTGTGGTTGACACCTTCATTCTATAATCGAGATCTCGTTTGTCGTCATCTTCTTGTGATGCAGATAAATGGCACCCAAGCAAAAGTCAACCAGAGTCACACGAGGATGAACTGCTAACACACCTGCCCCAGCAAGAGCAGTGCGAGGCAGGACTGCTGAGAATGCCACCCCAGCAAGAGCCGCACAAGGAAGAGTTGCTGAGAACGCCACCCCAACCAGGGTCGCGGCAAACCCACCTGTTGTGAACCAAGCAACTCTATATCAGCTCATCAATGATCGTCTAACCGCCGCACTCGCAGCCGCAAACAACTCAACCACCCACACCAGAACGTCAAGGCCAGTGACCAACAGTCGTGGCTGCACTTACTATGAATTCCGAAAGATCATGGTTGGAGGTTTCAGAGGAACAGAGGGAGTCGTTGGCCTGACTAGGTGGATTGAAAAGCTGGAGATCGTGTTTTGCATCAGTGGTTGTAACGATGATGACAGGGTTAAGTATGCATCTTTCACTTTCATGGATTCCGCTTTGACCTGGTGGAACAACTACATGAAATCTGCCAATATGGATGTTGCTTATGCTATGCCGTGGAATGACTTCAAGGGGTTAGTGCTTAGGATGTATTGCCCACGAAATGAGGTCAAGAAGTTGGAGATAGAATTTTGGAACTTGAAGGTGGTGAATAACAACATGGCTGCTTACAACCAGATATTGCAGGAACTGGCTTTGCTATGTCCTGAGATGGTTCAGACTGAGACGCAATTGATTAAGAGGTATATAGGAGGTTTGCCAAAGTCAATAAGAGGAGATGTGACTACCTCAAGGGCTGCAGATCTCCATGAGACCATGGAAATAACCAACAAGTTGATAGACCAGGAATTGGAGGATGTCCCAGAAAAAAGTGCTGATAATAATAGAAAGTGGGAAGACCACTCGAAGGGTAGCAACAGTAACGCTCAAAACAAAAGGCAGGAAGTGGAAAAAGCTTATGCAGCAGGTTCAGGTGATAAGAGTGGGTATGCTAGGAATGCACCCCTTTGTAACCACTGTAAGCTACACCACAAGGGACAGTGCACGGTAAAGTGTCACAACTGCCAGAGAGTGGGACATTTGGCCAAGAATTGCAGGTCAAGACCCCTAGCCACCTCTCAAGCAGCACCACCCAACAACCGCAGGGCGAAAGTCACATGCTATGGATGTAGTTAGAAAGGTCATTACCGTAACGAGTGCAAAAAACCCAGAAACCCGAGAAATGGTGGTGGTCATGGTAACCAGAGAGCAGCAGTTAACAATGGCAACCAGGGCAATGGAGGAGGAGCCCGTGGGAGAGTTTATGCTGTGGGTAGAAGGGAGTTCCAGGATGACCCGAACATGGTGGCGGGTATGTTTATTTTAAATAATCACTATGCATCAATATTATTCGATACGGGAGCAGATAGAAGTTTTGTGTCGACTGCTTTTAGTTCTTTAATTGATATTGATCCAACCACCTTAGATAATGCCTTCGATGTAGAATTAGCTAACGGGAATT
This sequence comes from Artemisia tridentata subsp. tridentata, assembly GCA_021014915.2. Taxonomy (NCBI): domain Eukaryota; kingdom Viridiplantae; phylum Streptophyta; class Magnoliopsida; order Asterales; family Asteraceae; genus Artemisia; species Artemisia tridentata. The sequence goes on along the minus strand of CP139505.1, from coordinate 397,696,484 downwards.
TAGAAAGGGTAGATAACATTATAATAGGTTGCACTCTAAAGTTGCAAAACTACCCATTCAACATCGATCTCATGCCAGTAGAGTTGGGTGGTTTTGACGTCATCATAGGGATGTATTGGCTATCAAAATATCATGTCGTCATCATCTATGATGAAAAGATCGTCAGAGTACCCTACGGGAATGAGTTTCTAATAATAGAAGGAGATCGGAGCGATCGTGCACGCACGTCAAGATTAAGCATCATCTCATGTACGAAGGTGCAGAAGTGCATCGAGAAAGGATGCCACCTCTTTCTGGCTCATGTTACGGAGAAGAAAGAGAAGGAGCCCGGAGAGAAACAATTTAAAGACGTGCCAATCGTGAGGGATTTCCCGGAAGTTTCTCCAGAAGACCTACCTGGACTCCCACCAGCCAGACAGATCGAATTTCAAATCAATTTAGTGCCAGGAGTCGCGTTTGTAGCGCGAGCACCTTATCGGTTAGCACCAACAGAGTTACAGGAGTTGTCTGATAAGTTAGTTGAACTATCAGGGAAAGTTTTTATCAGACCGAGTTCTTCACCTTGGGGAGCTCCGGTTCTGTTTGTTAAGAACAAGGATGGATCTTTCAGGATGTGTATCGACTACTGGGAGCTGAATAAGCTAAACATCAAGAATCGATACCCACTCTCGAGAATTGACGACCTATTCGATCAACTACAAGGATTATCGGTTTACTCTAAGATTGACCTGAGATCAGGATATCATCAACTCCGAGTCCGGGAAGAGGATATCCCAAAGACTGCATTCAAAACTCGATATGGCCATTATGAATTCCAAGTTATGCCTTTCGGCTTGACTAACGCACCAGCCGTATTCATGGACCTCATGAATCGGGTGTGTAAGCCGTACTTGGATAAATTCGTGATCGTGTTCATTAATGACATCCTAATATATTCTAAGAATGAGAAAGAGCATGAGGAACACCTCAAGCTAATCTTGGAATTATTGAAGAAGGAGGAGTTATATGTCAAGTTTTCGAAGTGTAAATTCTGGATATCAACTGTGCAGTTTCTGGGCCACGTGATCGATAGTCAAGGCATTCACATGGATCCCGCAAAGATCGAGTAATAAAGGATTGGGCGACACCCACAACACCCACCGAAATACGCCAATTCTTAGGACTTTCCGGTTATTACCGAAGGTTCATTGAAGGTTTCTCCAAGATAGTGAAGCCTTTGACTAAACTGACACAGAAGAATATGAAATATGACTGGGGAGATAAGGAGGAAGAAGCTTTTCAACTCCTTAAGGAAAAATTGTGTAGTGCACGTATTTTAGCCTTACCTGAAGCTAGTGAAGACTTTGTTGTTTATTGTGACGCTTCACATAAAGGTTTAAGAGCCGTGTTAATGCAGAGAGAGAAGGTGATAGCGTATGCCTCCAGACAACCGAAAACCCATGAGATGAACTACACAACTCATGACCTAGAGTTAGGCTCAGTTGTTTTTGCACTTAGAATTTGGAGACACTATCTCTATGGCACAAAGTATGTGGTGTATACCAACCATAAAAGCCTACAACACATCTTGAACCAGAAGGAGCTGAACATGAGACAGCGCCAATGGTTGGAATTGCTTAGCGACTACGATTGTGAGATCCGTTACCACCCAGGCAAGGAAAAGTGGTTGCCAATGCCCTCAGCAGAAAAGAGCGGATCAAACCTCTCAAATTCAGATCGTTAGGAATGACGACTAGTTCACCGCTTCCAAAAAAAATTTTGAGGCTCTGGTCGAGGCACTCAAGGAAGAGAACCAACCGCGTGAGTAGATTTACGAAATGCCAGAGAGTGAGAATGGCTTCGTAAAGAGATCCGATGGAGCTTTGTGTTATGGGGACAGAAGTTGGATCGCCAAAAGTTTGGGCTGAAGTCGGAGAAAGCCAACTTACCGGACCAGACCTAGTCCACGAGACTACCCAGAAAATTGTCCAGATCAAGAGTAGAATGCAAGTGGCTCGTGACTGTCAAAAGAGCTATGCCGACAGGAGGCGAAAACCCCTTGAGTTCCAAGCGGGTGATAAAGTGATGTTAAAGGTCTTGCCATGGAAAGGCGTGATAAGATTTGGTAAACGTGGGAAGTTGAACCCTCGTTATATTTAACCTTTTGAGATTCCTGCCAGGATCGGTCTGGTAGCCTACCGAATCGAATTGCCGTCCGAACTTAGCGCTGTGTATGACGTTTTTCATGTCAGGAACTTGAAAGAGTGCTTATCTGACGATAATGTTGCCATTCCCTTAGATGAGATTCAGCTTGATGAGAAACTGAATTCCTTCGAGGAACCAATTGAAATCATGGATCGGGAAGTTAAAAAACTAAAACAGAGTTGTATCCCAATTGTGATGGTTGATTGGAACTCTCGCAGAGGTCCCGAGTACACTTGGGAGCAAGATGATGAAATCAAGCGAAAGTATCCTCATCTCTTTCTGAATTCATCGAGTAACGCGAATTGAAATCCGTGACGGATTTTCCCATTAGCTGGGGAGACTGTGACAAATGGTAATTTTCACACTTTAAGTTAATAATAAATATCTATTATTATTTTTAAGCAGAGCATTTCTATGCGTAATTGCATGTTTCTGAGCATTTTTGAGAGCTGTCCCGCATCTGTACAGTCACTACTGAAAAAGTTTATTTTTGTCAGTAAGCATAAATTATTCTATTTCTGATAGTTACTGACAAGTTTCGTAATTAACTGAGAAGCTTTCTTGTATTTACTGAAAAGCAACCCCACACGCGAACCGACAGTACAGTATATATGGTAGCAGTCAAATAAAAACATTTTTGAGAAAATAATAATATTTTATTATTATTCTGACGAAAACATCAATAAAAAACTTTATTTTGCGTGTACGTGTCCATAAAGGTCAAACCGGGACTTTACGGTAACATTTAAGCTTAAACCGACACACGATACACCAACGAGGAGCGAAAATATTTTCCCTCCCCCTTGTTCTTGTTTTCTTGTAACCAAACTCAGCATTGCATCGTTGGACCCTAATTATACAAAGCCTGATCACCTATGTATAATTCGAGTAGGACCATACTATGCTAGGAATGATTGCCTTAAATTTTTATCAAAGTCGAATATTTTATTTCTTTTTTTTCAAGAAACCAGAAACTCACGTGTGTGAGCACATAAAAGTAGTGCAAGTCATGGGCATCTGTACTAGGAAACACCGTAACCAAATAGGCTTTGACGCTAAGATACCACCTAGAACTAGCCTTACTTCATACCACGTCCAAAGCCGAAAGGGCAACTTACACCACTAGCCAACATAAGATGACGCTACCGATTAACATCTCACAGTACACTACCCTTTCCGATTCTGAGACACTGCATCGTCTATCAGACGAATCTTACTGAGCCAACTAACTGACTACTAGTAGCAATCAACACCATCCTTCAAGGTCGTACTCTAGACCTGCAAAACTCCTCGACCAACAGTGACCCTATGCCCACAAAACCTAGAGACTTCGACGTCATCCCCAGTATAGACTCGATGTCGAAATACCACGCTGTAATCACCCACGATGGGAAACTCGTCCGCATACCTTATGGTAATAAGATCCTAACAATACAAGAAGGACCCCTAGACAGAATTAAACAATGAGTGAACCACCAAACATTTAAGGGTCTAGAGACTTACCAAAAGTTGACTCGTAACCCAAAGGAAGCCTTAAGACCATACGGTGCAACCTGAGACCTTATCTTTGGAACAGTTGTTTATCTTTGGAACATTATCTTGGGGATACTAGCTTGGCTAGGACATGAGGTTTTATAGAAACACCATTGTTCACCAAACCAAATCTTAGAAGTGAATCCAGCACCCTATCGACTAGTACCAACGGAATTGCAAGGAATGTCAAACCAGTTGGCTCAACTTTCGGAAAAAGGATTTATTAGACCGAGTTCTTCGCCTTGGGAGCTCCAGTCCTGTTTGTCAAGAAGAAGGATGGATCCTTCAGGATGTGTATCGACTATCAGGAGCTGAATAATCTAACCATCAAGAATCAATACCCACTCCCTCGAATCGACGACCTTTTCGATAGACTTCAAGGTTCACCAGTTTATTCCAAGATTGACCTGAGATCAGGTCATCATCAACTCCGAGTCCAGGAAGAGGATATTCGAAGACTGCATTCAGAACCCGATATGGCCATTACGAATTCCAAGTTATGCCATTCGATTTAACTAACGCACCAACCGTATTCATGGACCTCATGAATCAGGTGTGTAATCCGTACTTGGATAAATTCATAATCATGTTTATTGACGACATCCTGATATATTCTAAGAATGAGAAAGAGCACGAGGAACACCTCAAGCTAATCTTAGAATTATTGAAGAAGGAGGAGTTATATGCCAAGTTTTCGAAGTGTGAACTCTGGATATCAACTGTGCAGTTTCTGGGCCACGTGATTGATAGTCAAGGCATTCACTTGGATCCCGCAAAGATCGAGTCAATAAAGGACTAGGAGACACCCACAACACCACCGAAATATGCCAATTCTTAGGACTTACCGGTTATTAACGAAGGTTCATTGAAGGTTTCTCCAAGATAGTGAAGCCTTTGACTAAACTGACATAGAAGAATGTGAAATATGACTTGGGAGGTAAGGAGGAAGAAGCTTTTCAACTCCTTAAGGAAAAGTTGTGTAGTGCACCTATTTTGGCCTTACTTGAAGGTAGTGAAGACTTTGTTGTTTATTGCGACGCTTCACACAAAGGTTTAGGAGCCGTGTTAATGCAGAGAGAGAAGGTGATAGCATATGCTTCTCGACAACTGAAAACCCATGAGAAGAACTACACAACCCATGACCTAGAGTTAGGATCAGTTGTGTTTGCACTTAGAATTTGGAGACACTATCTCTATGGCACGAAGTGTGTGGTGTATACCGACCACAAAAGCCTACAACACATCTTGAACCAGAAGGAGCTGAACATGAGACAGCGCCGATGGTTGGAATTGCTTAGCGACTATGATTGTGAGATACGTTACCACCTAGAGTGGATCAAACCCCTCAGAGTCAGATCGTTAGGAATGACGATCAGTTCACCGCTTCCAGCGAAAATTCTTGAGGCTCAGGTCGAGGCACTCAAGGAAGAAAACCGACCGCGTGAGAAGATTTACGGAATGCCAGAGAGTGAGAATGGCTTCGTAAAGAGATCCGATGGAGTTTTGTGTTATGGGGACAGGAGTTGGATCCCGCTATACAGAGGAATTCGTGATTTGATCATGCACGAATCCCACAAATCCAAATACTCCATCCATCCAGGATCCGACAAGATGTACTTGGATTTGAAGAAGCTATACTGGTGGCCAAACATGAAGGCCGATATAGCTGAGTACGTGAGTAAATGTTTAACGTGTTCGAAATTCAAGACTGAACACCAGAGACCATTCGGTCTACTTGTACAACCTGAAACCCCAGAATGGAAATGGGAGCGCATCACTATAGATTTTTGTGTAATAAAATTACGAGTCACGAAATATGACTGATTACTTTGTTAAAAAAATGACTAATTACTGAAAGTATCTTGTAAGATCGTACTTCATAAGAGCACTTCGCAAAATAAAAGTCGGATTGTAAATAACACACTATCGGACTGAGATTGTAAGATTGTAGGATTGGTATCGATACCAATCCTACATTAAAGCTAAAATTTTGTTACTGAACAAGCTTTTTTTGAAAAAATTGTCCCCATTCTCCAAAATTTGACCTAATGTTATTCTTATCTATAGTCTTGTAACAACATATTTATCTTTAACGAAATGTAAAAAACCTAAGATTAAATTAGTATCCTGAAGTAAACATGAAAGTTGAAATCATAAGGCTGCATGTAGTAAGGCGACTAAGTTCCCCCATTTTTCTCTGCCACTTCAGCTTTCTCTCTCCAGCGACCTACAGGCGATTAGGTGCCCCAGTAAAGACGACCAAGTTCAATTTTTTTTTTTTTTTTTTTTTTTTTTTTTTTACATTTTTAAAAATGTAAAAATGCATGCAAATCATGCAACGTGTCCATAATCATGCAATAATAACAATAATAATAACACATTCCATATAACAATAATAATCATGCAACGTGTCGATAAACATGCATGCAAATCATGCAACTTGTAACAAACTTTACATATAATAATATGTTAACCAATTCACAAGTTAGGACTTAATGAGAGAGAAATTTATATCTTCTTCTTCTTCAACGACTTCCTTGTCTTCTTGATCTGCTCCATTTCTACCAACTGTTCCATGCAAGAATCTTGCCATATTTACTTTGCAAGAAGCAAGAAGCTTTCCATATTGCAAAAGAGAAAAGAAATAAACGATATGCAGCCTTTTCAAATCGATCGTGTGAGTGACCAACATCAAAGTGATCGAGTGAGGTGACCAAGTTCTGCAGTAAGGGGATCGATCCCGATACTCGATCGAGTAAGGGTCGATCGACCTTATTGCATATAGCCTAATAGGTGGTGGTGAATAGTTTGAAAAAATAAGCAGACTATGATTTTTTATTTTTTATTTTTGAACAAGCCGAGTATAATTTCAAAGAGGGAAATAAAGTTAAGACACCATTCGAAAACTTAGATTGATGGCTTATGTTTTGGATATTGGGCTTTTGGCATTTAGGCTATGATATTCTTAAAACTTTTACCATTTTATTTGTACGGGCAGTTGCATCTTCTTCTAGATCTAACCTCAATTTGTTTCATCCGCAACCTGATTTTCTCCATCCATAACCCGATTTTCGTCGGCGATAACATGATTTCGTTATCCATAAGCTGATATTCATCTTCCATAATCTAATTATCATCCATATCCAACCAATTGTTTGTTAATTGATAAATTCGGATCCAAAATCTGAGGAAAAAAAACAAAAATTGATCCCTAAATTTGAAAAATTACTATTAGTGACAAAGATTTTTACAATGAAGTTGATAATTATTAAATGCTTTTGGAGTTGATTTGATGATTAATTTTAATAACATGTTTATGTGTGTGTTTGTGTAAGTCAAAACCCTAATTTTCTGGTGGAGAATGAAAAATGATTGGAGATTTGGCTTTACTATATGACGAAATTTCCTGTCAACTGAAAAAATCATATTTCTTTAGAGCCGTTAAATAAAATTGGAATGAAATGTGAGGATTTAATATTTTGATCTTTTGAAGGGAAAAAAATGATATATAATGCTCTCACCTTTGGAGTAGTTTATTTGTTGTAGTATTTCGAGTTTTTTTACTAACTTATGTTTTTTTAAAAACTTATTTACCATTCTATCACTTCTTCGAAAATATTGACTATAGTATTGTTATTTCCTTATTACTTAAATTTTGTCCATTTCTTTAGAATAGATCATAGTCAATAAATGGGAGAGAGTGAAAATCCTTTTAGACTTTTTTTAAACCAGAATCATCCTTAGTGTTTTTTCAACTCATTTTTTACCCATGTATATCATTAATAAATTGATTCACCAAAACTAATTGATTGTCACTATATTTCATGGTGAAAATTATTACTTTATTGTATATCAAATGATGCTTAAAACTATTATAAAACTTGGCAAAAAGTATATTTTTAAAAGTCATCAAACAAAGGAGTAGATTTATGCATAATATCAAGATTGCACACAAAAACAAATTGAAATAGTAAATTGGTTTCAAAACACAAAAACCAAAAGATTCGAAAAACAATTCATGCAAATGATAACATCCAAAATTGTTTGTAGCAACAATTCGTCATCGAATTATCGTGCCTAATGTCATCTTTGTCCATATTTAGTGCTTCAATTTTATCTCCAACTACGTCTCTTTAAAACAGCATCTACTCATCATCAAATCCATCATTGATTTTATTAAAATCAATGCACGACAGTATGTCAAAGTCAACATAACAATCATATCCAAAACGACATTCACATAACCCGTCCTTCTATTTCTTCTTGCAGCAAAACCCATTAAAACAACTAGATAAGCGTATATGTCGTTAATTAACTAAGACCCTTTCCAAGGGTTAACGCAGCCTTGCGTTAAAGGGGGAAATTGTGGACTTTCGAGGCACGTTAACGTGCGTTATCCCTTGGAAGCCTCGGAAGTTAACGCAGCGTTAATGGTCACGTTAAACCCTTAACGCTGCGTTAAGGGTCACGTTAACCCCTTAACGCTACGTTAAGGGGGTGTTTTGTAAAAAAAAAAAAAAAAAAAAAAAAAAAAAAGTTATGTTTTATAAATAAAAAAAAAACTTTAACGTTTTCTAAAGTATCAAATACAAATACATTAAACATAAAATAGAAATACATAAAACATGAAATAGAAATACATTAAACGTCAAATAAAAACTACATTAACATAAACAACGATTGATTAACATAAACAACGAACGATTAACATAAACAACCACAGACTAATGGAAGGTATCATCTGAGTCTGGGTAACCATCTTCAGAGGATTCGGAAGGTGTGAAAAAACCACACTCCCACCTTTGCCTACGTTCTTCATCCTCCCTGGCTTGCCGCTCCAAACGAGCAGCTTCCTCTTCTCTTTCAAGTGCTTCCATTTCCAGGAAGACTTGCATGTCTTGGTCCATTTGGCGAAGTTGTTCCTCAGTTAACCCAAACGGATTTGGGTCTTGGTTGGGAACCGGTGGATTTTGCACCGGTTCATTTTCAGGTTGATTATTCACCGGAAAATTTTCCGGTTGGAAAACCGGAAAGATATGCTCGGGTGGAGTATGGAATTCTTCATTTTGGCGAGGTGGGCTTGGAAACTGTTGGCCAAAATCCTTTTGGCGAGGTGGGCTTGGAAATTGTTGCCCGAAATCTTTTCTGGAAGACATCTTGAATTTGAGATGTTTGGATCTTGAGTATTTGAGAAGTTTGGAATGTGTTTCTGTGTGACATGTGCTTCAGAAGCATGGGTATTTATAGGGTACAAATGCACACGTTTTATTAACGTGACTTTGAATTTTAATTGTTGGGGCTAACCTGCGTTAACGCAGCGTTAATATGTTGTACTTTAGTTTACGTTTGAATTTGAATTTGAATAACCTCCAACGTCTACTTTAACGCAGCATTAATAATCATACGATTACTTTTACCTTGAATATGATTTTTAAAATCAAATTCAAACGGCTAGTTTAACGGCTAATTTCCACTATAAAACCCACTTTCACAACACTTCATTTTCTCACACTAATTTTTACACAAACACTATGGCTAACGAACCAGCAGAGGTGCAAAGGGCTATCCTCACACGATTACGCACTGAACAAGAAAAAGAACTCAAACTGATTAACAGTTTGTTTGGTGAGATAACTCGTATTATGCTACAGATGCATAATCGTGCTCCAGAGATCGAAAGGTTACGTGAGTTGCCTCAAGACCATCCAGCTATCAGGGTCAGGCTAGAAACTCTACAAATAAATTATGAAACAGACCTGGAACTTCATGTTGCTTTGAAGATGGTTAGGGAGCAAGTGTTACAAGTGTGGGAGGAGAAGTCGGATCTTATCGACAATTACAAATCTATATAAAATTTCGTATCATATTTTTATGTTGTAGTTTTTTTTTTTTTTTTTTTTTTTTTTTTTTTTTTTTTTGAATTTCGTTGTTAAATATATTTTTTTTAATTTCATTGTAATTTTTTTTATTAAGTATGTAATGTTATGTTTTAAAAAAAATGAAGTAATTTATAAGTTAGGGGTTGAATTTGAAAATATTTGATATAAAGGTGAGTTAAGGTGTGTTAAAGCTGAGTTATTGTTGGAAGGGTTAAAGCTGAGTTAAGTTAAGATGTGTTAAAGCTGACGTCATAATGCCTTAAAATTTAGAGGTAATTACCATTTTAGTATTTCAAAAAAAACATGGTCCATTTAATAGTCACTCTCAACACCTCTTTCCCATTTTGGTCACGCTCGACTGCTCGACTGCTCGACTCCATTACTTTTGTGCCACGTGTCCTTACAAGTACAATAGTTAGGTGAGAATATTTTATTCATTTTAGCTTAAATGACAAATATACCCTCCTATATTATATTATTATCCTTTTCCCACCTAACCCCACTCACCCACCTAACTCCCCCACCCTCACCACTTTAACAGTCCATCATCACCACCACCACCACCACTGCTCGACCACCACTGCTCAACCACTCAACCACCACTGCTCAACTACTCAACTACTCGACCACCTCAAAATACTCAACTAAACATTCCAAAAAGCATAGCACGTATTTTTATTCTCCACAAAATAAAAACATTTTCCATCTTTACTGCTACAAATAGAAAAGAAAAATTGGAGTAAAAAAAAAGGATAACTAGACTTAAAAAAAAAAAGAAAAATGATGAAAGTGATCCACACCACAACTGCTCTCACATTTTCCATCTTAAGGTGCTGTAAATTGTAAGAGTAGTAGTTGTGTCCATGTGAGCACACTGCCCATGGGTGAAAAGAATGGTCAAAGTCTTGGGAAAGTAACCACAGACAAGATTTCATTTCCATTTTGTCCATACAAAACTAAAACACTTTGCTACGCTTGGATTATACCTTGGAGTCTTCACAAGGTTTTTGGTTTGAAAGATGAACCCAGAAAACCAACCTGCTGCTAGCAATGTGAACCTGCTGCTAGTTATTCTAACCTGCTGCTGGTTATATAACCTGCTGCTAGTTGTTTAATCTGCTGTTACGTTCACTTGTTGCTGCTACTCGATGTTCATGCTACTCGATGTTCATGCTACGATCACTTGTTGCTACGTTCACTTGTTTATTCGGTGTTGTAGCACGAAACAGTTGAACCTGCTGCTAGTTATTCTAACCTGCTGCTGGTTATATAACCTGCTGCTAGTTGTTTAATCTGCTGCTACGTTCACTTGTTGCTGCTACTCGATGTTCATGCTACTCGATGTTCATGCTACGATCACTTGTTGCTACGTTCACTTGTTTATTCGGTGTTGTAGCACGAAACAGTTGAACCTGCTGCTAGTTATTCTAACCTGCTGCTGGTTATATAACCTGCTGCTAGTTGTTTAATCTGCTGCTACGTTCACTTGTTGCTGCTACTCGATGTTCATGCTACTCGATGTTCATGCTACGATCACTTGTTGCTACGTTCACTTGTTTATTCGGTGTTGTAGCACGAAACAGTTTCCATGAGGTAGCAGATGGTACATGTACACGTTCAATGTACATTTACTAACCTGCTGCTAGCATTGTTACTTTTTCTTGACGTTCACAAGCTTCAAGATTGCTCGATATATTCATTCTAATGGTGCCTAGTGAATGGACCGAGATATTATTTATTTGAACATGGGACGGTGAGCATGTGTTAGCATCAACTTTTACAACGAGTTCATCAAGAAAAGAAGTATTAATATTCTCTATTGGCGACAAAAAGTGATACTGTGCTTGTTGACAAAACGCATGTGGAAGCTACAATGCTAACAAGGTATTATTTAATCTCATGCTCGAATATTTAAATGGTTTGGTGGAATCTTGGTGAAGCTTTTCAATGAGTATATTCGATCCATTATTGGTGAGCATATTTAATCTCATGAAAAAATTACACGGATGGTCCTTGTGGTTTACACGGATTTCAAGTTTGGGTGCTATTTCATTTTATTTACGCCAGACATACCTAATTTGGCAAACGTTTCACGAGTTTGGTCCCTATCTTGGATGGGCGTTAACTTTGACGGTTAAGTGTATAAATATTATTTGCCCGTTAGTCCCTCCGTTAGTTTTGTTTGCATCGTTAGTCCTATTTTTTGCATCGTTAGTCCTATATGTTGGTCAAGGGTCAACTCAAATGGTCCATTTAGATATAATTTGACCTGCCATTTCAAGGAGTTTTGGACTGGTTCAAAAATATATAAAAATACCGTTGGACTCGATTTTTCGTTCTTTTTCGTCCGATTCTTTACGTTTTCGTCCGACTTATAACTTTTTCGTCCGATTTTTTACGTTTTCGTCCGATTCTTTACGTTTTCGTCCGATTCTTTATGTTTTCTCCCGAATTTTTACGTTTTTGTCCGAATTTTTACGTTTTCGTCAGAATTTTTACGTTTTCGTCCGATTCTTTACGTTTTCGTCCAAATTTTTACGTTTTCATCCGAATTTTTACGTTTTCGTCCGAATTTTTACGTTTTCGTCTGTTTTTTACGTTTTCGTCCGTTTTTACGTTTTCTTAGGTTTTTTTTACGTTTTCGTCCGTTTTTTTACGTTTTCTTAGCTTTTTTTTATGTTTTCGTCCGATTATTTACGCTCGTCCGATTCTTTAGGTTTTCGTCCGATTCTTTATGTTTTCTTCCGATACTTTACGTTTTCGTCTGTTTTTTACGTTTTGGTCTGAATTTTTACGTTTTCGTATGTCTTTTTACGATTTCGTCCGTTTTTTTACGTTTTCGTCTGTTTTTTAAGGTTTTCATCAGTATTTTTACGTTTTCCTCCGTTTTTTACAAAAAATACTTTTTTTTACAAAAATTACTTTTTTTTAGAAAAAATATTTTTTCTAAAAAAATTAATTTCGAAAAAAAAATTAATTTTTGTAAAAAAATTAATTTCGAAAATAATTTTAAAATTATTTTAGAAAAATTTTAGAAAAATTATTTTTTTCGAAATTAATTTAAAAAAAATTAATTTAAAAAAAAATTAATTTAAAAAAAATTAATTTTAAAAAAATTAAATAAAAAAAAATTATTTAAAAAAAAATTAATTTTATAAAAATTAATTTAAAAAAAATAAGTTAATTTTTTTTTTCGAAATTAATTTTTTTAGAAAAATTAATTTTTTTTTTTTCGAAATTATTTTTTTTAGAAAAACTAATTTTTTTTTTCGAAATTAATTTTTTTACAACGGACGAAATAATTTTTTTACAACGGACGAAAATGTAAAAAACGGACGAAAACGTAAAAATATTGATGAAAACCTTAAAAAACGGACGAAATCGTAAAAAGAAATACGAAAACGTAAAAAAACAGACGAAAATGTAAAGTATCGGAAGAAAACATAAAGAATCGGACGAAAACCTAAAGAATCGGACGAAAACATAAAAAAACCTAAGAAAACGTAAAAAAAGGGACGAAAACGTTAAAAAAAAACCTATGAAAACGTAAGAACGGACGAAAACGTAAAAATTCGGACGAAAACGTAAAAATTTGGACGAAAACGTAAAGAATCGGACGAAAACGTAAAAATTCGGACGAAAACGTAAAAATTCTGACGAAAACATAAAGAATCGGACGAAAACGTAAAAATTCTGACGAAAACGTAAAAAATCGGACGAAAACGTAAAAAATCGGACGAAAAAGTTAAAAGTCAGACGAAAACGTAAAGAATCGGACGAAAGAGCATGAAAAAAACGAGTCCAACAATATTTTTTTATATTTTTGAACCAGTTCAAAACTCCTTGAAATGGCATGTCAAATTATATCTAAATGGACCATTTGAGTTGACCCTTGACCAACATGTAGGACTAACGATGCAAAAAATAGGACTAACGATGCAAACAAAACTAACGGAGGGACTAACAGGCAAATAATATTTATACACTTAACGGTCAAAGTTAACGCCCATCCAAGATAGGGACCAAACTCGTGAAACGTTTGCCAAATTAGGTATGTCTGGTGTAAATAAAATGAAATAGCACCCAAACTTGAAATCCGTGTAAACCACAAGGACCATCCGTGTAATTTTTTCTAATCTCATTGAAGCTATAAATTCCAACATATACTTCACGTTGGGTTCTTCTTTATTATTGGTCGAAGTCTATGCTTCATAGATTGAATATAATGATTAACCCATCGGAAAATTATAATGATTTTCCCATCGGAAGTTGTGCAACCCATCGGATGATTATCATGGATATAATGATTAACCCATCGTAAAATGTTTTTTTTTTAAGGTGAGTTTGGTTTGGTTTTTAGAAAGAGAAGAGATGACTGATGAGTGAGAGTGGACTGAGTGTGTGAGTGTAGACTGCAACTAACCAGGTAAAAGAGAAGAGATGAGTGAGAGTGGACTGTATGAGGTGAGTTTGGTAGGTAGGAATGTGTGGTTAATAATTAAGGGTATATTTGTCATTTTATAATAAATGAATAAAATAATGCCACCTAACATTGTACTTGCCAGAGACACGTGTCACAAAAGGGGTGGAGTCGAGCAGTCGAGCATGACCAAATTGGGAAAGAGGAGTTGAGAGTGACTATTAAATGGACCATTCTTTTTTTGAAATACCATTTTGGTAATTACCTCTAAAATTTAAGGCTGAGTTATTGTTGGAAGTGACGTAAATAAGCACAAACATTGAGAGCATACGTGGCTGTTTAAATAATGATCCATACTAATAGTTGATACTAACTATCCCCACATGCATGTAATAAAATTGTGGGTTAATTCTACAGATAGGTAACGAACTTTCAAAAATTTTCAATGTTAGGTAATTTACTCTCAAAAATACTATGTTAGGTAACCAAACTTTGTGCAACCTTCAAAGTTAGGTAATATTACCAGCTATGCTTATGGGGCCCACATGTGACGTCATATTTATTATTATTATTATATTCCTTTTCAGTTTTTAACACAAATGGTCCTTGTGTTGCGCAAGGCTTTACAAATTTAGTCATTTTTTTCACAAATGGTCCTTGAGTCCTTTTTTCTTCCGGTTTTTACTTTTTCCTCCGTTTTTCTTACGTTTTTTCCGTTTTGGTCCGTTTTTCTTACATTTTTTCCCGTTTTTTCTTACATTTTTTACGTTTTCGTCCGTTAATCTTACGTTTTTTCCGTTTTCATATGTTTTTTCCGTTTTTATCCGTATTTGTCCTTTTTTCTTACATTTTTGTCCTTTTTGTTTTTTCGTTTTGTCGCATTTTTTTCGTTCATTTTTTCTACGTTTTTTCCGTTTTTGGTCCGTTTTTTCTTACGTTTTTTTTCCGATTTCATACGTTTTGTCATTTTTCTTACGTTTTTTTTTTTGTCGTTTTTCTTACTTTTGTTTTTTTACGTTTTCGTCCGTTATTCTTACGCTTTTGTCCGTTTTTTCTTACGTTTTTTTCCCTTTTTTTTCCGTTTTTGTCCATTTTTCTTACATTTTTGTCCGTTTTTCTTACGTTTTCGTCTGTTATTCTTACGATTTTGTCTGTTTTATCCGTTTTTCTTCCGTTTTTGTCCGAATTTTTTATTTATTTTGAAATTTTTGTCCAAATTTTTTATTTATTCCGAAAAATAAAAAAAATTAAAAAAGTTCAAAATTTTTGTCCCATTTTTTTTTCTTTTTTGTCCGAATTTAAAAAAAAATAAAAAAATAAAAAAATTCAAAATTTTTGTCCGACTTTTTTTGAACTTTTAATATTTTTGACAAAAATTCAAAATTTGGACAAAAATTTTGAACTTTTAATATTTTGAAAAAATTCGGACAAAAAATAAAATAAAAAATCGGACAAAAATTTTGATTCTTTTTTTTTAATTTTTTAATTTAATTTATTTTTAAAAAAAAATTTGGTCAAAAAAAATCGGACAAAAAATTCGGACTAAATAAAAACTTCGGACAAAAAAAAAAGAAAACGTACAAAAACGTAAGGAAAATGAACAAAAACGGATATTATTATTATTATTATTATTATTATTATTATTATTTATTATTATTTTTTTATATAAAACATCACTTCATTAGAAAAATATAAGATTTACAAGAAATTAGAGGGGAGCCGAGATACTAACTGGACTCCCACTCCTCTAGCTATTGCAAAGCTAATCCTATTAAAGATATGAGCAGCGGCTCGCGATCCGATGTCTTGAGTTACTGAGAACTTTCGGATCCGTTTCAGTAGGGTTGTTGCATCCTTCCTAAGTTCCCCAATGGAAGAGAATGAGAAGGGAAGAAACCCATATCCAATGTCGGCACATTTGCTCTCATATTTGACACGCTTGCGCTGTGCTGCTTCAACCACGACTCGTCCTGGCACAAAATCGACCATACCCGATTGCGTCAAAGGAGACGACCCTGTCAAATCGACACAAACATCCTGCCCACCGTCCCAAGAATAGAGCAATACATCAGCTGGGCGTAAGCTTTTGTCTCTTTCTCCACAAAGGCCAATGTCAACCTCTTTGCGAGCTGAGATCCCAGACCGAGAGCAAATATCAACAAGAGTGTCGCGCACCACATTGTGTCGGTGCTTAATACCAATAATACCAGCACATGACACAGCATGATCCCCGTAAATGTCTCCTGCAAATAACCTGGAACAAGCAGAGCACGACATCTGGACCGAGAAAAGGGGGACACCCAGGCGGTAGCATAAAACACACCGGTAAGTTCTAGCGTTCATAGTCTGCCCCAACCCAGATATCGGGGCCACCCTAAGCCAATCGGAGGTGTAGTCTTCACGTTGTGATCTCCAAAGCGCCATCTGTCGAGGGGATAGGCCAAAAGTGGATTCAGCCATTTTAGTAACACGTGTGAAATATATATCTGCCAATTTCTTCATAAGTTTGGGGGCAGCGATCTCATTCGGGTTACTTAATAGGTCGAACTCCATTTTCGCGTTAAAAGTACACAGAGCGTCATTAAAGGAAGATCCATGATTTACTATGCCAGACTGTTGGAGGAGCTTAGCCTGTAAGCCAGCAGATTGGAGTCTAGACGCAAGGAAAGCATAATTCAAGACATCACCTGCAGAATATACGCCAAGCCCCCCAAACTCAAACGGAAGCGTGGCCAATCTCCATTGCCAATCCCCAAACCCAGGTCCAGAAGCAGTGACAATACGTTCCATAGAGGAACGAAGCGCCGCATCAAACGAAGTCTGGGCATCCTCAAAGACCCGGGGAGAACATGTGCGCATAGAGAAGTATAACTTTGAAATACCTGCACAAGCACGAAGAAGGAGCAACTCACATTGAGGATCATTAAGCCTAGCAACGGCATCCATAAGCTCGATGGTTTTAGAAACCCTTTTCATAGCAAGCCCACTACTAAACTCAAAGTCCACACTAGCCGGCCCGCCCAATAATTTAACACCGCGTGAAGGGCGAGCAATATTCGGCGGAAAGACACCTGTGAGCCTGCTTCTGGGATCCTCGGTTGGCCAGAAAACCTCAGTTTTATCCACGTTAAGGTGCAAGCCATAACTAGGTCCATCTGACATAATAAGATCTAAGACTTTCCCCACGACCAGAGTATCACCAATAATAGTGCCATCATCCAGGTACCACGTTTGGAGGGCAAGATCAAAAGAGTCTCTAATTTTGCGAACCAGGGGGTGTAGCACTAAGGCAAAAAGTAGTGGTCCGAGTGGGTCACCTTGTTGCACCCCTTGGTGCGACCATAAGATGTGCTCCCCATAATAAAGTCTAGCTGGGCTGGAGTAGCAGAATTCCACCCAACGTGAAATAACAGGGCAACGAAGGCGAACCTCCTGTAGCATAACCTCCCGATCCACCAAATTAAAGGCATTTTTGAAATCCACCAGCAACATCGAAAGACCCACCTTATCCCCACGTTCTTCAAGGAACCGATTCACAGCGTGAAGAATAGCCTCCCCTCCTCCAGACACCCCAACACCGAACTGTAGATCGTTCAAATAACCATCTAAAGAATGACCAATCAAGGAAGCACCAATCTTGAATACTATGCGTCTCCAAATGGTCCCCACAGCAATGGGACGGATACCACCTCCTGGCTTAATCAGCGGTGTGAGGGGAGCACTAGCAATGTATTCACCCAACGCCCTGGGGCATTGGCCACCGAGAAACAGATTCACTACATGGGTGATAGAGGCAATTAATTCATCCGAAACCGCCACATCAGCACCACTCAAACAGTCCAAAAGGTGTTGGGCACGCAAACCATCTCGACCGCAAGAGGTACCACGGGGGAAACTCCTAATCATATCAAGAACCACAGCAGGAGATGCGATGAGGTTATGATGATCAAGCGGTATATCAGGCCGAGCAGGAGCAGACTTGAAAGGATGTTTAGCTTTTAAATCCTCGAGAGTAGTATCATTATAAGGAGCAACACCTGAAGAAGAAAGAACTCTAACAGCCGCAGAATAATGACCATCACAAATCTTCCTCTTACATTGCTTGATATTGCGCTCACCCAAATCCACAGTATCCTCATCAATATTAGCCCATGCAGGGGAGGGTTCGGCTAAAACCTCTCTAACAAGCTGCAAACTACCCCCAGACGTACCCCAAGAGCGAATGGCATTAGCGATGTATTCTTCTTGACGTTAGCGTTTAATAGCAGACCTGCATTCCATGTTACTCCTCGGGCAAAAGGTTTTAAGGAGACAGAGAGGCAGGGCTAACAGGCTAACCCAACAGGAAATGTCTTCAGGTGTGCAGATCACCTTATCGAGGGCACCTTTCAATACGCGAGAGAATCCCAACCGACACTTTGGAGGGATGGATTTGACCGTGTGCAACCCTTTAGAGAGCAAGGTGTCAAGCAATTGTAGATCGAAACCATCATGCTCCGCCAAAACCGAGTCCTCACCATGAGTAATTTGGACCGAAGAAGGGACTTGTGGTTTGGCAAGGTCAAACAGCACAAACCTAACGACACCATCACCGCCATCAGGGGGTGGCACAAAATCAGGTCCATGCCTACATTTTGAACGAAAAGTATGCGTCTTAAAACAATTTCCACATAACCAAAGTCCCATGCGTTTCAGCGTGACCTCAGCCGCCTAAAAAATGGCAAGATTAGTAGCCAAGGAAAGTTTGGTGGTGGCCAACGCATCCTCACTGAAATGACGGTCCCGAAGATGAGTGATCAACGAGGTTTTGGTGAGCCCATTTCCATTACCGTCTTGACAACCGCTTAGCCCCGCGAAAGGGCAATGAAACCGTATGATTGCCATAGAAAGTTTTTCTTTTTTTTTTTAAACCACAGCCAATACGCAAAGCTCACTTCGCAAATATACCAAACCGCCAAGTCCAAAACAAAAGGAAAGCCCACTTTACAATTATACAATGTAAAGCCCACTTCCTAATTATCCCAACCAGTCAAACCCAAAGCAAAAAGCCCACTTCACAATTTTTATCAAACCGCCAATTAAAATAACAAAGTGGGGTCCACAAAGAAATCAACACGCAAGGTCTGATAGAAGCAACCAAGCATGTGGGGCCCTGAGACAAAACGCTACTTTGTTAACCAAAAGACAACTCAACAAATCGCTAGTGAAGGCCAAACTGTAGGGCGTGGGGCAAACTAAACAAACCGCTTCCGAGCAAGAAAGTTGCAGAAAAGAACACGGACTGAACCACGCTAAACTCGCAACAAAGAAACCAGGGCTAGATGTAAAACAGACGAGATGTAAAACCGGGACTGAACCTTGCAAAACTCGTAACCAAGAAGCTATTCCGGGAGAGAGGACGAACAGCGTTTCAAGAATGAAACTCTAAAAATCCAAACCCAAGGAGAAGAAAGAAAAGAACTCCAACAAAGATATTGGACATATGATGTAACAGAGATGTTAGATCATAGTAGAGGTGTTGCTATGGAGGGAGACGCATGAGGTGGAAGAAGATCCAGAGATCGCCGGCACCATCGCCCAAAATCGCCCACAGTTCACCACTATTATTATTATTATTATTATTATTATTATTATTATTATTATTATTATTATTATTATTATTATTATTATTATTATTATTATTATTATTATTATTATTATTATTTACTAAATTCTAAAAAATCTTAACATCATTGTACACGAACAAAGATAGATTTGCGCCCATTTTTCTTTCACCCGTTTTTTTCTTCATCTTCATCTTCCCCAACAACCAAACCTAGATTCCATCGACAAAACCCAGATTTCGGCGACCATGTTTTATACTTATCTTGTTGAGGCTTTTATTTCTAAACCCAGATTCCTCATGTAAACCCAGATTCAGGCAATCCTCAGCAGTAAACTTTTTAAACCCAGATTCCTCATGTAAAGCTATCTCCATATCCACAACAACAATAAAAATGCGGTTAACTCTAAAAAAATACTCATACACACACTAATCCTAACCAAACCAAACCAAACTCCTTCATCTCCAACCACCAACTCCCATCGGCATAAACAAAACACCCTTTTATCACCTACAAACCAAACACACTTTTATCACATGAAACCCCACGAATCCACGATTTAACAAAAAAAAATTGAACCTATAAATCAAATAAAACAAAAACTCACAATTTGACTTAATAAACACACAATCAAACAATATAATCCTAAAAGTTTTCATCTGTCTCGCTCCCCACCTCACGAAAAAACGACAACAAATATGTCCTAACCCATCTCCAACTATAACAACAAACTTCAACCTCATCGATCAAGAACCAAAACGAAAAATAATTTAAACAAAGAAGTCGGGGTATATCATGTACAAGAAAAAATTCCTTATAGATCCAACACCAACCCGTCATAGATCTTACACAAAAAGGAAAAAACCAGAACCTACCCGAGACTTTAAAGATCTTTAAGACCAAATTCAGACTAAAACAACCAAAAACTGATCTATAAATGCCAAATATATGTGTTTTTGTGTTTGTGATTGTGTAGGTATGGATATCAAGGAAAAGGACAAAAATCAACAAAAAACAGCAAAAACGAGCACGAGAATGGAAAGATTGTATTAAAGTTGAAGTCGGGGAAGGAATTTCAAACTTAGATCATGTATTTGCTCATATTGTCAAAATCTTCCATCAAATATCATCGGTTTTCACAATGGGTCCTTGGAAATATTTTCAGAAACTTAGCAAGACTAGTCCTTGAATAATTGCAACTATTTTTGATTCAGTCCTTAAACCTATATTAAAAATATCACAAATAAAAACCCAATTAAAAATCCACAATCCTAAACCCAACATCAGCCCAGCCCAATTCCCTTTTGTATCCAATACCCGAACCCTATTATTTACCCTGGTCAAACCCACCCATACCCGGTTAATGCAATAAAAAATCCCCATATAAAAAAACCCGCCAAAGCCCTTTTTACTGTACATCCCTAACCTCCCAAATTACCCTGCTCCCTCCCTTTTACCCGTATATTTTAATGGCTTCTAGAAGCTTAACTCACATGGCACATGGGCTGACACCAAGAGAATGCCAGCTTGGCCAAATGGAGCAACATCATTGGCTGAAACACATCACTGGTTGATCCAAAGGCTGAGAATAGAAGCTTGCTATGATGAGATGAATCAATGGCCATGATGAAAGGATCCAGGACCTTCCAAACCCTACCTCAGCTAGCTATAAATAGCCTTTTGTATTCACAGTTTTTTGTGTGAGAATTTTAGTGTTAGTTAGGAGTAGTGTAATTTAGGAGTAGTTTTGTTAAGCTTTTAGTATAATTGTAGCTTAAAGCTGTAGCTTATTGTAATTTCATTCTCAGACTTCACATTTTGTATTCACTTCTGGTTTTTATGGTTAAGTAAGTTTTTCATTTAACTGCTATTCAAAGTAAACTGCTTATTACTTATTTCTAGTGCTTATTTGCCTTTTCCTAGCTTACATGTCTCATTATGTTCTATTGATGCTATTTTGACAGTTAGTTCTAGCTTCATTTAACATTTTGCTTATAAATCTCAAAAAGTCAAAGTTAGTCAAACTGCTTATTTGGTTTAATTCACTGCTTAATTGTGGTTAATTATTGCTTTTTAAGTTTCAACATGGTTGGATATTCATCTGTTTTCAGAAAACTTAGTTTATTGAGGTCCACTTAGTTTAGAAATTTCAAACAGTCTAGTATTAGGGGTATTTGGATCAAGCCTAAAATGGGTCAAAAATGGATGTTTGCTGTTCATTTGCCATTCTGAGAAGTTTAAACTTGCTTAATTCAGTATAATTGAATTGTTTGTAGGAGGTTTTAAGCTATTTTGAAGGATTTTAATGAAATTAAGTTGGTTGTTATAGAGTTTAGGGTATTAGCTGATCTAGATAAGCCATCATAGGATTAAGCTATTTTTTTTGTTTGATTTTGGTGTTCATGGTTCTCATTTAGTTCTATAAGTTGATTCTCAGATGTGGTCCAATTTCATAAGGGTTCTGAAAAGATATGACAATTTTTGTGATTTTTCCACATCAATAGGTGTTATGTCATATTAGTCCTTTCTTGTTAAAGATTTTAGTCCCTATTAGTGATAATTAGTGCTTAAATATTGCTAGTTTTATATTATTTACCACTTGTTCTTTGCCTATTCCAATTTTTAGAACTTCTTTTAGCTTTTCAAAGCCTACAAATAAGCTCAAAAATGCTATTGATCAGACCAGTGCCCACTGATGAATCAGTGTGGACTTGACTTGATTGACCATCTTGCAGCTTATTTATAAGCTCTAATACAGCTCATGAAGGTCTAAAAATTGGCTTTTGTGATATTTGGTGTATGAGCATTTAGAGTCAACAGCTTTTGTTAAGTTTAGAGTTCAATTTAGTGCTTTAAAATAAGGTAGATATCACCTCAGTAAGCAAACTTGCCCTGTACACAGCCTGCAAATCTGATACCCTCTGAATCAGTCCTGATTAGCTTATTTCCTGCTTTCTTATGCTTATTAGGAGTGTTCTTTTAGATTATTTGAGCCTATGCCTGTTTCCCTTAGACTTTCAGCTTATTTGATTAAGTCCTAGTTTTTAATTCATTAGTTTTTTTTTTGTTCCTTAATTAGCTGATCTTTTGCATTGTAAGCTTTAAAAGCTTACTGATCTTATTCTATAGCTTAACTCTCTGCTTATTTGTAGTTTTGAAAAATAGTATCAGTTATAAAAGTTGCTTATTTTAATGTGCTTATTTGGTTTTTAAAAAGAAAAAAAAAATAGATTTCCAAAAAGAGGTGCACCAGGTTCGAACCCTGGACCTCTTGCTCAGAACCTCACAACACCACACACAAACCAACTCTGCCCTTGGGTCTTCTCTGCCCAAGGGAGATGAATTAATTCTTTTACCCCGTTTTTAGTTCCTTTAGCTTATTTTCCATCATTAGCTTATTCCAGCTTATCTGGATAAGCTGACACGTCCCTTTTACTTTTCCTAGGATTAGAATTCCATTTAACACTTTCCTGTATTTTTTCATAATTTTCCATTTCCATTTAATATTTTTAATTCATTTTTCTTTTAAATTTAGTTTTTAATTCGTAGAAAATTAAATATTAATCAGAAAAATATAATTATATTTTTTTTATAATTTTCTTTTATTAATTAGAACTTAGAAAAATTAATTTGGAGTTTCTAGGATTAGTATTTCATCAATATGAATTTTAAAGCTCGGGATTAGCCCGGGTTTTACACGTTTTTAGGATTCCTTAAGTTTTTAGATACGTGTGCCTTAGATTTACATCTCCCTTGCCTTATTAATTGTTTTTAGTTCATATTTCATTGTTTTAGTTTAAAAACTCAAAATCCCATATTTTTCACTATTCACTGTACGTTTCACGAACCCGATATCACAAATTCCATTCATCCTTCGTCGGGGAAAAATGACCCGGGTTACACATATTGCCTTTGTGTTCCCTTTGGAACTAAATTATCAAATCAACCATTCACGTTCGTGTTTTGAAAACAAGAAAGAACTTGGTTTGTGGTGTTCGGTTTCATTTTCATAATTAAAGAACTGTTTTAGGGTGTTTTGTTTGTGGTGGCCATAGATCTGGTGTGGTAGCCGGTGAAAAAGAGGAATGAGGGTGAGGGTGTTTGGTTTGGGGTGTTTGGTGTGTGGATGGCCCCCCTTTAACACAGATTGTGAGTTGTGGATGAGGGGTGATTGGTGATGTATTTTAAGTTAAGAATGTGAGATAGAAATAGATGAAAATGCCAAAATACCCTTTTAATTAACGTTCAAACATTAGTCAACTGACGGTGTTAGTGAAAATGGACCAAAATTGTTACGGGTCGTCGGATTCTGGACAAGATCCGTTGCTTTTTAAACTATTGGACCAAAATCGTTACACCCGGTAAACCACAAGGACCAAAAATGTAGTTAACTCTAAAAATTTGTTGTACATGATTTTTTAAAAGTAATTTAAAACAAAACGAATTTCTTTGAAAGAATCTATTATATCATCAACTCAATTTTGAACTCAATATTTTTAAATACACATAATCCTTTAGTTATATAGATAAATAAAACATATTTATAAAATATATATTATAACCGTTATTTTATAAACGCTAACACATAAGCTTATTGCACAAAACTCAATTTTCATATATTATTATAGAAGACTATATAGTTTATATAAAATATATTGACAAAATTATATAATGTCAAAAAATTGTATAGAAAAAAGTGTTATAGTATAATACTAAAATATAATAACAAAATAAGTATCATTATACAAACAAGTACTAATATGATGCTCGTACAACGAAAGACCATGTGATGATTGATAATTTTATTAATAGCGGTTGTATACTTTATAACATCGAAAATATCATGCAATTATAGTAAAAGAATTCAAGTATAACATATCACGAGGCATTGTCAAGCCCGTGCGTTGCACCAATTGTGTCTAAGTGTTTATAGCTTAATGGTTGGTACTCATTAGGTTTACACTATTTAAAATATCGAGGCATGAAAAACCCGTGCGTTGCACGAATTGTATCTTGATGTTCATTACGCAATGTTATAATAATTTGTTGACTTGTTAACATGATGGTGATTCTAAAATATATAACAACGTATAACTTGTATATTCAAAAGCAATGTACTTTGATCAAATATCACGATTCGATAACATTGTAATTGATGCGACATCTCACGTAAAGGGCATTCCAGTATTTAAGTTATTTTCTTCACATTAAAAGAGTGTACGTGAAGAGACTTTTTTCTAATATCTACATTTATTGAGAAACAAAAGTGTATGTCTTTTCAAGTAATTGTACATAAAGTGACATGCATACATGACCCTGTATATGTAACATATGCTATATATTTGAGTCGTAAAGTTCACTAATTATGAATATATAGTGTATGTCGACTAATGATTAAAATATTGTAACTATCTATTAGATTATTGAAAGTGATTGATGGCTATTTAGTTTAATGTTGTGTATTTGCGTATTAGATAGGTGTATTTGACACGCAACTATAATTAAATTTAATTGCAAATAAAAGACTACTTGTAGTAATGTACAGTACTATTTGGGTTGTCTGAATATAAACACACAATAATTGCATAACCTTTTCGACCACGGTTCAATGTTTTTTCACTTTCATTAAACCATGACACTTTGGAATCAACCGCCATTAATCGTTCTTACATTTGAATGAAATCATTAGTGTTCGAGTCTTTTCAGAAAGAACCCAGTTGATATATCCTCAATAAATCCTTGTGCTATGGGTGACCCTATGTACAAATAATCTTCTTCTCTTTCGAAAGCCATATTTGTAAGATGGACTATAGCTTCGTTGTAACAAAGGTTGCCCGTCTTGAACGACCTTCTTGACCATTAGTTGTAGCTCGTCTTGAACAACCTTTTTGACCAACTCGTCGTGCCCTATGTCTCTTTATCATCTTTAATGTATTATTCCTTGTAATATAGACAAAAAAAAAAAAAAAAAAAAAAAAAAAAAAAAAAAAAAAAAAAAAAAAAAATTACTTGAGGAAAGTAATAGCAAATGCATTAATGTATATGTCAAAATTTGGCTCATCAACCTTGGAACCATTTTTAAAATCCATTAAAATCTACGAATGTGTATAGGAAGGTGCATACCAAAGCATGAGAAGTAATTACTTGGGTGGCTTCACAGATAGTGTTGAAGCTCATAAAGTGTTCGATGCTATTTTCTACTCCATATTTACGCATCATAGTCCTCTCTACTAATCTCCCTGCAAAAAAGTACTCCGTAAAACAGAAGCATCAGAAGATGCAACTTCCTGAAAATTTAAGATGGTAGATGAATCAAATAAGTGTCCATTTTATGTTTTAAACAAAGACGGAGGCTGTGATTTGTTTTTTTTTTCGAAGTACGAAAATGTTTTGGAACCAAAAGATTTTTAATCTAGTAGTAATTGAGTAATCTGTTGTGAATTGAAAACTTAGTTGAAACACATGTTGTACATATTGTTGTTACTTTTGACTGAAATCCAATCTCAGTTACAGATGGTTTAAGGTAACATCTTTTAGATTTTTTATTTATTTATTTATTTTATTTTTTTAATTTTTTGCATTATTTACCATTATCAATGAAGACAGGGATTCATGCATAGGTTTATCGATACTCCATGTCTTGCCAAAGACTTAATCCCAAAACAAAAAACTGAATTATGTTTAAAAAAAAAAAAAATTTGTGATAATTAAATTTTCCATAACAAAGGAGTAACTAAGATTTATTATCATTGTGGTTTGTAGTATTCTTAAAATCATTTTCCTTGAAGAAAAACAATAATATCACTCGATACATCTACACATGTTTCAACTGTGACTCTATCATTTAAATCAAAAATATGCATATATTGGGCTATAACTTAACCAATAACTGAGTCCAACACAAACCCAATAGATCTCACTATACAAAAGTACTTGCCCTAATTCACTTCAAACACAACCCTAATTTTTTGCTACCCCTCAACACACACCAAACTTTCTTATTTCTTGACTGCAGCCACAAAAAACGATCTCATCATCTTCTCATCTCAACATGAATCTAAACTCAAACCGAACACAATATGAATCAATACCATCCCTTAACCTATGATTTCGTTTCGGCTCAATACAAATCAAGATAACATTTATATGTCTTCAAGATCCTTTGGAGGGTCTCAGGTAGGTGTCATCGAGTTATGTTTTTTGTTTAGTTTACGTGTTTTTGAACGAACCAAGAAAAGAAAGTAACAAATTTGTTATTTTTCTTATCTTTTTGTTTCGGATATATAATGAAGATAAGCTTAAAAAACGGATCGATGATGATGTTTTTATTTCGTGTTTTGGACTATGAGGTCTCATAATATTTTATGACACACGGAAAAAAAAATCTGAGATCGTTTAATTATTATTTATGTTCGAGTTTTGTGGTTGTGGAGAAGGTGTGTTCATTGAGGAGGATGGGATAGGGTAGATATGGATTTGTTGTTGGTGATATGGGTTGATTTGTTGGATGTGGTTGTTGTTTGAGTACTTCAATTGTATTTATACTGATAAAGTCGACCTTTGGACATCTTCATCATCAATGCGGAATGGTTTGCATTCCTGAAATGTATTCTTTGAGGTTACAAAATTGGATTCCTTTTCCATTCCATAACACCATATTTGATGTCGTTGCATTCAATATTCTTTTGGTTATACGTATGAATATTCATATAGTCTACATGTGCTTAAACTACCTTGTACCGTACATGATTCTATGCACAATTACTCTTGCACATTAAATTAAGCTATTGGATCTTTAGATAGTATAGATTTATCATACACAATCACAAATTATTACAAATATCATTTTTCATTCAATAACTTACATTAAAATATGTTTATATATATTAGAAATATGAATTAAAAGGGTAGTTGTGATTTTAGAACTTTTTTTTTGTTAAATTACATTGTAGTTTGATTTTTGTAAAGATGTCTAGAAAATGTCGTAACCAATGCTATTATATGATTTATAATGTACTATTGATAGTTAGTGTGATTTGATGATTAGTATGTATAAAGTGATGATAGATGATGTGTCAACTTAAGATATATATATATATATATATATATATATATATATATATATATATATATATATATATATATATATATATATATATATATACGTGTATCTCAAATAGAACCTTTAAGAGAGTTAGGTAGTGTTTGTTTTTTTAAAAATCTTTTAATAGCCTCTGAATGACCCCCAACATCTAATTTGGTCAGAGGCAAACACTAAAAAGAGGGTTTGTTTTTTTTTCATCATTCAGACGCGGACAGATCCTAAAACATCTGACCGGATCAGACTTGGAGGGGCAGTCTTAATGCATCTGAACCTTGACCAGACTTTCAAGGCATCGATCTTTGTTGATGGCCAAAAGGAGATATTATCATATCCATTTGCTTCTGGCCTTGGGACGCATCACACAAAGAAGAAAGGAGCTATTATCATATCCATTTGCTAGCTATTATCATATCCATTAAACTAAAACGAAAACAAAACACAAAAACATAAAAAACCTACTTGAGATCTTTAACAAGATCTAGAAACCAAAAGAAATAGATTAAAAAGGTTTTCTTTGGTGTTGGGTTGTCGTTGCAGATAGCAACAAACATTGGTTTGTTTGTTTGGTATTCAGATAAAAGTGTGATGGTGATGGAGATAATATTGAGGTTGTGATGGGGAGGATGAACCTTGACATGTATGTTTTGGTTTTATGTTGTGATGGGGAGGATGAACCTGGACATGTGATGGGGAGATAATATTTAGGTAGTGTTTGACTGAGTGGAGATAATGTTAGGTGAGATGTTTTTAAAGAAAACAAACAATCTTATTTGATTCAGATTCAGATATTTACGTATCAGATTCAGATTCAGATGTGCGATTCAGATCCAGATTCAGAGCCTCTTAATAAACAAACAGCACCTTAAGGTGTTGCTTTATATATTTAAAGATAGATAGTGATGATGTACCCTCCTAACGGGTCGAAGGACTCCCCTTCGAGCCTGTAGAAAGCCCTCCCTTCGGAGGCCCAGGTTAACCTTCTAATACGTTTCATTGGCGTAAAACCATTCGCCTGCGAATGGTTACCATGTGAGAATCCGCCAATCGAAGCCCTAAGCCCTTCGGGGTATCCCTGACGAAGGGACTAACACGAAGGATCATCCAGACCTGGTCAAACCCACGTCTCCTCTATCCTTTGGCTTCCCGCCAAAACAGAGATCGTGGGCTACAAAGCCCTAGCGGTTACCACTTTCCATGGGACGCCCCCATGATCTCCGAACTATGTGCAACCGCCCACTATGTCCTATTTCTCCCCTATAAATAGCATAGTCGGGCCAAGAACAATGTAAGTAATTTCAAGTTAACTTCACTCTCTAAATTTACGACCTACATTACCATTACACATACTTACTCGCACGCCGGAGGTGGTTCGCAGGGTCCAACCCCTGCGCAATCACTTAACGTAGTGTCTTTGTATTTCTTATTCTCAGGTTAAGAACAAGCTTGGCGCAATCTCAACACCCCATTATTCCTTTGATCACCATCGAAGGCTTGGTTGACGAATATTTGTTCAATCAGTGGCGCCATCCGTGGGACCGCTACAATTGGTCTCGTTAATTCCGAGCTTTTAACCTACCAACCAATTTCACTATTATTCCGGCATGGATCAAGGAAGAGAAGACACTCCTCCACCGGGTTTCTCTACTTTAACACCAATACCAACCGATGACCCTAACAACCTTCCCCCAATAACCGTCTCCACCTTCACAACACGTTCTCACCCAGAAATCACAACCAACAATCATGCTTCGACATCAGCCAACCCAGAACCTGTCATTAGCCCAGCCTTTGTCGAAGCCAACCACGAAGTGTTGGAAACCCTTTTAAGGGCTCGTAACCGACAAGTCAGGAATGCTGAGGTACGAAGGGAGTTGGAATACTCGAGTGATGAGTATGATGAAGAATTGGAGATGGAACCTAGGCCTCCGACCCAAGGACCAACCCTGTCGGCCTTAAGAATTGGGTCTCCAATTGGTCGAAGGCTAAGCAAAAGGTCCGTTGGTTTCGAAGGAGTCCCCGAGAGGGCTCCGACAAGAAGAGAAGGGGCGGTTACCGAAGGCTCTAACGGTAGGAGCCAGATTAGGGAAGAAAGGGGGGGTGACTTTGCCTCCATTGCTAGCTGCTCATCTTGGAAGGACTGAAGCTGGGGTTCCGCTGCAGCCTTCTCACGCATCAGGCGTAGAAGGCAATCCGTCTACAATCAATATGGGAGGAAATCTTCCTCCCAATGGTATGTACCCCTCGTTCCAAACTCAGTCTTATCCTCAAAATTTATATACTCCAGTAAATGGACAGCCTAACAACCCAAGCTTCCCTCAAAATTATGGGAGCATGCCCTTCGGCCACCCTATGGCGTACCCTCCGTATACCATAGGAAACAGTTACCCGTTTGCCATGAATACACCTTATCAGTCCTACCCAGGCCAGATTCCTATGGGAATGCCCCCAAATAGCAATCCATACAATACTGTCCCCATGTACGCACCACCTTATAATTGTCTATATTCAGACCCTATGGGTTCAGCTACACCCTTCGTTAGGTGGATAGAAGATTACCCATTGCCTGATGGGTTGAAAATGCCCTCACATGTCGGGACTTATGATGGAAAGGGGGATCCGGACAATTTCTTACACTTGTTCGAAGGGGCTATCAAAATGCAAAAATGGGTTATGCCGGTGGCCTGTCACATGTTCACATACACCCTACGGGATTCTGCTCGTATCTGGTGGAACGGGCAAAAGCCCGGTAGCATCGTCAACCTTGATGATCTCAAAGCCAAGTTCCGGTCACACTTCAGTCAGCAGAAGAAATTCACAAGGACTCATTTAACGGTGCACAACATCAAACAAAAAGACAATGAAAGCACAAGGGCCTTCGTTACTAGGTACACCGATGAGACTTTGCAAATTTTGGGTCTTCATGAAGATCAGCGTATTTCTGGTTTCGTACATGGCCTTCGAAATCGGAGTTTGGTGGAATTCTTGTCCACCGACCTTCCGAAAACATACAAGGGGCTGACCGAAAAGACATATACTTGGATCGAACCCAAAGAGGTATCCACTAATGGGGCTCCGATAGATAAAGATAGCAACAACAAGTTTTCGAAGCATTCCACATGGGAAGGGTCCAAAAATAAGAGCAGGAACAGAGATAGGTTTTCTCCGTACAACAAAGGCCCCAACCATGGTTTGTTAAGCAGTCTAACGAAGTCTCCAAAGGAAATACTTGCTACGGAGAGGGCAGCCAAAGCCTTCGAAGCGCCTCCCCGTATGACAAGTAAGGGCAAAAACAGGGATACCAGCAAATACTGTCACTTCCATGAAAATTACGGTCATGACACAAACAGTTGTAGAGAACTGAAGAAACAGATAGAGGAAGCTGTGAAGTCCGGGCAATTGGCACATTTGGTTAAGGGCATAAAGAAGGAAAAGGAAGGGACTACCGACACCACTCCTCTCGAAGCCCCAATACTCATGGTCCGATGGGGCGAAGCCAGCTTGAAAAGAAAGGTGACGGAGGGTAACGAAGTAGGGGAGGTAACTTTTCCTCCTCTCGCAGGTCAAACCCCTTCAAACGATCCGGTGGTAATCAAAGTACTCATTTCCAACCGGGAAGTGAATAGAGCCTATATGGACTGTGGAAGCTCCTGCGAAATCATCTACGAGCACTGTTTTCTCAAGCTTAAACCTTCGATCAGGTCACAGCGAATTGATTCGAAGATACCCTTGGTAGGATTTTCTGGCGAACATTCGTGGCCTCTGGGAGAAGTTCCGTTGGAAATAACGATTGGAGAAGGCAAGCTCACAAGGACAGAAACCCTCATGTTCGCTATCGTAAGGTCCAGTTCTCCTTACAACTTGTTGATAGGAAGGACCGCCATGCAAAAAATGAGGATCGTAGTCTCTACCATACACGCAGCAGTAAAATTCCATACACCCTATGGGATAGGCACCGTCCTCTCCACTTACAATCAAGAACATACGGGAGACAATGGTAAAAAGATTAAAGAAAGTCCAGAGGAGCCTCCGAAGGTCATCCTAAGTTGTACAGATGCCGAAGAACGTATCGTGGTGAATGAGCTCTATCCAGAGCAAACGGTGGTAATCGGAAAGCAACTCCCTGCTAACTTCAAAGCAGACTTGGAGAAGCTACTCAGAGCCAACAAAGACGTATTCGCGTGGACGTATTCAGATATGACCGGGGTCCCCAGGACTCTCATGATCGACGGCAAGCCTTTCGGTACAGAACATAAGCTTAACGAGTTCAAGCACATTGAACCAATTAAGCAAAAGCGACGAAGCCTAGCACCAGAAAGAAGTGCAGCCGCCTGTAAAGAGGTAGATGAGCTTGTACAAGCAGGAATTCTCAGGGAAGTAAAATACCAAACTTGGGTTGCTAATCCAGTTATGGTAAAGAAAAGTGATGGAGGGTGGCGTATGTGTGTTGACTTCACCGACATCAACAAAGCCTGTCCGAAGGACTGCTACCCTCTACCTGAAATTGATTGGAAGGTCGAATCCCTCTCGGGGTTCCGTTTGAAATGCTTCCTGGATGCCTACAAAGGGTATCACCAAATACAAATGGCAAAGGAGGACGAAGAAAAAACAGCCTTTTACACAGGAAAGGGTGTCTATTGTTACAAGAAGATGCCCTTCGGCTTAAAGAACGCAGGGGCCACTTATCAGCGTTTAGTAGACAAGGCCTTCCATAAGCAAATCGGAAGGAACTTGGAAGCCTACGTCGATGACATGGTAATCAAAAGCAGAACCGAAAAGGACCTCCTCTCTGACATTCAAGAGACCTTCGATCAATTACGGGCAATTAATATGAAACTTAACCCCAAGAAGTGTTCCTTTGGCATGGAGGAAGGGAAATTCTTGGGGCATTTGATAACAAAGCAAGGGATTAAAGCTAATCCTTCGAAGGTTAAAGCCATCACTGATCTCCAAGCTCCAAAGTCATTAAAGGAAGTCCAAAGCCTCAACGGGAAGCTTGCGGCACTTAGCAGGTTCCTTTCGAAGGGGGCAGATCGGTCTTTACCATTCTTCAAAACACTCAAAGGGTGCACAGATAGAAAGACTTTCCAATGGAGCTGCGAGGCGGAAGCAGCTTTCGAAAAGCTAAAGGAATTCATAGAAATCTTGCCAACACTAACGGCCCCAATCAAAGGCGAAGTGTTGTTCATGTACATCGCGGCTTCTTTCGAAAGCATCAGTGCGGTGCTTTTAGCCGAAAGGGAAAAGAAACAAGTCCCAATATACTTTGTTAGCAGGGTTCTACAAGGAGCTGAGCTAAACTATCCGGAGTTGGAAAAGCTAATCCTTGCTTTGGTTTATGCTGCGAGACGCCTTCGAAGATACTTTCAGGCTCATCCCATCACAGTCTTGACTGACAAGCCTATCAGACAGATATTGTCGAAACCCGAGAAATCAGGAAGAGTAGCCAAATGGGCTATCGAATTGGGAGAGCATGAAATAGAATATAAGGGTCGAAACTCCGTCAAAGGCCAGGTACTTGCGGATTTCCTAGCCGAAACGCCCTCCGGACCTAGCCAAGATAAAGAGGTTCCTAAGCAACAGCCTTCGAAGACGGTCGAAGGATGGAAGCTGTACACAGATGGAGCCTCAAGTTCCGATGGTTCGGGAGCAGGTTTAATGTTGGTTAACCCGGAAGGAAAAGAGTATACTTATGCATTACGTTTTGAGTTCGAAGCCACCAACAACGAAGCTGAATACGAAGCACTGTTAGCCGGGCTTCGGCTAGCAAAAGAAATGGAAGTTCAGAATCTGTCCATTTTCGTAGATTCCCAACTGGTTGCTAATCAAGTCAAGGGCGCCTATGAAGCAAGACAGCCCACCATCAAGCAGTATTTGGAAAAGGCTAAGGAACTTCTCCAAGGTTTCGAAACCTATGATATAGTACATGTCCGCAGAAATCAAAACAAGAAAGCAGATGCCCTAAGCAAGTTGGCGTCGATGGCATTTGCTCATTTAACGAAGGAGGTTTTGGTAGAAGTATTGGCTGATAGGTCAATCGAGCGGGGCGAAGTTTCCGACATCGTGACCGAGGAAGGCACCAACTGGATGACTCCGATTAGGGAGTATTTGATCAGCGGTATCTTGCCAGAAGACCCTAAACTAGCTCGAAAGGTCCGGGTCAAAGCTCCCCAATATAGACTTATTGGGGATAATCTATACAGGAAATCCTTCTTATCCCCGTGGCTTCGTTGTGTGGGACCAAGACAGGCTTCGAGTATCATATACGAGGTTCACGAAGGCTCTTGCGGGTTGCATGCAGGCCCTCGCTCCGTTGTCTCAAAAGTAATGAAACTTGGGTATTATTGGCCATCCATGCATAGGGATGCAATAGAAATAATACAAAAGTGCGAAGCGTGTCAGATCCACTCCAAGGTCCCGAGAATGCCTAAACAAGACATGACCTCCGTTACGTCAGCATGGCCTTTCTGCCAATGGGGAATTGACATAGTCG
The DNA here is from genome assembly GCA_021014915.2 of Artemisia tridentata subsp. tridentata. Lineage (NCBI taxonomy): Eukaryota > Viridiplantae > Streptophyta > Magnoliopsida > Asterales > Asteraceae > Artemisia > Artemisia tridentata. The sequence goes on along the minus strand of CP139505.1, from coordinate 397,662,271 downwards.
GACCTCTTCCAGTTGCTCCAGGGGGAGTAAAGTTTTTGGTTGTCGCCATAGACTACTTTACCAAATGGGTTGAAGCGAAGCCCTTGGCATCAGTAACAGGAAGGCATATGGAGAAATTCGTATGGGAACACATAATCTGTCGTTTCGGTGTCCCTCACATTATCATCTCCGACAATGGAAAGCAGTTCGCCGAAGGGGTTTTCCCAACCTTCTGCGAAGGCCTGAAGATCAAACAGTCATTCACTTCCGTTTATCATCCCCAAGGTAATGGACAAGTAGAAGTCACAAACCGGGATATCATAGAAGGAATTGAAAAGAGATTGGGACGAAGCCATCATGGGTGGGTGGACGAGTTACCCCAAGTTCTGTGGGCACATAGGACGCACCCTAAGTCAAGCCACGGGGAGACTCCTTTTAGCCTCACTTACGGAACGGAAGCTGTTATACCCTCTGAAATAAGCATCGAAACGGAGCGCATCGTGAACTTTGAAGAAAAGACAAATGATGAAAAGATTCGAGAAAATCTTGATCTTCTGGAAGAAAGAAGAGAAATAGCTTCGATCAGGGAGGCTGCCCACAAACAGAAGATTGAAAAGTACTACAACAATCGAGTTCGACCCTCCACGCTCAAGCCAGGTGAATATGTCCTTCGTCTGAATAGTGCAAGCAAGGCCGAATACGAGGGAAAACTAGGGCCAACATGGGAAGGACCCTACGTTATATCAGAAGCCTACGGCAGTGGCGCATACAAGCTCGCAACGCTTAAAGGAGAAGTCATGGATAGAACTTGGAACGGTACTAACCTTCGTAAGTTTTACATATAAAACTTACTACAAAAAAAAAACACTCATTTTGTTTTTACAATTTCATGTAACGCATTCTTCTCATCTGGGGAAAGAAGCATTAATGGTAGGTGTCCTAGTATTCATTTCTTAAAATGATGTAATCCTCCCTACCCAATTAATGATATAACGCATTTCCCTCAAATCTCTTGTTTCGTTCTTTACAACAAAGATTTGTCCAGCCAAGTAGTGTAAAAGTTTCAATGTCGAAGGATGTTGCAAGGCACAAACCTTGTGTATAAATAACATCCAGTATAATTCACATTAACTTTCCTATGAAGTCTTAGGGTATTAAAAGCCCTCTGCTACTTAAGGATAAAGACGGAGTGGGTCGCGACCCTCTGTCGCAATCAAATTATACGATTGCTTAAAATCTTGGTCCAAAATACACACAATAAGGTTATAACCTTAGGTTGTATGTGTACGCTCTTGAAGTGAGCGTAAGAGAAGATAAACATGACAATAAGAGTGGGACATATTCCACTAAATTAGCACAAACAAAGACTACGTAAAGTCTTAATTACCATAATCACAAAAAGGACAATTGTCTAAAGTTACTGGTCGAAGCCCAGCGACACAAAAGATAAATTGTTCAAACAGGAATAAAAGATAAATTATAGCATGATGGGGAATCATTTCAAGGTAGAGCAGAGTTAGACTTCCTTGTTGAGGATGAAGGTTGGATCTTCGTAGGCTTCTTTGCCAACAGCTCCTCTATTGAAGCCAATGGATCTTTGGTCACCTCGGAAAGATATGGGTACTTTGTGGAAATAAACGCATCACCGGCTTCATTAAACTCTTGTTCCGAATTGGGGCGGTAGTAAGACACCTCCGACAAAACAACGGGTTTCTTTGTCTTGGCAACTTCTTCCAGGGCAGTGCACGTACCATAGAAGATGGCTGCGTTCACTAGACTCCCAATAACTTCCCCTACCTCATCGCTACGGTACAATTCCATCGCCACATGAGGAATAACTCTCGAAACTACCTCAGCTCGGTCCCTCTCCAAGATTTGCAGCTGGGATTTAAGATCATGGAGCTCACCGACAAGGTTAACCTCCTGCTCGGCCAGCCTAGACCTTTCGACCTCCAGGCTTGTACATTTAGACTCAAGCGCGGCAATTTGGGCTCTATAGATGGAAACTTTGGACTCTTCAACCTTCAGTTTATTACACCTCTCCTGGGATTCTTTCAGTTGGCTTTCGAGTCTGTTAATTTTGACTCGCATATCTCGTACGAAGGGGTTCTTCTCAAAGTCCTCCATCACTTCTTTACACTTAGCCTCCAACTTATCATATTCCTGATCCCTAGCTTTTTCTTTAGCTAAAATATCATCCATTTTTACCCTCACATCCAACAACGTTTGCATTAATTCCCTTGTTCGCGAATTAAGATGATTATCCAATACAGCCTGCCTAGCGTAACTTTTGGAGTGAAAGTCGCAAAGTTCTTCAATAGACATGTCATTCAAGACTCCTTTCCAGCTGATAGGCGTCATTTTGTCAACCAATTGTCGACAGGCATGTGCATTAGGAAGTTCGACAACATCGGGAAGGCCTGAAAAAGAAAGGAAAACAAGTTATATGATGCATGGCATTTGATACGCATGAAAGAGGCTAGCTTACTTGGAGAAGGATCATCAGGAATCGTTAGAGGAGTGGGTATAAAAGTTTTAGAGTGTGATCCTTTGGCCTTCACAACTCTCGTTGGAAGACTGGGAAGGGCTAATTTCCTCTTTGGAGGGCTCCTTACAGACATGGCAGCTTTTGCTTTACTACTCTTCTTGTATGAAACACCGGAGGACCTTGCGAGCCTCGTTTGAAATTCCTTGATCAGGGGGTCATCGGAATCTGCAACAGTTTCCACGAACTGCGGGGTTTTGTCATTCTCAATTGACATGGATGGAGAACCTACCCCATAGCTTATGTCTTCTGGCTTTTTAGGGACAAAACTAACTTCTCTAACACCACGAGCCACGACGAAGTTCCTGAACGCCATCCCTGCAGATATGCAAAAAGAAGAGATAAATATCATCAGATAAGTCATTTACTTTATTTTAATAGGTATGCACATACTTTTCTCATTACAGATTATCGCAGGTTCCAGTGGAGAGCCTTCCCAATGATCTACAATCCCCGCCATGAACAGTATCGGCTCAGGAAACGTTTGCACGTCAAAGGGGTGACGTTCAAGACGTTAGTAAAGGGGATAGCTTCAGACGAAGTGTGGCAAAGGATCATCAAAACGTTTCTCGTCAAAACGAAAATCTTTGTCTAGCAACGCTGGATATTGGGGAGGTACGATAGTGTCTTGCACATAGAAAAACAAACCTTTCCATTTTCTTATGTTGGCAAAAGGTTTTGTTATTAAACAGGGAACATCAGGTTCACTTCTTTTGCCTAAAGTTAACCAATCATCACCAGGGCAAAGGTTGATAAAGCCTCTAAGCACGTTAAGTGTGGGCTCATAACCATAAGCTTTGCATATAACAATGTAGGTGGTTAGTTTGGCTAAGCCAAACGGGTTCAACCTGGAGATATGAACTTGATAATACTGTAAAAACTCTAGGATTAGTGGATGAATAGGAATCCTAAAGTTGGATTCCATAAAAGCATGAACATACAACCCAACATATCCAGCAGGGGCATCAAAGATATTTTGGTTCTTGTTTGGTAGAATAATTTTAACTTCTTTGGGCATAGGGTATTTTCTTAGAAACTCTATTAAAGCTTGTTCTGATAAGGTACATTTTTGCTGCTTGATAATCCTTTTCGCTGCCATACTCATCTTGTATTTGTAAGAATGAGAACGAAGAGGGATAATTACCTTTAATTTCTGAAGAAGCACAAAGCACAGTACTGTGTATGTGTATTTTGGGCGTGAAGATAAAGTATGATCAGGTAGGAACTAGAAAGAGTTTATGCATATCTATTGACAATTTACCCTAACCGTCCACGTGTACTCATAGTTTGAGACTTTGAGTAGTATACGGATTTCAAACCATCTTTTCAATTTTGAAAAGAAGTTTTGAGTTACCGATATAGTAGCTGCTGCATTCTAGAGTGTAGTAGTTGGAGAATTAATAGCCGCATTTATTGCGCATACTTTGTTTAAACATTTATCTTTATCTCGTCCGCACTTGTGACAGATGGGATAGAGTGTAGCAGGTTTTTTGAGTCGAATGTAATTTATACTCGTACGTATATATCACTTTCGACTGGGGGGCTTGATGATGTACCCTCCTAACGGGTCGAAGGACTCCCCTTCGAGCCTGTAGAAAGCCCTCCCTTCGGAGGCCCAGGTTAACCTTCTAATACGTTTCATTGGCGTAAAACCATTCGCCTGCGAATGGTTACCATGTGGGAATCCGCCAATCGAAGCCCTAAGCCCTTCGGGGTATTCCTGACAAAGGGACTAACACGAAGGATCATCCAGACCTGGTCAAACCCACGTCTCCTCTATCCTTTGGCTTCCCGAAAAAAACAGAGATCGTGGGCTACAAAGCCCTAGCGGTTACCACTTTCCATGGGACGCCCCCATGATCTCCGAACTATGTGCAACCGCCCACTATGTCCTATTTCTCCCCTATAAATAGCATAGTCGGGCCAAGAACAATGTAAGTAATTTCAAGTTAACTTCACTCTCTAAATTTACGACCTACATTACCATTACACATACTTACTCGCACGCCGGAGGTGGTTCGCAGGGTCCAACCCCTGCGCAATCACTTAACGTAGTGTCTTTGTATTTCTTATTCTCAGGTTAAGAACAAGCTTGGCGCAATCTCAACACCCTATTATTCCTTTGATCACCATCGAAGGCTTGGTTGACGAATATTTGTTCAATCAGATAGTAAGCCTTGTTAAAGTTTGTTTTATAAAACAATTAGTGCAAGTGTGCATGAAGATGAAAAATATTGTTGCATATTAATAAACAAGAATATTTTTCATGTTTTATTAAAATTGTTAATTGTTTCTTAGTCGTAGACGTATCTATACGTACCCACAATGATACATTTATAATTTCTTATCTAAATTTGTTTACATCAAATTGTTATCGATGTATTCATCATTTTTCATCTAAAACGTTCAATAAATTGTTAATGGGAGTTTCAAAGAAATAGGTGGTGAGTTCATTTTCAACTTCTAGTTAAAGATCAATAAAACACGTATTTATTGTTTTGGGGTAGAGTATTGAGGAAGAGGCTAGTCGATACAAAAAAAAAAAAAAAAAAAAAAAAAAAAAAAAAAAAAAAAAAAACGATCTCAAGGCTTTCCGCTAATTCAAACCTTTTGGGTGATTGTTAATATCAAAATTTTCATTTGAATTATTATTATCATTATAATAATTTGACGACCAATTATCTAAATATATGTGAAACATGTTCGACAAATGTACGTATATGTGTTTCTAACTTTGTATATGTAATTATACAAAGTATTACTCACTCCGTCTTAAAATAATTGTTCATAGATTAAAGCACACGATTTAATAAAAACATTATCATTACATTTTTTTTTCTTTACTTTTTACACAATGACAATTTTACTTTTAATTAATTAATTTTTAATGTTTTTAAAGTTTGTAATAATAACTTCAAATGAAGTTAATATGATAAATTTTTTTTTATTTTTTTTTTATCTATAAGAAAAAAAAAAAGTATTCCATATAAATACAAACAACAAAATGAGCCACGTGTGGGATGCAAAAAAAGAAACGTTAACACATTCCTCTCTCTTCACACGATCTAGTTTTGTCTTAGAGCAAAGGGAGCAATAACATGTTAACATCTAATTTTTTGTGCCACATCGGCACCGCATCATTTCAATACCAAATAATATAACACCAAAAAACACCCGATAATCATAACATCAAATAACACCACCTTTTGGGACCCACCATTTAAAAAAAGAAAATACAATTTGCAACGCTTGGAATGATTTTTTTTTTCCTTTGCTTCACGTTACAACGCACGTTGCTCTAGCAACGTAGAGCACAACACAACCACAACGCGCTAATGCTCGGATTGGAGATAAAGTCATAACGGCGTTAAATAATGGACACATCGGATGAATTGGCATTAGGGCGTTATTACACCCCGTGCTCTTATAACGAAGTCGGTCTTTTCTTTATGTTGACGTATGTGGTCTGAGAGACCTAATCCGTCAGGAGACAGGATGGACGGCACGGGATGGACGGCACGGGATGGACGACACGGGATGGACGACACGGGATGGACGGCACGGGATGGACGACACAGGATGGACGGCACGGGATGGACGACACAGGATGGACGATATAGGAAGGATGACATGGACAAATGACACATTACACCTGCCACCCAGGTTTTAAGGGATATGTTCCCTATTGATGTGACCACACACGTGTACCTACCACCCAGGTTTTAAGGGGACATGTTCCCCATGATGACATCATCTACAGTAGCTCAGGTACTAGATATATACCACCCCTTGTGGTTGTATAGACACTTCTTCTCCTACCTCTCTCTACTTTCTCTCTCTAGTATTGCTCTCAACTAGAGGGTTCATCCCTCTATACTTAGAGGAGATTACTGACTTGACCATCGGAGGGTGGATCCCGGGGCTTCGGCCTCGGGACCCCTTCTAACGGGTTCTTTCTTGATTGTTTGCAGCATACTTCAAAGCTCAGGACAAGGATGAATGGCGCGTGGGAGCCGTCCAGCCTTGCCTAGCGAAATTATGCTTCAACAAACTGGCGCCATCCGTGGGACCCGCTGTTCATTCTACCACAGCTAGGAATGATGGGTCTCATTTTCAATTTGGTACAGGATGGACGACCATCCTCCGTTCGGTATGTCCATCCGGAGTTAGTTCATCTACCATCCATCCGGAGTTGTTTCATCTACCATCCATCCGGAGTTGGTTCATCTACCATCCATCCGGGGCTAGTTCATCTACTGTCCATCCGGAGTTAGTTCATCTACCATCCATCCGGAGTTGTTTCATCTACCATCCATCCGGGGTTAGTTCATCTACTGTCCATCCGGAGTTGTTTCATCTACCATCCATCCGGGGTTAGTTCATCTACTGTCCATCCGGAGTTGTTTCATCTACCATCCATCCGGAGTTGGTTCATCTACCATCCATCCGGGGTTAGTTCATCTACTGTCCATCCGGAGTTGTTTCATCTACCATCCATCCGGGGTTAGTTCATCTACTGTCCATCCGGAGTTGTTTCATCTACCATCCATCCGGAGTTGGTTCATCTACCATCCATCCGGGAGTGGTTCATCTACCATTCATCAGGCATTGTTCATCTACTGTCCATCCGGCATGGTTCGTCTACTGTCCATCCGAGGGGGGGGGGATGTCTCGTTCATTCGGTATGTATCGTCCGGTATTATACCGGGCATGTACATAGGTGCCTCATCTGAACTTTCGACAAGAGGTTCATTCGATCCGGTTTTGTTCGGTAGCCATACTGGTTTCGTATTCGGTCATGATCTTTTACACTGCTAACTAAAAGTTGGTGAAAGAAGCATTCTATTGTTCGTTTCGGTTATGGTCGTTTGGTATGTGAAAGGAACACTGCATCCTTCGTTCGTAGAAGGGTCGTTCGGTATGACGTCCTTCGGTAGCTCTCAATGGCAGGTATGATTTCCTTCGATAGTCATATTGTTGGTGTGACTAACAAGCCGATGAATCGGGACGTTTGGACATGTTATGACGTTCAGATACAGTGTTTCGTTCGGATGCAACTTTTCACGCATACTTTGTAAGTATTCCAATTTCATTTCCTCGCTATCTCTGTTGCCACAATAATGTTTGTATGGCACGTTGGGTTCATTGCCATGCTACTTTGATGAGGTGACATCACTATATCTTAACATCAACTAAATGCTTAAAGGAAAAGAAACATGGATGATGTACAAATAATAAAGCCTACGATACTAGATTCACTTTACCTTTTAGGTGAAGCAATATTGCCCATGACCTACCTCACATGATTCACTTTGTCAAGTACTCCGTGCTAGTTTAATTGAGATATACCTGTCGTAAAATAAGGAATTTGTCCTATCTCTAGACACTTTTGGAAATACCGAAATAGCAATTAAACTGCTGGAATGTAACTTTTTGTGACATCCGGACCACTAACTTTCCGGTCAGTTAATCCATGTCATCCTTGAACAAGAACAACTTTAATTATCTCTACATATCATGCTTCAAATGACAATGAACTCCAAATCCTTTCCTTACAGCAAATGGCACACCTTTCAGAAGGTCCACCGTGTCTTATAGACATAAAAATTTTAACTGCCACCGCTAGGCGCTAGCCGATTGTCTTATTTCCAAGCGCTAGCTTTATAGTCATTAATAATTTAATATTGTACTCACATAAATTTTATATCATTTATGACATGGAAATAACTATAGTACCTATTTACCACCGCTTAAAGATACAAATTCGCCTTCCATGATCAGAATCACCGAGTCAATTGAACATGCACAATTACAATTTAGAGAATACATACCAATTATTAAATTTATTCTCTTTTCAAAAAAGGACATTATCAGAAACTGACATTGAACTTATACCTTATCCTATCAATCAAACGAAGCATAAAAGGTTCAAATCAATATACATTCATCAACTAAATGAAATATGAACCGAATGGATTAAAAAGAGCAAACAAATTCAAATAAAAAAAAAAAGAAAAAAAAAAAAACTACGACCAAAGTTTCTTTTATGGCCTCCCGTCTTTTACCTTTATACCAAATTTTCTTTTCTATTTTACCATAGACTTCGTTCGGAGTGGGGTTCACCGGTTTTACTTCGAAGATGCTATAGCAAACCAACAGGCCTCGTCCGGAGCCCATACACATCAAGGTCTTGATCGAAGGGTTTTTCTTCTCTAATCAACTTAAGTTTCAGAAACTTTGGTACGATCAACTTAAAGTTATATAGCAGACATCATGGTTCGTTTTATGAGTTAGGCCATATGTAACTCAAGTAAGAGACATTACCTTTACCAAACACCAATGTTTTACGGATCAAAAATGAAACCAAAATCAAATGAAAAAATTAGCCTTCAGATAGACTTTGACAGTTGTTGAAGCAATTTCTTGCAACCGCTTCAAATAAATAAAGATAGCCTTCCGGTTGAACTTAGCTAGGGTTCTTCCGGCAAGCTTGGGTGTTGGTCCTTTCGACTATCGGAGGTCTTCCGGAAATCTGCACAAGACAGCACACGTTAGGCTCGCCCCGGGTGTTATCCCAGGACCCACCTCCGGTGTGAGAGTAAGTATTTGGTATTCCGGAAGGGCTATAAAGTATGGTAAGAAATAAATACAGGTTGTATGTTAGTTGAGAGTAGTAAATGAGCTGAGTATTTATAGTACTCAGCCTTGATACCTGGAATGGCGGCGCCGGATTTTCAGGGAACATGTCCCCGACATAATCCCGTAAATCCTGGGTGGCGACGGCGGTGTCTGTAGCTGCCACCTGTACAAGAGAAGATGCCCCTTGTCTCATGCTTTAAACCTGTACGTGTCCGGACGGCCTTGGGTCATCCGGATTACTCCGGAGCTCCTTGTTCCGTCCGGCCAACCGAGAGGTCCAGTCCATTCGGACACATACGTCAACATGTCCCCCCAGTATCATAATATCGGTTTCGCCGATGTTGTGATACTTGTAAAATTCCTGAAGTTCCAATTTACTAGCTCCGAAAGGACTGAACCGTTCGGCATTCATAGAGCTGATCTCTGCGCAAACCGCCAAAAAACATTATTACCTCTTTTTAAGGACCGCCGCCATTTTTACTGAGGCTCTGAGATGTCAACACGTGTATATGTGTATATCGTGCGAGCGAGGAAACGCCACCTCATTCGCTGACAGTGCACGTCGTTTCACTCTCTCTCTTTTTGCCTATAAATAGCGTCATTTCTGCGATTTTTTTACCACTTGTAACTTTTGCTCTCTTTATAAATTTCCGAGAGATTCTCCCTTAATTATATCCGAACGATTTCGTTTACCATCCGGTTAATCATGTCGAACTCTCCCTCTTCTCTTTATGAAGAAGACACCCAAGAGGCTGAAGGGTATCTTCCTAAGTTCGACGTCCAGAAATATACCTCCCAGATGAGTGAGGAGGATTTGTTTATGGTGAGAACGGACGCAGGCATTCCGGAGGAGCTGCGTCCCAGACTGCCCCCGTCGGATATGACGATGGACCAATTGCCGAGAGATGTCATCGGTTTGTATCTGGAGTATTTTTACGAGGGGGGCCTTAGTGTACCCTTCTCTACTTTTTTGCTGGGCGTCATCAGGTATTTCAAAGTGCACATCTCTCAGATGGTTCCGCTGGGTGTGCATCGCGCTACACTCTTCGAGGTGTACTGTCGGAGTTTGGACATTGTTCCCACCACTCCGCTCTTCCGGGCCTTCTATAAGTTAAGCAAGCAGGGCCACTGGTTTTCCTTCGAGAAACGAGGTGGGAAGGGGAAGTGGGTTTGTTTCCGAGAGATCCTGACTGGGTTGAAGGGTTGGAAAAATAATTTTTTCCTGATAGATAAGCGGGCGATCCCTTTTGCTATGCCTTGGAGGCATAATGATTCTGACATTTCGGATCCCTATCCGGACGGTGAGTTTGTTATCGCGGATGCCGAAAAGTTAGCCGCCCACATAATCGATCTCATTCAGATTTCGAGAGGCTTTCTTTATTCTTTGGGGTTAACTTCTCATTGGGAACATCCAGGCTTCCGAGCCGTTCTCGAAGACTCCGAGGGCAGAGGTACGCCCTTCTTCCTTTTCCCTTTAGCCGATTCGTGTTATGTATACTTGTATCTAAACGCTTCGCTTTCTCTTTTTGCAGTTGTGCCAATGTCTGAGTATTTGATCAACCCTGATGCCCGCCAGGATGCTTCCATGGCGAAAGGTGAGGAGTATGCCGAGGGGGAGCATCGTGAACTATTTGTGACCCTCCCGGCCGCATCAAATGCCGATATACCTGAACTGACGGCAGAGGAAGAGGAGGTTGAGAGGGCTAATAGCCGGGTTGTCGCGGCAAAGCTGAGAAAGCAGAGGCAGGCCGCCACTCGGCGGGCCTTACAGGCCGAAAGGCGTGCCGAACGTGGTGAGGGGAGCGGTGGAACGACCCGAGCGGTCAAAAGAAGGAGGACGAGGAGGACTCCCGTGGAGGATCCAGGGTCTGACTCGCCGGATGTTGAGGTCATCCCTAACCCTTCCCCCCTCCGTTCTATCCGACCGGAAGACATTGGGCCCCGTCCGGAAGGGGCAGGTTTTACTGAAGGGAGTTCCCGTGCTGGTAAGCTGTTCGACTATTTCTCTTGTGTTACCTATTTCCTTTCATGCCTTTGATTATGACGCCTTGTTCTTTTCAGGGGGTGCTCCCGTGGCCGCTTCTGGTCGGGGTAAGATTAAAGCCATGGCCGAAGGTGACCCGGCGGCGCTGTTCGTTCCGGAATGGTCGGTCAAGAGGGGAGACCGTTTGAACTCCTCGGCTATCTGCAGGGATCTGATGTCGAACCTACCCACCCCTCGCGAGGAGATTCATTTTCAGAGTATGGGCGACCCGGCGGCTATCCGGAGGGGGTGGGTGTTATTGGTTCGAGGAGCAACGGCCCAAGCTGAAATTCTGGGCCGGCATGAGGTCCTTCTTAAAGAATACCAACAGCTACGCCATGCTCATGCGGAGTGTGAAAGCGCAGCTCAAGAGGAGGAAGAGCTTCAGCAGCTAAAGCATGAGCATGCGGGTTGCCTGGTAAGGGAGTCGGACTTAAAAATTTGGCTCTCTCAGCTGGAAAAAGCAAGGGATGAAGGGAGGAAGTCTTCCTCCGAAAGGGTCAGAGATCTGGAGGTTGAGTTGGAGGATGTTAAAGGCAAACTTGTTGCCGAGAAAAGGACCAGCACCGAATTGTTCAAGGAAAGGATGGACATAGCTGTGAAGCTAGGCCAGACGGAAGTCGAGCGCCATAAGCTTGTGAAAGAATTCCTTCCAGAAATGGCCCGCCGGCTTCTGAATAGCCATGAATACAAACAACGCTTGGCCGAGCCTTTCAGCTTGTCTTCACAATCTGGGTTTTTAGAAGCTATTTCCGTTGATCGTGATCCGGAAGATGTGGCCAAGATTGCGGCCGGGGTGGACGATTTGGATCTGGAAGCAGAGGCGAAACTTGACCCCTTGTACGATGGTCTCTTCTCTGCAGAATATCCGTATGTATCGAAAGTTAGTGACGTTGCGGATATGTCCCTTTCGGAGATAATGGATTTGTTTCCTGACCCTGCTCCCGCGGATTTTTCTGACGGCCCTTCATCTTGACTTGCTTTGGATCGTTAGATTGGTTTATGAGCTGTTAATATATACACTTTTCTTTTTGAGCAAATGTAATGATCAACCGGTTGCGCAACTGTTAGCGCTTTTTGTCTGTCTGAAAATGATGTAACGCCACTTGATTCATTATAAGCTGTTGACATTTTATGTATTTTGTTCATATTATTTCATGTGTTTTGCTTACTTTTCTTTTGGTCGCATGACCCTTTTCTTCCCGAACACTGACCACAAATTCTCCGGAGGGCACGAACCTCTCGGAGGGGTCACTTTCCACTTTTGTCCGAAATTATACAGATGGTTCAGCCTTTCCGCCAGGATTATGGCAACCCCTTTTCTGGGTATCAACCATCTTTGAACATTGACCACACACTCCCCGGAGGGCGTGAACCTCTCGGGGGGGCCATTTTCTAATTATGTTCAGAAACAAAGAACATTGATCACTGATCTCCGGAGGGCACGAACCTCTCGGAGGGACCATTTTCTACTTATGTTCAAGATATTACATATGGTTCAGCATTTCCGCCAGGATTATGGCAACCCCTTTTCTGGGTATCAACCATCTTTGAACATTGACCACACACTCCCCGGAGGGCGTGAACCTCTCGGGGGGCCATTTTCTAATTATGTTCAGAAACAAGGAACATTGATCACTGATCTCCGGAGGGCACGAACCTCTCGGAGGGACCATTTTCTACTTATGTTCAAGATATTACAGATGGTTCAGCCTTTCCGCCAGGATTATGGCAACCCCTTTTCTGGGTATCAACCATCTTTGAACATTGACCACACACTCCCCGGAGGGCGTGAACCTCTCGGGGGGGGGGCATTTTCTAATTATGTTCAGAAACAAGGAACATTGATCACTGATCTCCGGAGGGCACGAACCTCTCGGAGGGACCATTTTCTACTTATGTTCAAGATATTACAGATGGTTCAGCCTTTCCGCCAGGATTATGGCAACCCCTTTTTCTGGGTATCAACCATCTTTGAACATTGACCACACACTCCCCGGAGGGCGTGGACCTCTCGGGGGGGGGGGGGCATTATCTAATTATGTTCAGAAACAATGAATAATGTGAAAGCCCAAAACATAACACAAAAGCTTTCCCATAACTGAAGTAAATTGTGTTTATCATTGAAATTAGTCAAATAGCCCCTTTCGGGAGCTTACATTAGACATTTTTTAGTTGTTTACAAAAAGCATTTTCTGAGGTTAACAGCGTGCCAAGTTCGGGGCACTTCCTTTTCTTCCATCGTTTCCAACTTATAGGATCCAGTCTGGTATGCCTCCACAACTTGGTAAGGCCCTTCCCAATTTGGCCCTAACTTTCCTTGATTCTCCACCCTGCTAGCTTCGTTCCTCCGGTATACAAAATCACCTACCTTGAACGACTCAGGATGGACCCTTCGGTTGTAATATTGCTCGATCTTCCTTTTGTACTTCGCCTCCCGTATTGCGGCCATTTCCCTTCGTTCCTGTAGGAGGTCGAGATTCATGAAGATCTCCTCGCCATTTTCTTTTTCACTGACCTTCATGGTCCGAAAAGTTGGCATCCCTATCTCCGCCGGTATGACCGCTTCGCTACCATAAGTGAGGCTGAATGGTGTTTCCCCGTTGCTTGTCTTTAGTGACGTTCGGTGCGCCCATAGGACATTCGGTAGCTCATCCACCCATCCAGCTCTTTCCCTGCCGAGTCTCGTCTTGAACCCTTTCATCAGACTTTTGTTCGCTCCTTCCACCAGTCCGTTGGCTTGAGCGTGTGCCACGGCCGTGTTTATTTGTGTTATGTTCAGCCGTTCGCACCAGCTTTTGAAAGGATCATGGATGAAATTGCTTCCATTGTCTGTCACGATCACCTTGGGAAGACCGAATCTGCATACTATGTTTTCCCAAACAAACTTCTTTACTTCCTTCCCAGTCGTGCGGGCCAGCGGCTTGGCCTCTATCCATTTGGTGAAGTAGTCAATGGCCACAATGACGAATTTGATTTTTCCCGGGGCCTCTGGTAGGGGACCCAAAACGTCCATTCCCCATTGGTAGAAGGGCCAAGGAGCCATTATTGAAGTTAAAACGTTTTGGGGAGTCTCGGAACAGGCGCGTGTATTTGACAAGAGTCGCATTTCCGAATCACTTCCGTAGTATCTCGGTGCATGGTGGGCCAGTAATACCCTTGCCGCATTAACTTTCCCACCACGGATCGTGGTCCGGAGTGCATTCCGCATGCTCCTTCATGTACCTCTCGGATAACATAGTTGGCTTGAAGCGGACCAACGCATCTTAGCATCGGTCCTAAATAGGACTTTTTGAAAAGCACATCGTCTATCATAGTATATTGGTTTATTTTCATCTGAAGAGATCGAGCTTCGTTTTGGTCTTCCGGCCAAATGCCTTCTTGCTTGCATCGAATGATCGGGGTCATCCAGTTTTCCCCTTCCTCTTCCACGATTGCGTTGACTATCTCCTCCTCCGTCGACGGCCTCTCTAAAACTTCCACCATGGTTTCCTTTGTCAGATGGTCGAAGGCCATGGACGCCAGTTTGCTGAGTATATCCGCTTTTTGGTTTTGCCCCCTTGGGATGCTTCGGATTTTAAACTGATTAAAGTATGCAACGTATTCCTTGGCTTTGGCTAAATATTTTATCATGTTATCCTTGATTGCTACGAATTCCCCATTGATCTGACTCGCTACCAAATTGGAATCCACTCTAACTTCCAACATCCGAATTTCCATTTTCCGAGCGACTCTTAACCCTGCTAGTAAGGCTTCGTATTCTGCTTCGTTGTTAGTGCTTTTGAAGTTCAGTCGGATGGCGTAAGTGTATTCCGTTTGATCTGGACTAATCAGTACCAGGCCTGCTCCGGCGCCTGATTTGCTGGAGGCTCCATCGGTATACAGTATCCATGGTTCTTGGTTGGAGACGTTACATATTTCCTTGCCCACCTCTTTCATGCTTCGAATCAATGCTTCCACGGGTATTTCCGTTATGAAGTCCGCAAGGACTTGTCCCTTAATGGCACTCCGAGGTATATAAGTGATATCGTAGGCTCCCAATTCCACGGAGTACTTGACCATCCTCCCGGAGGCTTCTGCCTTGTTTAATATTTGCTTGATAGGTTGGTCAGTGATGACTTTTATTGGATGAGCTTCGAAATATCTTCGTAGCCTTCTGGCCATGTGTAGTAGGGCTAGGGCTAACTTCTCAACGGGGGCGTAGTTTTGTTCGGCCTCGTGTAATGTCCGGCTAACGTAATGTATTGGTACCTGCTTCCCTTCTCTTTCTAGTAACAATACCCCGCTCATTGCCCCTTTCGACGCCGAGAGGTATACATATAGGTCTTCCTTCGGCCTTGGCGTTGCCAGATAAGGTAATTCAAGGATCATCTTCTTCATCTCTTGGAAGGCCGCCTCTGCTTGACTTGTCCATCGGTACTTGTCCTGGTTTTCTTTCGTGACGTTCCTCAACGTCTCAAAGAAAGGTAGCGCTTTTTCTGCCGATTTGGATAGGAAGCGGTTCAGAGCTGCTAGCTTACCACTTAAACTTTGCATCTCCTTGAGTGACTTGGGGGACTGCATGTCCACTATAGCCCTCGTCTTTTTCGGGTTTGCCCTTATTCCTTCGGACGTTACCACATATCCAAGGAACATTCCTTCCTCTACCCGAAGGAGCACTTCTTGGGATTTAGCTTCATATTAATCCTTCGCAGATTGTCGAACGTCTCCGCTACATCGGCAAGTAACTCTTTTTCGGTTTTGATTTTTATGACCATATCGTCCACATACGCCTCAAGATTCCTCCCTATCTGTGACCGAAAGGCGGAATCCACTAAACACTGGTATGTGGCCCCAGCGTTCTTTAAACCGAACGGCATCTTGGTATAACAGTATGTCCCGTGCTCGGTATAGAAAGCTGTTTTTTCCTCGTCCTCCTTGGCCATCTGTACTTGGTGGTATCCCTTGTAAGCGTCCAAAAAACACTTGTACTTGAATCCCATAACCGACTCTATTTTCCAATCAATATCAGGCAGAGGGTAATAATCCTTTCGGCAAGATGAGTTGAGGTTCTTGAAGTCGATGCACATTCGCCAACTACCATCGGACTTCTTTACCAACACCGGGTTTGAGATCCACGTAGGGTATTGCACCGGCCGAACTATTCCGGCCTTCACCCAATCCTCCACTTCCTTAGCTATAGCTTGATTCTTTTCGGCGGAGTAAGTTCTTTTCTTTTGTGCCACTGGGCGGTCCTGAACATTCACGTTGAGCTTGTGTTCGATGATCCGACGGGGAACTCCCGTCATATCGGATGGCTCCCAGGCAAATACGTCCCGGTTGTCTCTGAGGAGCGTGATTAACTGTCTTCGGCACTCCGAGGAGAAGTTTCCCCCTATCATAACTAGTTGATCCGGGTAAGCCGGATGCACCATAACTTCTTCTGTTTTTCTGACTACCGCATCCGTCAGTCCGGCCTCACTGGGTTCTTTTTTGACTTCCTTTTTTGCCATCTGCTCCTCTTCTAGCTTGCGGCATTCTGAGATAATTACGGACCGAGTAGTAAGGGTTGCTATGCCTTTCGGTGTGGGGAATTTCACCATCGAGTGGATAGTTGATGGGATGGCCCGTAATTTCTTTAAACCTGAGCGCCCTAGTATGATATTGTATGGAGAAGGGGATCTTATTACGGCGAACTTCATCATTGTTCGGCGAGACAAGCCTTGGCTTCCGAAACAGACTTCCAATTCAATCTTCCCCAACGGCTTTATGGATTCCCCCGCGAATCCTATTAACGGTGTGCTGGTTTCTTTCAGCTTGGCCTTAATGGAAGGGCACAAATGCTCGAAACAGTGTTCGTACATCACCTCGACCGAAGCGCCTTGATCCACATAGACCCTTCGGATTGTGTAACCTTCCACTTCGGCCTCGACTATTAACGGTCCATCCGACACATCTCCCGGAAGGATGGGTGGAAAACCGATCGGGACATTCATCCATTCCTCCTCGGCTTCCATGGTTTTTCTTTTTTGGGATGTAGGTCCAGCCATATCGAACTAGAGGTAGATCGAGCAGTTGGTCCCACGGATGGCGCCAATTTGTTGAAGCAATTTCTTGCAACCGCTTCAAACAAATAAAGATAGCCTTCCGGTTGAACTTAGCTAGGGTTCTTCCGGCAAGCTTGGGTGTTGGTCCTTTCGACTATCGGAGGTCTTCCGGAAATCTGCACAAGACAGCACACGTTAGGCTCGCCCCGGGTGTTATCCCAGGACCCACCTCCGGTGTGAGAGTAAGTATTTGGTATTCCGGAAGGGCTATAAAGTATGGTAAGAAATAAATACAGGTTGTATGTTAGTTGAGAGTAGTAAATGAGCTGAGTATTTATAGTACTCAGCCTTGATACCTGGAATGGCGGCGCCGGATTTTCAGGGAACATGTCCCCGACATAATCCCGTAAATCCTGGGCGGCGACGGCGGTGTCTGTAGCTGCCACCTGTACAAGAGAAGATGCCACTTGTCTCATGCTTTAAACCTGTATGTGTCCGGACGGCCTTGGGTCATCCGGATTACTCCGGAGCTCCTTGTTCCGTCCGGCCAACCGAAAGGTCCAGTCCATTCGGACACATACGTCAACAACAGTAAAATTCAAACTAAATTAAACCTTTATTCGTTCGGTCGGCCGGAAGAAAATGTTCGCTAATGTAAACCTCGTAGCATTCTTTGACTATATGGCCCGAACAATATGTGTGATATCACCAAGAGGAGTGCGCGGATACCTCTGCCTTGCCGGACACCACCCTCCGGTCACCGCGTGGCGCCTCGAAAAGCCCCATTCCGGTCACTCCTCCGATAGTCGTTCTTCCATTAAACTGAATCAAACCAACTTATTGACCTGAGACCCCACCGGTCAACGCCGTTAGATAAAGACCGGCTGAATCTCTCTCTCTCCGCAAGATAAGGACCGGATCAAGATGTGCGACGTGTCTCGAGAATGGTAATCTTCGTGAGCGTCGGTCCTCTCAGTACCGGTCGTCATGTTTCTGTTTTTCCGGTCCGATGCTTCCGGATTCCGATCGTCAAACTTTTATTCTTCCGTGCGATGCTCGCTCTCCGGCTTTCGATCGTTAAAGTTTTATTTTGGGGTATGACGCTCGCGCTTCGGCGTCTGATCATCCAATTTTTGTTCTTCGATGTGACGCTTCCGGCGCTTTCTAAAGCCGGTAGAACTTTAAATATGGTCATTAAAAAGTGAATGATATTCTCTTTCTACGTGATTGTGTAGATATGGCAAGTCTGGAAGCAAATAAATGATGCATAAAAGGCTGGTAAAATAATATAAAATGTAAAATAGGAACCTTCTAATGGATAATACAGTGCTGGCCTTATTTTAATTCAACTCTTGACATTAAAAACCCATTTATAGACATAGGGTATGTTTGGCAAAACTAGCTGTATGCTGTAAGCTGTAAACTGTAGGCTGTAAGCTGTAAGCTGCAAAGCTGTTAACATGAGCTACAAACTGTATCTTTTTTTTAATAAAAGTGTTTGGTAAGTTAGCTGTTAAATGTAATTATAAGATGTAAAATGACATAAAAGGACATATCTATAATTGTAAACAGATGTTTGGAGGGTATATCAGTAATTTAAAGTTTTAACAGCTCCAAAATGTTTAAAAAGCTTCATGAATCAGCTTTTCATTTAGGAGCTATTTGTTTGAAATAAAAGCTTGAAGTTAATGTATCCAAACGGAGCTACTTAGTTTAGATGAGATTATTTTGTAACAAAAAGCTAACAGCTCCCCCAAAAAGCCCCTACCAAACAGGCCCATAATGCGCTACATGTATAAAGTCAAACTTTATTTACATATTTTGACATAATATTGGAATGTACGATAATTGGCGTCCGGCCGTAAAGCATGAAGAAAAGCCATGCGTTCGGTATTTAACACCCATGAATATAAGGCTATGGCACCTTATTCGGTTGCATTACGGTTCGGTCATGACCCGAATGTCGTATTGATACAAGTTAAATATTTTGTTTGTCATATTTAACGAAAGAAAGCAAAAAAGCTTTCGCGTTTTTATTCTACAGGACTGGCAAGCATAAGGCGATGACTTCATAAACCGTGGTCAACGAGGACGGTAAACATCACATGTTTGATATATAAACATGCACGGGTAACAATTGTCGTTAACCGTTTAATACTTTATTTTATTTAAGTTCAACGATACTAACAAGTAATAGCACCGTTGAACTGGAGGGAGTATTCTAGTATAACAACTCTATCGGTTATGTTATGGTCACGTCATGACTCTTTTATGCATTAATACATGTGAAGTATTATATCTTTCGCATCTAACGGAAAAGGCAAAAGCTTTCGTGTTCTGCTCTGCAGGGATAACTGTACGAAGCTCAGTATCATTAAGGCGAAAAGCCCGTACGGCGTGTGTCGCCCGTATGGTACCCCAAGAGTGGTGCCATATGTATCATTATGGCAAAAAGGCCATTGATTATGCTACGACCTTTCATGTCTTGTTGTGCAGGAATAACGGTGTGAGTTTCCACATGTGTAACAATTACAAACCTGGACATAACACTCGTGTGACTCCCCCGGTTGGTTGGCCGCCGCCGGGGATCTGTGTAGTCAATGTTCAAAGGAAGTGCTATTCACTTCAGAAGGCCCCTAGGTGCTATTCACCGCGAAGGGTAAAATGCCCGGGTGCAAAAGTCGCCCCGGAAGACCTTAGTGCTATTCACTGGAAAGGTAAAATGCCCGAAAGCTGATCACTTCGGAAGGCCCAGGTGCTATTCACCGAACGGCAGTATACCCGAATGCTATGTCATTTCGGAAGGCCCAGGTGCTATTCACCGAACGGCAATATGCCCGAGTGCTATTCACTTCGGAAGGCCCAGGTGCTATTCACCGAACGGCAGTATGCCCGAGTGCCCATCCCCTCGGAAGACCCAGGTGCTATTCACCAAGCGGTTTAGATCCACACGTTATTTGGTTATGTTTTATTTGTGCAGGGAACAAAGGGATGACGGAAAAGACATGCCTCGCTCTCGGATCCAACAATGTTTAAGTATAGCATCATTGACTGAACGTCAACAATGCTATACTGGGGGGACATGTTGACGTACGTGGTCCAATAGACCCAACTCGCCGTATGAAGCCCCTTTATGGGCCATTTAGTAAACCATTCTAAGACGGTCACTCTACGAAAGGGAAGGCAAATATTATTTAAGTATTACATCATTAGTCTTTTACTAATAATGCAATACTGGGGGGACATGTTGACGTATGTGGTCTGAGAGACCTAATCCGTCAAGACATAGGATGGACGGCACGGGATGGACGGCACGGGATGGACGACACAGGATGGACGATATAGGAAGGATGACATGGACAAATGACACATTACACCTGCCACCCAGGTTTTAAGGGATATGTTCCCTATTGATGTGACCACACACGTGTACTGACCACACACGTGTACCTACCACCCAGGTTTTAAGGGGATATGTTCCCCATGATGACATCATCTACAGTAGCTCAGGTACTATATATACACCACCCCTGGTGGTTGTATAGACACTTCTTCTCCTACCTCTCTCTACTTTCTCTCTCTAGTATTGCTCTCAACTAGATGGTTCATCCCTCTATACTTAGAGGAGATTACTGACTTGGCCGTCGGAGGGTGGATCCCGGGGCTTCGGCCTCGGGACCCCTTCTAACTGGTTCTTTCTTGATTGTTGCAGCACACTTCAAAGCTCAGGACAAGGATGAATGGCGCGTGGGAGCCGTCCAGCCTTGCCTAGCGGAATTATGCTTCAACACTTTACATTAAGCTGATTTTGTATAAATAGTATACTACAAGTAATATAAAATAAAAAAATCAACTCATTCACAAAAAATACATCTTCGGTTACAAACACTACGATGTACTCCGTAATATGTTTATGCAAACAGGTTGACTGGTCAATCCATGTGCACACCCTGACTTAGGGTGGGCGGAGTGATGTTCGGGCTTGGCTCACGGGTTGCACGGGTTTGAGGGCTCATGGTTGCCGCTTCTGCGGGTTGAATGGAGGGGCTCGTTTTGCGAGTTAATAACTCGTAGCGAGCTGAAGATTTAAGGAAGATTTAATGTGTGTTTGTGAAATATTTTTGAGCGGGTTGGAGGAATGATTGTTGCCAGTAAAAAAGGTTGGATTGAGGGTTGGGGGTTGAAATGAGGTGGAGGGATTTAATTGGTTAAATTTTGGGAGGGTTGGAGGGTTGGAAATGATCACTCCCTCCACCCTTAACCTGTTTATTTTCATATGGTACTGTTTATCTTTTCAAAACACGTGAGTACATATGTATCGTAGTGTTTAAACTCAAAAGTCAATAAAGCACTCTCTGCTATGAAGAGTCACTTCATGTAGAAAGTTAGCTTCAATTTAACAAGTTATCTCTCTCATTATTGCTGTTCAAAAAAAAAAAAAATCTCTCTCTCTCATTATTGCCTTCCAAAAAAAATCTCTCTCTTAATGGCTTAATCTACCCCACTCAATGCTTGGTGCATTTCAAGCTCCTGAAATTCTCAACCAACTTGTTTTTGTTTACTAAACATTTGTCCTTGAGAGCCGGTGAAATTTTATACATAAGTTAAAGTTACTAAGGGGGTGTTTACTTTCTGCTTAATGTCCTGTTTGGTAACAAAACTGGCTGGAAACAGGAAATTTTGGTGTTTCTTTTTAACTTATTGCAAAAGAGAATCCTTAATGTGAAAGGGGGCAAAATTTGATGCTGTTTCTATCCAAGACGTCTTAATACGAGTTTTTTCCGGAACTATTGTAGGTGGAAAAAATAAATTCAAAAAATTTAGAAAACTTCGAAAAAATTTATAAAAATTCAAAAAAATTTTAAAAATTCGAAAAATTTATAAAAAATTATAAAAATTCGAAAAATTTATGAAAATTCGAAAAAATTTATAAAAATTTTAAAAAAATTTGAAAAATTTTAAAAATTCAAAAAATTTATAAAAATTCAAAAAAATTTATAAAAATTCGAAAAATTGATAAAAAATCAAAAAATTCGAAAATTTTATAAAAAATTTATAAAAATTCAAAAAATGTATAAAAAATCAAAAAATTAAAAAATCAAAAAAACTTATAAAAATTTTGAATTATTTAAATTTTTTTTCGAATTTTTATAATTTTTTTGAATTTTTAAAAAATTATAAATTTTTACAAATTTTTTGAATTTTTAAAAAATTATAAATTTTTATAAATTTTTTGAATTTTGTAAAAATTTTAATAAGTTTTTTCGAATTTTTTATAAAATTTTCGAATTTTTTGAATTTTTATAAATTTTTTGAATTTTTAAAATTTTTCGAATTTTTTTAAATTTTTTATAAATTTTTTCGAATTTTCTTAAATTTTTCGAATTTTTATAAATTTTTTCCACCAACACTAATTCGGGAAAAAAACTCGTATTAAGATAGTCAATTAAGCATAAAAAAGAAACAACATATATCCACACAGACACTAACTAGAAACAGGACACATATATCCACACAGACACTAACTAGAAACAGGAAAAAAAAGAAACAGCCCTAACACTCTTTGCTATGCACTAATCTAAGGAGTAACAGATCTGTTTATTTATAGTCTTATAGATTAAGTTGGTGTTTGGTATTGCTTATTTATTTTTATTTAAAATAAACAAGTGTTTGATAGCGAAAATTACTGTGTTGCCCATATATACGAGAATTTGGCTTGTAGAGCTCAAGATTTTTTCACTTTACATATTTACCCAAGTATCTCACATATGCTTTTACCCGTGCCTTCCCGACAAGACGTGACGTATTATCATTGGTCGAAGAAAAAAAAAAACTATCTCGCGTACATATGTACGCAAGTCTACCCGACATCAAGTGTTGCTAACTTTTTAACTTTACAACTTTTTAATAATTACAAAAAACATCCTTTAACTTTTTAATAATTACAACTTTTTATATAACAATCTTTATTTGTCAAATATTTAGTAAATATCTATCGAATGCTTTAATGAAAAAAATATTGTTGCGAAGAGCTCTAAATTATAAACAAAACAAACTTAATATTAACATGCTTTTGACGTACGTACGATTTTATAAAAAATGTTAGAAGTTTGATATATATATATATATATATATATATATATATATATAGCCTTATAAAAACCGGACAAAGCTTTTCAAATAATTGTACCCATGTAATAAAGTCAATAATGCAATGTCTGGCGCTGTCGAGGGTCGCTTCATGCAGAAAGTTAGCTCCAATTTAACAAGTTATCTCTCTCATTATTTTATCTTTCAAAAAAAAAAAAAAAAAAAAAAAAAAAAATCTCTCTCTCATTATTTACTCCCCTTAATCTACCACACTCAATGCTTGCTTCATTTCACACTCCTGCAATTTTCAACCAACTTGTTTTTGTTCAGTAACAAGTCATCTCTCTCTCATTATTTACTCCCCTTAATCTACCACACTCAATAATTTTCAAAAAAAAAAAAAAAAAAAAAAAAAAAAAAAAAAAAAAAAAATCTACCATACTCAATTCATTTCACACTCCTGAAATTTTCAACCAACTTGTTTTTATTTAGTAAACATTATTTGATCCTTGAGAGCTAGCTGGTGAATCTCTGAAATCTGTATAAGGTATTTTTAACATATTTAACATATATTTTCTATAAGTCACTAATTGCAGACCCCATATTTTTACTTTTCTCCGAGTTATGTAACTTTCTTAAGTAGAATGCATCACTACTTTGATATGTACTAATCTAAGGAGAAATAAATCTGTTTATTTATAGTGTTATAGATTAAGTTGGTGTTTGGTATTGCTTATTTATTTTTAGTTAAAATAAACAAGTTTTTGATATGCATGCTTATTTATTTGAGGTAAAATTAATATTAGCCAGGTTTTTTACTTTCATATTTGACCTTATTATATGTAATTGATAAAATTGATTTGAATGAAATTTTGAAACAAATTGTTATTTTCATAATTAACCCGAGTGCTTATTTTTAAGTAGCTTATAAGTACTTGTTTATAATAAGATTCTCATCCCTTTTGTTGGTAGTTCAGTCGTGTTTTGATCACAACAAACCAACCATGTGAAGTAACCCTGTTTTTAGACCCAAGCTTAACTTGTTTATTTTCCTATTGTTTCTGGAATTGGCACCCCTAATTTTGTTTATATAATTTCTATGTCTCAGGAAAATGGAAGTTGTATCTGCAATCGTTGGTCCTGTTGTGAATCATTTGGCTGTTCATATTACGCAAAAGCTGAGATACCTCACTTCATACGCTGAAAATGTTGAGCGCATGAAAAACAGAATGAAGGTTTTGGAAGATCGAAGTGCTGATATCGAACGCCTCAAGAGACAACATCCCAATATGCCTGCTCATGTACCAAGGTGGTTGGAAGATGTTAAAAAGATCAAGGAAGATGTTGATAGCATTCCAAGCAACAACATTGGATGCTTTAGTGTTAAAAAGAAGTTTCTAGCAGGAAGGAAAGCATTAAGGCTTACCAAGGTTATCGAAGGTCTTATCGGAGATGGTTCTGAAATGATCCCTAATGACACCATCTGGCGTGAAGCTGAAGGATGTCTTGGCAGAGTCAATTCCCAAATCCCGGCATCAACATCAACACCAGGTGTAAGTGTGTTCAACTCAAGAGTAAAGGCATTCAATGATGCACTTAAGCTCCTTAAAGAAGATGATGATCATAAGGCTCGAGTGATAGCCTTGTGTGGAATGGGTGGCGTGGGGAAAACCACGTTGAAGGAACAACTGAAAGAGGTTGCAAAAAAGGAAAAGATGTTTAATTGGATTGCGGATGTAGATATTGGGAATACTCCCAACTTGCTTGCCATTCAGAAAAAAATAGCAGTGCACATAGGTGACCCTATAACCGAAACTGATCTAATGGCAACTTATCTTTCCAAAAGATTTGAAGTACTTTCAGAGCGTAAACAAAAGACTCTGGTTATACTGGACGATGTGTGGGAGAACAGCAAGATTAAACTCAAAGATATCGGATTAGAGGGTCCTTTGCCAAATGGGGTTAAGTTGTTGCTCACATCGCGGGAAGTAAACGTTTGCCAACAGATCGCAGCTGATGTTAAGGCTCATTCTGCTTTTCAAGTAGTTGAAGTTAAAGTCTTGGAGGAAGGGGAAGCACAGGATTTCTTTTTTCGAATCGCAGGGATTTCAGCCAAACATGATCTTGATCTCAATAAAATAGGATGTTGTATCGTCAAAAAATGTGGCGGTTTGCCCCTTGCCATCGAACTCATTGCCGGAATTCTTAAATGTTCAAAGGGTCAAAAGAAAAGGATATGGAAACGTACACTCGACAGTTTGAAGAAATATGAAGATAATAGCTTGCACAATATTGTTGAGATAAGCTACAAGAATTTAAAACGAGAACAGGATAAACAGATTTTCCTGCTTTGTGGCTTGTTCCCCGAGGACTCTAACATCCCGATAGAAGATCTCACAAGATACGCATGGGGATTAAAACTCTTAAACAAAGTTTATACTATGGAAGAGGCTAGAGACAGCATAGAAACTAGTGTGAGCAACCTTAAAAATGCCTACTTGTTGATGGATGGAGATAATCATCACAGTGATTTTGTGAAATTGCATGATCTTGTGCTTGCATTTGTGGTAAATACTGTTTCTAAAGGTGGTGAGGACGGATGTTGGATCATTCACCATGAAGATTTCTCAAAGTGGAGTGAAGCTGATAATATGAGCCAGTCTTGCAAGCAACTTTCGTTAACATGCAAGGGCATGTCTGAGTTTCCTAGTGAATTTCAGTTTCCAAACCTTTTACTTTTGAAACTTATGCACGGAAATGAGTCGCTAAGGTTTCCTCAGGACTTTTATGTAGGAATGGAAAAGCTTCAAGTTATAGCATTTGAGAAGTTGGAGTATCCATTAGTTCCCACATCTGTTCAGTTCTCCGCCAACCTTCGAACTCTTTGTCTCGATCAATGCTCGTTGATGTTTGATTTAACTTGTATTGGAAATCTTTCGAATCTGGAAGTGCTTAGCTTTGCTAACTCTGGCATTACAATCCTACCTTCCACATTCAGAAATTTGAAGAAGCTACGACTACTGGATTTAACAGGTTGTTGGAATCTTGTTATAGATGACGGTGTCTTGAAAAGCTTAGTGAAGCTTGAAGAGCTTTATATGAGAGGACGTGCACTCTGCTTCACAGACAACAAAGTGAACTTGCAGAACGTTCAAAGAACCTTTGTGCATTAGAATTTGAATTTATTGGTAACAATGCGCATATGAAGAACGTGTCTTGTGAGAAACTTAAAAGATTCAAGCTCTCAGTGGGATGTTCTTTTACAGAAGTTAGAAACGCGCTGGGCACAAGGCAAGTTGACACGCACTCATATGAAAACAGCTTAAAGCTGGTCACCAACAGAGAAGAACTACTGAAATCTAAAATCAACGAGCTGTTTAAGATCACAGATGCACTTTATCTACATGTGAATGATATGAATTCTCTTGAAGATGTTGAAATACCACATCCTCCTCGAAACTCTTCGTTTTGCAATTTAAGACTCCTTGTAGTTTCAGAATGTACAGAATTGAAATACCTTTTCACACCGAGTGTTGCAACAAATTTGTCAAAGCTCGAGTATCTGGATATTTCTAGATGCCCTAATATGGAAGCAGTCATACATACCGAGAATAATCGATCTGATATAATCATATTTTCCAACTTAAAGTATCTCAGGTTGGCTGAGCTACCAAACCTATTGTGTTTCTGCAATAAATTCCAGCTACCACGTCTTGTTGATTTGCGACTTAAAGGCCTTCAGAATTTTACAAGCATTTATCCCAGCAATGCATCATCTTCTGTGTCCAGTAATATTTCCCGCGTGCAATCTTTCTTTCACAAAGAGGCAAGTCTGTTTTATTTTAACAATCTTTTATACTAACAGTGGTTCAAAAAGTGGTGAGTATCTAATGAATGAACAAATATTTTTTTACTTTGCAGGATGCGACTCCTATACTGGAGGAATTGGTTGTTTCTGATATGGAGAATTTGAAATACCTTTTCACACCGAGTGTTGCAACAAATTTGTCAAAGCTTGAGCATCTGGAAATTTCCAGATGCCCTGTTATGGAAGGAGTCATACATACTGAGAACAATGGATCCAGTATGATTAAGTTTTCCAACTTAAAGTATCTCTGGTTGAATAACCTACCAAAGTTATTGCATTTCTGCAATAAAGTTGATGTAGTAATTGAGTTGCCACGTCTCATGGAGCTGGAACTTGAAGGCCTTCAGAATTTTACTAGCATTTATCCCAGTAACACATCATCTTATGTGTCCAGTAATATTTCCCACATGCAATCTTTCTTTCACGAAGAGGTACGTATGTGTTTTATTTTTAAATAGCAATTTTAACAATCTTTTATACTAAGAGTGTTTAAAAAAGAGGTGGGTATTTAATGGATGGCAAATCTTAATTAATTTCCAGGATGCGACTCCTATGCTGGAGAACTTGTTTGTTTCTGATATGGAGGATTTGAAGGAGATATGGCCTCCTCAGTTTAGTAGTAGTAAACTGTGTCTATTGAGAGAGCTTAGAGTCAAGGGTTGTCATTCCATTGAAGTCTTGTTCAACATGGACTTTGGTGAAATTGAGCAACTTAGCAGCAGCAGCTTGAGAAGCATTCGAGTGGATAGATGCAATAGACTTGTGAAGCTTTTTTCATGCAATCCATTTCCATTCCTGAATAATCTACAAGAGCTTAAGGTTGAAAATTGTGATTCCATTCAAGTGTTATTTAACACTGACTTGGGACGTGCTGGTAAAAGTGAAGAACAGGTTTGTAGCAGCAGTTTGAGAAGCATTGTAGTGGAAAAATGTGATAGTCTTGTGAATCTTCTCCCAAGCAATCCAATGCCATTATTCAATAATCTAGAATGGCTTCGAGTTGTAAGGTGTGTTTCTGTTGAAGTGATATTCGACATCGACATGGGATGTGTTGGTGAAATGGATAAAGTTAGCAGCAGCAGGTTGAGAAGCATTGATTTGAGGGAATTAGGGAAGCTTAGAGAGGTGTGGAGGATAAAAGATGCTGGAAATAACTTGATTCATGGATTTGAAGCTGTTGAAAGCATAGAGATTAATAAATGTGAGAGGTTTGAAAATTTAATCGCACCTTCCACCAATATTGATTTGAGAGCACTCAAAGAAGTTAAAATTTTTAGATGCGGCAGAGAAAGGGAGAGAAAGAATGAATTGGTTGAGAAAGAGAAAGAGGTACAACTTAATAAATGATTTCCATTTTTGTTTTTATCCTTTTGTGACCTCTTTTCATTACTTGAATGTTATTTATTCTTTTTAAAATAAATAAAAAAATAATATTAGGTTTTTTTTACTCCGTATTATTTTTAAAATAAATATAAAAATAATACTGTATTAGAACTAAAATTGAAGCCATTTTGATAGAACCATTAACATTGTGGCTTTCTTTTCGTTATTTTTTTGGCCTTCTCATATCTTAAATAGTGTTGCCAACTATTTCTACGCTGTTTCTTCTATCTCATATCCAGATGTTTCTTCTCGAATAAATTATAATTTTTTTTTAAAAAAAATTTGTTGCAGTTATATTCATATTTTCTCAATGGGAATTATTACTAAATATGTCATTTGTGGTTGTGACATGCAGATTTCTAAAATTGCATTCCCATCCTCTCTATTACCCACTTTTCATAACCTTCATAAACTTAATCTTGGGCTGAGCTATGAAGATGTGGAGGTGGTTTTTGAGATAACGAGTCCAATTAGTAGAGAATCACCTCACAATACCCAGCAACAACTGATCATACTCCCCTATCTTGAAGAATTGGACTTGTATGCTTTGAAGAAGATGAGTCATGTGTGGAAGTGCAATTGGAATGAATTCTTTCAAAAACAACCGTCACAGTCCTCATTCCACAACCTCACAACCATTAAAATGTACCACTGCGGTAGCATCAAGTACTTGTTTTCACCTCTCATGGCGAAACTTCTTTCCAGCCTAAAGAAAATTGATATACAGCATTGTCATGCTATTGAACAGGTGGTTTCAAACAGAGATGATATATCGTCTTGTGACGGTATTGAAGAGATTGTTTCAAACACAGATGATATATCGTCTTGTGATGCTATTGAAGAGGTTGTTTCAAACAGAGATGATGAAGATGCGTCTATAAATTCCCACACAACCACCACTTTCTTCCCTAATTTAGACAAACTTCTCTTTTGGGGCCTCACAAATTTCAAGTGTATTGGTGGTGGTGTCAATGGTATATCTAGTAACATTCATGACCAGCTTAAGGTATATTTCCTATATATTCAGCGATTAAAATAAAGGTTGGTTAATTTTGTTAATTATATATTTAAAATTCTTTTTTTTTTCAGTTACCTCAAGCTTCTTGGTCCTTATGCCAATACGCTAGAGAGATAACTATACTACGTTGTGATGCGTTGTCAAGTGTGATTCCATGGTATGCTGTAGGACAAATGCAAATTGATAAGAAGGTGATGCTCAAACTACCAAAACTAAAGATCTTGATTATTCAAGGGTGCAACCTTTTGGAACACATATTCACATTTTCCATTCTTGAAAGCCTCACGCAACTCGAAAAGTTAGTGGTAAGGGATTGCAAGGCAATGAAAGTCATTGTTACGGAAGAAAATGGAGAGCAGACAACGGCATCTGTTGTGGTGGTCTTTCCTCATTTGAAGTCCCTTTCACTAGTCAATCTACCAAACTTTGTGGGTTTCTTCTTGGGGAAGAATGAATTCAAATGGCAAGCATTGGAAGAGGTTGTGATCATTGAATGTCCACAAATAACGGTGTTTACTTATGGTCAATCTACAGCTCCGGAGCTTAAGTTCATAAATACAAGCTTAGGCAAACATAGTGTTGAATGCGGCCTTAACTTTCATGTGACGACCACCTCGCATCAGGTATTATTTTTATTTTAAATAAAAAAGTAAAAACCTTCCCATGTCAGTTTCTTTTCTAGTATCAGAGTCAATTAACCTTATTGATAATTGTAAGTTTCATCAAGATTACAGCATAATTA